>JAUPFT010000025.1:39223325-40423325 GCA_036936625.1 Parnassius smintheus behrii
ACACACGACCTAAGAGTACACACGACCTAAGAGTACACACGACCTAAGAGTACACACGACCTAAGAGTACACACGACCTAAGAGTACACACGACCTAAGAGTACACACGACCTAAGAGTACACACGACCTAAGAGTACACACGACCTAAGAGTACACACGACCTAAGAGTACACACGACCTAAGAGTACACACGACCTAAGAGTACACACGACCTAAGAGTACACACGACCTAAGAGTACACACGACCTAAGAGTACACACGACCTAAGAGTACACACGACCTAAGAGTACACACGACCTAAGAGTACACACGACCTAAGAGTACACACGACCTAAGAGTACACACGACCTAAGAGTACACACGACCTAAGAGTACACACGACCTAAGAGTACACACGACCTAAGAGTACACACGACCTAAGAGTACACACGACCTAAGAGTACACACGACCTAAGAGTACACACGACCTAAGAGTACACACGACCTAAGAGTACACACGACCTAAGAGTACACACGACCTAAGAGTACACACGACCTAAGAGTACACACGACCTAAGAGTACACACGACCTAAGAGTACACACGACCTAAGAGTACACACGACCTAAGAGTACACACGACCTAAGAGTACACACGACCTAAGAGTACACACGACCTAAGAGTACACACGACCTAAGAGTACACACGACCTAAGAGTACACACGACCTAAGAGTACACACGACCTAAGAGTACACACGACCTAAGAGTACACACGACCTAAGAGTACACACGACCTAAGAGTACACACGACCTAAGAGTACACACGACCTAAGAGTACACACGACCTAAGAGTACACACGACCTAAGAGTACACACGACCTAAGAGTACACACGACCTAAGAGTACACACGACCTAAGAGTACACACGACCTAAGAGTACACACGACCTAAGAGTACACACGACCTAAGAGTACACACGACCTAAGAGTACACACGACCTAAGAGTACACACGACCTAAGAGTACACACGACCTAAGAGTACACACGACCTAAGAGTACACACGACCTAAGAGTACACACGACCTAAGAGTACACACGACCTAAGAGTACACACGACCTAAGAGTACACACGACCTAAGAGTACACACGACCTAAGAGTACACACGACCTAAGAGTACACACGACCTAAGAGTACACACGACCTAAGAGTACACACGACCTAAGAGTACACACGACCTAAGAGTACACACGACCTAAGAGTACACACGACCTAAGAGTACACACGACCTAAGAGTACACACGACCTAAGAGTACACACGACCTAAGAGTACACACGACCTAAGAGTACACACGACCTAAGAGTACACACGACCTAAGAGTACACACGACCTAAGAGTACACACGACCTAAGAGTACACACGACCTAAGAGTACACACGACCTAAGAGTACACACGACCTAAGAGTACACACGACCTAAGAGTACACACGACCTAAGAGTACACACGACCTAAGAGTACACACGACCTAAGAGTACACACGACCTAAGAGTACACACGACCTAAGAGTACACACGACCTAAGAGTACACACGACCTAAGAGTACACACGACCTAAGAGTACACACGACCTAAGAGTACACACGACCTAAGAGTACACACGACCTAAGAGTACACACGACCTAAGAGTACACACGACCTAAGAGTACACACGACCTAAGAGTACACACGACCTAAGAGTACACACGACCTAAGAGTACACACGACCTAAGAGTACACACGACCTAAGAGTACACACGACCTAAGAGTACACACGACCTAAGAGTACACACGACCTAAGAGTACACACGACCTAAGAGTACACACGACCTAAGAGTACACACGACCTAAGAGTACACACGACCTAAGAGTACACACGACCTAAGAGTACACACGACCTAAGAGTACACACGACCTAAGAGTACACACGACCTAAGAGTACACACGACCTAAGAGTACACACGACCTAAGAGTACACACGACCTAAGAGTACACACGACCTAAGAGTACACACGACCTAAGAGTACACACGACCTAAGAGTACACACGACCTAAGAGTACACACGACCTAAGAGTACACACGACCTAAGAGTACACACGACCTAAGAGTACACACGACCTAAGAGTACACACGACCTAAGAGTACACACGACCTAAGAGTACACACGACCTAAGAGTACACACGACCTAAGAGTACACACGACCTAAGAGTACACACGACCTAAGAGTACACACGACCTAAGAGTACACACGACCTAAGAGTACACACGACCTAAGAGTACACACGACCTAAGAGTACACACGACCTAAGAGTACACACGACCTAAGAGTACACACGACCTAAGAGTACACACGACCTAAGAGTACACACGACCTAAGAGTACACACGACCTAAGAGTACACACGACCTAAGAGTACACACGACCTAAGAGTACACACGACCTAAGAGTACACACGACCTAAGAGTACACACGACCTAAGAGTACACACGACCTAAGAGTACACACGACCTAAGAGTACACACGACCTAAGAGTACACACGACCTAAGAGTACACACGACCTAAGAGTACACACGACCTAAGAGTACACACGACCTAAGAGTACACACGACCTAAGAGTACACACGACCTAAGAGTACACACGACCTAAGAGTACACACGACCTAAGAGTACACACGACCTAAGAGTACACACGACCTAAGAGTACACACGACCTAAGAGTACACACGACCTAAGAGTACACACGACCTAAGAGTACACACGACCTAAGAGTACACACGACCTAAGAGTACACACGACCTAAGAGTACACACGACCTAAGAGTACACACGACCTAAGAGTACACACGACCTAAGAGTACACACGACCTAAGAGTACACACGACCTAAGAGTACACACAACATAGGAGTACACACAACATAGGAGTACATACACAATTTTTGTACACTGTAAGTAATACATTATGTACAATATAGAAAAGAGACATGAAGAGCATTGACTCCTGTAACACAGGCTTTCCTAGCACAGGAGTCAAAGATCACTGTTTGCACATTTCTTATTTTGTACCAAATGTAATAAAATTGTAAAATTGTGAATTGTGTAACTTTTCCTTATGTGTGTGTCAATAAATTATTATTATTATTATTTCCTTATTATATTGACATTATGTCTTTACTTTATATTTATATTATGATTTTAATGTATAAAAAACAGGAGCCTGCAGAAGCCCTGATTCAAGTTCTTAGATTTTTCTTATCAACGTAAAACGTTGTCTTCAGCATTTATCTATTCCGTTAGAGCCTATTGAAGTCCACTGGTGAACATGGGCCTCGCCTGGTTGCCTTTGGAAGACGCTGCTGTCCATCTTCTGATTTGTTTCCCTCTGTCACCTGTCACGGCACTTACGGGATGATATGGGGTACTGGATATTCTTACACCGCTACTACACCATATAACTATAATTACTATCAATTTCAAGGAAATGTGAGGTCTGCCAACAAGCATTGAAGCATCGCGGTGTTTTATTGACACCATTACCCTTTTAGAAATGAGAAGAGGCCTGTGCCCAGCTGTGGGACGTATAACGGATGTAACTGGTTTGATTCTATTTTTAAGTGCTTATATATATATATATATATATATATATATATATATATATATATATATATATATATATATATAAATATATATATATATATATATATATATATATATATATGGGGCTATGGGGCACAGCATCTTCTTACCGTCAGATGGACTCTGTTGTCGCTCGTTTGTCACCCTTATTCTATAATACATATATATAAATATATATATATATATATATATATATATATATATATATATATATATATATATATATATATATATATATATATAATTCTTCTGTCCGTATGTATGTGATTTAACTATTGATTTTGTGCCTGTGATTAAGTTGATTCGGAAATAATTTAGATTCACAATTGTTCCCCGGTAGGTGGCGGTGGTGTTGCGATCTAAAAATTATTCGTACAAAGCCAGGTCAGATTGCCAGTAATTGTCTATTTTATTATTGTCGCTAGTACATGTAAATACTACTAATTAAATGTCTTGTATGATCGAAAAAAAACTGTGTATTGTCAAGTACACCCCCGGTTCGGCACGTGCTATATACAAGGTAGAGGGAGATATCCCCAACGGTTGTGCGTGGGTGCATCCCGTACAACAGTCGCGTGCCACGTAAAGTGTAAAGGTAAATTGTTACTATTTTTGGGGTCACGTTTTTTAACTTTCCGGTTTAGTAGGTTTCGATTCTGCACTTCGGAGACAAAAATCAAACGATTGGAAGATTTTCAAACTCGATAAAAGTGAGAAGTCCCAGGGTTAACCTACCGGTCAACCGCTTTTCAGATTTTTTATTTTAATATTAACCATTTCCTTGAAAACACGTATCGTTTGATGTTTCATTTTTGTTGTAGCATCAGTTTGCTGTGGAAATCGCAATGGAATGCCTTTTTTTCTGATTAGAGAAAATTGCCACGTTAGCGATTTTGTCCTAAGGAATTCGTTTTAGCTATGCATTTGGTATCCGGTATCTTCACGCTGAGTATCCCAACCGTTGGTGGGGCCAGGTGCGAGAAAAAATGCCTTTTTTTAAGAATATTAATGCTATAAACATTACTGCCATATTGCGATTGCGCAATATGGCAGGATTGAAAGATGACCTTATCACAAAAATTGATAGGGGCGTACTCCAATGGTTTGGGCACGTTGAACGAATGAGTGAAGACCGAATGGTGAAGAAAATATATAGAGCGAAAGTAAATATTAAAAGGTGTCGAGGTAGACCGAGACTAACTTTCGAAGACCATGTGAGCAAATTGCTCGAAGAGGGGAGGGTCAAGAGTACTCGGATACCTAGACGTGCATGTATGAAGAAGTTAATGAACCTGAAAGAAGCGAAAGAGGTATGTAAGGATCGTGACACTTGGCGATCTGTTCTCTCTGGCTACCCCGTTAGGGATTGTGCGTGAAGATAAGTAAGTAAGTAAGTAATAAACATTACTAATATTCCCCTTAACCACTCGTGGTAAGCTTCAATTGCTTGTGTTACGAGTGGTTCACGCCAGTAGTCGAATGGCGGATTCGAACCCACGACCTTTTTGAGTTCGCGGTCCGCGCCCTGCCATTAGGCTACTGTCGCTTCTAAAACAGTTGTAATAAAAAATATTTGTTTTGACATAAAACCCAATAGTGTACATAATAAAATATATTTTTCGTTTAGTCAACTTTTGGTTTTCTCAATAAAAATTTGTTCCGACGAAAGCGATTACTAAGTATAAGTAATTTTACTACTACTTGTATTATTAATTTTATATATACATTATTAATAAATACTTAATATCAAAATTAAAATTTGAATAATAAAATACTAATGGTCAAATTTTTCACTCATTTAATAATTATCATAAAATAAAAACTAAGTTGAAAGTAGTATTTTTAATCATCTATTTTTTTTTCATTAGACATTGGCGATAACTTAAATCGATCATTACATTAATGTCACAACATTAAAACCGATAGGGTGGCTCTAACCCCCGTGCTTTACCGTTATACGTTATTAACGGTTTTTTGATCGATTAATTTTGTCGGTTTTGGGGTGATGGCTGCAGTACTGGTCGACACTGTAAATTGAACTGTGGAGATTCCTTTGATTAAAATCAAACTATTGTCGATTAAGATATCTCTTATATTGAACTTGATAACATTTTTGGTCAGCGTTTCAGTGATATTTATTTATTTTATTTACACTTTATTGTACTAAAGGTACAAACGGCTGACTTAATGCCATATGGCATTTTCTACCAGCCAACCGGAAAGTTAGTGGGAGATGTATGTACTGCAGTGGGCTAAGAATATATAAGATATATAATTGGAAGCTTACACTTTAAAACAACGGCACTTTATTAATATAGTACCATTTTTATAGAATAAGGGTGACAAACGAGCACCCAGTCCACCCGATGGTAAGTGTCCAGGCCCATAGACATCTACATTTATCTTCAATTAAGAGTCAAAATGCAGATGCGTTAGCATCCCTGAGGACTAAGATGAAATGCCTTGTTTCCAGCAAAAAGGGGCTCCCGATCTCTACATTCATCGTACGAAACAACTGCATTACGCTGCTATTTCACGCTGGCATTCTGTGAGAGCGTGGTCCTACCCCGGTCGAGCCGACCCATTCGTGCTACATCCATAATATACCTGCAGCGTGGTTTTAATGTCTATGGGCCACAGCAATCACTTACCATCAGGTGGACTGTGTGCTCGTTTGTCAACTTTATCCTATAAAAAAGACGATATAGAAATCTTTTTAAGTCCTTCAACACGGACACTTTCTTGTCCTAAATACAATAGAAATACAAATTCATCAACATAAACAAATCTTATTATGTTAGTTGGTGACAAAATGGTCTATGGCTCAGTGAATGTAGGAGACCCACAGACCCTGGTATTCTGCCCTAGCCTGAACACTCATGGAGGGTAGTCTGCATATACTTGTAGGTACTTTATCTTAAAATTATAATAAAAATCTAAGCTTTTTACAGCAAAATAAAACCTTAACGTATATTTATTTTTCGATAGAGGCTTTTATTAAACAAGCTTGTAGTCGGAAGAGAAGAATAGTCGTAATAGACAAATAAATGTGACAATGATATCCCTATGATGCAATATAAATATACTTTCTTTTCTTTGCATATTTTAACGTATAGACGCAGAACAGCAGAGATATTTTTACGTAGTAGAGCCATGCTGCAGTTATATTAGTAGTATAGTTGTAGCACGAATGGGTCGGCTCGATCGGTGGAAGGCCATGCTCTCACAGAATACCAGCGTAAAATAGTAGCTTAATGCTGCTGTGTTTCGTATGGTGAGTGTAGAGAACCGGAGACTCTTTTTTCTGGAAACGAGGCATTCCATCTAAGTCCTCACGGGTGACAACGCATCTGCATTTTGATCCGTGATCGAGGATAGATGTCTATGGACCACAGCAACCACTTACCATCAGGTGGACTGTGTGCTCGTTTGTCATCCTAACCTATATAAAAAAATGGAAACCGTTAAGCCGTCTGCATATGCACAGACTCACGAATCGGGTTACGCAAAGAATTCCCTGAAATAAATATTTGTCGCGGATGTCGCGGTACATTTGAACCGATATCCTTCCTGCAGCCTTGACTTGTTGCTATATATAGATGTGACAGATGCGGTTTAGCATAACGACATTTTTGAGTTTTGACTACGGAGGCGAGGCTTTCGACATATGATACAGAAACAGAAACTTTTTATTCAATGTAGCTTATAACATAGTGAGTTGAACTAGCAAGAAATCCAGCGGAACTTTATAAAAAATGGCTTACAATCTTATATGTCAATTAACAACACAAAACAAAGTAGAAATTGCATGGTAGCGATCACTTCGTTGCTTGGGGCTATCATCATCCATAAATTCCGCAACGTTATAATAAATATTTTTATACAAAGTTTGTTTAATAAAGTTTTTGAACGTAGAACTTGTACAAATGTATATAGAAAACCAGGATATCTGCAATTTTCTTTCCTTTTACAAATAAAAAAATGTCTATGGGTAAGGGTAACCTTATGGGTGAATTTTTTTAAATGTAACGGTTATTAGCGAGAAATCCTTGCAAGTTACATTGATTATCATATAGTTTTTATTGTCTACTCTGCAGACACTTATACTCAAGAAACGGTTTAAAAAACTGGCTCCTCAATGCACCATCAACACAAAAGGCATATAAAGCGATGCACCACTTGATTTCAACCGAAAAATTACAGAGGGGGCAACGTACAATAAATTTGAATATTTTCTCCACATACCCTTTAATAACCTCTATTCAAACGACTTTCGACTTTAAAGCAAAGGACGCACAGCTTGTTTCCTAAAATCTGTGGCAACTGGCGGTTATGGAAATATTGTCTTCAATAGCTTCGTCTCTAAAACAATTGTATGCATTTATTCAGACATATTCGTACATTTGATCGCATTATTATCATACTACTACATATACTATATATACATATACTATACCCTCAAAACTTAATGATAATATTCATTAACTAGTGATTCTCTTCGGCTTCGCACGGGCGATTTCTGGATCCAATTGTGTATCTAAACCATTCTCGAATCAATTTAATCGTATACACAAAATTTCATCTAATTCGGTGCAACCGTTTAGGAGTTCAGTCACATACACACAGACAGAAGAATTATAATATTGTAAATATATAAAACCTGCTTTATATTACACTTAAAAGTTGTGCGGGAACTGAACTGTCAGAGGATTTTCTCTTATGCCTAGAAACCAGTCTATGGTAGATCTCTAATTACTTCTGCCGCTCAGCGCCTTAGCGATTTTTTTATATGATAGGGTGACAAACGAGCGCACAGTCCACCTGATGGTAAGTGGTTGCTGCGACCTATACACATCTACATATATCCTCGATTAAAAATCAAAAAGCAGTTCTGTTGTCACCACTAAGATCGAACGCCTCGCTTCCAGTAAAAAGGGTCTCCGGTTCTCAACACAGCAGCATTAAGCTGCTAATTTACGCTGGTATTCTGTGAGAGCGTGGTCCTTCCCCGGTCGAGCCGACCCATTCGTGCTACAACCATAATATAGCTGCAGCGTGGCATTTCTCAGACATGATATTTTGACGTGATTATTCATAATACTTTTGTCAGCAATACAGAAACAGAAACTTTTTTATTCAACGTAGATTATAAACAATACTTATTGAAAGTCACTTTTTTCATTTACCACTGGTTCGTAAAAAAACCTCTGTCCTGGGAAGAACCAGCAAGAAATCCAGCGGGACTATTTTTTTTCCAATAATAGCTTACAATCATGTTTACAATTAACAACACAAGACAAATTAGAAATAGCTTGGTAGCGATCACCCTTCCCAGGGGTTATTATCATCCATAAATTCCCTAATATTATAATAACCCTTTTTATACAAACTTAGTTTAATAACATTTTTGAACTTCGTGTATGACAAATTTTGTATATTTTTGTTTTGTTGTAAAAGCGTACCTACATCGCCCCAAGAATGAATTACTGACTCGGTGGAGTCGAGTAACTGCTACTAGCTTTTTTCTGTTCCTAGTATTTACAGAATGAATATCATAACATTTTCATAAACGTATTGAGAGGCCAGAGTTAATGTATTAATTTCCTTAAATTTTTGTCTCAGTGACTCTTTTGGTTTTAAAGGCCCTTTTCTGTAAAATAAGTATAATTTCAGTGTCAGTGTGTGATAGAAAAACTGTTCCTAGCAGCAGGACGTATACATATACCTATATAAGAATAAAATTAGTTCGCCGAAAAAACTATAAGAATACTTCAGGATTCATTACGGTTCGCTTAGTACTAACATTTGCTAATGTTTACAAACATTTATCGCCGTTTCCGGCTTTATCGGGGTGTCGTTGTCCTTCCGGTGGGGTTGTCTGATTGACATTTCAGTACATCTCCGTTGTAGAGATGGAAAATTATTAATCGATGTTAAAATTATAATTAAAGAAAGAGATATCAATTAGATGATTATAAAAAAATGCCTCTTATTTGCGATTTATTTTAAGAGGAATAGTGAAATGCCGATACGTGGCGCGAGTAGGTATTTTAAAAATGCTGTCTGTTACATGCAGCTCATACTGTATCGCCGTTTCGTGCGATTGAAAGAGTTGCAAGTCTTGGAATCAAATGTTATTTCAAAAAGGAAATGTAATTGTAAAAACGCTGGAGGAAGTTTTTAAGACAAAAATATATTATTTAGATGCTAAGAACTTATTTAATACGCAATATTTAAATGATATTATGCTTATGATGAACAAGTGGTAAAATTAACAACCAACTGTACATGTAAATTGTACAACCAACTTCAATATAAATAAAATGAGAACTTCATCAATATAGTCAAAGTTAATTGAATACGCACGGATCTTGATCAAATTTATATGGTACTAGGTAAATGAGAACCACCAGCTTTCAATTAAAAAGAGAATCATCAAAATCGATTTACCTAGAAAAAGTTCTGAGGTACTTAACACACATAAAGAAAAACACAATCGAATTGAGAACCTCCGCATTTTTTGAAGTCGGTTGAAAATTGTATTTGATAACATTAAAAAAAGATACACTTTTAGTATCGTTTCAAACCTCTGATTCCTCAATACATGTAAATAAAAAATGCACTATTATTTTTGTATAAAAAGTCGATATCAGGTCATGTTTTGTTCTTAAACTTACACGTACATGCACAAAGTCCCCTTGTCTGTCCGTACGGCTGTACCGTTAACTCGGCAAAAAAGCCCATGCGCTTTGATAAGGTCGAGTGCAACGAGCGCCATTGTTGAAATACAAGGGTGGGCTATGAATGACCGAGACGGAGCGGGAACGTCTTGACTTTGTTCAAGCAATGTCACGTTAAATACTCATACTGAAAAAATAAAAAAATCTAGAATCAAAAGCGCCTGGCAAAATATTAATGGTGTTAATTCGCATTTATGCTACAGGACAGTGACACTCACAGTATACAAGATAGATTACAAGTTTAAAAAAAAAGAAATTCTTAAAAGTTTTGCGTAAAATGGAATTAGGAACAAACAGACAGTCTAGAGTTTTTTTTATTAAAACTCAAAATTGTGTCGATTTGATCTTTTCCTCGATTTTGAGTCTTCATCAATATCTCTATCTTTATCACTGCGATCATCATTACATTTCATTATCATCATCATAGCTATAGCCAATCACAAGTCCAGTGAATATATAGGTATCCCCTCTCCTATAAAGTGCTAGAAAAACACGGTTCTAAACCACCTACATTCATTTTACTCACTTCGAGATTCATCAGGTCGTTAGTAAGGTCATTTTAACTATAATATGTAAAATCTAACGATAGTATCCGTTAAATCCATAACCGTTAAAAATAAATAATATATTATTCATGCAACCATTAAGACGCCCCATCCCCAAACATAGTTTAATTTACTGAATATTGATTATGCAACCGATTTACTTGAGTTGCTTTATGTATTGTTGATAATGAAAATGAGCATGATCCTGTAAATCATTTTGTTCGTCGTAACATCATTTATATCATATCGGATGTATTAGGCACTGAATCGCAATTTTCTTTAGAGGTACATTAATTATTATGCGTAAGAAATGGTTATTTATTCGTATACTTAATTATTATAATAAAAGCAGCCAAAAGTTTTGGGTTGATTCAGATTAGAATAGAATTAACAATATAATATTTTTAATAATGTGTATTTGTGATTCTCAGTCCATGTTTGAACTATACAATTTCAGAACGCAAAGCCAAAGTAATAATATTTCTGCGGAATGTTATCTGACACTGACTTTGACAAAGTCAGTCCAAAGCGCGCGAATTGTGCGGAACACAGCTGATTCACACATTTTTAAAGCTACCTGTGCTTTCCAAATAATTTCGTTTTATATTGAGTGGAATTTTTAATTTTGTTCTAGCTTTATTGTTCTATATATTTCGCATGGGAATGTGTCAGTTTGTTCTCTAAATTTTGAAAATTCTCATAACCTTTCGTGAACAGTGTTCTTTGTGTTTTGAACTCAAAATTATCTACAATGTCGTATTGGGAGCTCACGAAAGGGCTTGGAGGTACGTGGAACCAGTTATCCGGGATATTTATTACTTACGATAGCTTATATCGACTCCCTAATGTAAAGATCACCGAAAAAACCCTATTGTGGAGTCACCCCTTACAAAAGTTGAAATGTATTGTTATCTTTAACTTAGCCTCCGATTTAAGCAAGACGATAGACGAATTATCAATGCGGCAATGGTATCTTCGATTTTTTAGCTTCTAAATTTATTAATTTTATTTTAAATTATAATTCTTAGTAGAGATATTATTTTTTACAATGTACCTAACATTATTTAAATTATTTAGTTTGATAAATAATATCTCTTAATTAGGCGCAAACATTTTTAAATCAATATTTTAACATTAACGTAATTTAGTGTTCCCCTATATAAAATAATAGTTATATTTATTTTGTCAAAATTGCTGTTAGGAAGTTATTCCACATGTAGTATTTAAAATAAAATGGGATGATTTTCCTAGTTTGAATAGCACCACCTTCTCTCCCACAGTTGTGTGCTCTATCACTTATATGGTGGTAATAGTAAAGCCTTCTATTAGTTATTGAAGAATGTATGGTTCTTGTAATATGTGGTAGAGCCACTCTGCGGCTATATTATGGTTGTAGCAGAAATGGGTCTCCTCGACAAGATTCTTCCAATTCTTCCATTCTAACAATACCAATGTGAAAAATCAGCCTCATGCTGCTGTGTTTTGTATGGTGAGTGTAGAGATCAAGAAACCCTTTTCACTGGAAACCAGGCATTACAAGTAAAAATAACTCGCAAAAATGTTTCAACTAAGTTTATTCATCTGAAAAGATTTACAAAAGTATAGTGGCCGTAGGGAAGATCTCAATTAGATGATTATAAAAAAGTTAGTGTTCAGACTGGGGAGCAGCCAACACTCCACATATTGTTTCTGAGCTGTTTTATATATAGCATGGTAGCTTTGGAGTTTTTGATAGTGTGATTTAGGTTGCAGTACTTTTTGCTTGTGGCACGACAACAGCGCTGCCACAGTATTGTAGAGTAACTGATTGCCCAGGGGCACTAGGTATATATTGGGGCTTAACACATTAGTATGGTACATATATAAATATTATAGTATGATATTAGTTATAAGGTATATTGTTATGAGTATTTATGTAATATGATGTGTGCAATGTGTGAAATAATGAAATGATAATGGATGGGCTGAATTCTGATGTCAGTAACTATGATGGTGGATTATTATTTTATATTTAAAATACCAAAACCAAATTTGTTATCAAGTTATTATTAACCTATTAAATGCTAAAACAATTTTGTTGAAAGTTATTTATAAAAGTGGCATTTTTTGCTGCATGTCCAACACAAATTCAAACATATTTTGATTGTTTCAGGTTAATAACAGAAAGCTTCAAGATTAACTCCGGGAACAGTGCTCAAAAACGGAAACAGACTGAAGCAATTTCAACAAATTACAAACTTAAAATGAACCCACATTCATTGGACTTCAACAGAAAACAGTCACCCTTGAGCTCACCTATTGCAACACCATCAAAACGACGTATACTGGGAGAGTTACAAAACTCGCCTCTCTTTAGACCGAAAAATTCACCAATAACCGAAAGATTCACATCCCCTGTGATTGAGCGACTTAAAAATTCACCATTAGAAAGAAGGAAGTCTCCATTGATTGATCGTAACAGCTTGTCGCCTTTAACTACTCGTTCTGAAAGAGTTTTAAAACGAACCTCAAAGAAAATATCTAAGATATTTGAGGAAAGATCTAAGTTCAGGATGTCGAATAAGGAAAACGAGAGCCCTTTCATCAGTGAGACCTTTGTCAAGTTGGATGTGGAGGAAGAGACCAGAGACTGTTCGTTTGGAGAGACATTTCAATCATTGATGTGCACAGAACAGATTACCCATTGGTCTACTGCTAAGGTAGATATTATATAACTAATTTTTTAATAACACAGAGTGACATATGACCCCACAATCCATCTTATACTTATACTAAGACCTCTGACTGCCTCATTGGTGCTGATCATGAGATCCTGGGTTCAAACCCCGAGTCTGGGCAAAAAAAAATTATTGAGTTTTTCTGTCAAGAAATTTTCAGTAGCTGCCCGGAGTCAGGAAGTTGGCGTTGAGTCACCCCTGTTCCTCAGAAAGCACGTAAAGCCATTGGTCCTGCACCAGATCTCTTTCTGGTTGTGTTGGTTTACCATCCCATCGGATTATGAGAGTGAGGGAATAGAGAGTGCACCTGTGCTAGCACATACACTTGGGCACTATAATCCTGTCCTGCGCTGATGACTAGACTCTGTTGAGACTCACCGGCGTGATAGAAATTCTGGAGGAAGACACTACTAAGTACTCTATAGAAATCTATTCTAATCTAGTAAAAATAAATATCACTATAGTTTTCGCCCAAAAGCTATGTAGTATATGGAGAGCCACTTAGACAGCTAAATTTTAATTTATTTGGCATACCATCATCCTTCACCAGATGACACACATCCATTATGCATCCCAGCTGCATTGATTTATTTAGCAGTGTGTCACACACATTTAGTAATGCGGTCTCCCATCACTAGTCAGAAATTTGAGTTTAGTGCTTTTTGGACGGATTTTTCATCATCACTTATCAAAGAAGATAATAGTAGATCTATCAATGACCACATACATATGTAGTGAAAATGTTACATGAGAATCCAATATCAATATTAATATTCCGCACAGAACAAGTATTCGTATGGCCTACAAATAATTGTTCCCGATCTGGATGTTTGTTTTTCTTCTGTATGTAACCTCCTCTAAATCCTAGGCGAGAGGGGGGGGGGGGGGGGTAACGTTCCATAAAAAAAAGAAAAAAATGAGTAGATATGTTTTAAATTTTTCCATATCCATTTGAAATTGTGATAATAATTTAATTCTTCTCATTACTTTCAGTTGGATTTTACTGATTCACTTCCACAAAAAACCTATGAGAGTGAAAACTTAAAAGAAGACATCAATGTACCCGAAAAAGACTTAGAACCCGATTTAGATCCAGATTTTGAAACCTTACATGATTTAGAGGAAGAATTCGATGCGGACAACTTCGACCAGTGCTCGAAGTACGAAATAATTTCCACAGACAGTCCGAACATAATATCTAGAGGACGGTCCACGTCTAGGAAGATAAACTCTAAGAATTTTGTCTTTGGAGCACCATTGGTTGACAATGAAGCGTCTACCTCCTTCAACAGACCAAATGCAAATGCTACCAGGATGTTAAACTTTGAAGAAGAAAACTTTGAATTCACATCACCGGCTGCTAAGCGACCTTCAACTACAAGCGTCTCCGTCAAAAAGTCTTTAAAATTCACAGAGACCCCCACAAAAATTTTAAAGCATGAAAAGAGTGATTCTAGTATTGGATCAATGTCATCACCCTGCTCAACTAAACTAAGGTTTCCCTCTGAATCCACAACATCCATGGAAAGCGGGTTTGTGTCGGAGTTAGAAGAACCTTTCCTAGAACTGGAAGAGATGTCAAATTCCCCCAAGATGCCCAATTTCAAAGAGCTACTCTGTGGTCCTATAAAAGATAATATTATCACAGATAAAGACTTCCTTCGAAGACCAACTTTGCATAGAAGTTTGAGTTTCAATCCGGAAGCATCTAAAGCGAGAGTGTCTCTTAACAAAATATCAGAGGGTCCAGATAGTCCGAAGAAGTCGCAGAAACGACCGGAGATTAGTGAGTTACAGAATGAAGGTAGTAAGAGAAGGAAGTCTAATTGTGGGAGTCCAGAAATGGAGAGGATACAGAGACCAGTGCTGCATAGAGCTTTTTCTGAAAATAATGCATCCATCATGTCCGCTTTAGCTAGATGTGAGTATTTTGTATATATATTAGTATTTTTGTATTGTTTATTATGTATTTAAATGTGGTAGAGCCATGCTGTCTTATGGTTGTAGTACAAATGGGTCGGGTCATGTCAGGGTATGTCTAACAGCATATAAGAGTAAAATAGCAGCTTAATGCTGTTGTGTTTCATATGGTGTGTGTAGAGAACCGGAGAACCTTTTTACTGGAAACGACTCCGTGGCGCAGTGGCTTAGCAATGAGTGGCTGCGCTGGGGGTTGCGGGTTCGAATCCCGCACGGAACAAGTATTTGTATGGCCTACAAAATAATTGTTCCGGGTCTGGATGTTTGTCCTTGTGCAATCTATGTTTGTAAACTGCCCCCACGATACAGGAGAAAATCCTAGTGTAGGGGTAACGTTTAAAAAAAAAACCAAAAAACAAAGAACTGGAAACGAGGCATTCTATTTTGTCCTCTCAGGTGACAACGCATCTACGTTTTGATTAGTAATCGTGGATAGATGTAGACATCTACAGGCTGCAGGCTGCAGCAATCACTTACCATCAAGCGGACTCACTGATACGTCACCAGTATGAAATAACGGTACTTAAACCTATTTTTAGGGGTGTCATTATATCTTTGTATAACTTTTACATAACAGAATTATTAGTAACCAAAATATCTGTTCGTGTATCCAATGGTATATTACGCTACTAGGGAGGAAAATATGAAATCGCAATCCGCACGGTATTGTCACCCGAGCCTAAGGCGAGAGTGTTAAGAATGCGGGTTGCGATGTCATAATTTTCTCCCGTTGTGCGTGTACTCTTTTTTTTACCTTAAAATGTATCATGACATATACTTTTAACGTTAAAAAAATAATAAAGCTACGCTAGACAATGCAGCACTTTCGTCCCCGAAAGTGAGGTCGAAATATGAGCTTTTGATCAAGGTATGATAAAAAGGTATTTGTTGTTTTGATAATGACAGTTAAGAAATTCTAAGACAACATTGAAAGTTATGATAATTTTGAACCACAAGAAGAAGAAAAGCTATAAGTTAATAATTAGGTAGCGCAAAAAATAACGCTGCTGCTATTTTTTGGTACCGGTAAAATTGTGTATCGGTATTTTAACTTTTATAACCCATATCTTATCTGTTATGCAAGCCCTGTTTTAATTTCCCTCTGTCGGCTCTTAAGAGGATACCTTGAAAATTAATCGTAGTTTTGGGGGCGTGGCTTATTTTTTTGTCGGTGAAGCTAACGGACGACTGAGGGAGTGTCAATATAAAAGTGATACAATGACTTCATAGTACGCAAATTATGAGATAGCTATACCGAGCACACGCTTGGAAAAAAAACTAAGCGTCAAACAACATTTTTATTTTTTTTTAACAAAACTACGTTATGGATTAAAAAATGGTGTATGAGAAACCTAGATATGATTATTAACTATGCCTTAAAAATAATTCCACGAACTTATTCGTAAAAATATTGTTGTTGTATATGTGTCATAGAGAAATGTAAATAATTACAGCCTACTATGAAATTTTTTTCTATCGAGAAAATTACATGATATCGTATTTTACTTTTATGCAATCCAAAGTTATACAGTCAAAAAGCGTATACCAAAATTTTGGTTAGTAATCTATATTACTTAAAAAATATGTGAAATAGAAAAACCACCAAATTTTCGAGACACCCACGAGATTCAATCACAACAAGTAAATCATTAATAGCAACTCTGATACTAGAAACCTAGAGTTTGTGCTTTTACACGAATATGACATACTACACACACAATGATATCAAATTCTCGAAAGCATAATGGCCGGGTACTCTCACCATTGGACCCATAGAATACTATAATACATATGTAATAGGACGGGGGAGTGAGCGGAGCCCGTGTAGCCACTAACATGTTAATTCACACGTTTGAGTGTCAACACAATCAATCGTTTCCAATTTTCGTGTCAAGCGTCGCTGCATCCAATTTATTAAAAAAAATGCAAATTGTGCAATAGTTACGTGTCGAAAGAACAGCGGAAAATGGAGTTTAAATAAAGGAGACGTATTATGCTACATTCAGAAAGTCGAAACTATTTATATTTTGTAAATATTTGAAACAAAAATAAAGAAATATTTATGTGTCAAAAATATTAATCAAAAGTCTAAAATGCGTTTGTAGTAGTGATTAACTGATAATACGACGTAATTGCTTGTATGTGTGCTCCCGGCGGCGCCGAACCGCGTACAAAATAAGGTTGACAGCCATTCTATTGTGTATTATAGTATTCTATTATTAGACCTCATCAAAAACTATTTACTGATAGTTTATAGAAATCAGTGTTACTTTGCGGGAATATTAAAACACGTGTATTATCGATGGTGGTGTGTCTTTCCTAGGGTAGTGGTACTGTTGGTAGCCACTTGAGGAAGGGAGAAACATTCTCCTAAGCTAGGTAAAACACGACCACCTAGGTTTTAACATCTTTACTAATTAAATGTCACAAGTGGTTTACTTTCTTTTACAGCTTATGTCGATCCTGACCTCATCGGTGACTTCTCGCTACCATTTGCTCTGCCTCTGACATGCGGTAACCACTCTGATCTCAAGTCCATATCCTGCGACACGCTGGCCAATCTACTGAGGGGTGATTTTGAGCACAGCATCGGTGACTTTCAGGTGAGCTTCCATAGGATATATGCCTTATATATTTATGGATGTTATACTGGATGATGTTTTTTACCGTCTGGGAAAAAGTAGGGTGTAGCATGTGAATGGAGTAGAAGCCTAAGGCACCGATATTTTACTAAAAATAAAAACAAAATGTGATCACACTCTCACAGAATATGAACGTGAAATATGTTAATGGTGTTGTGTTTCGTAGTGTGAGTGTAGAGAACCGAAGAACCTTTTTACTGGATACAAGGGAATCAATTGTAGTCCTCAGGGGTGACAACGCATCTGCATATTAATTATTATCGAGGATAAATGTAAATATCTAAGGGCCACAGTATCAACTTACCATCAGGTGGACTGTGCGCTCGATTGTCCCTCTTATTCTATAAAAAAACTGTCAGTAATCAAAAATATTATCTTATTTTCAGGTAATCGACTGTAGATACCCATATGAATACGAAGGAGGTCACATTCTTGGCGCAGTCAACTTATATACACCTGCGCAAATACTGACCCTCGTGAGCAAGCCACTGAAACCCAAAGAACTTCATGAAAAACGAAACATTCTTATCTTCCACTGCGAGTTCTCTTTGGAAAGAGGGCCAAAACTGTGAGTATTTACGGAATTAATCATTTCTGGTCTTGGTCTACTCAGAAGACCACGGTCTATTCAATAGACCAATATTTAATTTATACATGCAGTTTCATGTGTCTAATGTAGTTTATTTATTCTGTAAGTTTATATATTTGAATTAGTTTTTCATTGTATGTCGCTAATTTGGAAAATTTTGTCGACAGATCGCGTTTCCTCCGTACCAACGACAGAGCTAAGAACAAAGAGAACTACCCTTCTCTTCATTACCCTGAAATATACCTTCTACACGAAGGCTATAGAGCTTTCTATCAGCGGTATCCCGACTTGTGCTCACCAGCTGGATATACGGCCATGTTGGATCCGCAACACAGACATTTGTTCAAACAGCACAGATCACTTCAGGAGACATCGTCTTCTGTTCATCACAAGCGGAATCGTCTGCTTCTTTAGCTTTAAACTTTAAAGTGCAATCGATAGTAAGTCCAGGGTTTAATTATACGCAAATATAGTGTTTAATAATTCGGTCTATTCAAAAGACCGTGGAGTTCGGAATATCATGTTCGCTTGTAGAAAAATTATGTTTTAGTTTATATTTTGCGGAAAATCTTTTGGTCTACTCAGTAGACCGTGGACTACTTAAAAGACCGTGGGTTAGGTACTCTGAAGACCTTAGTCTACTCAGTAGACCTTAATAGTTTCATTTGGAGCCATACAGATGTTCTACTCAAAATATTGAGTTTAAATTAAGACATTGGACCAGTTCGTCCAAAGCGGCGTAGGAAATAATAATTTTAGTCTATGGAATAGTCCAGAAGCTATTTGAAGATTTCTAATTAGATCGGAGGAAATAAAAAGTACTGAGAAAGCATTTTATTATAATTTTAAAGGTTTAGTTAGAAATGTAATTTACAAAACTATATGCCATACTAATATTAACTTAAGTTATTAGTACAAATATTAGATTAAAAGCAATATCCCACCTTTTAAATATAATTTTCGTATGCCATTTTAATAATGCTAAGGATTTTAGAATATTGAAGTGTATTTAGGAATATTATACGTTCGGTTTTTCATCAACAAAGGGACTAATCAAGTCATAAATGATTGCAAAGTTATAATCAAAGGCATTGTCGTCGGTGAGCTGAATACGGCATGTTCTATGAAACTGATTAAGAAATTGTTGAAACTAAACTTAAATATTTCAATATTCAATTTCTAAATTACGACATATAAAGTAAGTTAGGGCGTCTACTTCAACAAATAAAACTTAGTTATGATATTTAGTTCACAAAAGAAATATAACTTAAAAAGTGAAAAAAAAAACATATCTCACAGATTCAATGAATTTCAGATATCTAAATAAAACCAATTTGAAATTTTGTACATAAAAATCTATTTCTAACATTAACTATTTACTAATAACGCTGCCCAATTTTAAGACGTCGTTAAGAGTCTATACTACAGTTCAAATTCTAATTTCGCCCACACTTCCCGCGTCACTCGTTCTAACACTACTGCTCGTGGTCACGCGCGAACATAAAGCGATTTTTAGAATAATTTGACCCCTTATTATACGGAAAGCTCATACAATGCTAGATCAGCTTATACTGGAAATTTATCGAAATAAAAATGTCAGAAATAAATAGTCGTCTCTCTGTAATATCGCCAAACATAGGTTCGTCCCGCAACAGATGCCGCGGCAGACTGATTGAACAAATTGAAAAGGATAGCGCTATTACCTAACGCGTGCAAAACAAGAGACAGAAAGAGCGTGCTTGCTTAGAATAAAATAACGCAAGCGCCAAATCACATAATGGTGAATTACGAGAAGATAACGTAGAAAACTAAAACAAATTATCGTCACGATTTGAGATAATATTCTTATCTACCTATTACGTTAAAAATCATCATTCAATTCCATTAGGTTTCGGAGATCTAACTCAAAATAAGTGCAAAACGATTTTCTTTTAACTTTTTTTTAATTGAGATTTTTTAATCGAATCGTGTTTTCGTTTCAACAGATTTGAAGATTATGTAAGTCCAAGATTATGTGTACAAATAGCAAACTCTTAGGTCTTATAGATACCGAGCTCCAGATCGCTCAATATCACCATAACAGCATCATATGGTGGATTCTTAAGTCGTGTGGGGTATCACTGTCACTTTTACTTCAATGTGATGAGACAGCACGAGACGTTAACGACATCTTAAAATTGAACAGCGTTCAAGAATATGAGCATTATCTTTTTTTTTTTAATAATTTAACGCATAGCTACAGACAAAAGTATCGTTCGAACATAATCCCAAGTATTTGCTGAATTTTGAACGAAAATCATATCATTTTAGGAACATGTAAATTTTTAGCTTTAACTCTTCACACTGTGTGCCGTTTTTAAACCCAAGATAGTTTAAGACTTGTAAATAATTGTATAAATTAAATGATTATTACAGAATGTGAACAGCCTGTATATAGTTTTGCGTTACGGCTGTTACCCGAAATTAAGTTGCATTTAACTAGCATAAAAAATTATAAGATTTAAGTTTGAAAAAACGTCAACATGTAACAACTACTCTTTTGAATCTGTTCCTGATCTTTTGAACTGAATCAGAGTAAAAAATACACTTAAATACACTCGAAATCATGAGGCTTTGTGGTCTATTACTTCAAACTTTGGCCTCATAATAAAAAAAAGCAGACTGATTTTTATCATAGACGAATTTCGGTTTTTGGCCTCTATGAATATAAGTTTATGTAAATCATAAGGTCACAAACATGCTTAGATTTAGTTTTCCAGGTCGAGTATTAGTTTATTTAATAATATCGCGTTATACAAAGCGATCTACAAAGACATCGAAATATATTGTACTATAGATAGGATAGACCTTACAAAATATTGATTATGTTTTCACTGCCGGTAATTTTACCTCATTACTTCGCCATTGATAACACAAAAAAGCCTCTTTAATTTTGACCATTATCAAAATTTTAGCCGCTCGATTACAATAGCTTTTATCTTAAAAAAAATAACGTGCGCTTAGAAGGCGCCAAAACACTCATCGATGTGTCACAATTTTTGGCGGAAACTACCGCCAATGAATTGTTGCTCCTATATTATCGTTTAAATAATAGTTTAAAGTGGATTTTTAATACGTAAAGTCGTGAAATTTTATGTATTAAACATATACACATATGAACTTTTATTGAAAAGGATGTTGCTATAGTGCTTTGATGGTGATATAATTCTTAAGATTATTTTATCCGTTTGGGCGGTTTAAGATATATCGTCATTAACTCTCTGGTAGGTTAAACTGTCGTTAAAATTTCCTAAAAACTTCGCAATGTGACGCATCAGCATATTGTGAAGAATTTTGTGAATACAATACATGCGTATTGTATTCACAAAATTCTAGAAATTCAAAAGACTAGGTTGTATGGTTTAAGACCTTTGCCTGCCTGAATTTCCAAAATTGTAACAAAATCATTGAGGTGCCATTATTGCAAGTATGGAGTGTAAAAGTAAGGAGTACCAACTCCCATAGTGGAATAGTTGAAAAAGTGGTCATCTGTAAGCAGTAAATAACAGTTCAAAAACTCTCCACAACAGCGCTGGAGTAGCTACTGGGATGAAATGAACTTAGCAGTTGTCGACGGTTTAAAGTGTGCTGCTAAACTGCTCAGTAGCTGTAAAATCTAAAATAATTTTATTTAGTAAATATAACCTGGAAAAAGTCGTCTATCCCACTAATATTTTTCGGTGCGTTCTTTAAAATTTAGCCCGTAGCTATAGTGGCGCCAACCTTATTTAACGGTTTTATGGACACTTTTTAATACACAGTCTGTACTCCTTACTTCTACACTCCATAATTGTAAGAATCATGGAGTATAGAGGCAAGGAGAACCAACTCTATATAAAAAATTGTCTGTAGGGAAGCGCTAAATAAGGGCGGTGCCACTGTAGCTAGAGGGTAAATTTTAAACAACTTTTTGTAATTTTTTATGGCACAGACTTTCACCATGATTTTTTTTTTATAATAATTATTTTATTATTGTCAAAATTTTATTTTCAAAATCACTCAACGTGTTTCAAGGCGACTTTTTCTAGGTTATATTTACTAAATTATTTTAAACAACGTGAGTAGTTGTTTTAAATACTGCAGAACTTGTTTTAAGCACACTTCCCTCCGTCGTCAACTGCTAAGTTCATTTCATACCCTCTAGCTACTCCAGTGCTGTTGTGGAGAGTTTTTGAACTGTTATTTATTGCTTATAGAGTGACACTTTTTCAACTATTCTTCTATCTAACCCTCTCGGGTCCTCCTTACCTTTATACTCCATGGCAAGAATTGTTTGGATCTTTTTAATGTATATAAAATTTGTTGTGCCGTAAATATGTAATCGAGCCAAAAATTGAGTTTCGTAGTTGGCGTGTAAAAATTTTATATTATTTTTTATGGCAATATTAACTTTACGCTTCGATATAATTGTTATGTTAGTTGAAGTAAAAGAATTTTTATTTTTTTTATTTAACGGAAAGAAATTATGACTAACTTTTTTTTAAGCAAAGTTCACATATATTCTATTGATTAAGTTAATTTTAAAATTCATGGGACCGTTTAAGCATTCGAGGTTCACGAACTGAATCCGGAAACATCCGTAAACAAAATCTTCTTGAGAAAAATGTGTACTAATTCGGAAAAAAATGCAACATATTTTTCATGCATAATTATCCAATGAATTCATCGTGTCGCACACTTGTTTGCATCAACGGTCGAGTCTATGAGATTTTCCGAGCACCCTCGTGAAATTTACGCTTATTAGATTTATGTGGTTCTGTATATAGTTTTAATTTCTAACATAGGTTTTGCTTAGTTAAAAATATTTGAATATTATGATACTACTACATTTCCTTTGAACGTTTCCTTTAGTCTTACAATCGGATATGGAAATTTGAGTGCATCTTATTTTATGACAGATATGTGCCGCTATAACTTTTTATGCTGTGTTCTAAAGCTCGCAGGTTTAGGCAAGTTGACGTTTTACAATCGTTATACGATAATAGAAAACTATAAAAAGGAATTAGAATATAATCTGGGCTTACTTAACTTATAAGCGTGGTATAGCAGCTATTTTACTGTATCAAATAGCAGAAGAACTACAACTCGGTCACATTATCTCTGCACCTTGCTCGATGATGTCGCACTCACAGTATGGTGTGCTAAATAAGCATCTATAGAAATATGATATTTTTTACCCAACTGGAGGCTGCTAATGTATGAAGTTTAGATGAAGGATTTTGTGATGGAATAAATATTTATTAATTAATAAATGCATAATAATAAATAATACAAGATTAGATTCTATGCATGGTTTTTGGTGTTAGAGTGTTAAACTTAATAAAACACTATTGAATTATAAAAATATCATTTTTATTGAAATTATTTTCTTACATTATTACTAAATTATTTATCGGCATAAGAGACAGTGATGATGATGATAATAAAATGCAATTATTAATTAGCAATTATGTATAGTGATAATAATTAATAATATACTAGTCGTTATCACTATAAACAACAAGATGTTAATCATACTGACGCGATAGGGGCGAGTGCGGTGCTGTGAAGGGGAAAGCGAGTGGGGTATCGCATCCCAGCGAGGTGCAGAGATATTGTGACCGTGTTATATGTAATACATATAATCGCCCACTCCCATGAGAGTTTTGTTCTTTGTAGAAAAAACCAAGCAGGGGATTATCTAAACATGTTGAACTACTTATAGTTCTTGCAATGGACGAGTGCGGTCGACTTTTGGATGTAGATCAACATCTGACACTGTTAGTACACTGTTACACTGTGCTGCTGTATGTCGATCTAAATCCAAAGGTCAACCGCACCCGTCAATTGCAAGAATTATAACACAAAGTCAGCGTTAAGTTGTACAACGTGACTGTATTCTTTTTTTATTGTTTTCTATATGCATTTACGACTGTTGGAAATCAACATGGCTGAGTCTGATGAGCTTTACAATTTTCAATTGATATATTTCTTTCATAAATTATGGTATCCTTCCTTTCCATTTTTATTGATTTATGGCGGCGCTGACGTCGCGCCACAAGCGAAACACATCGAAGCCTAAATCGCGCTATCAAAGTTCCGAAGTAAAACAGTATAATATATAATGGCGTTGGCTGCACCCCGGGTAGAACACCTTGCCCGGTGGCAGATCTCCCCTTTTCCATCTACGGCCACAGTGGTGACCCCGACGTCACCCACGTGATCTGAACACGCAACCAACAACCTTCGAGAGCCCCAAAGACATTTAAGTAATAGTAATAGACCGGACATTAGCAACAAAATTGTTGTCTTTAACTTTTGTCCTATAGGATATATCTCCGATTTTTGTCATTTAGTCTTAGTGACATCGTCAAAGGTTTTTAAAGAAAATATGCCCGGTTGTGCATTAAGAGATTGTAAATCACGATACGGTGCAAAAAATGAACGTGATTTCGGTTTATTGTCGTAAGAATAATGTATATTTGCCAAATCAATTTTAAAGTTTTATTATTTCTAGTAAATTGTTCTAGAACATTTATTATATTGTAATAACCGCCATCTGTTATCCAGTAACGTCACTATTTATTTACCAATGGCTTACTTACTGATTGACGACGTGCCTAAAACGGATTTTTTTCCTTATATTTAGTAGCGTTACCTAATGGGGAATAGCTCAAATGTTTTCCTAATAAATATTCAGCGTAGTATTGCTATGTTTCGCTGGAGGGCTTGACACACGCGCGAGTTTACGGTTTTTGTATGGAAATGTTCCTAATGTCCACTCTACAGTATATATATTTAAATCTCTTTGATGAAGCACAAGAGTCTTCGCGACATTATACTCATGAACCCCTACTAACCATTCATTTCACTCCTGTGTCTTCACAGTTAGTAGGGTTTCAAGTGTATAATGAAGAAGGCTTGAAGCTGTGGTTCACGTGTGTAACTTCTGAGCTATTCTATATTGTACTGTTTTACTTCGGAACTTTGATAGCGCGATTTAGTCTTCGATGTGTTTCGCTTGTGGCGCGACGACAGCGCTGCCACAGATTATTTATAAAAATATGTATAAATCTTAAAGTACACTAAAAATATACCACAGGGTGAAAATATTTTCGGAATTTTGAATTGTAAACATTTCCAAAGTTATACGAAATGCATATATGGGGGCGTTCAAGTATAACGTAACAAACTTATTTTTAATTTTTTATTAATTGTGCTGGCAAAGGGGGCAGGGGAAATATTTAACTTTTAGCGTAAGATAAAAAAATTATAAAACAATAAATAATTTAAAAAAATAGTCTAACTAATAGTCTATTATATATAGTCTATTGTATATACTATAATAATTATGGTAATACCGAGTTTATTTATATATTTTTTTTCTAAAAATAAATAAATGTCTTTCCGAGAATTGACTTTACCACATGAGGAAAGAAAAAATTCTTACGTCTTATCATTTGGGGAAAAGGGGAGTTCCTATGTTCTCATTTTTACTTGGGGAGGGGTGGGGGGTGGGGGGGTTGCTAATATAATAAAAAGTTTGTTTACGTAATACTCGCCACCTGTTAAGTATTTTCTTTCGACTGTTAACATTCACTGTGCTCCGAGAGATTTATTTCAAATACACTAATATATTACGTATAATTAAAGTTAACTTTATATTTAATTAGAGTATAATTGTGAAATTTATAGCATTAAGTTGAAATAAAATTTAAAATTATACTTTTGTTGTATTATTTACGTGAAAGGTACATGTACATGACTTGCACAAACTTGAATGAGTCATTCTTATCCCCATGCTCTACTAAGGGTGTGGTAGCCATTAGCGTGTAAAGAGGGGAGAGGGGGAGGGGTAAACAATATCCACTACCCTACAGTGAATGTTGAAGGAGGCGGCAGAGGCCTCCTTGTGGCTCCCAAGATTGGATTCAATTTTTTTTATAGAAGAGGGGGCAAACGAGCATGCGGCTCATCTGATGTTAAGTGACTACCGCCGCCCAGGACCAACCGCAACACCAGGGGAATAACAGATGCCTTGCCGGCCCTTTAGAAAGGAGCTCTTTTCTTGAAGGTCCCCAGGTCTTATCGGTCCGGAATAATCGCCGGTGGTAAACTATTCCACAGAGAGGTCGTACGCGGAAAGAAACTCCTTGTGAAACGTACAGTGGTGGACCGCCAAGCATCCAGATGGTGTGGATTTTGTCGGGAGGATTGCCGCGTAGTGCGTTCATCAAATTTGGCGGCTGGGATTAATCCGAACCATTCCTCAGAGCACTCCCCATGGTATATGCGAAAGAAAATGCAAAGAGATGCAACATCTCTTCCAGCGCCAGTGAATCGAGCCGATCGGAAAGCAGTCGTCGACGATTCGAGCCGCTCTCCGCTGGATGCGGTCAAGTGGAAGGAGCTGGTACTGGGGAGCCCCAGCCCAGAGATGGCAACAGTATTCCATGTGCGGTCAAACCTGCGCCTTGTAAAGTTGCAGGCGGTGTGCCGGCATGAAATACTGTCCCGCTCTGCTGAGCACGCCAAGCTTTTTAGAGGCCAATTTGTTCATGTCTTCCAAGTGACCACGAAACTGCACGTCACTCGATATGTCGACGCCGAGGATTCCGATACTGGCTGAGGCAACAAGGGGAGTGCCTTGAAACTGAGGAGATACGACAAAGGGGTTCTTTTTAGTGGTTAACGCGCAAACTTGTGTCTTCTGAGGGTTAAACTGGACTAGATTTAGTCGCCCCCAATACGAGACTGTTTAGCAAGACTCGACTTCAGACACAAGTTTGTCCCGGTACCCGGAGACGTTTTTCAGAGAAATATTGGCACGGCCGGTGTACGGAGCATCACCAGTGCTGTCATCTGCATAGCAATGAATTACGGGTTTGCAACATATCATTGATATGCAGAAGAAACAGCGTTGGCGATAGCACCCAGCCTTGTGAAACACCAGCATTAATAGGCTTGTAATCAGAGCTTGCACCGTCAACAACGACCTTGATGCTCCGATCTGCAAGAAAGCTGGTGATCCGATTGCACAATTTCTCGGGAAGCCCATAGGAAGGGAGCTTCGAAAGAAGCGCTTTATGCCACACCCGATCGAAGGCCTTCGCAATGTCCAAACTAATGGCCAATGCTTTGGACTCTACTGCCTCCGCCCATCTATGAGTTAGGTAGACCAAAAGATCACCAGCTGATCGACCACGGCGAAAACCGTATTGGTGATCGCTAATTAGCTGGTAATCCACAAGGTACCTAATGAGCTGGCAGTTAACAATAGACTCCACTGTTTTGAAGAACAAGGAGGTGATGGCGATAGGCCGGTAGTTGGACGGGTCTGAGCAGTCTTTCTTTCTTTTTGACGTGACAACGTCTTATAAATTGGTTTGCCGGGTGACACTTCAAGAAACTGCGTTACGCTCCGCTCACGTTATGCGCTCACAATGAGAGCGAGTGAGAGGCACGCGTCCCTTCCACTCGGGCATGGTTAGCCCGCCTAAGAGCGAGAGAGACAGACATAAAAAGTGTTATTTCATCCTTCTTCCTACTATACGAATGAATATTCACATTAAAATTATTTTACCACTCAAAGTCGTTGTCACGTAAAACTTTCGCCCGTATACCGACTTTACAGGCAACCAATTTTTTCTTTTTTAGGGATCGGGTGTACGAAAGCCGTCTTCCATGATTTTGGGACTACGTCTACGGAGTAGGAGTACCGGAAAAGACATGTTAAAACCGGTGCCAACTCTGTAGCACACGTCCTTAGCACAATTGGGGGGATTCCGTCAGGCCCACTCGACTTGTGGATGTCCGGGGAGAGGAGTGCTTTGCGAACCGAGCGCTGTGTGAACTGCACTTCGGGCATGGAGCACTCACACCGCGGGATGGTCGGCGGCGTACTCCCCCCGTCATTAATAGTCGAGTTGGACGCAAAGAAAGAGCCTAGAAGATCGGATTTCTCCTTGCGGTATGGGCCAGTGAGTCGTCCTCCCTGTGCAGAGATGGAAGAGATGGCTGACAAAATTCCGCTGGACAGCTTTGGCGAGAGACCAGAATGCAGGGGTTCCAGAAGGAAGGCGAACTAGTTTCTCGCCAATTCTGCCTACGTGCTCTGACTTTGCCTTGGCAATGACTTTTGAAGGACCTAGAGGCGTAATTATACTTCTTTTTTAGAGCGCTGGTGTTTACATCCCGGGACGTTGATGCGTCAGCCCAGGCTTGGTAGCACTCCTGCTTATAGCATGATGCTATTTTACAGGAGCGACCAAACCATGGCTGAGATTTGCCTCCAATGGGCACCATAGAGAAAGGAATAAAAAGTTCCATACCCAGAAGTACCACATCGGCGACAGAATCTGCAACAACATTGGGATCGTCCGGCGAGAAGCAAACTCGCCCCCAAGGGTGGGATGCAAAGAAAGACCAAATCCCATCCCAACGGGCTGACCTATAGTGCCAAACACTGCGGCAGCCTGCAGAATGCAACTGCGATTTCAGCGTGAGTGGCACGACACTCCGGACAAGGCAATGGTCCGAGGAGCCTAAAGGGGCGTCGACGGAAATCGCGTAGGCGAAGTAATCAGTGTGTCAGACCATACGCCAAGGCAAAATCATGAACAGATCTCCCCGCAAGATCGGCTAAACGTGAACTAAGCCGGTCGGCGTGATGGGGATCTGCTGTAGCAACGAATCTGTAGCCATTTGGACGTGGTCGAAGAGTCGGTCTGTTTCGGCATTACCGCTATGGGACCTATAGAGACACCCGCAGACGCGCCGACGGTCGTCGCTGTCTACGCGTAGCCAAAGGATGGACAGGTCTGAACCTTCAAGACTGCCGAGGCATCGAGAACAGATGTCCTCTCTGACGTAAACGCAAACTCCAGCCCGAGGCACAAAGGGGTGTTCCAGTTTGTACCCCGGGCAGGGGAGATACGGGACATCAGCCGGAGAGGACACCTGCGTCTCGGTCAGAAAGAACAGAGTCGGCCTCGCCGTCTCGAGATGGTAGTGGACGGCTTATAGAATAAGGGTGATAAACGAGCACACAGTCCACCTGATGGTAAGTGGATGCTGTATCCCACAGACATCTACATTTATCCTGGATTAGGAACCAAAATTAAGTGCTGGTGTTGAGCTGATTAAATATATCTTCAATGCATGGGAGAATTCACAGGATACTTTGGATATATTTTGTGGCCTAAACAGACACTTCTTGTGACAGAAACAGTCTAATAATAAGTTCGTACAAAGGTTCCACTTATTAAATGATTTGTTGAAACATCTTCTAGTAGACATAAAGGAAAATATATTAAAATGGAAAACTTAGTGCATACATTACTACCAAGTACTAATGAATAAATAATCTAAAAAGTGTTACGTAAATTATATCAAATAATACTATAAATGAAAATATAAATAATACAATACATAAAAATAATAAATACGATAGTTACATATAACTAGTCAGACCACAAATACTGTTACATAAAAACTTCTTTTTTTCAACTATTAATTATTTTGAATTTGGAACGCGTTCATTACCTATTATTAAAAGGTCTTTCGATTTCGCGCCATTCCATATATTTTTTCGTGTTCATTATCAAATTACGATATGGAATGGGGTGTTAAAGAAAATAGGATTGCGGTGATCGCCTTGCACAAAGTGGGTATGGAGCCGTCGGTCATATTTCAGACACTTCAAAAGTTTGGAATCGGCCGTATGTTCTTATATCATACGATTAACAAAAACAACAACATTTCCTCTATCGAATACCATAAAAGATCGGGGAGGCCGCGTGCTTTTAGAACTACAAAGGCTGATAATGCTGTTAAAGCCAGAATTCGTCGAAATCCCATTAGGAAGCAAAAAATCTTATCGCGAGAAACGAAGATTCCCGCTAGGACTCGGTCGCGTATTATAAAACAAAACCTGAAGCTAGGTGCTTATCTTCGATATGACATGTCCTAAATAAATCTTTACAATTAAAGAGAGTGGATCGATCGAAACGCCTTCTGTCGTAATACGCAGGTGAAGGTACAGAAATATATTCTTTACCGATGAAAAAATTTTCACAATTGAAGCGCACTACAATAAGCAAAATGATAAAGTGTACGCTCGTAGTTCTAAATAAGCTGCTCAAGTGGTGGGAAAGGTGCAACTTGGTCATCATCCTGCGTCAATGATAGTTGATGGGGCGTGTCTTGTCAAGGCGTCACGAAGCTACATTTTTGTGAAAAAGGAGTGAAAACTTCAGCCAAAGTGTATCAAGAGACAGTCTTGAATCGTGTTGTGAAACCTATGAGCAATACACTTTTTAAAAATGATTTTCCAGCAGGACTCTGCCCCTGGTCACAAGGCAGGAACTAACCAAGCCTGGCTTAAAGCTAACGTAAAAATTTAATAATTTGGCGAAAATAGTTAGTCTAACTTTAAAAATATTTCCTATTTTTATTAGTGTACGAAATAGTACTGAACCTAGTTTATAGCGCCCTCTAGTTTTTTTCGGTAATTTATATTCCCAGCGCCATCTACTACAGCGTAGAAGAAACGTCCCTCGTTTCGTCACCAAATAGATGGAGTATAGCGGTAAGGAGGACAATCTCCCATGGGAGAATAGCTGGAAATGTGTCCATCTGTAAGCAGTAAAAAACTGTTTAAAAACTCTCCTCTACAGCGCTCGAGTAGCTACGGGGTATTTATTTATTTATTCTTTTTTGTACACCACAATACAGAAACGTCAATATAGTTAAAACTAATTAAAGTATGTACAATAGGCGGTCTTATCACTGAAAGTGATTTCTTCCAGACAACCTTTGCGTAGAGGAATGATGCAAACAAAAGTTACAAATAGAGGGGGGCATACAAAATAATAATAAAAAAATACAATAATACATACAAATAAAAGTAAGTGAAAGTTATATATAAAATATCATATAATAGATTAAATGAAAAGAGTAAGAGAAAGGTAAAGTAATTTATCTAATAGCGTTCTAAATAGTACGATTTAACAAGAATTTTGAAAGAGTGAAGAGATTTAGCCGACGAATATGGAGAGGTAAGGAGTTCCACAATCGCACAGCGGTTACGGTGAAGGATTTCTTGAAAAAGGAAGAAGAGTGCAAAGGTGTAGAGAGAGAAAGATTGATGGAGGATCGAAGGAACCGATTATGGGTAAGAGAAAGATACTGGAAACGGTTTTTTAAATAAAGAGGAGTGGAAGGAAATAAGGAAGGGGGTATGTATGTTACATCGCCGTAAAATACATTGAGTGATTTTGAAAATAAAAATTTTGAATTCAATAAAATAATTATTGTAAAAAGAATTATGGTGAAAGTCTGTGCAATGAAAAAATTATAAAAAGTTCTTTAAAATTTAGACTGTAGCTACAGTGGCGCCACCCTTATTTAACGCTTTTTTTGCGTCCGAAGCAATTAAAGGGCTACCCTATACGTAGGGAGGCGGAAAATGCATTACGCATACCACGACAGCCGGTCTATCTTGGTTATGAGGGACTCACTGTCCTACCGGGGACCCTAAGTGATACACTCTAAAAACCGCCTTTGGGGACAGGCAGCCGGCTGATTAAGCTGTATTGTGCCTTATCGTGAGCGACCCTCTTTTGGGAAAAGAGGGCGCAGGCGGCTACGAGCCGCTGAGGGAGTGCCTACGAAGGCAAATTAATATTACTTAATATAATAATTTAATTTAATTAGAGTTGGCCTGAGCCGCCAGGAGGCAGTTCAGTAGGCTGACTCTTGAAACCAATTCCGATCGATCGGGATTGTAATTATGACGTTTGGTACTCTTGAAAGCGACTCTAGCGCTAAATTAGTTTAGCATTGCGTGGTGATTGTGTGAACTAATTGGGATTGGAATTGAAATTGTCCAAGCGAAATCGGTACTCCCGACGCACTTTTGACAGTTAGTTGACAGCAGCGTATTGTGTTTGATATTGCGTTGGAATTGGAATTAAGGCAATAGCAAAACAGTAACGTTTTAGGAATTGTGTTCATATTAATCTTTTGTTTTCTGCAATTATCTTATTGTTTTCGATAAAATAATGACATGTTTAGCTCTTGTGTCTATTATTCTACGCCGTAATAGTGCATTACAATTAAAATAATGACGAAATGAGCTTCAAATTATGCATTTTAAGCACTTAAGTTTTTTTCTATGAGTGATGATGATTATGGAGCTAATGATTGTATTATTAAGGACTTTAGTGAGAAAATAGTGTATGAATAAAAACCTAAATATGATCCTCCGTAGAGAATATATTTTTCATCATGTTATTACAACATTTATTTTAAATAAACTACTATTATTATTATTATTTTTTATAGGATAGGGTGACAAACGAGCACACAGTCCATAGACAGACCCATAGACATCTACATCTATCCTCGATTACGAATCAAAATGCAGATGCGTTGTCACCCGTGAGGACTAAGATGGAATGCCTCGTTTCCAGTAAAAAGGGTCTCCAGTTCTCTACACTCACCATACGAAATACAGCAGCATTAAGCTACTATTTCACGCTGGTATTCTGTGAGAGCGTGGTCCTTCCCCGGTCGAGCCGACCCATTCGTGCTACAACTATACTACTAATATGGTAAGTGGTTGCTGTGACCCATAGACATCTACATCTATCCTCGATTACGAATCAAAATGCAGATGCGTTGTCACCCGTGAGGACTAAGATGGAATGCCTCGTTTCCAGTAAAAAGGGTCTCCAGTTCTCTACACTCACCATACGAAATACAGCAGCATTAAGCTACTATTTCACGCTGGTATTCTGTGAGAGCGTGGTCCTTCCCCGGTCGAGCCGACCCATTCGTGCTACAACTATACTACTAATATAACTGCAGCATGGCTCTACCACGTATAAAATTATTATTATTATTATTAAAGCATCCCACTGCTGGTCAGAGGTCTCTCATCATGTCTGAGAGGTTTATTGGGGGGTTTCACACGTAAAGGAAATATGAATTTAATAAATGTATAATTTTATAAGAATTAAAAATAAAATTATATAGCTAACGTAATTTTAATAACATATAACTTAACACAACATAAACACTCACGCCTGTCACTCAGAGGGGTGGGTAAAGACTACAGACTTCCATTTGGCACAATCCTGACACACCTGTCTTGCCTCCTCCACATCATTATACATGCTCGTCGGTTAAGGGTACCCTTAATTGGGCCCATTTTCAATATATCGCCAATTTTGTCGGTATTCTTTCGCCTAGAACATCCCTTTCCAACTCTGCCACTCACTTCTGCAACATAAATTTGCTTGTCACTTGTTCCTCATTCATTTTTTTTATGTGACCATACTACCGAAGCATTCCTTTCTTAATACTGGTCACATCATCTTGCAAACCACACTCTTATCACACAATTTCTCACCCTCACTCAGATTCAGCCCTACCATACTCCTTAATGACTGCATTTCTACTGCGTTTATTCTACTTTCGTGATTCTTCTGCCACACCCAACTTCCACTACCATATTTTAAAATAGGGACTAACATAGCCATATGTGCCTTTTTAACACATTTTGACTTTTCACAATATAGTTTAGAGCCCCATTTACTTTATTTCCTGCATTCACTCATTGCTTTTTAATAAGGATTTGTTAATAAAATTCTACAAATTTAACCATTTATTTAATATAATACAAACATATTTTTATCAACCTATCACCATTAGTTTTTCATATTTGAAATTTGATAATATAGCTTAACATATGTAATCAAAAACATATTGATTATATATCAAATGATAGGACTATGAAATTAAAATCTTAAAATTATATCTTCATTGAACCAAAAATCAGTTCCTTTTACAAAAGTAATTAAAAGAAAACAAATAAATTTAAAATAACATTAAAACATTTATAAAATTAAACGAGTCTTATTTTAAATTACAGCACTGCTATTGTTGTATTCTGTTTGGAAAATTTAAAACAATAATATTAAAACCCTTAATTGTCCTGGCTATTTTGGACATTGCATTTGATTATTACTCTATTTTCGGATGCTCCATATATTGATGATTTCTTGTTGGTAGAGTGTTGTTGCTTGGGGAATGTGATATGGAATTAAGTTGTGATCCTGAAATGAAAATAATTATTTGATAACATCCCATCTCTGTAGAGTAATGTATTATAAATCAATGACAAAATTAAGGTAGAATATTTGAATTAGAAGTTTTAATCCATCACAAGCCATTTAAAAGGATGTTTAAGATTTATTGAAACATCTATATTCTCTATACCAAGAGCTAACACATATGAAGTCAGTTTATGTAAATTATTGCAATTAAAAAATGATGGATTACATTTTTACCACTTGAGAGTAAGGCATACATATTGCAAGTTCCTTATTTTTATCAAACTCTAGGTAGGGGCTCGACCAAGTCCCCTTTCTATGTGGCCGTATCTAGAAGATTAAGTTCATCATAAAGAGTCTCTTTTCTCCATGAAATCAACCAGCTGTAGGTCCATTTGGTGCCGTGGCCCTAGCCTATCCATTAGATATTCCTAGAAAAATAAAATAATATTAAAATGTCTGTCTTTAAAAGTGAGCAAAAAGTAGTTATAATATTTATAGATGCCACGCAACAATATTGAGAAGTTAACGAATCAACATTGTTATTTGTAATAACTAAGTAGTTAGAAAGGTTAATTGTAAGTTGAGTCTTCAAAAGCAACACTTGACCACCTGTGACTGCTATCAATCCCTAGTTTAATGTTGTTCAACAGGCCAAAAATTTAAATTGTGTTAATGCGGTAATGAACTATTTCAAACTGTTTATAGTTATACCAAAATTGAAAGGTCTATTAGTACTTCACTGTGTACACATACTTAAAAAGCACTTCACCTTTAAACTTAAAAAGAGTCCTTTGAAAGTTGATATTTGTTTACTTACTTTGTTTCATGATCGTCGTGATAACAATTTTTTTCTGACAACAAAAAAATGAGACAAAGACACGCTCCTATACAGCCTTATAATTTATTAAAACTCGCAAATATAACGTTTTTTTTTTATAAGAAATGTATGAAAAGATGTTATGTTTGACGAATTACACCATTTATTAGGTATTTTTACTACTTAAACGCTCGTTTATGAAAGTTACAAAGGGTTTATTATGACTTTACCGGTTTAACGATAAATAAAACATGCCTGTTGCTAAGAATAACGCAGCTAGCTTCATGTGGTACCACAAAATTTTTGGCCAATTCGAGCGCAATTCCGATTTCAATCCAATGTTGTCAAAATTGTTTTTAAGGGTACGCTAATTTGTAGAGGGGGGTGGGGCTGCATAAGTAGCTGCCTCACGAATTAAATGATTTGGGTGCGACTCTGAGGCTTTGAAGAAGTTCTCAGAGAGTTTTTGAAGAAATTGTTGGATTGTGGGGAGCTCTAGGTCCCGATGAATGTCAGCATTACGGACGTACCAAGGTGCGTTCGCAGCTCGACGACAGAAGAGGTTTTGAACTATTGGAGTTCATTAACGATTTTAGGGTTGGCGTGGGCAAAAACGGGGCCCGCGTATGACATGACTGGTCGTATACAGACCTTATAAAGGGTACGCTTGTTTCTAAGGGACATTTTACCGTATCGGCCCAACATACTGTTGAGCCTACTCAGATAGAACCGTGCGTGGCGGGTTACTCTTTTGACGTGGGGCCTAAAAGTGAGCCCTGTGTCTAGAGTGACACCTAAATATTTGGCGGTCGTATGCCAGGGTACAGGGGTCCCTAGCATACGTATTGGTGGGGTGTTTTTAAGACGGCGTCGTTTATAGTCGAAGTGAACGGCGGAGCTCTTCTCCGGGTTCACATCGATGCGCCATTTTTTGAACCAAGCTCCTAGGTCATCGTCTGACTTTTGGATCTTGTTCCGTATGAAGGGCAGTGAGATGCCTTTACAGTATATAGCAGTGTCATCTGCGAAGAGGGAGAGCTGAACACCTTTCGACGGGATGGGAATGTCGTTGGTGAACAGGATGTACAGCAGAGGAGCAAGTACTGAGCCCTGAGGGACACCAGCCTTGATAGTTCGCTGTGAAGATAGCGTGCCTTCGTGTCTAAAACGAAAGGTACGATGTTTTAAGTAGGAGGCCACGAGACATACTAGACGATCGGGGAGACCTATTTTGTAGAGCTTGTAGATAAGGCCTGTATGCCAGACTCTATCGAAAGCTTTAGCTATGTCGAAAAAGACCGCGATGGTCTTATGACGACGAGGATAGAAACCGCTGAGGATGTATTCCACAATGCGGTGAACTTGTTGGGGACATGAGTGTTGGGCTCGGAAGCTGAATTGATGGGGAATGATAAGAGGGTCACCATCTGTGGGAAACAGATAGCGCCTCATACGTGTTTGGATGACTCTTTCGAAGAGCTTGCCCATTGCCTTGAGGAGGCTAATGGGGCGATGACTGGAGGGGAGGTTGAGAGGCTTGCCTGGCTTGGGAATTCCAATCACAGTTGCCTCTTTCCACGTAGTGGGAAAGTAACTAAGGTTGAAGCAGGCGTTGAAGATAATGGATAAAAAGGTTAACACCTGCTCAGGAAAGTATTTTAGGGCTTGGTTGGAGATGCCATCCGCGCCCGGAGCCTTTTTAGGCTTAAGTCCTTTGATGAGGGATGAAATCTCATCATTGGACACAGAGATAGGTTCGGAGGTCGTGGGGGTGAGTTCCGGCGGCGGACCTCATCCTCCACTGCCTGGACGTGTGAGGGGTCGACGGGTTGAGAGCTAGGAGAGCATTGAGTGGCAATGCTATCTGCAAAGCACTCAGCCTTTTCCTCGTCCTCGAAGGCAACCGTGCCGTCGGGACGAGAGAAAGGGGGAGTGTGGGTGATAGCGTCTATGCGGAGGGCTCTGGCCATCTGATAGTACGCTGTATGAGATGGAGAGATATTCTCCATGAGTTTACTCTTTTCAAGGTCTCGAAATTCAGAAAGGCGGAAACGGAGTTCTCGTTGAAGACGATTGGCCGCGCGCCTATATTCGGGGGTGGGATATTTTGCTGCTCTCCGGAAAGCAGCTTTTTTGGCTTTTAATAGGTTGCTAATATGAAGCCCACTATTGTTAGCAACCGGGACGACCCTTTCGTTCTCCTTAAGGGAGGATTTAATAAGGGTGGGGAGTGAATCGACCGCGGTGTCGATTTTTTCGGGACTGTCTAAGTCCGACGGTAGGGAGATGGTAGAGTCCTGTGAGTCCAGGGCTTTAGCTAGGGACTCCTTGAATCCCTTCCAGTTAGTGAAGGTTTTCGTGTGTGTTGGGGGAGGTGGCTGATGGCCAAGAATAAGGGAGACCGGTCGGTGGTCGGATCCTAGATCGTCTAGTGTCTCGATTGCTCTGAGGTTGAGAGAAACTCCTTGGAGTAACGCAAAATCTAGTACATCGGGGGCGTGATCGGTGTTATCGGGAAAGTGAGTAACACCGAGGGGACTACGGACGGTAATATCAAGAGACTGCGTGATATCGAGCAGTATCTTGCCACTAGGGGACGTAGTACGGCATGTCCATTCGTATGCTTAGAGTTAAAATCTCCAAACATAATGACTGAATTGCCTAAAGATAATATGGCCTCAAAATCTTTTTTGAGGGGATGGGTTCCTGAAGGGATGTAACAGGAGGCTATGAGGATGAACTGATGTCCAGTCATAGCTAGCCTGCATACTGTGGCTTCCATGTTGGTAAGTTGCGGAGTAGAAATGGGTGAGCAATGAAGTGTCTTCTTGTAATAGATGGCCGTTCCGCCGCCTCGGCGGTCGGGTCTGTCGTTACGAAGAAGAGAGAAGTTTTAAATAGAAAGGCCTTTAGCGTCCTTGGTTTTGAGATTAGTTTCCTGTAGGAGGAGGAAATCGACTTCACGATTCCGAAGAAAGAGCTTAAGCTCTGGGAGGTTATTTCGCAAGCTGCGATTATTAAATGATACAAGCGATAAACCCTTAGGTTTGATACGACCGTGAGATTTTGGTAGATTAATTTGCACTGATATTGAAGTTAAGTTAATTAAGTTAACTTACAACGCTAACAGGAGATTATTATGTTCTCCAAGAACGAGGAGACGTTCTTGGGGGGACTTCGCAGCGCGCAGTTTGCGTGCTACTACTGTGATTTCCCTGATGTCTATATTCCTAATAGCGGAATATAGTGTGTTGTAGTCATCAGGTGTTGGCTCTGCCTCATGGGAGTAGGAGGTTGTCCGCGGTGGTTCTGGCTTTTTGGGGCCCCAGGGAAAGACTGGAGGCTGCATAGGCTTGGAGAAGCCCGGAGGGGGCCGAATTATGCCCTGAGGGGGCCTAGGGGGACCCTGAGAGGGTCGAGAGAAGCCCTGGATGGGATGAGAAAGGCCCTGACGGGGCCGTTGGTGGAGGGCCGGGAATGAGCGATCATTGACCGGCGGTGGAGCTTGCCTACTCGGGCGAGGTTGAGGTGCGCGGGGGCAACCCTTATAGTTAGCCGGGTGTCCTGTCTGCTTGCACAGGACACATGCGGGCGGGGATTCGGTGTCTTTGGGCCGGGGACACTCTTTAGTGTTGTGGGGTTCGAGGCACTTAACGCACCTGGGTGGGGCGGAGCAGTTGGCCGCCGCATGACCATATAGTTGGCAGCGGTGGCACTGCGCCGGGAAACCGGGCCTATGTGGGGGCTCTACCTTCACCCTCGACAGGCCACACACTGTGCGTACCTGCCGGAAGATGGCTTTAGCCTCCGGCACGTTGGATAGGATGACTAAGGCAAGGTTGAATCTCTTGCCCGTTCTATTGTGCATTTTGTGCACGGCTTCCACGGGGAAGCCTTGGGACTTAAGGTTCTCAAGGATTTCCTCGTTAGAGAATTCGAAAGGGACGCCTCGGATGACGGCCCTGACATTCACACATACGCTCTCCCGGAAGAGCGTATGTGTGATAGGAAACTCGTTCGGCTGTGAATAGCCTGGTGAGTTTGCGGAAATCTTCGATCGAGCTGGGGATGATTTTGATAGCCTCCCATAGGTTGACGGCATGGTCGTACTTGATTCCTGCGTCGTAGCAGGTTTTCGACTGCTGGGTGAATTTTGCCTTGTCTCTTAGGAAGACAGGGGGCGGGACTTGCTTCTTAGCAAGGACTGGAGCACATAGAGAGGATGGTTTTGTTGGAGTTGGGATGTCTAGTGACATGAGTGGGACGGCGGCAGCGGCGGGGGCTGCAGGGGTTGTAGGAGCGGCAGGGGCCGATGAGGTAGGAGGGGTGCGATTTAACGCGGCGCGCTTTCCGTTGCGCTTGAAGTTAACGGTGGTAAATGTAGACTCCCCGGTTCCGTCGGAGTCATAGGACTCCGATGAACCGGAGCCTGAAGTGGTGGCGGGCCTCTTCCGGGAGGCTGGCGCCGAGGACTCGGAGCATGCGTACTCCATTTCTAAGGGGGCAGAAGACTCAAGGGGGCAAAGGAGTTCCTCGTTTCGAGGTATGTCGCAATTACTGGCGGCGGATGGTGTGCCTGAGGGGCAGGGAGGGGAGCCTGGGCGGCGATGGTGGCGATGGCGGCGAGGACCGTCTCATTGTCATTTAAACCGTATTGGTTTATGAGGGCGGCTAGGGACTCAGTGAAGCTGGATGTGGCCATTTTGGTGCAGAAGAGCTAAGCTCGGTAACGATGAGGACGGGTCCCTGTTCTCGGTAGAACAGGGACTTGAACGCGACACGTAATACACAATACACGTAATAATAATATGCACGAACAACAATAAAATAAAAGAGACAATACACAAAAAAAAATTGAAAAATGAAAATGAAAATGAAAAAGCGGAAGTCAGTCAAACCACCCTGCCCGAAGACAGGGGGGCAAGAACTGTAGCGTGAAAGTAACTCACCAGCCTCGACGCTGTTCAGCGTGAGCAGGACAGCGGACGCGCGTGAGCGAGACAGCACTACCGTACCGTACGAGAGCGCGGGCCACCTGGAGGCGACCATCCGAGAACGATGCCACCGGCGGAGTGAGCCCTGGGTCGGCGCTGTACAGCGCGAGCGGGACAGCGGAGGCGCGAGAGCGGGAGAGCACTACCGTACAGGGACGAAAGCGCGGACTTCCTGGTTGCGACCGCTCGGAAGCGATGCCACAGGCGGAATGTGTTTTGTTATTTAACGCTTTCCTATGGGCCTTTTTATACAGAGTCTGTACTCCTTACCTCTACAATATAGCCACTACTACATTTTAGAAACTACTCAGATACTTTCATTTTAGAAAAAGAATGAGGATTCCGCGCATAAAAACTAAAACCTATGAAATGCAATTGTAATAAATTCCACACGGGCAAAGTCGTGGCGGCTAGCCAGTATTGAATATAAAATATTCTATTCTATTTTGTTCTATTGTTCACGTCTGGCACCACCATCATTAATCCATCTGCTGACCGGGACGATATCAGTTTTTTTTGTACATTCATTGGACACGGTTATACAAATTAGAACCAACCTACAAAACTGGTCAAATTGAGTTATTGGTACCAACAGAATCTACGAATCAACTTTCATGTACTGAAAAGAGATCCAAGCTGCTTGAGATAGTTTTTACTCACATTAATGAAAGCTGCCAAGGATACCAACCCTAGATAGAGTCTTTTTTGAAAAGCTAAATGGACCTATGCCGCATAATCCCTGTAGATCTTGAGCTTTTTCAATACGCAAAATAGAACAAAGCCACGTGGTCCCTTAAAAAAAGAAACCGACAAAATTATGTTTGCCTTTTTCTTGCTAAAAGGAACCACGATGTATGGTTCTATTTTGTATAGCAAAAAAGCCGCTTATAAAATAACAAAGATACTTAGTTCCTTGTAGGTAACATTTTGTAAAATCAGTTGTAAAACTAAGAAGGGTCATTCCAAGTCAATTCAACACAATTTTGGGAGATTTTCAGAATCGATGTCTTAGATTTTCATGATTTTTTGTGTAGTTTTAGTTATGTAACACAATTATTTTTGAAGTTACTAATTTTTAAAGATTTAAACTTTTATGAAAAAACTTCGTGTTTTGGCCCCTTTGGATGCATATAGACTGACAAACATTGATGATATAAACCTGGCAGTGGTCTCATTTTAAAGCTGTTGAATGGTGCTTTAATATAACGTGCCACAAGATAGGATTACAATTAAAAAAAAATTAAAATTTAAAAAAAGTGGCTATTTTAATTTCAATTGTTTTTTAAATAAAGTGTATAATGTCTTAATACATATAGCAAAATTCTATCAAGGGATCTTAATGGGATCAAGAGATACAGGGCTTCAAAAATACACATGTTTTGTAAATAATGATTGATAAAAACAAGTTAGTAAAATTTCATTTTTTAATTACAAATTTTGCTATGCAGTGTGCAGGACACTAATACTTTATAGTACCATGTTTGGAAACCGCTTTTGCATTTTATAATACAATTGCATTTTATAGGTTTTAGTTTTTATGTTTTCTAAAAGAAAACTGAAACTGATTAGACTATAAGTAGAGGGAAATCCCCTTTTACTCAGATAAAAAGGGGATTTCCCTCAGGGGAAATTCCCCTTCCAGAAGGCGGAAGCGGACACTGTGAATTCCTTTTGCAGACGTGATATGCAAAGTGAACCCCGTCACATAGACTGGCGGAACGTAGAGTTTACCAGATAGTGAAATGAACAAATGTGGATATCTTCCAACGATTGAAGTTTCGAATTAATAAATTTGTTATATTAATTTGTTTATCATATTTTTTATCAATCAGGCTGCGCTTCTTCGAATCCGCCACTGTTTCTTGCCTAATAATACCGATTTTGGCCGAATCGGATGTACTCTAAAATTGCAGCCAAGACTGTACACTCCAGAAGACTACGTGCCAATAATGCAGACATGCAAAAAGAATAAACCAATGCAAGTGCATAGAATGACAAAATAAGATTTTTTCTCAACTGCTAACCTAGAAAAGATACTAACAGAATAAAGCCACTGATGGATCAAAAGTATCTCGGCTTAAAACAAAAGAGATAATGGTCAGGAAAGAACATGAGATTTCGATTTTTGTGAGATCTGATCTAAGTGCTGACTATGTAGAAGTAAATTTAAAGAAAAAATTACGAGGAAATACAGTCTCATTAAGCAAAGAACTCATGGATCCGCTTTGGCCTAATGGTAAGCCAGTCCCCGAAATGAAGTTAAATGACTTAAAAAGCTTGTTGCATTTTATTCCTGAAGATGACCAAGACTTTTACAAACAATTAACGAGAGATGTTACTGTTGAAGATGACATAGATGGGTTTTGGATTTTGAGGTAGAAGTGGATGATGACGATTAACTCATTAGTTAAGCAAAGCACTGTTATTGATCTTCATCCTACATTTAGGATGAAGATCAATAACAGTGCTTTGCTTAATAAGTTGTTGTAGGTACAATTTTAATGTGTTAAACTAGTATGTATGTTCAAGTCAATAAAAATGTTATTAAAACATAACTATTTTAACATTATTTAAAGCAATCTACACACTTGAAAAATCTTAACATATTGTAATAAAGAACCAACCCACAAAACAGTAATTTTGCATAAGGAACCATCAGCTTTTTGATCAAAAACAGATAATAAATCTGACTAAAATCTGAATAATTTAATTGTCCTATATTGTCATCAATACTAACCTTAACATTGTATAGTTGTTTGTTTCAAATAACTTGCCTATTTATTTCTACACACTTTAGAAACAAAAATCTAATTATCTCTATCGCTAGTCTCTTTTTGTGGGTTGGTTCCAGCATAACTAAGTCCAATTTTCGTTTCTCTTAGGTCATACTTTTCACCCATGTACCTACAGATTAACTATATCTATATATAAAATTAAAGTTTCTGTTTGTAATATTGAAATAAATTGCTTCTGTAAAGGTAAGATACTTCGAAAATTTGGTGAGTTTTTCTATCTCACGTATTTTTTTAAGTTTTATAGATTACAAACCAAAATTTTGATACTTTTATGATTTTTGACTATATATGACCCCGGATTGCATAAAAGGAAAACACGATATCATGTAATATTCTCGATACAAAAAAATTGCAAAGTAGGCTCTAATTAGTTAGGTTTTTCCATGACACCACAATATTTTTACGAATAAGTTCATGTAATTATTTTTAAGACATAGCAAATAATTATAATTAAGTTTCATAAACCATTTTTTAATCCATAACAAAGATTGTTAAAAAAAGTAGTTTGGCTCTTACTTAGTATTTTTTCGAGCGTGTGCTCGGTATAGCTATCTTAAAATTGGCGTATTATAAAGTCATTACGAGGGTGGATTGAAAAGTACTCGGCCTAACACAGATCCATTCAATTCTAAAAATCAAATCTACCCACATTATTTAGTTCAGTTCAGACTAGTTCATTGTGTGAAGTTCGAAACGTGTGCGATAATTAGTTGTGATTTTATAAATTTATTAACAAAGTAATCGGACATAATTTCCGCGAATGGAGCAAATCGAGCAGCGTGCCGTCATTAAGTACCTCCATAAGAAGGGGCTATCATCAAAAGCCATCCATGATGACATGGTCAGTACATTAGGCGATTGTGCTCTGTCATATTCATCCGTCAAAAAATGGATAGCAGAATTTAAGCGTGGTAGAGAGAGTGTGAAAGATGAACCCCGCTCTGGAAGGCCTTCGACGTCAACTACTGACGAAAATATTAAAAATGTACTTGATTTAATAATGGGAGACCGCAGATTAAAAATTAGAGAGATAGCCGAGATTATAGGCATCTCTTATGAACGAACTCAAAACATCATTGTCAACGAGTTGGGTTTCCACAAGGTGTCTGCGAGGTGGGTTCCGCGACTGCTTTCAGTTGAACAAAAAAGGACGCGATTGACTATTTCACGCGACTGTTTGGAGTTATTTGAAGCCGATGCAGATGATTTTTTGAATCGTTTTGTTACTATGGACGAAACATGGGTTCATTACTGTACACCGGAAACAAAACAACAATCAAAACAGTGGAAAAGACCTGGTTCACCACCCCCTAAAAAAGCTAAGTCGATTTTGTCGGCAAATAAGGTGATGGCTTCAGTATTCTGGGACTCGAAAGGTGTGATTATAATTGATTATCTTGAAAGGGGTCAGACTATAAACTCTGATTACTACTGCACCTTACTACGTCGTTTACGAGAAGAAATAAAAGAAAAACGTCGAGGAATGCTCAGAAGAAAAGTCCTGTTTCATCAAGATAACGCTCGTGTTCACACGTCAGTACAGTCAATGGCTGAAATTCACAACTGTGGCTTTGAACTGTTACCGCATCCGCTGTATTCACCTGATCTGGCACCATCAGACTTCTTTCTGTTCCCTAACCTAAAAAAGCACTTGGGAGGTCAAAGATTTTCGACAAACGACGGGGTCAAAGCAGCTGTAGACGCATATTTTGACTCTAAGGAAGAATCATTTTTTTTTCAACGGTCTAAATGCTTGGAAGGGGAGGTGGCAAAAGTGTATTGAACTTGATAGTGATTATGTAGAAAAATAAAAATATAACTGATTTAGTATGTGTTTATTTTCTTGGTTAGGCCGAGTACTTTTCAATCCACCCTCGTACAAAACTTTTTGATACTCTCTCAGTTGTCCGTGAGCTTCACCGACAAAGGTAAAATAAGGTATAAAAAGGTATAATAAGCCACGCCCCCAAAACTACGATTCATTTTCAGGGTAGCCTCTTAAGCTCAAAGGACTATCTGCACGCCACTGCGATATGAATAACCATTTTTTAAATTTTAGCTGTCTTTTTTTTGTAGAATAAGGGTTGACAAACAAGCATACAGTTCACATGACGGTAAGTGGATGCTGTGGCCCGTAAACATCTACATTTACCTTCGATTAAGAATCAAAATGCATATGCGTCGTCGCCCCTGAGAACTAATATGGAATGCCTCGTTTCCAGTAAAAAAGGTTCTCCGATTCTCTACACACTCCACACGAAACACAGCAGTATTAAGCTGCTATTTTACGCTGGTATTCTGTGAGAGCGTGGTCCTGCCCATTAGTGCTACAAGTAATACAGTTGCAGCGGGGCTGGCAGCTGGCGCTTCTGACTGTCCGGGATAATACTTGGAATGGCTAAGCCTATTGTGATGAAACTTAACGAGCAGTTAGAGGGCAACGCCTGAAAAAATCCTTTAAATAAATGATCGTTGATTATTTTAAATATAAATAATGACAATAGATACCACCCAGGCAACACCGGGGCGTTTTAACAGTAAGAGTTTTTGAAGTAAAACTTCTTTACGCACGCTTGACTTGGGGAGTAAGTTGGCGAACGTGTGACGAAAGCGTTACGTAAAGTGTGATCGACCGAGGCGAACGGGTGATCAGTGGGTATATAAGCAAGAGAGAGCAGTGCGCGCGCACATTTTCTTTCTTTCTTTCTATCATAGCCAGTTATGGTCTGTATATCTAAGTACAATTTTGTTTTGAACAATTCTATGAATTAATATTTTGTTCAATAAATTAAATATTTTTGTGTTTAAAGTGAATATTTACTGTCATAAACTGTCATAAATTACACTTCTTTTTAAACGTTATCTCCACACTAGGATTGTCTCCTGTATCGTGAAGGCAGTTTACACACACGAATTGCACAAGGACAAACATAGAGACCCGGAACAATTACTTGTAGGCCATACAAATACTTGTTCCGTGCGGGATTCGAACCCGCGGCCTTTAAGGACGCGTTTGCAAATCAACCAAAATTAGGGTGTTTTTCGGTACGCCTTGTGACAAAACTAAACCAAATCAAATATAAGTAAAAACTACCATGTAAAGATTGGTTCTTCATCTGCAAAAGTATTTAACTCTTTTGTTGAAAATAGTAGTTTTTTATATTGTAAAAACGAACTTTCGTTGCCATTTTCGACAAAATTAACGATACCGGCTTGAGTTTCGGTACATATTTAGGTCTATTATTAACATATTTAAAAAATTTAAAAAATACTATAAGATGACAGACATATTCAATTAAAAAAATCTGTGTTTATTTTTTATCAAAATGTTACAAATAGTCGTAGAAAAAATAAAAACTCATTTAAATACACATTTTTTCACATATTTTGCTAATATGGATGAATCATAATCTATTGTAATAAGGGCTATGCTATTTTATTGTTGGTGCCTGCTTTGATTTATTGTACAAAGATTTCGATGAAAGCACAGTCCGCGCTCGGCCGCCGTCGTGAGTGGACACTGTATCGCCTGTTTGCAGCGGCTCATTCTGAAAAGATCGCTGTACATACATAAAATATTAGAAAAAAAAAACAAATTGGAAACATAGTAGGTACTTGACAAATGATAAAATTATTATTTTTATACTCACAGTTTTTTATTTAGCTAAAAATAAGTAGGATATATAAACTTACCTCTGGACTTGATAGAGTGACCTGAAGGTAACTACTACTGCAATTCCTGGACGAGTGGAACTAGGTGTGCCGAGTTTGGGCTCGTTTTGTTGGTTATAATGAGAACTTACCTCCGGAATTGATGGTGTGACCTGAAGGTGTACTTTCGTGACCGCTATTTGAACTTCTTGCAGAGTAAAACTAGGTGTGACGAGTTTGGGCTTATTTTGTTAGTTATGATGAGACCTTACCACCGGACTCGATTGAGTGACCTGAAGGTGTAATCCAGTGATTAAACTGGAACTCCTAGACTAGTGGAACTAGATGTGCTGAGCTTGGGTTCGTTTTGTTAGTAACGATGAGACCTTACCACCGGACTTGATTGAGTGACCTGAAGGTGTAATTAGGTGGTAATAACTACTCGTTCAGAAATTCCAGCAGTAGTTACTGAATTACCCCTTCAGGTCACTCCATCAAGTCTGGTGGTAAGGTCTCATCATAACTAACAAAACGAACCCAAACTCGGCACACCTAGTTCTACAACTCTAGGAATTCCACTTGTAATCACCGAATTACACCTTCAGGTCGCTCCATCAAGTCCGGTGGTAAGGTTTCATCATAACCTACAAAACGAACCCAAACTCGGCACACCTAGTTCTACTAGTCTAGTAGTTCCAGTTGTAATCACTGAATTACACCTTCAGGTCACTCCATCAAGACCGGTGGTAAGGTCTCATTGTAACTAACAAAACGAACCCAAACTCGGCACACCTAGTTCTACTAGTCTAGTAGTTCCAGTTTTAATCACTGAATTACACCTTCAGGTCACTCCATCAAGACCGGTGGTAAGGTCTCATTGTAACTAACAAAACGAACCCAAACTCGGCACACCTAGTTCTACTAGTCTAGGAGTTCCACTTGTAATCACCGAATTACACCTTCAGGTCACTCCATCAAGTCCGCAGGTAGGTAAGGTCTTATCATAACTGAAAAAACCAGTTCAAAATCCAGAGCTAACATCCCACTACCAGTAGAGGGCTTCCAGTGCCAAGCAGTCTCTGGAGCAGGTATTTGTATTTCGTATCTATGTATATTTCTGAGGTATAAGAAATTAAAAACAAATTCAATCTTTCAAATTATCAAAATAATTTCATTTGACTACGATTCTCACAGCCAACCGTGCGTACACTTGTGTGTGTGACTTTTGTCAATGTAGTAGTGCGATTCTATACCTATCAATTTTGTAAACGCGTCCTTAATCGCTGTAACTCATTGCTAAGCCACTGCGCCTCGCAGCCGTCATACATAAAAATTCATAAATTCATTTTAAAGTTCATGTTTTGTGAATTTTCGGGCGAATAATAAGAAATTATGGAAAGAAGCCGATAATAAATTTAAATATTTGTAGAAAATTAACATATCTATAGTATATACATGTATACAAATATGTATATACTATATTATATGCTTATATATATTATACACACATACAGGTTTCTATATACAACATGTAATAAAAACCCTGTGGTTCCCGTTAAGTGCGTTATCAGAATCAGTATCCAAGCATATAGAAATAAGTTTTTTTTTTCAAAAAAACACATTAAAAAAATATTTTAATTAAAAAAAGTTAAATTGCAAATCGTATGTGGTTTTACTATCTCTGCATTGGCCGAGGAGTAAGAGGATTGTCAAAGACCCCGCTTTACCGATACTCGTGTGAGTTAGAAGAAAAAAAACCACATACAATTTGCAAAACATTTTGTTTATTATAATTTCAAAAAATTATGGTCGAGTTTTCTAAAAAAAAACTTATTTCTATACGCTCGAATATTGATTCTGATAACGCAGTTAATGGGAACCACAGGGTTTTTCTAACATATTGTATATACAGATGAAGCTAAAGAAGTTTTACTTCAGTCATGTGGTCACTAGCACACTCATTTTTAGGGTTCCGTAGTCAACTAGGAACCCTTATAGTTTCACCATGTCTGTCTGTCCTCGCTTAATCTCTGTGACCGGTAGTTGAAATTTGGTACCAATATGTGTATCAATCACGCCGACAAAGTGGTAAAATAAAAATTGGAAAAAAATGTTTTATTAGGGTATATGTAAAGTGGGAAGTGATTTTTTTTTAATTTCAACCCTAACGTGTGATATACTGTTGGAAAGGTATTGAAAAATGAATAGGGGTTTAGTAAGATCATTTTTTGATAATGTCAATAATTTCGGAAATAATCGCTCCAAAAGTAAAAAACAATGTGTCCCCCAACCCTCTAACTTTTGAACCATAAGTTTAGAAAATATGAAAAAAATCTGAAAAGTAGAACTTTATAAGGACTTTCTAGGAAAATTATTTTGAACTTGGATGGAAAGTTGGAGCGCCCGCCGCGGAGCGTGCAATGTTGCACGCTCCATGTTCGCGCACGTACCCACTACCGGGAGCAGTTGCAGGAGCGCGGAGCGCTACTGGAGCGCGAACATAATGGATACCCACCTTTAAACTCATAAGTGGGAACACTTATTGTGACGGACGGGAAACTACGGAACCCTACACTGAGCGTGGCCCGACACGCTCTTGGCCGGTTTTTTTTACTTGTATTTCATTTTTGTTATAGTATTCTCTTATAGAATACCAGCGTAAAATGACAGCCGAATGCTGTTGTGTTTTGTTTCGTATGGTATGTGTAGAGAACGGGTGACAAACATTCTATCTCAGTCCACACGGGTGACAACTCATCTGCATTTTACTTCTTAATCGAGGATAGATAAAGATGTCTATGGGCCACAGTATCCATTTACCATCAGGTGGACTGTGTGCTTGTTTGTCAGCCTATTGTATCTTAAAATCTTCGCTTTGGACGCTTTTTGGATGGATGCGTGTAAACTTATGGTCAACGAGGCTGTGCTGGCAAGACTGAACTGTTTGTACTTAGTTAGTAAGGCGGCATCGGATTGAACAAAAAAACTTGTGTTCACACGAGGTAAAAATGAAACCTTTAGCAAATTGCACTAAACTTGATTTGTAATAGCGCCATCTATTTCGTTTTACAGGTTAAATAAGTTTATCCAACAAAAACTGGTTGATTCTCAAAGTGGTACGTAAAATAGAGTGGTGGCTTAAACACCACTAATCTCTTATATAAAAATGAATTTTATTTTATACTTGGTACCTGGTACCATGCTGCAGTTATATTAGTGGTACAGTTGTAGCACGAATGGGTCGACTCGACCGGGGAAGGACCACGCTCTCACAGAATACAAGCGTAAAATAGCAGCTTAATGCTGCTGTATAGAGATCCATAGACCCTTTTAACCTTTTGACTGGAAACGGGGCATTCGATCTTGGTTCTTACGGGTGACAACCTTAGAGTAATTACATATATACGTATGCAGTGACAACGCTTTTGCGTTTTGATTTGTAATCAAGGATAGATGTAGATGTCTATGGGCCACAGCAACCACTTACCATCAGGTGGACTGTGTACTCGATTGTCACCCTATCCTTTAAAATAAAATAAAATGCTGTCTTGCAAAATCTTGTGCAAATGGCTCGATCGATTTTAATGAATTTTCTTGTGTGTATTTGAATCGATCCCCGGATGGTTGGAAAACTCAGTTGGACCCTGTAAGTGGCACTGTTGTCGAGATCCAGAAATCACCCGTGTGGAGCTGGCCGGCTAGTTAATATAATATTTTGTCTCATTCTCACGCAGGCAAATTCCGTCGAATAGGTATTCGATGTGTTTTGTCTCTTTTTAGTGTTTTTTTTCATCGAGTTTTAAATGACAAAGATTCTAAAGCAGTTTCCACAGAAAAAAGCATAGCACAACACAGACTTCCTTGCGTCCTGTTAATAAATATTTATTATTTTATTATATTAGTATTAGTTTATATATACCTAGTCCGCCCATAAGTTCTGTTACAAATAAAAATGCATTTTTTTTATTGAATAATGAAATATTACTAAAACTTATATGTTTACAATGTTTAAACATATTTATTGAAGTCTCAGCATCTATGAATTTACGCACTGTGTCCATGGGAAATTTCGCCACTGTTTGCTCCGGAGATTTTTTAACAGACTCAATGTCACCGTGTCTTTTAGAGCAAGCCATGTCCTCTAAAACTGACCATAATTTGTAATGTGTTGTCCAAAAGGTTGAGGTCTGGGCTAGATGAGACCCGGTCTTCAGCTCTTATAAAGTCGTTACACGTTATAAGTACGTTAGCTTTAAGCCAGGCTTGGGTAGTTCCTGCCTTGTGACCAGGTGCAGAGTCCTGCTCTAAAGTCCACAGTACATTTAAAAAAAACTAGTCAGCACATATATACGGTTACGTAAAAACTTTTCTTTTCGTCAACTTTTAATTATTTTGAATTTGGAACGCGTTCATTATTTTTAAAAGTTCCTTCGATTTCGCATTTTTTTCGTGTTCATTATCAAATTACAATATGGAATGGGGTGTTAAAGAAAATAGGATTGCGGTGATCGCCTTGCACAAAGTGGGTATGGAGCCGTCGGTCATATTCCAGACACTTCAAAAGCTTAATATCAGCCGTACGTTCGTATATCGTACTATCAACAGATACAACAACACTTCCTCTATCGAAGACTATAAAAGATCGGGGCGGCCGCGTTAGAACTACAAAGGCTGTTAATGCTGTTAAAGCCAGAATTCGTCGAAAGCCCATTAGGAAGCAAAAAATCTTATCGCGAGAAATGAAGATTCCCGCTAAGATTCTGTCGCGTATTATAAAACAAGACCAGAAGCGCGGTGCTTATCTTCGTCACGACTCGACTCGTGAATCGATCAATACGCCTTCTGTCGCGATACACAGGTGAAGGGCACAGAAATATCCTCTTTACCGATGAGAAAATTTGCAAAATTGAAGCGCACTACAATAAGCAAAATGATAAAGTGTAAGCTCATAGTTCTAAAGAAACTGCTCAAGTGGTCGGAAATGCACAACGATGTTGTCATCTCGCGTCAGTGATGGTTTGGTGGGGCGTGTCTTATCAAGGCGTCACAAAGCTACATTTTTGTGAAAAAGGAATGAAAACTTCAGCCAAAGTGTATTTGTAGGAAAGTCTACGCTTGCTAAATAGCACATGATCAATTTGATTGTATTGAGCCCTGCCGGGAACCTTCCAGGTGCCTTTGTGTATATTTCGTGCCACATATAAAAAAGTTGTTTGCTACTGTAAAATTGCACAAAAGTTCTCTATTGCCACTGGTGTCTTCATGCAGAGAAAACTTACCAATCACGTCCGCATAAACATTCTCTTTCCCCACTTTTGCGTTGAAGTCACCTAGAACACAAAGAGCATCATATTTCCGTACTTTACCGCATAGTGTGTGAAGTTCCTCGTAAAAATTTTCTTTGTCTTCGTCTGACGCATCTTCCGTTGGTGAATATGCGCAGACATATGTAGTATTGTAGAGCTTTCCTTTGATCCGTATTTCGCATAGTCTGTCGTTGACTGGTTCAAAGCCCAGTACGCAACTTCGAAGCTTCTTAGTGATGATGAAACCAGTGCCGCGGTGTCCCTGAATGTCGGCACAGCTGTAGTGAAGTGTATATTCGTCTTTGTCTATGGTGCCAGTTCCCTGCCATCTGATTTCTTGAAGTGCTATTAGATGGAGGTTGTATTTCTTCAGTTCGCGGCCGAATTCATCCATTTTTCCAGGTAGTAGCGTAGTTTGCACATTCCATGTACCGATTCGCAGGCTAAATCGTTTTTCCATAAGATACTACTGGAAGATATTTCAACAAATTATGGATTAAGTGGAACCTTTGTACAAACTTATTAAAGACTGTATCTTGTTGCGGTGGCCGTAAATAAATAAACGAAAAAATTAAACAGAAATATTACATTTATTAAGTTAACATTAATCACCAGTTTACTATATAGGTACACATATTTCATTTGAAATCAATATAATATAATGTGGTACTAGATATAGCACTATAGGGCGGTAACTATAATGAATATTATAGTACGTGAGGGTTACATTATGGTCATCCGGTTAATATGGTCCCTTTCTTATAACTCAAAAACTACAGGCTTATGGCTCTGTGATGCGATAGCTCTTCACCGGTCAATCAAATGATATGAATAAAGGGTTAAAAGGGCGCTCCTTTATCGACGGCATTTTGACAGTTGACATTATAGTAAATATCATTGTGCTATTACGTACTACGTACTAGAGGCGACACTGCATTCAGCTACTATGTTCCACTCAACTGCGGTGCATACACCGCACTTTTATCAGTCACTCGCTGGGCGCTTGTAGAGTTGTCACGTGTTGTGTTGATTTGAAAAAAATTTCTTGATAAAAATATGCCGTCGTGTATACTTAGATATTGCACAAATAATTCAAGAAATGTCAGTAAAAACCAAGGAATTACTTTTCATCGGTTAATAAGATACTTAATCAATAAAAAAGTATTATAGATTAATAATAAAACAAATTATTCCTAAGACGGCATCTCGTGTCATGAAATATAGATTACGAAATTAATATGTTCAGATGCGACATTTCTGTGGGTGCTTAAGTATAAGACGAATATATTATTATACACATTTTTTGTAGAAACATATATAAGTTATTATAATTAGGCTAAATTTTTCTTTTATTATTCTTTTATTTTATTTTTAGGTTTTCATATCAAAGTCAAAGTGGAATAAATTCGTCCGTTTTTAAATCTCGCGTGCCCAGCATTTATGAACGACTCTTATTTTAATTTAAATAAATATATTGGTAATTTAAATGTTATGTTAATAAGTTTTGTTAAACACACATTTAGTATGTTTTTTTTTATATTTAACATAGATACCTTTTAAAATATTCAGATAAAAATATCATTAAAATGTAATTGTGATATAATATTATGTAATATTATATTAAATAAGCAAATATAATATACAAAATAAATGACAAAATTTAAATATTGTTCTCGATATAATTTACCTATTTAACAATATAATCTACTATTACCCACGGATCATTATACTTATGTTTATTCTATGATAAAAAAAAACAACCGCGGGAACACAGAGTATATAAGTACATATTACTTCAATGGTAAATATTTTAGTCGATTTTAGTATGATGTAGTGTAGTTAGTTCTTTTAAAGTTGATTTTTCGACGTGTTCATAATTATTGCCAAAGCTATTTCTTTTCTTATATTAGTTATAGTATACAACTTTGTGTTTTTGTCTCTGACTTTCTTCTAGTTTTGGTTTTATAGGGCAAAGCTTATGGTGACCATATTACCCTGACGTACCTTAATAAAGATGTTCCTCAAACAGAGTTTCGGTCACGGCAGCCAATCTCAATGGGACTGGTCACCTGCGGCGGGACATGTATGGACACACTCTGTATTCCCTCACTCTCAGTCCGGTGAGACGGTTATCAAGCGCAGGACCAACGGCTTTACGTTCTTTCCGAAGCACGGGGTAAAACTACGCTAACTTCCTGTCTACGGGATGCTACTGAGAATTTTTCGACAGGAAAACCCACTGATTTTGGCTGGACCCAGGATTCGAACCCGGGACTTCATAATCAGCAATGAGGGCTAATAATATTCCGCTCATTAGATGTCGCTAGTCGACACAGAGGTGAAGTTTTTTGTTACACAATGTCATTTTTTTTTAAATATTAGTAATCCTATTAATTAACATTACTAATATTCCCTTTGACCACTCCTGGTAAGCTGAAAATGCTTGTGTTAGGAGTGGTCACGACAGTAGTCGAATGGTGGATTCGAACCCGCGACCTTTTAAGTTCTCATTTAATTGATAAGTTCGTTTAAAATAAAACTTTATCAGTTCCTAGAGTATTATTTTGATACACAATACAATGTCTCACTGGCTTGATCTTTAATTTTTTCCATATTTTTATCACTTTTTTTATATTTTTCTCCTTTTATGAATGTCTGTGGTTTGGTTTATTTATTTTAATCTAATTAATAAGGTACGTGAGTATGGGGTATAGAGGTAAGGAAGACAATCTCCCGTAGGAGAATAGTTGAAAATGTGTCCATATGAAAGCAGTAAATAACATTCAAAAACTCCCCTTCCCTTTGGAGTAGCTAGAGGGTATGAAAAATCGCCGTAAAATAGGTTGAGAGTGATTTTGATCGTAAAAATGTTGAACATAGTAAAATAGTTATTATAAAAAGAATTATGGTGAAGGTCAGTGCAATAAAAAATTATAAAAAGTTCTTTATAATTTACACTGTAGCTACAGTGGCGCCACCCTTCTTTAGCGCTTTTCTACGGACACTTTTTATACAGAGTTTGTTCTCCTTATCTCTACACTCCATATACGTGAGGGTAATATGATCACCTTAAGCCACCCTATAGAACCAAAACTATTGGGAGGACAGAGACAAAAAAGCAAAGCCATATACTATAACTAATATATTAAGAAAACAATAGCAAACAAGCTTGGGCAATAATTAGGAACACTTCGGAAAATCAACTTAAAAAACTAACTACATTATACAATAATAAAATCGACTAAAATATTTACTATAATTTCAACTGTAAAAATGGCGTCGATAAAGCCGCGCCCTTTCGACTCTTTATTATTTGATTGACTTATGAAAAGCTATCGTATCACAGAACCATATATGCAGACAAGGCTATATAAGGTTTTGAGCTATAAGAAAGTGACCATATTAGCCGGATGACCATATTACCCTCCCATACTATATAAAATATAACTAATAGTATAGAAAGAAAGAAACATTAATCTTAAACTTTTCGTACAAATAAAATTCCTCGCCCTGAAATCTGTTAATACATTATACTAAGTGGCCTCTCCTTGGTGACAGAAAATGATGTGAAAGTCCTTATTGCGTTTACAATTTACAACCTCAAGACCATCGAGTTAAATACAATGTACCTATGTTAAAAGGGACTAATTAACGATTTCTAAAAATTTCAATTATGGAGTGTAGAAGTAAGGAGTACAGACTGAGTATTAAAAGTGTCCGTAGAAAACCGATAAATAAGGGTGGCGCCACTATAGCTATGGGATAAATTTTATAAAACGTGCTGAAAAATGTTAGTGGGATAGACGACTTTTTCGAGGCTATATTTAATAAATAAAATTATTTTAAATTTTAGAGCTACTGAGCAGTTTAGCAGCACACTTCACACCGTCGACAACTGCTAAGTTCATTGCAGGTAGCTGTTTCCTGTAGATACTCCAGCGCCATTGAACACTTTTTTAATTATTCTCCTATGAGAGATTGTTCTCCTTACTTCTACACTCCATAATTTCAAACATATCAAAAACAATATGGCGGCTTTTAAATTTGGTATTTGTGCCGTGTTTAAAATTGAATCTCTGTAAGATAGTTTAAGACTCAGGCTTAGGTTCTTCTTTGTTTTCTTCTTTAGCATCTGGCGCCGCTTTCTTCTCTACACCATCTTCGATAGAACTTCTGGAGAGTTGGCGTAGAATTTTCTCAAAAATTTTAGGCGCACTTTTTGTATTTGGCAGCGAGATATCCGTCTGTGTTGTCACCGTCTCCCATCTCTTATCTTCCTTCACTTCCACTGGTAAGTTTGTCTCTCTTAGATTTAATGATAGTGTTTTCCTTTTTGTTTCTCTTTCTTTGTCTACTGTCTGGTTTTTTATCTCTTGTATTTTTTCTGTATTCTCTTCTTTCTCCTTCGTTCTTCTTTCTATAGCTATAGTTACAACATTGCCCAGTATATGAGCGCATTTTATGACGTTCTGTGTTTCCTTCGCTGTGAGATGTAATCCTTCGGACTTTATTAAGTTGTTTAAGCTCGCTAAGTTGTCTGGAGACCGTTTCATCGAGTCGTTGGTTGATAACTCTGTAATTTTAAATTAAAAAAATGGTATAAGAATTGTGGTTACTCAAGGGCTATTAGTTCCTTTTAAATTTCACAATTCGTGATCCAACCGGGTTCGAAGGTAAATTTTAAGTGTTGATTTACAACTTACACGATGGTGAAGGAAAATATTGTGAGGAAACCTGCATGTCCAAGAAATTAAAACAAATAATAATTTCTCAGACATAAAGTTGTATAAGCAGCACGAGTATATTACCATTACGTGGTAGAGCCATGCTGCAGCTATATTATGGTTATAGCTCGAATGGGTCGGCTCGACGCGAGTGCAGAAATCCGCAGGCCTTTTTTTACTGGAAACAAGCCATTCCATCTTAGTTCTCAGGGGTGAAAACGTATCTGGGTTTTTTTGTTTGTTTGGAATTGGAGGATAAATGTAGATGTCTATCGGCCACAGCATACACTTACCATCAGGTGAACTGTGTGCTCGTTTGTCAACCCCATTCTATAAAAAAATGTATCGAATGGAATAAAATAGAAGTTTTTTTAATTCACTATAGATGATGATAGATACATGTAATTCATATTGAAAGTCATTTTTGCACTGCTCTGGTTCGAAAAAAAAACTCTGTCCTGGAAAGAAACAGCAGAAAACCCAGCGGGACTTCTTCAAAGAAAATTATACATAGTGCAAACTATTTACAAAATTTATTTTGGAAACAGTTTTGAAACGATCACCTCGTTCCTAAGGGTTATTATCAACCATGTTATTATTTATACGGTTTATTCCGAAATATTCCCATTTAAATTTCTTAAAGATCTGATAATGAGTTTCGGAGACAGACAGCGGAAATCTTCAATAAATGCCAGCAAATTAACCACGATTGGTGTTATTGCATATCTACACATTGTTTAGGAAAACAATATAACATCACACCTGTACCCTCTAAAGGGGGACGCAGACAGCATACTACGGTACACCCTCATTTCTGTCAAAGTTGTTATATTAAGGTCAGTTGTACAACATTTTTGATTATATCACTCGTTGTAAACATTCATAAAATTTTCGTAAATATACTGAAAGGTTATATTATAAACCCACTCAGAAATGAGGGGAGGCCTGTGCCCTGCAGTGGGACGTAAGTATATAGGCTGTAACTTTACTTTACTCTTACTATATTGTTGCGAGCCATAATTAATGCCTGGTACATGGACTCATTAGTTACCACTAGCGCCCTCTAGTATCGAGTAGCATAACTAGGAGAGTCAAGATCCTTCTAGAGAATTTCATAGCAGAACTTTCTGCATCTAGTCAGTCGGAACCAGTATGTAGTCGAACATTATAGATGTTTCAGTAGGAGAGGATATAAGGCCGGTATCGACCAAGCCCCGGGTCAGTATTGAGTTGGCAATACAAGCGAATACTTTAAATCGATACAATTGCGAACTAAAGTGATCCGTAGCACAATTGTGTTTTATTATTAGTGTGTTTCAAGTTGTAATTGGTGTTCGGTAATTAAAGTGTCAATTTTGGTCATTTAATCGGCATGTTTCATTGTCACGAACCCCAAGCTCGTAACAATATTTATTTCTTTAAGTTTTTTTCTCTATTGGCTTATTTCTCTATGACGCTCTTCTGCAAACAAAAATAGTTTTTAAATCATCCGTATTTCCCCATAGCAAAATTCCATCACATTAACGCTCAAATACAGACGCTGCTCAATTTTAAGATCTCGTGCTGTATCGATCACTTTGAGGTATATATGATGGATACCTCAAAAATTTGGTGGTTTTTCTATTTCACATATTTTTTTAAGTTTTATAGATTACAAACCAAAATTTTGGTATATGATTTTTTACTATATGATCCTTGGATTTCAAAAAGAATATACGATATCACGTAATTTTCTCGATAGAAAAAAAATTCTTATTAGTTACATTTCTCCATGACACCACAATATTTTTATGAATAAGTTCATGGAATTATTTTTAAGGTACAGTAAATATTCATTTATAAGTTCTCATAAACCATTTTTTAAAATCCATAACGAAGTTTTGTTAAAAAATGTTATTTGGCTTAGTTTTTTTTTCGAGCGTGTGCTCGGTATAGCTACTTCATAATTTGCGTATTATGAAGTTACTGCATTCCTTTCACTTTGACACTCCTTCAATCGTCCGTGAGCTTCGCCGACAAAGGCACCGTAAGCCACGCCCCCAAAACTACGATTCATTTTCAAGATTAGGCCATAGGATTCCAGCGTAGTAAATAACAGAATAATGCCGTGCTACTGTGTTCCGTATGCTGAGTGCAGAGAACTGGAGACCCTTACCAGAAACGAGGCATCCATCACCTATAATATGTTAGATTAATTGAACTTGAGCTCACCAAAATCAGCGAGGTCCAGGTCGTTGCGGTAGGGTGTGGGGCAGAGGTCGTAGAGTTCGCGCGTCGTGTGGGGTCCATTGTAGCGCGCCCAGAAGTGCGCCCACTCGCCGTCGGAGCCCGGCCCTGCCCCCACCCCGGACTCCTGCCACGTGCTCACGCAGCAGCTGCCGTGGGACACACTAGTATATATATTTAAGGTCGTTCATGAAGATTTTACGTGGTATAGTCATGCTGCAGCTGTATTAAGGTTGTATGACTCGTGAGAGCAAGTGCAATTATAGGCTGTGAGGTGTTCCATCCTCATCCCCATCCTCTAAATCCCCACACCATCCCGTGAGGATCGTAAAAGACGACAGAGGGAAATGAAACAGGAGAGAGGCAATAGTATCTTGCTGATAACAACAACTCCAAATATTAAAAAAATTGCGGTGTCTACTCGCTAAGATGGATGATGGATAATATCTTGATGGAGCAGAGAGGAAAACTGGTAATACGCTCGTAATCGATTTATTGGTAGTTGTGATCTAGCGACAAAAGAAAAGGCAGACCACGGTCGTGCCGCTGTTATTGTACTATCGTAGCGGTGTCCCCTGCGTAAAATCTGTGAAGCAAACCCAGTGTCGTATTTTTTTTACTTATAATAAGATAGTGCTAGACCACAGGCTCTCCTGGTGGCAAGTGATGTAGCCCTAGATGGTAAGTCGGACTGTCTTAGCGTAACAAAAGCCTATTTACTCTTGCTTTGATTGACGCCAGCGGTGACAGCGTATTTATTCTTCTTTGTTTCAAGTTAGCTGTAAGTGTCCGTGTACCGCAGTGTACACTTAACATCAGGTGGACTCATACATACAGGTAAAACCTAATAAAAGTGATTCTAAACAAATGTTTTTTTTTAAATTTGTACTAAAAAATTAACATACCAAGTTTCATTTTTAATATTCCTACATTGTCATCTGATTCTCAGTAATATTCAAAGTTTCGTGTCTCTAGCTAATCTGGAAGTTTTCGAAATCTGAGTTGCAAGATTTCACCCGAAACAACAGATACACAGACAGACAAACAAGAAAGTGACTTTAATAAAAACGTAGTAAAATACGAAATAATAATATAGTAACAAAAACTAAGTACAGCCTTATTTGCATAGAAGACTATATGATATGATAGTTCTTCATCAGTCAATCAAATAATAAAGAGGCAAAAGGACGCAACTTTATCGACGCCATACGCAGTTGATATTATATAGTTCGTGCCACATCGATTGAAAAAACGGACAGTACATAGTTGACTTCAAATTATTTATTTGTCAGTACAAGAGCCATAGAGCCACGAGCCGTGGCTAAGCGCTCATTGTAAATTTCACAGTACGCGAGCAACCCTGGTTCGAGTCCCGCCGGTACCAATTAAATTATTAATTGCATTTTTAGTGCTGATTCATCACGTGCTCGACGTTGAAGGAATACATCGTAATGAAACCTGCATGTTCGAAAAATAAAAAACATATTTCGAAGACGAGTTGTGCAGTCCGCCAACACGCATTGGGGCAGGGCGGTGGACACTTCCTTGCCCTAAAACCCTCTCAGAAGTGAGAGGAGGCCTGTACCCAGTGGTAGGACGTATATAGGCTGTAACTTTGACTACGTGTATCATACAACAATGGTTCAGATACTGACAGTCGAATATATTCGAGAAGATCACTAGGATGCTGTTGGAGCTAGCTCGGATCTTAATCACCAGGGAAGTACATCACTCGTGCATGATCGTGTAGAACCAATCCACTCGCGCCTTCGCGAACATCACTGATGCCCTGCAGAACCAAGGCAACGCCAACAGCACCCGAAATGCATAATATATAAATATTGAAATACCTGGAGTCATTCAGTTCTTGTGAGCGTGGCGTTATCAGTGTGTCGGGTGGAGCTCCGAGAGAATCTGTAGAAGACGCCGCGGAGTATTCCGGAGACACCGAGGAACAATCCAGCTCGGTGCTTACCGATGGCCTTCAAAACATATATTTAAACATATATTTGTCTATTCAGAGAGTTTTTGTTTATGGAAGAGAAGGCACACGAGCATAAAGCTCACCTGATGGTTTTTATACGTGGTAGAGCCATGCTGCAGTAATATTAGTAATATAGTTGCAGCACGAAGGGGTCGGCTCGACCGGGGAAGGACCACGCTCTCACAGAATACCAGCGTCAAATAGCAGCGTAATGCTGCTGTGTTTCGTATGGTGAGTGTAGAGAACCGGAGACCCTTTTTACTGGAAACGAGGCATTCCATCTTAGTCCTCACGGGAGACAACGCATCTGCATTTTGATTCGTAATCGATGATAAATGTAAATGTCTATGGGCCACAGCAACCATTTACCGTCAGGTGGACTGTATGCTCTTTGCTTCGTTGCGCTAGCATTACTGAAATGGCGAATCAAGCGAATACTTCGGAGCGATATAACTGCGAACTAAAGTGATCATTGTGATTAAGTATTAGTGTGTTTTAAGTTGTAATTGGTGTTCGGTAATAAAAGTGTCAATTTTGGCAATTCAATCAGCAGTTTTTTTTTGACACGAACCCCAAGCTTGTAACAATAATAACAATGACGATGATATATACATGCATGAAATGTTCACTTTATTTTTATTAATAACCTTAATCATGAGCTTACCTGTAAGGACTGGACGAAGAGTTTTTGTACAGACTGTCTCTGCTACAGGAAAACGTGCTCTGTCGACTGTGCTTACTGTCCAAACTCTTTTGACCGCGTCTTGGCGGTTCCCTCACCGGTGCCTGATTCTGCAGGGAGCCGCTCCGCGGTTTATGGTTTTGTCTCTTCGGTGTGGAGGTGGCGAGCGCCGAGAATTTGTTCTTTATTCCGTATTTCGAGTTCATATCTTCAAAGTCTGATACCTAGCATATTTATTACATAAGCAATAATAGAATTTTGACATGACAGGAGTTATAAGAAAGTGACCATATTACCCTCACGCACTGTATTTAAATTTGTTAGTAGAGAGAGACCTCGTATATGTGTTATGGGACTTTGTTGTCATAACGTACCAATACATTGCCCCATGAATTATTACTGACTCTGTGAAGTCGAGAACGTGAGAGGTGATGAGTAAGTGAGGTAACAAACGAGGACACAGTCCCTCTTATGGTAAGTGGAAGCTGTGGCCCAAAGATACCTACATATATGCTAGTAGTTACGATGTACCAGTTCTGGCTCACTGAGTCAGAAGTGGTACAAGTACGGCGTTCGTCGACTCACGATCCTAAAAAAAAAAAAAAAAAAAAAAAAAAAAAGGTTTTGGCATGCTCTGATCACGAATCTGCGTCCATTTTTGCGTAGGATGCACGGTTCCGGAGATGTGCAGATCAATTAACTCTTATCTAATTGATATCCGCTTCGAGCCTCAACCGTCATTAGCGCTCCATTGTCCTTATCTACTTATCTATTGTTGATTGACTATCGTCATTATCTATTATTCGTCGGCGTGTGGGTCGGCTTATGCTATTGTATTATACTCCTTGGTTCCTATCTACAACGGTAATCTGAATCATCAATAAAACACATTACCCAATTTTGTTAAAATTTTTATTTATAAAATACAAAATCTTATTACTTATTATCTATAAAATAGGAGCGAAACATCTCATCCACTAAAATATCGTTGTACAATGTGTTCCCTGTAAATATACTCGTAAAACTATGCATTGAACATCCCTGAAACTTATATAGCAAATACATTAAGCAATATTCGCCACAAACTGAAGTCCACTCATTCTGAATCCTATCAACATTCCAGTTCCATCTTTTACAATTTCTTTTAAAAAAACTCTAGATGATATCGTACAGGTGCCCGTCCGAATGAATCAAAATATTGACCGACGTCATTCGTATCGATATATAAAGCTACCCAATGTGACCCTGGTTTATCATCTGTATCCAAATTGCATATTACCTAGTCAGGTCATAAATTCTATCACATGTTTAATATAAAATAATTGAAACAAGTTTATTCATTATGTAACCATTTATATACCAAAATGAACTTAACAAAACATAGATTCTTATGACACTATAGTTTATTCAAAACGACCTCCGTAATTTTGAATACAGGCCTTCAATCTGCGCAGCCAGTCGTCTATCTCACCACGAACGAGGTCCATGTCATATCGGCGGCTGCCTTAATTAAAGATGTCTTGAGTGACTCGAAATTGGGATGAGGCTTTGAGCACGCCTTTTCCTCCAATTACCATATCTTGTAATCTAACGGATTCAAATCTGGACTGGTCTTTGTGTCGGATGAAGTCGATTTCACGCGCCGCCAGCCAGTCTTTTTTTTTTGTTTTTAAAGAACGTTCCCTCCACACTAGGTTTTTCTCCTGTATCGTGGGGGCAGTTTACAAACACAAATTTCACAAGGACAAACATCCAAACTCGGAACAATTACTTGTAGGTCGTACAAATACTTGTTCCGTGCGGGATTCGAACCCGCAACCCCCAAGCGCAGCCACTCATTGCTAAGCCACTACGCCACGGAGCTGTCAAAAGTCTTGTGTGCTCTTCGCTCTATGAGCTGACGCCGAATCTTGTTGGAATACCCAGTGCCTGTAATAACAGGAACATGGTATGAGAAACAGGTTACACAAGGTTCGTCAGGACTGTATTTTGATACACAACTGCATTCGTTTTTAACCTTTCTCACAAAAATGTACCTCTGTTAAGCCCCAATAAGAAACTCCCAACCACACCATGAGCGAGGATGGAAAATGACCCCGTTGGACACGCGGAATACGGTTGCTCGCTTCTTCACTACTGTGTGCGTACACCTTATCATTTTGTTTGTTGTAGCTCTCTTCTACGGTAAAAAAATTTTCATCCGAAAAAAGAATTTCCCGATATTTTTTCCCGCGTACCGCTTCAACAAAGCGCGGCATCTCTTCAGTCTCAGATCCATTAGACGAGCATTCAAACGATGTCCTGTTTCTTCGACATCGTTTGAATCTTCGATATGCCCGAAGCCCTAAGTCTTCATTTAACGCCGTGGTTCTGCTTAACCCCATCTGAAGGGCCAACAGTTTCTGCTTACGTTTGGGATTTCTTTGAATTCGCACCTTTACAGCTTTTATCACTGCTGGAGTCCTAACAAATCGAGGGCGACCACTTCTTGACCTGTCATCTACACTAGAGTCTTCATTGTATCGTTTGATGGTACGATAAACGAATCTTTTGGTTATATTCAAATTTTCAGTATATCAAAAAATTTAATTGGCGCGTAATCGCAACTGCAACACGGTCTTTTTTAAGCGCCCACTCCATATGTAAAAATGAGTAAAATTCTAAAAAGTATACAGTTTTATTTTCATGAACAATTCGAATTCAATAAACTTTTTTGTGGCCAGCATTCTAAAAGAAAAGTTTTTACTGTGTGACAATACTTATGACCTGACTAGGTATATACGTTGGTACGTGGGTGTACATGGGCAGTCAGTGAGTAGCACATTATTTTCTAGACTGGGGTGAATCTTTTGCAGATGTTGTTGTACATCTAGTGTATCCATGATATTACTGCTATTAGTAGATTACTACAGTACAATCTACTCAATGACTAACATAGGAATGATCAAATTGTTAATTGCAATTTTAAGTGTTTATTCTATTGACACACTTACTTTTCTTTCTGTTATTTTCTTACGTGTGTATGATTTTGAACGACAGGCATGTTGGTCTAGTGGTTAGTGACCCTGACTGTTATGCCGGAGATCGTGGGTTCGATTCCCACCCAGGACAAATGTTTGTGTGATGAGCACGATCATTTGTTCTGTGTCTGAGTGTAATTTATCTATAATATTTATGTATTTAGAAATATATAAGTATGTTTATCAGTTGTCTAGTACCCATAACACAAGCTCTGCTTAGCTTGGGACTAGATGGCGTTGTGTGATAGTTGTGGAATATTATTATTATTATTATTTAGTGTTAACAAATTATATTTAAATATTGTGTGTGTGTGTATATGATTAAGCCGTGGTAGCTCAGATGGTTAGCGCAAGATGTAAATTTTACAGTACGTAACGCGGGTTCGATCCCCGCCGACACCACTTAAATTGTTAATTGCAATTTTAAGTAATAATCATAAATTTTGTAACTAATGTTTTTGGGAAATCAATCTTTACCAAATCATTGTATTTTGGAAATTTGTATTCTTCAATATTAAAAATTCTATTATTCGTCGTTAACATTTTTATAAATTGTTTTTCTGTTGAACCAATTTTGTATTATATAGTATTTTTTATATATAATAGGCTGACAAACAAGCACACAGTCCACCTGATGGTAAGTGGGTGCTGCGGCCCATAGACATCTACATCTTTCTTCCATTACAAATCAAAATGCAGATGCGTTGTCACCCGTGAGGACTGAGATGGAATGCCTCATTTCCAGTAAAAAGGGTCTCCGGTTCTCTACACTCACCATACGAAATACAGCAGCATTAAGCTACTATTTCACGCTGGTATTCTGTGAGAGCATTGTCCTTCCCCGGTCCCATTCGTGCTACAACTATACTACTAATATAACTGCAGCATGGCTCTACCACGTAAAAACAATACCACGTAAAAAAGTATACTTTAACTAATGTTTTTGGGAAATCAAACAAAATTTATGATTAATTTAAAATTTTATTTTCAAGCAATAATCACTTGTAAAAAACCCACACTTCGTCACAAGAACAATGTGAAATTTTGTGATTATTTTTTGCAAATATATGATTATTACACACATAACGTTTGTTTAAATTTATGACATTTACCAAATCATTGTATTTTGGACATTTGTATTCTTCAATACTAAAAAATCTATCATTCGTCGTCAACATTTTTAAAAATTGTTTTTCTGTTGAACCAATTTTGTATTATATAGTATACTATAACTAATGTTTTTGGGAAATCAAACAAAATTTATGATTAATTTAAAATTTTATTTTCAAGCAATAACCACTTGTAAAAAACCCACACTTCGTCACAAGAACAGTGTAAAATTTTGTGATTATTTTTTGCAAATATATGATTATTACACACATAACGTTTGTTTAAATTTATGACATTTACCAAATCATTGTATTTTGGACATTTGTATTCTTCAATATTAAAAATTCTATCATTCATCGTCAACATTTTTAAAAATTGTTTTTCTGTTGAACCAATTTTGTATTATATAGTATACTATAACTAATGTTTTTGGGAAATCAAACAAAATTTATGATTAATTTAAAATTTTATTTTCAAGCAATAACCACTTGTAAAAAACCCACACTTCGTCACAAGAACAGTGTAAAATTTTGTGATTATTTTTTGCAAATATATGATTATTACACACATAACGTTTGTTTAAATTTATGACATTTACCAAATCATTGTATTTTGGACATTTGTATTCTTCAATATTAAAAATTCTATCATTCGTCGTCAACATTTTTAAAAATTGTTTTTCTGTTGAACCAATTTTGTATTATATAGTATACTATAACTAATGTTTTTGGGAAATCAAACAAAATTTATGATTAATTTAAAATTTTATTTTCAAGCAATAACCACTTGTAGAAAACCCACACTTCGTCACAAGAACAGTGTAAAATTTTGTGATTATTTTTTGCAAATATATGATTATTACACACATAACGTTTGTTTAAATTTATGACATTTACCAAATCATTGTATTTTGGACATTTGTATTCTTCAATATTAAAAAATCTATCATTCGTCGTCAACATTTTTAAAAATTGTTTTTCTGTTGAACCACCTTTGTATGCGATCACTTCGTCTTTGCACAAATTTCTAATATACCAATTTAATATGGGAATGATGTTCTCTTGTTTGTAGGCACATTTTAATTCTTCGGTCACATCAAAATATGGAATGCCGTGCACGTGTATTTCACAATAACGAACAGTTTTTTTGTCTTTTTGCGACAAATAATTGAAAGGACAACTTGGCCGAAACAAATAATGATCGATAAACGAATCATTTTTATTAGATAGTTTTACGTCTAGAATAGCCATTTCTCTACATTGAAAATGTTTATGAGGATATGTAATGTAAAATCCGTCCATGTCGATGATGTATCTAATATTTTTTAGATTTTGTGTCATTTTGAACCCAAATGTTAAAAGTATTTACACGTGACTAAAATATGTTTGTTCCAACAAACTTCACATAACAATTCATTCTTCATTACTTCCCATCATCCCATTTCTTCCTTCTGCTCTTTTCTTCCTGTAATTTAAGAAAACAGAATCACATTCACTAATGATCAACTAATGACTGTCATTGTTAAAAAAGTATTTTTTAACTTTTTATTTTCTGCTATTGTCTTTGTATTTATGGCTAGGAAATGTCCGCGGCGCGGTCTCAATGCGTGTTGGCGAACTTCACATGCCTTCGAAATTTTCTCAGACATGCAGGTTTCCTCACGATGTTTTCCTTCACCGCCGAGCACGTGGTAAATCAGCACTTAAAATTGCAATTAACAATTTAAGTGGTGTCGGCGGGGATCGAACCCGCGTTACGTACTGTAAAATTTACATCTTGCGCTAACCATCTGAGCTACCACGGCTTAATCATATACACACACACAATATTTAAATATAATTTGTTAACACTAAATAATAATAATAATAATAATAATATTCCACAACTATCACACAACGCCATCTAGTCCCAAGCTAAGCAGAGCTTGTGTTATGGGTACTAGACAACTGATAAACATACTTATATATTTCTAAATACATAAATATTATAGATAAATTACACTCAGACACAGAACAAATGATCGTGCTCATCACACAAACATTTGTCCTGGGTGGGAATCGAACCCACGATCTCCGGCATAACAGTCAGGGTCACTAACCACTAGACCAACAGGCCTGTCGTTCAAAATCATACACACGTAAGAAAATAACAGAAAGAAAAGTAAGTGTGTCAATAGAATAAACACTTAAAATTGCAATTAACAATTTGATCATTCCTATGTTAGTCATTGAGTAGATTGTACTGTAGTAATCTACTAATAGCAGTAATATCATGGATACACTAGATGTACAACAACATCTGCAAAAGATTCACCCCAGTCTAGAAAATAATGTGCTACTCACTGACTGCCCATGTACACCCACGTACCAACGTATATACCTAGTCAGGTCATAAGTATTGTCACACAGTAAAAACTTTTCTTTTAGAATGCTGGCCACAAAAAAGTTTATTGAATTCGTATTGTTCATGAAAATAAAACTGTATACTTTTTAGAATTTTACTCATTTTTACATATGGAGTGGGCGCTTAAAAAAGACCGTGTTGCAGTTGCGATTACGCGCCAATTAAATTTTTTGATATACTGAAAATTTGAATATAACCAAAAGATTCGTTTATCGTACCATCAAACGATACAATGAAGACTCTAGTGTAGATGACAGGTCAAGAAGTGGTCGCCCTCGATTTGTTAGGACTCCAGCAGTGATAAAAGCTGTAAAGGTGCGAATTCAAAGAAATCCCAAACGTAAGCAGAAACTGTTGGCCCTTCAGATGGGGTTAAGCAGAACCACGGCGTTAAATGAAGACTTAGGGCTTCGGGCATATCGAAGATTCAAACGATGTCGAAGAAACAGGACATCGTTTGAATGCTCGTCTAATGGATCTGAGACTGAAGAGATGCCGCGCTTTGTTGAAGCGGTACGCGGGAAAAAATATCGGGAAATTCTTTTTTCGGATGAAAATTTTTTTACCGTAGAAGAGAGCTACAACAAACAAAATGATAAGGTGTACGCACACAGTAGTGAAGAAGCGAGCAACCGTATTCCGCGTGTCCAACGGGGTCATTTTCCATCCTCGCTCATGGTGTGGTTGGGAGTTTCTTATTGGGGCTTAACAGAGGTACATTTTTGTGAGAAAGGTTAAAAACGAATGCAGTTGTGTATCAAAATACAGTCCTGACGAACCTTGTGTAACCTGTTTCTCATACCATGTTCCTGTTATTACAGGCACTGGGTATTCCAACAAGATTCGGCGTCAGCTCATAGAGCGAAGAGCACACAAGACTTTTGACAGCTCCGTGGCGTAGTGGCTTAGCAATGAGTGGCTGCGCTTGGGGGTTGCGGGTTCGAATCCCGCACGGGACAAGTATTTGTACGACCTACAAGTAATTGTTCCGAGTTTGGATGTTTGTCCTTGTGAAATTTGTGTTTGTAAACTGCCCCCACGATACAGGAGAAAAACCTAGTGTGGAGGGAACGTTCTTTAAAAACAAAAAAAAAAGACTGGCTGGCGGCGCGTGAAATCGACTTCATCCGACACAAAGACCAGTCCAGATTTGAATCCGTTAGATTACAAGATATGGTAATTGGAGGAAAAGGCGTGCTCAAAGCCTCATCCCAATTTCGAGTCACTCAAGACATCTTTAATTAAGGCAGCCGCCGATATGACATGGACCTCGTTCGTGGTGAGATAGACGACTGGCTGCGCAGATTGAAGGCCTGTATTCAAAATTACGGAGGTCGTTTTGAATAAACTATAGTGTCATAAGAATCTATGTTTTGTTAAGTTCATTTTGGTATATAAATGGTTACATAATGAATAAACTTGTTTCAATTATTTTATATTAAACATGTGATAGAATTTATGACCTGACTAGGTAATATGCAATTTGGATACAGATGATAAACCAGGGTCACATTGGGTAGCTTTATATATCGATACGAATGACGTCGGTCAATATTTTGATTCATTCGGACGGGCACCTGTACGATGTCATCTAGAGTTTTTTTAAAAGAAATTGTAAAAGATGGAACTGGAATGTTGATAGGATTCAGAATGAGTGGACTTCAGTTTGTGGCGAATATTGCTTAATGTATTTGCTATATAAGTTTCAGGGATGTTCAATGCATAGTTTTACGAGTATATTTACAGGGAACACATTGTACAACGATATTTTAGTGGATGAGATGTTTCGCTTCTATTTTATAGATAATAAGTAATAAGATTTTGTATTTTATAAATAAAAATTTTAACAAAATTGGGTAATGTGTTTTATTGATGATTCAGATTACCGTTGTAGATAGGAACCAAGGAGTATAATACAATAGCATAAGCCGACCCACACGCCGACGAATAATAGATAATGACGGTAGTCAATCAACAATAGATAAGTAGATAAGGACAATGGAGCGCTAATGACGGTTGAGGCTCGAAGCGGATATCAATTAGATAAGAGTTAATTGATCTGCACATCTCCGGAACCGTGCATCCTACGCAAAAATGGACCGCAGATTCGTGATCAGAGCATGCCAAAACCTTTTTTTTTTTTTTTTTAGGATCGTGAGTCGACGAACGCCGTACTTGTACCACTTCTGACTCAGTGAGCCAGAACTGGTACATCGTAACTACTTATGCTGGACACAATACTCAGGGCGTTGTCAGCGCTGAAGACTAAGTACAACTGTGGCAAAATCCAATCCGATAGTATTCGTCAGAGCTTAGAGGTGACAACGCAGCTTTGTTTTGGAAGCTGGCTGCACTTGCCATCAAGGTACTGTAAATCAGTTAGTCATTTCAGTTTTATGAAAAAAAAGTGGTCCCGGGTTCGAATAGCGGGTCGGATTCACTTCAGCCAGTTAAAGGGGTTTTATGTCAAGAAATTCTCAGAAGCACCCGGAGTGAAGAAGTTAGCGGTGTTTTACCCCCGTGCCTCAGAAAGCACGTAATACCGTAGATTCTGCCCTGACCGCTCTCTGTTCGTGTCGGATTGAAGTCCCATCGGATTATTGGACGACACACACAGTCAATTCAACTGATATATCAACAGTCCTAGTTTGAACTGATCAGTCGGAATGATCAGTTGAACTGACGGTATGTGTCGTCCATATGAGAGTGAGGGAATAGAGAGTGTTCCTGTTTTGTCGCTCGTTTACTATAATCCAGAATAAATAATAGTACTACGTACAGAAGTTGCACTCCTTTGATGTCAACTGCTTGCCGACGTTTAATAGCCTACATAATTATTATTAATCAGATAAATCGCGCACGCAAACTAAATAAAACTTTATCGCTGCGCGTTAGTGTCCATATTACTTTGCATCTTTTCCGTTTCCTAAGTCACTGCAGACTTTCCGTGGTTATTAAGGGATGTCAATAGAAAGTAAAAAAATACATTGCGAAATGTTAATTATGTTACTTAGGTGAAGTACCTATTCTGACTATGATCGACTGACCATACGTTCGCTCCTATGTAAGTTCTGCGATGCCTAACGCATGCAAATTGCAAGGTCATTCGTCGAAAATCGCAACGCTTGGTTCGGAAGAAATACGTAGATAATGTAAACAACAAATAAACCTGAAATACGATTCCTAACAGAAATGTGATCTATTTTACTTACTTAAAAATCTTCTTAGTATACAAAGTCTTAATTTCAGTATTTTGTGTTATTATAACTTAAAATATTTTAATTACAAAATACAAGTATAGGTGTGTATGTAAGTAAATACTTGGATAGTGAAATAAATTTTAACTAATTTTTGTAATAAAGTACTTAGGTATTTCTTCTGTAGACCAAATTATTACTTAATTCTTTTTTGCTGTAACTACCTAAAAATTAAATAAATTCACCTTTCATAATTTCCTTCTAAAATTCTTCGGTAACTTAAGGAATGATAATATGAAACCTTTTGTTGGTCATTTCATTTAGTATCCATCCACCCAAAAGTTATAGTAGGAACGACGTTTTGCTATTATAATTTATCAAATAGGTAATATATATAATATATAATTTTTAAAATACATTAAAACTTTTACAACTATTTTTAGCTACAATTAAATGTACTAAACACTAAACATAAACTATTTCAACAAGTATTTACATAAAACTATTTACGTAAACAGCGTCAAAATTTTTTTCATTGAATTTCACACATTTGACTGCGTATTACACCCTGGGTGAATCGCGATTTTAGGTAATTATTTCACGCAGGTAGCAAGAGTGACAGAGGCCCGCTATAATCCTGTCCTGCGCAGATGGCTATAGTCTCAAGCTCAAGGATGTTTGTCCTTGTGAAATATGTATATAAACTGACCCCACGATACAGAAGACAATACTAGTGTGGAGGTAATATTTTTATAAAGAAGAAAGAAAAAGTAGGACCGAAAAGTACTACATAGTTGCATTTTCAATGCAATAATTTATTAAGGTCTATTGTAGCCCATAATTCGTAAACAAATGAATGTTGCGCGCCATAATCAATGATTGGTACATGGTACTAGCGCCATTTTGTGTCGAGTAGCAGAACTAATCCTTCTAGAGAATTCCATACTAAAACTTTCTACACCTAGTCAGTCGGGACCGGTATATATTCGAACATTCTAGATGTTTCAGTAGAAGAGGGCGTATATAAGACCAGTAGGGGGCCACGAACGGCTTGCGCCTTCCTTTCTGGCTTGCGCCCTCCTTTCTGCCAAGGAGGGTCGCATTCGTATACGGCTTAGAGATCTCTAGTCAGATCGTTAAGCCAGTTCCTAAAAGGTTGGGTTTAGTGGGTAAAAGTCACCACATAACCACGCAGCCCGCTGCGTGGTATGCTATGAGCATTCCCAACCTCCCTCCGCCGCTTTCCGGAGGGTTGCCCATATTTGCTTCGGGCGCAAAAAAAACCACGAACGACCCAGTATTGATTTGGCTATACGAGCGAATACTTCGAAGCGATATAACTGCGAATTGTGTTTTATTATTTGTGTGTTTTAAGTTGTAATTTGTGTTTGGTAATTAAAGTGTCAATTTTAGTAATTCAATCGGTTGTTTTTATCGTTACGAAAATCAAGCTCGTAACATAAATGAATTTGTTACTATACGGAGATTAGACAACCCTAGATGTTATTACCTGTGACAGCTCCAGTGACATGTCTTCATCAAGGGAGGTGTCCCTGCTCTTTGAAGGTTGTGACAAGGCGAATCTCTTTGGAGAGTCGAGCAACCTCCTGTGTTTCGACAGGGAGTCTAAGGAGGGTCTCCGATGAGAGCCGGGAAGCGAGCTGGCGCGGTCCGCCCTGAAAGATACCAAAATTTAATGATTTCTTATATTTACGCGAACACTACACATGATTAAAATTACTTTTACGGATTTTATCGCGTTTATTTTTACTTTTTATTTTTAATTCCCGACGTTTCGGGCGCTTTCCAGCACCCATGGTCACGGGGGACTGAGATGACTGACGTCCCGATGTCATTGTTTGAGAAGTTGGTCTTTCTTAGATTTGAATCTTGATTGTGAATGTGGTCTCTCTTATATAGGGTGAGTGGGGGGAAGATGAAAAACGGGGTAACACAAAAAAGCATCAATAAAAACAGATTTTGTGTAATTTATCTAATGCAGGCAACATTCGTAAAACCGCCATTTTGTTACGTCCCACACCTAAGTCAGCATTTGTCGTTTTAAGGGGTAGGTTGTGTGTTATAAGGGAATATCTACGCTGTGAATTTTACGCGAGCAAGTTGGGTGTTTTAATCTTACCCCGTGTCGTGTAATTTCATTAACGAGGTAGGTACGAGTTTTTTATTTGTATACATACATATTATTTTTAATTGTTAGTTATGTTGCTATGTCTAAATGTCGCTACTTTTTGTATTTTAGGATTTATTGTAACGTTCCGTCTTTACCCGCCAATATTCGACGGGGTAAGATAAACATATAAAAGTTTCCATCTTGCCCCGTTTTCGAAAGTCATACTAATGGTCTTATGTTCTCAAAGTGTACCTAAAAATGTTTTCTTCTGTTACAGCCATTATATAAATTTTCAGCGGAACAATTTCGACTAATATTATCTAAAGGTATTTATTTTTATTTTTGTATTATTATAAGAGAGGCAAATAGAGCAAGGGGGTCACCTGATGGCTAAGTGATTTCACCGCTACCCATAGACACAAGAAACAACAGGAGTGTTACTTGTGCGTTGCCTTCTCATAAGTTATAGTAACAGGATTCGTAGGAATGGGAGTAGGAACTTAAAGAAAGGGGAAAGACCAACAGACACTCGCTAGTAAATGCAAAATCACAGCTCCTAGAACAATGCAACGTCAAATCGGTTTATCTAGCAAACGACAGCATTCGGGTGGCCTTAAGAAAAGGGGAAAAGGTGAATATCATCCGGAACTCTCACTCACCAGGCGAAACATGGCAGCCACTAAGAAGTTAACCACTTCATGCTGATGTTCTTGCTCTGCTGTTATTAATGTATATATATATACATTAATAACAGCACAGTATATATATATATATATATTAATAATATATTGTTATAAGGAACTTGAAAAAAATTGTTTTTTTTTTTGGGGCTCCCTAGGTGTTAAAGTGCCTATAAAACTATTTTCTGAACTTTTTGCTAAAATTTTTCTAAGATCTTATTTATTGGTTAGCTGTTTGATTTTGAAATATATATTTTTTACGTTTATATTTTTTTACGTTTTATTTTTTGTACGTTTTGTGCTACATATTTTGTTGACGAAAATGGTAAAAGGTACATGAACGTAATTGTGTTTAAAATTATCTTGGCATTTACAATAAAAGATTTTATATGATTGATATCTTTCATTTTCTGTATAATCTTATCTAAGTAAAGTGAAAAGTTTGAGAACCTCTAGTTCAATCTTTTCCCGGTGGGGCAAGATTGAAATATAAAAAACAAATAATATGTGTTATCTGTGTTATTTGAAGGTATTTTGATATTAAAGACAGTTCTGAAGTGTCAGACCAATTAAAGTTGTAGCCTACTGACCGTCAATATCGTCTGACATTAATTTGAACCTTTCCCCACCACCATTTCATCTTTCCCCATGCTTGTTTCTTTCGATAAAAATATTTCAATTAATTTTTTTTTGCTTTCGAATAAATATAACAGAGATTTATCGATATGACATAAAAATATGCTCTTTGTACTTTATTCACTATGTGTATAATTTTAGCTTAAGTTAATATGTACAGTTCTACAAGACGTCAAACACAGCACTGCTCATCTCACCAAAAAACCGTTCGATCTTCCCCCCACTCACCCTAGGACAAACCAAAAGATCAATTAGGACCCGCGTAAAAGAACATGTAGCTGATGTGAAGCATCAACGTTCCGGGAAGTCTGCAGTTTGTGATCATATCCTAGACGGCCCCAACCATTACATCAGATTTGATAGACCACAAATCCTCGCGAAAGAACACCGATTCCTACCAAGGATGATACGTGAGGCTATTGAAATTAAAAAACATCCTAATTTCAATAGAGAAGGAGGCTGGGTACTACCACCTGCTTGGGATCCTATATATATTATAGGATATAATCAATAAAATTAAAACTAAACCCAAGCATACCACTGCAAGACCTCAGGACATAGTCAGTTCATTTTGCATAGATCGGACCATAAACAATAATTAAAAAAGCTGAAGGTACTCCGGGTTTAACAATGACATCGGGACGTCAGTCATCTCAGTCCTCCGTGACCATGGGTGCTGGAAAGCGCCAGAAACGTCGGGAATTAAAAATAAAAAGTAAAAATAAACGCGATAAAATCCGTAAAAGTAGTTTTAATCATACCGAAATTTTATCATATGTCCATTCATTATAACTTATAAAAGTCCAGTGCTAAACATTAGCCATAAATTACTTTATACGAGGGATATTTGCCACAGTGGTTTTCATCACGTTTTTAACCCTAAATGAAAACTCTGTTTTACAAGTTTGTAGTGTGTATCTGTGTGTCTGTCTGTGACGTCGTAGCTCTAGACTGAAGAAATTATTTTGATTAAGTTTTTTTAACTTCCCGCTAAGGAAATTGAAAATTTTCAAAAATAGGGAAGTTATTGGTTTCACCCCGATTTTCGAAAATTCCTCCTCCAGTTTTCATCAGATCTCGACGTTTTGAGATCCCAGGAAGCTATTCTGAGTAATTTCACGTGGACGTCCGTACGGATGCATGTATGTATATGTGTGTGTGTGTAAGTATGTAAACCTTTCATAAGTCCCCCGTGACCATGGGTGCTGGAAAGCACCTGAAACGTCGGGTATTAAAAATAAAACAAATAAAACGCGAAAAAATCCGTAAAAGTAGTTTTAATCAATGTACAGTGTTCGCGTAAATATAAGAAATCATTATAACCTTTCATAATTTTTGAACGTCTTGATCGATTGTGATCGATTCCTCAATGTAGAATAAATTTGGTTATTCAGACGAGAAGATTTTGAGAAATACTTAATATATAATAGAGAATAACTTTTAAACGGCTTTACCGATCAATTTCAATCAACTAATCAGCTCTTAACCTCAAAAAATGACGTCGAATGCCGTTCAGAAAATAAAAATCGATTCATTCGTTCGTGAGATATCGAAGAAGAAAGCATTTGAAAAAAAAAAACGTTTTTTTAACATAACTTCCAGATTTCGCAACATACTATTTGGGCTAATACTTCCAATATGGACCATCGATTTCAAAGCCCATTTTTTTTTTGTAGATAGTACTCACTGAAAGAAAGCGTTTTGCAAAACGAAATGTACTCGATACCAAGTAGTATTGATACTTTTGATACGATACTTGGTATCGAGTACGTATCGATACTTTCAAAATATTCGGAACTCTACACTAATTGACGTTTGACATCAAACATTTGTCAAATTTATTTTGTAATTGGTGTAATTGCATGTTATTTGCCAATTTGTATGAAAAGTTTAAAAAAATATATCTCATGAACCGTAAGTTTCCGCAACCTAAAACTATGCAAAACGCTTTCTTTTAGTGAGTACTATCTATAAAAAAAAATATGGGCTTTGAAATCGATGGTCCATATTGGAACTATTAACCGCGATTTGAAATTAGTGGTAAGTTCCAGGGATGACTTGCAGGGTCAACTATTTTTTTTTTTAGTTTGAAAAGCGTCTTAATCAAGAGTGTTCTTAAGCATATTTCAAGACAATCTGTTCAGACGCTTGAAAATCAATAAATCATCTTTTTTTTTTAAATATTTTATAGTTATTGTTTTCGTCAACAATAAAGAGTTATCCTATCTATATATGTGATATATGCCGTGTAGTGGCTGTGTAGGAATATCCACCATACCATCCCATGGGTGTCGTAAGAGTCAGTCGACTGAAGGAAACAAATCAGTATATGGACAGCTGCATCTTCCTTGTAAGGATCAAAATAAAAACCTGTGGTTGCCAACCCCGTGGCAACTATGGCGAATATCAGGGACAATCTATGGCGAGATCTAGTTTCAACAGTGGACTTTAATAGACTGTAATGGATGGATGTATAGAATATAATCTACCAGGAGCACATGACTTTAACAGGCTGTAACGATGTAATTAGATTACACGCACCTTTTTAAAATCTGCTTTCCAGTGACAACGAAATCGAAGTCCTGGACCTTCTGTGTCCTTTTCGGAGTAGAGTTGCTTGAATGAGGTGCTGTACTGATTCCTTTGTTGTTTTCTTTGGGCTCCTCTTTACTGCCGCGGCGCGAATGGCTACCGGAGTTCCTTCTAGAAGTCGGGCGGCTTTTTCCTGCTTCTCCTTCCTTATCTTCGGACCATCGATCGCTTTTTTGCATGGCGTGATGCTGTAGGTAAGGAAGTCAAAATAAAAATCGAAATATTTCTATACAAAACTGTTCTTTATAGAAAGACAGAAGGAACACATCTTTATTATAAGATAGGTTAAACGTTAAAGTTTCAGCATATATACATCCCACTGCTGGGCACAGGCCTCCTCTCATTTCTGAGAGGGTTTTAGGGAATTGTCCGCCGCGCTGACGCAACGCGTGTTGACGAACTTCACATTACTTCGTTTTTTTTTTCTTATTTCTCAGACGCAGGTTTCCTGACGGTGTTTACCTTCATCGCCGAGCACGTGGTGAATTAAAATTATAATTGCAATTAACATTTCATATTCATGTTAGCGAAATTCGAACCCAGGTTGCTCGCGTACTGTGAAATTTACTGCCGAAGCTACGTACATAATAATACTAAATACATTAATAATACCGTTAAGTATTTGCCAAAATGTGTGATATTGGCTACAATAAGAGCTAGTCATGCCCAAGAATAAACCGTTACGGGTATATCTACGGATATATTTTAAATTCAATTTAAATAAATCGCGTAAATAAAAAATAATGAATTTTTTTTGCCTCCTATTTAATTAAATCGGAAATTGTGTCAGTTTAAATGTAATTGCTATTTTAATCTGTCAGGCGCTATAAAGATATATCTACGCATAAATTATTCTCATATAATTTTACGCTCAATTGACTGTGTGAATGTGTTGAAAGGTGGGTGAGGTTATAGCTATCGATCATTTATTCAAAATGGTACCTGTATTTAATATAGGTCATTGATCAAGCTTTAGCTCGTTTTATTTTTCAACAACCGTAGACGTATATAATGTTATTCTGAACTGCATAATGTCTTAAATCAAAAAATATATTAATTAAGCCTACCTACTATTAGTGCTATATCAAACGAGTTTATAATTCTAAAAGACGTGAAATCATGTTTTTTAAGTTTTTCATAACCAATCCTAATTACAAAGTGAAATAAAAACTGTTTAAAGGGGTTCCAACAATTTTTTAAGCCAGGCCTGCTATTTTTCGTTAATAATTTCGCAAATTCACCCACTGATTAGACGTATTATAGTACAAGGGGGCAATATAAAAACTACAGCCTTGTTTGCATAGATGGCTTTGTTATACAATAGCTCTTAATCGGTCAATCAAGTAATAAGGGATCAAAAGGGCGCCGATTTATGTTGTAATGTGTTGCACGCATTATGATCGTAAATAGGTTACTATAGTCGATTTTAGTATAGTGTAGTGTAATTAGTTTTTTTTTAAGTTGATTTTTCGAAGTGTTCCTAATTATTGCGAAAGCTTATTTGTTCTTTTTCTTAATATATTCTTATAGTATACGACTTTGTGTTTTTTTCTATCCTCCTTCTAGTTTTGGTTTCTAGGGGCGGCAAAGCTTACGATGATCACATTACCCTCACGTACCTTAGTTCAATTTATAAATCGTGGATCCCACGCCATCCACCACTGGACTACATCACACTGTACATGCAATTGTAGATACAATGTTTCACCGACATATGAAGAATCGAAAGATTGATGATATATATCAACGATATATATCATCAATGTTTTCACCACCATTTAACATTCCATTCCCTGAAGTTTCTTTAAATTATGAGGAACTCTACGGCATCCTGTCAGGGTATGTTGATTATTTATTTGACGAGAAATCGAAGAAATGGATCATGATGGATGCTCCACAAGAAGATTTAGAAGAAGATGCTGCGTAGGTATATATTATATATAAAAGTATTTTTTAAAATAATCATATATAATAATTGACAAAGCGACTAAATAACTAACTAACATTTTTTTGGATATTTAAAATTACCTGTATTTTGATAAAATAATTAAAATTGATAAGTTTATATCTAAATACAAGGAAAAAATGACATTGAAGTGGGCAGTTTTGGTGATTTCTTTTTGGGTTAAATCGAAATATATTATATATATTCGTAATTTAGGCTTTTGTGTTGCACTAAAAGACTTATTCCATTAAAATTATTTTCTACTTTTATTTTAGCTTATTATAATAGTTGTTTTCGACCTGAAAGATAGCTCCGACGCATATTTTCACAAAACGCTATGAAGGGATTGTCTTAGCTCAAAAAAAACCGTCATTTAAAACTATGATTTTGCGTTACAATGCACTAATTAAAGACTTTATCTTTCTAAAGCAAAGTAATTTTCTGCAAATAATCTGCCCACATGGCTACGATATCAACCTTGAAAAAATCCGTAAAACACGAAGTTTTCGACGCAAATCGCTTAAAGTGTGTTAAATTTTGTAATTTATTTTGCGGTATTTTTTTAAGAAATAAATAGTTGATAATTTTTATACCGATAGTGGTGGCAGTTAAAGATGTATTTCTTTACTAGCTTTTTACCCGCGGCTTCGCTCGCGTGACTTGAATTTAGAAACATCGATAATACTATTTTGTACTAAAATTAGCAAAACTGGATCACTTGTCAGGTCGGTATCTGTGTCCATATTGGCAATATTATATGCTACAGAAACACATAAGTTAGCAACACCTCTTTTATATCAAAAATTTGAAAATTGTCCTCGAATCGGAAATGCGTTATTTATATAATATTCATTATTAAAGTTGATATAGTTTTGATAAAAAATTACAGCCTATATACGTCCCACTGCTGGGCACAGGGCTCCCCTCATTTCTGAGAGGGTTTTAGGACAAGGAAGTGTCCGCCGCGCTGCCCCAATGCGTGTTGGCGAACTTCACATATCTTTCAAATATATTTTTTTCTTATTCCTCAGACATGCAGGTTTCATCACGATGTTTTCCTTCACCGCCGAGCACGTGGTAAATCAGCACTTAAAATTGCAATTAACAATTTCATTAGTGCCGGCGGGGATCGAACCCGGGTTACTCGCGTTCTGTTATATTTACAGCGAGCGTAAACCATCTGAGCTACCACGGCTCATAGTTTTGGTAAAATAAGGTTTAATTTCATAGTCTTTATTAATATTTTGTCCCATTGAACATTGATAAGCACCACATGCCAGTATTTTTTTACGTTCGAGTACACATCAAAATTTCATAAATGTAGTTCTATTCACGGTGTAATTGTGAGAAGAACTGAATTCATGAACATGAGTAGAAATCTACACGAGATGAGCAGCAGCGTTTTCCCGATCATAGCTCAAAATAATAAGAATATGCAGTTGGCAACTCGCGTGCCAAGCGTGGCAACTGTGGCAAATATTCAACTTATTTGTCAGTCTGTGGAGGAAATCCAATTGATGAACGGGAGTAGAAATAATATAATAGCCATGTAGAGGCGGCGAAAAAGAAACCACTACCCCATTTCATCACGTGGGTGTCTTAAGAGGCGACAGAGAGAAAGATATTTGATGATAACATTGTATAACTCGTACGAATTAACTTGAGACCTGGGCCGATGACGTAATTGTCAACGTACGGTGTGCAAAATAATGCGTCGTAATATTTTTTTATTTGAAATTTGCATGAGATTATAAATAAAAAGAAGTAATAAGTGATATACTGTTGCCATTTTTATATATTTTAAATATTTATTTTTTATAATATATATAATATTATTTTTAGTTAACGCGTCAAGGAAGGACAAAGAAATAAACATACACACTTTCTCATTTATAATATTATAAATTTATTTGTTATACACTTTATTGCACTATAAAAAGTGTTACAGATTCGTACACAATAAAAATACAAAGCATAACAGGCGACCTTATTGCTAAAAAGCAATCTCTCCCAGGCAACCTTAGGGTGAAAGTCTTTCCTCCCATCTTTTTTTAAAAATAAAAAAGGCGGAGTAACTCCTAAGCGTCACAAGAAAACGGCACAACACAACGTCCAAACTTAACAATAAAACAACGCAATTAACAATAAACAGATAAAATAACGTTCAAGTATAACAAAACAAACAAAAGTCCAAACCAAACAACAAACAATTATCAAAAATATCGAACTAGAGTCGAGACGCGTATCCGTAACAAAAATGCTATCGGTACTGAGCGCGCACGGCCAGCGCGGGACGCGGTGCGGGGAGTCGGGAAGGGGGTCGCATTCCAGCGGAGTCTCAAGTTAATTCGAACGTGTTGTATCTACAGTTGCATGGCTGTCAACGTGATGTAGTCCACTGGTGAATGACGTAGGAATCATGATTTATAAATTGAAATAATATATGACTTAATTTTCGTCTAATCAGGGGTGCATTCGCAAAATTATTAACGAAAAATAGCAGGTCAGGCTTCATAAAATATTTGAACCCCTTTAAACAGTTTTTATTTCGCTTTCAAGTTAGGTTTGGTTGTAAAAACTATAAAAATATGATTTTACGTTTCTATAGACTTATAAGATCGTTTGATATATGTATACCAGTAGTACTAATAGTAGGTATGTATATTGTTTGATAAGGTTCGTAACTAGAGTTTTTTTATCAATCGACAGGCTATTAATTGCATTAATTGTTTTAAATAAATACTTTACCGACAGTATTTATGATATTCGACTAAGTATGTGCTATATAATTGCACAACTTTGAACTGGGAAAGTTTATAATAAATATATAAATAAATTGTAAAAGTGGCTGGTGAGCTGGTGACTACGCAATAGCGGTTCATCCCCTTTAATATTGATAGATTTCACGGTTGCCCTAAATTAACCTAGTTCTAGAAAAATTAAAACCAAAATTTTATGCGTGGTAGAGCCATGCTGCAGTTATATTAGTATATGCTGCAGGTATATATAGTATAGTTGTAGCACGAATGGCTCGACTCGACCGGGGAAGAACCACGCTCTCACAGAAAAACAGCGTGAAATAATAGCACTACGTATGGTGAATGTAGAGAACCGGAGACCCTTTTTACTGGAAACGAGGCATTCCATCTTAGTCCTGGTGACAACGCATCTGAATTTTGATTTGTAATCGAGGATAGATGTAGATGTCTATGGGCCGCAGTAACCACTTACCATCAGGTGGACTGTGTGCTCGTTTGTAACACTTATCCTATAAAAAAAATTTATCAAGGTACTTACCTAAAATGCACTCGGTGACTCGTAAAACCACTCAAAATCACATTAACGAAAGTTCAGAGCTTACAGTCTATTATAATGGTTTAGTCCGTCCACACTTAGCCAAAGTTATCATAAGAGAAAGAAATCACAAAGTCCGGAACATAAATGCAGAAGTCGTTGGGAAATGTGAAAATAACGCATAGGTAAGGCGCACCTCTATTCACCGTGCGTGGAGACTGAAACAGAAGTAAAGCTTTCTTCCAAAAGACCCATGTCACAACTCAAGACTGAAGGTGCTTCGAAGCACATGCCATCAGGCGAGCTACGACGCGAGTTTGCCAGGGAACAATAGGGACTCTCAGACGAAATAAAAACTCGTTTAGACCTTCTCGAGACCCTTTTTACTGGAAACGAGGCATTCCATCTTAGTCCTCACGGGTGACAACGCATCTGCATTTTGATTCGTAATCGAGGATAGATGTAGATGTCTATGGGCCACAGCAACCACTTACCATCAGGTGGACTGTGTGCTCGTTTGTCACCCAATCCTATAAAAAAAAATCGTTAAGCTAATCCCAAAAGGTGGTGTTTAGTGGGTAAGTCTCCACATAACCACGCAGCCGGCTGCGTGGTATGCTATGAGCTATGAGCATTCACCATCTCCCTCCCCCGTTACCGGAGGGTTGCCCTTATTTTCTTAGGGCGCAAAAAAAATAAGACAGTGCAGCTTCAACCCATATTAAGTGCACATCGCACACGCCGTTCGCAGCTTTTGTAAATTTTTGTATTACCTATTTTAATATTGGGGAAATAAACCAAAAGGACTTCCGTGATTGGGTGAAAAAGTTTTTTTTAAAACACCTTCAGAGCGGCCCTCCTAACAGTACTTATGCTATGGGTAAGAATTACATACGCTTCTTACCAATAACGTGTGTTTGAAAAGCGTTGTATAGTTATAAAACTAGCTAAAACAAAAATCATTGGCAACATTCATTAAAAACGTTTTGAAATATAAATTGTAAAATTGTAAAGATATTTTGAAAACCGTAGACCAAGAAAAAACACATACATAACGGCTTCTAAATTCTTAAGGTAACCTCTACTTAAAAATAAAAAAAAAACGGAAAATTTCCTTATGACACTTAAAAATTAAATAAATAAACAAATACGTGGCAGTGCCACGCTACAGCTATATGGGTGTAGCACGAAGGGGTCGGCTCGACCGGGGAAGGACCACGCCCTCATTGTATACCAGCGTAACAGCTTGATGCTGCTGTGCTTCGTATGGTGAGTGCAGAGATCCGGAGACCCTTTTTTACTGGAAACAAGGCATTACATCGAGGTTAAATGTAGATGTCTGTGGGCCACAGCATCCTCTTACCATCAGGTGGAGTGTGTACTCGTATGTCAGCCTAATTCTATAAAAAAAATAACGTACTTGTAAACTAGATATCCTGAGTAATCTAAAAATGAATAATACTTATATACTCGTATTTTCTTTAAGAACTTTTAAAATAACGTAAGTTGAACTTCCGAGAAATCAAATTAATATTAGAGATGGGCCGAACATTCGTTTTATATTCGGTATTCGGCAGCTTTACCGAATATTCGTATTCGGCCGAATTGGCTAAATCACCGAACATTCGTTTTCATAGTGTCGAATGTATTGAAATGTACGAATTGAGTAATGCGATGTTTTTTACTGTTGAAAGTATATTTTATTTATGGGTTAAATCTACTTACTCCAGAGTGCCTCAAATGCATAAATCTATAGGCACTGTGGATTTATTTCCTATTATGGCAAATCATCATCATTACAACCCTTCACAAGTCCACTGCTGAACATAGGCCTCCCCCAAGTAATGCCACAAAGCACGGTCCTGAGCCATCTGCATCCATCGACTTCCTGCATGTCTTACTAGGTCGTCACTCCATATAGTGGGAGGTCGTCCTACACGTCGCCTACCGGTACGAGACTGCCACTCGAGAACCCTTTTTCCCCAACGGTTGTCGGTTCTTCGAGCTATATGGCCGGCAATTGCCACTTCAGCTTACTAATCCAATGGGCTATGTCGGTCACTCTAGTTCTACTGCGGATATCCTTTATCCTCATTTATAAGTTTATCACGCAGAGAAACTCCGAGCATATCCCTATCCATAGCTCGCTGAGCGACTTTGAGCGTTCTCATACGGCCAGCAGTGAAGGACCACGTCTCGGTTCCATAGGTCATCACTGGCAACACGCACAGGTTGTACAACTTAGTTTTCAGGTTTTGAGGTATACCTGACAAGAATACTGCGTTGTAATATCCCGAACGCTGCCCAGCCGAGTTGAATCCGTCGATTGACCTCTCGGTCAAAGTTGGACTTACCTAGTCGGACTATTTGTCCCAGGTAAACGTACTCGTCAACAACTTCGAGCTTAGAGATCCCAACAACTACCGGCACAGGTGTGACATGGACATTAAACATGATCTTTGTTTTGTCCATGTTCATCTTAAGACCTATCCGTTGGGAGGCACTATTGAGGTCATTGAGCATAGTGCTAAGGTCCTCCAGCGATTCTGCCATAAGTACTATATCGTCGGCAAATCGAAGGTGAGTGATGTACTCGCCATTGATGTTAATACTGTATCCTTTCCAGTCCAGGAGCTTAAAAACGTCTTCCAATGCAGCGGTGAAGAGTTTCGGGGAAAGAACATCACCCTGTCTTACACCTTACACTTACTCTGCAGTTGGATAGGTTTCGTACTCTGGTTCTGTACTCGGATAGCCATCGTAGCCCTACTGTACAAACACTTCAGCACTTCGATATACCGACAGTCAACTTGGCACCGCTGAAGGGACTGCAGCACCGCCCAAATTTCGACGGAATCAAAGGCTTTCTCATAGTCCACATACGCCAGGCAAAGTGGCAGATTGTACTCTTCGGACTTCTGTACAATTTGTCGAAGGGTATGTATGTGGTCTATGGTACTAAAGTCTTTTCGGAAACCGGCTTGTTCGAGAGGCTGGAAGTCGTCGAGTCTGCGGCGAGACGATTCGTAATGACTCTCGAAAACAGCACATAGACGCGGCTAGTACATTTCACTTTACTTAGGTCGTCAGTTTCTCTAAAATAAGTCCAAATAGTAAATATCCCGCCGCTCATTTTTATCATATAATTATCAATTTTCACTAAGAATAAAATTCTTACGGCTCTTTATTCACTAAGAAAAAAGAGCCGTGGTAGCTCAGATGGTTAGCGCTTGCTGTAAATTTCACAGTGGGCGAGCAAACTGGGTTCGATCCCCGCTGGCACCAACGAAATTGTTAATTGCAATTTTAGGCGATGGAAAACATCGTGAGGAAAATTGCATGTCTGAAAAATAAGAAAAAAAATTATTTCGGAGACATGTGAAGTTCGCCAACAACCATATTAGGGCAGCGCGGCGGACAATTCCTTGCCCTAAAACACTCTCAGAAACGAGTGGGGGCCTGTGCCCGCAGGAGTGGGACGTATAATATAGGCTGTAACTTTAACTTTTATTTAGAATAAAACAACGAAATACTTTTTTATCAGAAGAATAGTCAAAACATAAACATTAGCCGGCAATATCCTCAGTACTAGACATAGAGAATATAACCACCTTTGGTACTAGATGATGCAATTAGTGTCAGTGTCAGGTGTGGTGGGGAGCGAAAGACAGGGTCCGGCCACGGTAATATAAAATTACGGTGGTCCGGCGCTAATCCCGCGCATTAGCTCGCGGCCTTGCAGGCCGCGAGCCCTGAGACAAGATGAAGCTGTAAGAGACGCATAGTCTAACAGCACAAACATCAAGATAATAGAGCTAATCCCGCGCGCTTTACGGTAACAAGTTTCGACATAAATTGGTTAGGTCCCGAAGTTATCCTGCCGAATAGTGTAAATTCGGTTCGATAAAAGTTTTACCCAACATTTGGCCGAATATTCGTATTCGGTGAAATCCATATTCGCCCATCCCTAATTAATATGAAATTATCGAAGTGCAAAATTTGGGTGTGATTTTGTATACCTAAAACTGATTATTAATTTTTTATAGAATAGCTATATCTTCTCAGAATATTAAACAATCAAAGCGGTTTTAGTAACACTACTTTTGTTCGAACCATTTTTTTCCCGAATATTGCACCAAATGCACAAGTGCACTCTCTATTCCCTCACTCTCATAATCTGATGGGAGGGTAAACCGACATGACCGGAGAGAGGTGAGATGCAGGATCAACGGCTTTACGTGCTTTCCGAGGCACGGGGCTGATACACCGCCAATTTCCTGACTCCGGGCAGCTACTGAGAATTTCTTGAGGGAAAACCACAATAACTGATTTTTAATTTTGTTCTGACCCGGGACTTGAAGCTGAGAAGACCAACGAGGCAGTTTATTATAATATGATATAATATAATTATAATAGTAATATTACTTTGCAGTGGTTGTGCAAGGTCTTGTTTGGAACTTTTTTTTCTAATTAAAACCAAATGTATGCAACACGAATAACAAATAAGAAAAATCTAGTTTTTACTAAAGAGATACAGCCCGCCCAGTAGGCTGGGTGGTCTGTGCAAAGGGATAAGGGCTAATGATTACACTCACAAGGTGTTGCTAGTTGCAAATGAGTTAATTTTTTATTTATCTTTAAAATGTACACACACTGTCATCATCAATTTTCAAACTTTATTGATTTTCACGGACAACATCGCTTTATTATAATAACAGCATGTTAAGATTAACTAGTGACTTGTGGTACAACCAACAAAATTTTATTTCTTACATTAAAAATAAAGATTAATTTATTTAGTTTACTTCCTCTCTTTCTTATACTTAGGTTGAGACGGCTTAGAATGGAAAAAGATATTCGTACGCGCAAAATTATATCTAAGTTTAGGGTTAATCTTCACAATGAGGTGCGTTTTTAATAAAAAAAATTCGGTGTTTAGTGTAATATGAATGTACACAATGTGCCTCAATGTAGTATACAGTCAATCAGATCAGATCAGATCATGTAGTAATTTTTTTACACATTAAAAATGTGTAATTTTTTTTATTAATTTGCTATTTATAGGAAAATCAGTACTTTGGTTTATCCATTTCTAATACAATTAATATAAAGTATTTATATTATTTCAGAAAGTGAATATTGACTCCGGTTTGACCGGGGTTGGACCACGCTCTCACAGAAACGCAAAGTTAAAATACAACAATAACAACTTAATACTGCTCTGATTCGTATGTTGAGTTAAGAGAATCGGAAACCGTTTTTACTAGGTACGAGGCATTCCGTCCCAGTCTCCAGGGTTGACAATGCAAACTGCATTTTGATTCTTAATCGAGGATAAAGCTTATTGTCCACAGCATCCACTTTTTCCAGAATGAAGGTTACAAACGCGCCCACGATCTATCTTTATAATTAAGAATCAAACAAAGAGCCACACTGCACCCATATTACGTTTGTAGCACCAATAGGTCGGCTCGACCGGGGAAGGACCACGCTTTCACAGAATACCAAAGTGAAATAGCAGTTTAATACTGCTTTGTTTCGTATGGTGAGTTTAGAGAACCGGAGACCCTTTTTATTAGGTACGAGGCATTCTATCCTACTCTTCAGGATTAACAATGCATCTGCATTTTGATTCTTAATCGAAAATAAAGTAATATGCTTATGCCCCCCTTATGAGGCAATCTGTGGGGGAGCCCTATGTTTAGCAGTGGAATTTTATAAGCTGTTAAAAATAAAAATAAATACAAGTACTTACATGATATAGTAGTTGTTTATTTTATAAACAATTTATCTTCAGAGTGTCCATCGCGTTGTATCCTTGCTTTACGAAACAGATCCGTCTGTCCGCTGTCTCCCCGTTAGTTTGCACTTCGGCAAGCAGTGTCAAACTGAGCGAGCACAGAAGGGCTATAATTCTGTAACACGCTTGGATAGTTTCGGAAACTATTGCTGTGATAGGCGGAGCGTTTAGCGAATTAATACGCTTTGACTTTCGATCACAATATAAGCTAATATAAATGCTTTTTTTACTAAAGTAAAATAACAGCAGCATTGAACTGCACAAGTAGATAGCAGAGTCGGTAAAGAATAACTTGCACGGAAGTTTATGCACCAAATTGGCGATATATTTGTAAATATTTGTATCAAAATGTAGCTAAATAGTTGATAAGTAGTGAATAGTAACGACATCTATTATTCCGTTGTATAAAACTTTTAAAGAACAATGTCTTGTCTGCTGCGAAGTATTCACGTGTTTTAATAATATTTAAAATGGGTCAAATTAAGAGCACCTTGATGAACATGTCTGAAGAAAGTCAGAAGTCATATGGATGTGAAAGAAGCAAGGGAGGTGTTCTTTTACACAATAAGTGTCCACTTGATGGTAAATGGTTGCTGTGGCCCATAGACATCTACATCTATCCTCGATTACGAATCAAAATGCAGATGCGTTGTTACCCGTGAGGACTAAGATGAAATGCCTCACTTGCAGTAAAAAGGATCTTTGGTTCTTTGCACTCACATCAAAATTTTGCTGCTAATTCACGCTAGTATTCTGTGAGAGTATGGTCCTTCCCCGGCCGAGCCGACCAATCATAATATAGCTGTAACAAGCTGTACCACGTAAAAATTAGTAAAGTTTTATTCAATGTGTGATGCTAACACCATGTCCACAATTTCTATTCGTCTATGTCGTCCATTTATTAATAATTTACTAGTCGTCATCTAGTGTTCCCCTATTCATTAAATTTTTTGGTTAATACGAGTGTATTAAACAAGCTGTATGTATTTAAATTTCAACTACACATAAACATATAAATACAAATATCCATATTATATATAAAATGTAAAACCTAGATATAAAACTTCCTATATAATATTGTAGTCTTCGATGTAAAATAAACGCTATTTGCCTTGAACGCATTTTACATTCGATAGACTAGGTACTAAAACGTAGTAATTATAATCTCTTTGACCTCTTCCTACAAAATCTATCAAAGAGCCGCCACTACACGTTATACGAGTTGTAGATAAATAAATATTTAAAGAAGATTTTTAAACCGATACTTAAACCGCTTCTGCCCGTGCAATGTTGCTACAGCCTTAATTAAGGGCGGGGGTTAAGCAGCGGGGCATGTAGTCTCATAATGTGCCACGTTGATCCGGTTGACCGGGTTCACCCGGCGAAGGGTGTTTGTTATTTAAAATTGGAAACTGTAGGTACTATAAAGGCCTGGATCAACCAACATGCTGTACTTGCGGTCTTTGATGTGAACGTAATCAAAGCTTTTAGTAGAGGTTACGTCAGTTGTGCGGCTCGTAGTATCTGATACACTCTCGGACTGAAGATCAGTGTAATAGCAGCTTAATTCTAAATGCTGCTGTGTTTTCTACGATGAGTGTAGAGAAACGGGGAGCTTTTTTTACTAGAAACGAGGCTTTCTTTCTTAGTTTTCAATGGTGACAGCGCATCTGCATTTTAATCATTAATTGAGGATATATATATATATATATATATATATATATATATATATATATATATATATATATATATATATATATATATATATATATATATATATATATATATATATATATATATATATGATCTGTCGGAGATGCCGAGGTTTAAGACGAAATGCTGAATGCTTAAAGCTGTTAAGGCCGTAAAAGTCGATTTCAAAAACAAAATGACTGAAATATTTCTTTCTATAAAAGAAGGGTGACAAACGAGCTCACAGTCCATCTGAATGTAAGTGGATGCTGTGGCCCATAGACATCCAAATCCATACTTGATTAATAATCAAAATGCATATGCGTTGCCACCCCTGAGCACTAAGATGGAATGTCTCATTTCCAGTAAACATATCCGGTTCTTTACACTCACCATACGAAATACAGCAGTATTTTAACTAGATATTCTGTGAGAGCGTTCTTCCTCAGTAGAACCGGCCTAGGTATTCGAGCTACAACCATAATATAGCTCCAGCGTGGCTCTATCACGTATTAATGTACATTTATGTATAACTGCCATGCATCACACATCAGTAACTGCAACGTGGTTCACGTAAATGAATTCCATATACCTACGTAATAAAAAGCAGAGGGGAATAGAAAAATATAATTTTAAAATATACTTTAAAAACGTTGAGCAATAATCTAATCAGCATATAATTGCTATTATATTTTGTCAGGCGTTGATAGTGACAGATTTGTTTTTTTTTTAATTAACTATTTCAAGCCAGTGCTCTACTATGGTAAGTAGTGATGCAGCCGAAGAAGAAGCGCATTGACTTAGCTTAACAAAAGCCTATTCACTCTTTTCTTGATGACACATTATAATCGAATGGAAAGACATGCTAGCAAATTATTCCACTTCTTTGCTTTCATACTGACTATTTTTAAATCCGCACTTTTAAATGTGTATTGCTGAACAAAGATATTTTAGATTACCTCTCCACCTTTTATCCCATAGTTACTACGATTATTGGGTGGATTCATATCAGGCACATGCTTCTGCTCTTCTTTTGTTTGTTTCCCTCTGTCTTCTCTAACGACACGAACGGTGAAATGTTGTAGCGAATTTTGTGACGCTTCCACTGACACACGGAAATTTTATAGGGTCACTCTTTCCTAAATGACGAAAGAAGTAAAATGTCGTATATGTGTGTAGTTATTATTCAATAAAACTAAACGTATAAAACTTTGAATAAAATTATATTTACGGATTTTATCGCGTTTAATTACTACTTTAACTTATTTTTTAAATTCCCCACACTTCGGGTGCTTTACAGCACCCAAGGTCACGGGACGTCAAACATCTCAATGACGTGACCGTGACCATGGGTGCTGTAAAGCACCCGAAGCGTTAGGAATTTAAAAAATAAGTTAAAGTAGTAATTAAACGCGATAAAATCCTTAAATATAGTTTTATTCAATGTGTAGTGTTCGCGTAAATTTAAGAAATCATTACGTATAAAACTTATAATAAAGATATATGATTATCAACGAAACAAAAAAAAATTAATAACAGCATAAAATAGTAGCTTAATGACCGGACCCTTTTTACAGAAAACGAGGCATTCCTACTTACTCCTCAGTAGTAACAACACACCTGCATTTAGATTCTTAATCGAGGGTAAATATAGATGTCTATGTGATAGAGCATCCACTCACCATCAGGTGAACTGTGTGCCCGTTTGTCACCCCATCTTTAAAAAAAAAGAATTAAAATTGGTCTGTCTTTAAATCGAAATAACTACCTTATATTGAACTCAGGGAATTGTTTTCGTGCTATTAAAACTCAAATAAACATATTAAAATTTTATTTCTGTCTATCTGCACTGTTATTTATTTTATTTATTTATTTCTCCCAGAGGGGCGAAAAGAGGATTGCGGTGGCCCGTCTAGCTACGATGAATGTATGTGGAGCAATGAATGATAAGATGGATGAAGTATGCGATATGATCTTTGATAGAGGAATAGATGTGTTATTTGTAAATGAGACGAAGCGGAAGGGAAAGGATGTCATTACACATGGCATATATACCGCGTACTGGTCCGGTGTAGACGAGACCGAGTGAGCATGCCAGGGAGTCGGTATCATCCTTTCAGAAAGAAATGTGTGAAATGTAAAATGTGTGTAAAATGTTCTGAAAACTCGTAAGAAATACCAGGGGACATTCAAAACAGCCTAGATTGAATGCAATACGAGACGAGAATGGCTGTATTCTGAATGATGAGGTGTTGAGTCTAAAGAGATGGGTGGAATATTTTGAAAGCGTAAGAGACGTGTGAACTAAATGAAATAGAAATTCCGAAAGAAGATGAAAGGGATAGGGAGATAAGTATATCCTATACTATTAAACGAGCAATTCTTGTATATACATTTATATATAATCGGGATCTCGGGAACGGCTCCAACGATTTTCGTAAAATTTAGTGTCCCGAGAGTTTCGGGGATAATAAATCGATCTAGCTAGGATTTATTTTTAGAAAATGTCTTTTTGTCCGTGTTTTTAGGCAATGAAAAACTGCTACAATATCGTTAGAATAAGAAGGTAAATTTTGACGGATTGGTAGTGATTATAAATAGTTTAATTGGTATAATGGTCGGTCACAGAATCGTAAAACCCCGGTTCGAGCCCAGACCGACCGACCGACTTTTTTAACTTTTTTTTCATGTTCCTTTATTTTTTGAGAAAATCTATTTTTTCGAGCCCTTTTTTCAGTATTTTAAAAAAACACGAAAATTTAAATTAAACAAATTGCACTCATGATTTTTTATTCAAATAATCAGTTCAGTTTATATTATGTCGCTAAGGTCAAAAAATATTATTCGTATTTCATCAGTATGTAATTTGTATCTAAATATAATCTCCAAAACACACGAATAAAAAAAAAACCGAGAGAAAAATACCGAGCAAAGCTCGGTCAACCGGGTACTGTGAAATAATGAAAGCAATGAAAAGCATGAAAGTAGGTAAGGCAGCCGGATATGATAAAGTTTCATTCGAAATGCTAAGGGCTGGAGAGGACGTGGTGGCAGGCCTGTTGTACACCTTGTTTAATTTATGTTGGGAACTAAAGCGGGTACCGGGAGACTGGTGCAAAGCCGCGGTAGTCCCAATATATAAGGGTCACAGCAGGACTGTAAAAACTACCGTGGTATCAGCCTTCTTAGCATTGTGGGAAAACTGTATGCTAAGGTACTAATGGAAAGAGTTATGAAAGAAACTAATTAAAAAATTTGGGATGTGCAAGCGGGATTTAGAAAGGGAATGGGGTGTACAGATCAAGTCTTTTCCATGCGCATGATCACGGAGAAGTTTTTGGCAAAAAACCAAAAAGTTTTATGCGCGTTCATGGACTTGTAAAAGGCTTATGACAGAGTGGACAGGGATGTGTTATGGCAAACGCTGAACGCATTTAGGTTGAGCGCTGGTTTAATACATGCATTAAAGCCTCAGTATAGGGACTCGAGTGCTTGTGTTAGAATCAACGGGGTCTACTTGGACTGGTTTGGCATCCATAAAGGTGTCAGGCAGAACTGTTTAGCTTCACCGTGGCTGTTCAACGTATTTATGGACAGTTGTTTGGAAAATTTGAAAGTTGAAGAATGCGGATTAAGAATGGGTGAGTTGACCATCAAATGCCTTTTGTACGATGATGATCAAGTCATACTTGCGTCGTCGGCGGTCGAGTTGCAAATGGTGGTTACATTAATGAACAGGTCATTAAAAGAAAGGGGAATGAAAGTGAACGCAAGTAAGACGAAAGTGATGGTTTTTGAAAGAGAGGAAAGCAAAACGGTATGTGAAATAAGAATAGAAGGAGAGTTAATTGAGCAAGTGGATGAGTTCGTATATTTGGGATGTGTATTCAGCAGGGATGGGAGATATGATAAGGATATTGAACGACGAGTGAATGCAGGAAATAAAGTAAATGGGGCTCTACACTCTATTGTGAAAAGTCAGAATGTGTCAAAAAAGGCACGTATGGCAATTCACAATGCTGTATACCCTACTTTGACGTATGGTAGTGAAAGTTGGGTGTGGTAGAAGAAGCACAAGAGTAGAATAAATGCAGTAGAAATGCGGTCGCTAAGGAGTATGTTAGGGCTGAATCTGAGTGACAGGGTGAGAAACTGTGTGAATAAAGAAGAGTGAGGTGCAAGATGATGCAGGGACCAGGATTAAGAAAGGAATGCTTTGGTGGTTTGGTCATGTAGAAAGAATGAATGCGGAAAGACTGACAAAGCAAATATATGTTGCAGAAGTGAATGGAAGAGTCGGAAAGGGACGTCCTAGACGGAAGTTTGTCGACCAAATTGGCGATATACTAAAAATTAGCCAAATTAAGAGTACCCTTAACCGACGAGCATGTATGCGTAGGTATATGGATGCGAAAGAGGCGAGAGAGGTATGTCAGGATCGTGCTAAATGGAAGTCTGTAGTCCCTGCCTACCCCTCTGGGTGACAGGCGTGAGTGTTTATGTATGTATGTTTATTTATTTATTTATTACACAATTATAACATCATTACAGTTATTAAACCAATGTGATGCTATAACTAACCTAAATATAAAAAAAAAAACTACTTACTAATAAATAATGATATCTAGTATGAAATCTGTCAAATTGATGGTAAAATCAAATAGTAATTAAAAACATTAAAATTTTCAACGCATTTGTATGCTGCAACTGCAATTATGAATTTCGTCTCACTACATGCAAATATGTCAATATCCTGTGAGTTGGTATTAACATAGTGACGATAGCACGTGATAATGGTCCATTCTGAAGCAACTCCGTCCTAGTAGCGGGCACACACACTATTTATTTTGTGGCTCGCGATAATCTACGGAATACAAAAATATCGGTGAACAGTTGAAATTGCAATGAATCTTCATGCACATATATAATAGTACAATAACTGGTGGAGTTTTGGCTATATTTTTATTAGAGATGGGCCGAGTACTCGGTTAATACTCGGTACTCGGCGTACTCGGCGGGTTTTCTAATCTAACTCGGTTTTGAAGCCGAGTATACTCGGTTTAAGTACAGCAATATATTTTAGTGGATCGATATAATTAAAACAACAATGTTAATCAAAAAGTATTTGTTATTAATTTGGGAAACCTTTGACAATCACAATAATGATAATGAATGAGTAGTAATGAGACAAAATTAGGGAAAGGTTAATGAAAAAAATCAATATTTAAAATTTAATAAAGATAAAAAATGATGCAGGAACACAAGGCTCTCTGCACGTTCTGGAAACAGCCTATTCCTTTTTTCTTCGTAGACGTTATCAACCTCCGAAAATAATAGCTCGCTATACACGGTGCTAGCAGGTGCACATAGAAACACTCGAGCTAAACGTGCCAGCTCTAAATACCTTGTTTGATGCCCTGCTCACCACTCGAAAGGACTTTTGTCTTTTGCCAACAAATTTTCATTTAAGAGGGCATATGCGTTTTGCGTCGAAAACTACATGTTTTAGGGTTTTTCCAAGGGCGATATCGTAACGATGTGAGGAGATTATTTGCCGAAAATTAGGGCTTTAGAAATATGAAGTCTCTATTTAGTACATAGCAATGCAAAATCATAGTTTTTAATGACGGTTTTTTAGAGCGAAGACAATCCCTTCACAGCGTTTTACGAAAATATGCATCAGAGTTATCTTTCAGGTTGAATACAACCATTATTATAAACTAAAATACTTTATTTTAAGCGTTAGTATAATGGAATATATAGTCTTTTAGTGTATAGCAAAACCTAAATTACGAATATATTGCGATTTAATATTATAAAACAATATTATAAAGTATGAATGACAAGCTCGTGGAAACTGTCCATGCGGTTGGAGCTAAGTTCTGCAAGACCCGCCGCAGAAGAACACAAAAACTCTCCGATCACACTCTTAATCTCATGGCTGTTAGACGGGAGATGAGGCTGCAATCGTCAACAGATTTGACAGCATACAGGCAACTGAACAGACAGATCTCCAAATGCATGCGGCGAGACTTACGCAACTTTAATACTGCTCGTATTAAAGAAGCGATCGAGCGGAACCAGGGCTCCAAAGTCTTTGCCAGAGATCTGTCTGCCCGTAAGAGCCAACTGTCAAAGCTGAAGACTGAGTGTGGCAGCATCGTTTCCGGGACACCTGAGATTTTGAGTGAGATTGAGAGGTTCTATGGGCAGCTGTACACATCATCGTTGGAGCCACACGCAAGTGTGAATAACGATCCAAGAGCAAGTCTTATCCGACACTATTCCGATGATATCCCGGACGTCAGTTTAAGCGAGATTAGAGTGGCTCTCCAGCACCTTAAAAACGGCAGGGCCCCAGGCGAGGATGGAATTACAGCAAAGCTTCTGAAAGCGGGTGGAACACCGGTACTTGAAGTCCTGCAGAAGCTCTTCAATTCCGTCCTCCATGGTGGCACTACTCCAGAGGCGTGGAGCAGAAGTGCGGTGGTCTTGTTCTTTAAGAAAGGCGACAACGCTCTCTTGAAGAACTACAGACCGATTTCCCTTCTGAGCCGCGTCTACGTGCTGTTTTCGAGAGTCATTACGAATCGTCTCGCACGCAGACTCGACGACTTCCAGCCTCCCGAACAAGCCAGTTTCCGAAAAGGCTTCAGTACCATAGACCACATACATACCCTGCGGCAGATTGTACAGAAGACTGAAGAGTACAATTTGCCACTTTGCCTGGCGTATGTGGACTATGAGAAAGCCTTTGATTCCGTCGAAATTTGGGCGGTGCTGCAGTCCCTTCGGCGGTGCCAAGTTGACTGTCGGTATATCGAAGTGCTGAAGTGTTTGTACAGTAGGGCTACGATAGCTATCCGAGTACAGAACCAGAGCTCGAAACCTATCCAACTGCAGAAAGGTGTAAGACAGGGTGACGTTATATCCCCGAAACTCTTCACCGCTGCTTTGGAAGACGTTTTCAAGCTACTGGACTGGAAAGGATACGGTATTAACATCAATGGCGAGTACATCACTCACCTTCGATTTGCCGACGATATAGTCCTTATGGCAGAATCGCTGGAGGACTTAAGCACTATGCTCAATGACCTCAATAGTGCCTCCCAACGGATAGGTCTTAAGATGAACATGGACAAAACAAAGATCATGTTTAATGTCCATGTCACACCTATGCCGGTAGTTGTTGGGAGCACTATGCTCGAAGTTGTTGACGAGTACGTTTACCTGGGACAAATAGTCCGACTAGGTAAGTCCAACTTCGACCGAGAGGTCAATCGACGGATTCAACTCGGCTGGGCAGCGTTCGGGAAATTACGACATATCTTCTCGTCGGGTATACCTCAATCTCTAAGAACTAGATTGTACAACCAGTGCGTGTTGCCAGTGATGACTTACGGATCTGAGACGTGGTCCTTCACTGCTGGCCGTATGAGGACGCTCAAGGTCGCTCAGCGAGCTATGGAGAGGGCTATGCTCGGAGTTTCTCTGCGTGATAGACTCAGAAATGAGGATATCCGCAGTAAAACCAGAGTGACCGACATAGCCCAACGGATTAGTAAGCAGAAGTGGCTATGGGCCGGCCATATAGCTCGAAGAACCGATAACCGATGGGGAAGAAGGGTTCTCGAGTGGCAGCCTCGTACCGGTAGGCGTAGTGTAGGGCGACCCCCCACTAGATGGAGTGACGACCTGGTAAGATATGCAGGAAGTCGATGGATGCAGGTGGCTCAGGAACGTGCTTTGTGGCATTACTTGGGGGAGGCTTATGTTCAGCAGTGGACTTGTGAAGGGCTGTAATGGTGATGATGATGATGATTATAAAATCACCAAAACTGTCTACATCAATGTAATTTTTTTCCGTGTATTTGGTTATAAACATATCTATTTTAATTATTTTATCAAAATACATGTAATGTTAAACATCCAAAAAAAGTTTTAGCTGGTTTTATTTTTTCAATTTTTTTATATAATTATTTTAAAAATACTATAAATCATCATGCGTAGACGCCGTTACTAACGCCGTTCGTTTCAGTACGCTCCGGGTAATCCCAACGATAGGACGTATCACTTTTTCTCACCGACACCGCGCGATCGCGTTGATACACCGATAGGGATATACTACACCATACTATAACTAGCTACCTATAGCATCATCAAGCATTTTAAACGATTGAGACTTTTTTAAGCGATATTTTTGGTAGTAAGTAATTTTGAAATATGTTTATGGTAACGGTAATATTTAAATAATAAATGATTTAATGGTAGCAAATTTACATTTCATACATATTTTTTTAGAAATGTGTTATAAACATAAGCAATTCGGCTCTAGTAAAATACAAAATCGTTGGCTTTCACCTTTGGCTCCGTGGCGGAGTGACTTGGTAATGAGTTGTAGCGCTGAGCGCCGCGGGTTCGAATCCCAGACGGAACAAAAATTTATGTAACTGTTGGCGACGCGCCTATAAGAATATTTCAGTTTATTAAGTCAACCGATGACGAATAACTTTTCAAAGGCTCATTGTCCAATAGAAATGTTCTGATAAGAAAATGCTTGGTTAAATCTTAAAGAAATGTCGAATTAATGATATGAAGGTCTTGGGTTCGACTCCCAGGCCGGACTACTTTACTGTTTTCTAAGTAATATCTTTCAATAATTCATATAGGGAATTTTATGATATAAATTATGTTACCGGATTTGTTCCCCGGTTGAAATCGTCTTCCCAACGATGTAAATTCAAAGGAATATTAACACTTTAATATTAAAGTGAAGTTAGAGATCGGATTTGTTCCCCGGTCGAGATGATCACTCTGTGCATAAACAGAATTAACGGAAATTATTTGCATAAGTATTGTCTTGTATAAGTTTGATATGTTTTGTACGAAAACAAATGCCTATTTGTTATGATTGATTAATGAGAACATTCACTTGTATTGTTATCTGATAAGAAACATGATAACTGATAAGAATCCTATCAGAGATAGCTTCCTACAGTTCGAAAATTATGTAGAAGCACTTATTTACCTAATATTGTTAAAATTAGTGTATTTTAGACTTTCATTTTTTCTGATAGCCGAGAGCCGTGCAAAGTTAGTTGTTCAAATAGTGTGAGTTCACGGAAGCACGCTGGCCACGCCCTTATGAGGCCGAATATATAAAAATTTAAAATGTTTGTAATTTCAGCAATTTATGTAAAAATGACTTGTATAATATTTCAGGTTGATTGTACGTGCTAAAAAGGTGAATTCTGTGTTATTTTTATGTGAAAATTCCTGTGTATAAGTGAAATAATGATAGTGTTGTATAAGAAATTTAAAAGTGTTTTAAATAGTGAAATAAATAGAGAAAATGTAAATTAAACTATTGTATTAGTTAACATATGTATAAATTCAAGTGGGAAACATTGTTTTAACTTTCTGTGTTAAATATTTAAGAAATTTTGACCTTGAACTTGTGATTAAAATAGGCATATTTTGTTTAATAAATAAAAGGTTTTTTGTGATACGAAAATATAATGTATATCGTAGTGTAGATATTGTTTTGTGCTATCTATATAGATAAATTGTATTTATGTATGACTTATGCGAATAAAGAAATTAAGTGAAACGTGAGAGAGTAATAGAACAAATTCATGTAATTAAGTTGCGCAAGCACGCGAATGGCGCGGTTCACTTTCGCGTATAGCTCTGGGGGTAGCTTAGTGAACGGGTTTTATTGCAATTCCCGCAATCGGCGGAACAGCCTCAGAAAACTGAGAAAGAGAAAGAGAAGAGATATCCGCCGATTGTCGCAGAATGCCTCCCAGAGTGGACCAAACATTTTAAGGTCCTGAATGTGAAGTTGGGCCACCTACCTAACGCCCGTCCGTTCGGGAAGGGAGTTAGGTTCACACCACAGAGTCCGGATGAGTTCCGTACCATACAGAGATATATGGTCGAGCTCTCAGAAAAGGACAAAACCATGTCGTGGTATTGCTACACCCCGGCAGAGGAGAAGCCCACTAAAGTGGGCATCCGTGGCCTGCCTGTGGGCACCGACCCAAAAATGATCGAGGAGGCTATTCGGGCAAAAGGCTTCCCCATCAATTATGTGAAGGCTATACCACCACGTAGGGGCAGACCGGGCTGCCTCTACTATGCACAGCTGGAGCATCTGAGCCTGGAACGGCTACAGCAACTATACCAACTCGACGAGCTCCTCTATATGAGAGGAGTCGTCATCGAAGCCTGACAGAGGAAGACCGGACCGGCACAATGCCACCGTTGCCAGGCTTTCGGACATGCTTCCGCTAATTGTTTCAGGCCAGTGAAATGCGTTCGCTGTGCCGGTGAACATATTGCCAGCCTTTGCCCAAGGGGTAGAGAGGAGGAGCCAAAGTGCGCAAATTGCGCCAAGAACCATACGGCCAACGATCGCCGCTGCCCGGTCCTGAGGAGGATAGCCAGGAAGCAGGGGATCGTCTTACCTGGGCTACTGCCGGAGAACCCAAAGATGATCCCCCAAAGTCGCCCAAAGGCCGTCACCATTCAGGAGGACGGGTGGGCCACCATCATCAGAGGGAAGGGTAGGCAATCAGCCCCCCCCACCCCCTCCTGTAGTACCATCAGAAACGGTTGGTCCCACAGACCAAAGGGCAACCACCGGGGCGACTCTCCGACCTCCTGCCAACGACGCCACTGAGAGGCAACCCTCCAGGAGGAAGAGGCGGAGGAACAGGAGTAGGAGAATGGAGCAGCCTCCTCCTCAGGCTGTGACCTCTACCCCTACAACCACAGGACCGATAGCCTCGCAGGCGCAGGTTGCTGCAAAAACATCAGCACCAGCTACGGCAAGTAGAGCACCAGAAAGGGCCCTACCGGAAAGCAGAGCCCGCTCCTCACATAGAGCGCGCTCTGTGCAAAGGAAGACCCAAACCAATGCCCCGAGACCAGTGCCTTCACAAAAGCGTAGTGCAGAACGCAGACCACCAACTTCCGACTTCGAGACGGCTGATGCTATCCACAGATTAGTAGGCATAGCCATCGAAGTCGGAACACAAGTCCTGGCCGACATTAGGGCCGGGACAGATCCCGTTACCGCCGTCATGAAGGCGCTGGCATCACTACTGGCAAGGCATTATGGAGGATAATAACCTGCGCCTGCTATACTGGAACCCGGACGGGATTCGTCAAAGGATCCATGAACTCCGCACTCTCACCCAGCAACAGGACATCCAGGTGACTTTGCTGGGTGAAACCAAATTAAGACCTCGAACGCATCTTAAGCTGCCTAATTACCACATATACAGGAGAGACGAGGTCGATCCTCAAGGGGTCGCTTACAGAGAGACAGCGATCCTGGTGAGGAGAGACATCGTCCACCAGGAGCTGGACCTGCCAGACTTCCAGACGATGCGTTCAATCGGCATAAAAATGGAGGCGGCGGGCGAGGAACTTAGGATCTTTGCCGCATACCGCCCGCCAGGGACTCCATTTCACTCCTCAGACATCCGGACGGTAATGGAAGGTACGGCACCCACCATCATCGCCGGGGACCTGAACGCCAAACACCCGGCGTGGGGGTCCAGAGTAATCACCCCGCCGGGTCGTGAACTCTACGAAGATGCGGAAATCAACGACTATGACGTTCTAGGTCCCGAGGAACCGACGCATATCCCTAGCGACCCTAGGAGGCGTCCGGATGTATTAGACATCGTGCTCACTAGGAACGTCAACTACCCAGTAGTGGTAGAAGAGCTGTATGACCTGAATACGCAACACCTCCCGATTCTGATAACCCTTGGCACTAAGGCAGTGACTTCACCGCCCAGAGCCGTCAAGACTAAGATTGACTGGAGGCTCTACCACCAACACCTGCAGGAGAGACCTCCAGTCCATACACCGATTAACTCAGCGGACGACGTAGAGGCCGCTGCAACCAGACTAACCACGTGTATCCAGGAGGCCCTCAACGCGGCCTCTACGATCGTCCCTCTCACGGGGAGAAAAGAAGAGCTGCCGCTAAGACTACGCGTGCAGCTCAACCATAAAAGAGCGCTGAGAAAGCTCTGGGCGCGTACTCGCTGCCCTAGAGTAAAAAGGAGACTCAACACCTTGTCAGACGAACTGTCGGTTGCAATACAGGCCCACAGAGGAGAGGCCTGGGAGCGGCGCATATGGAAGGCGGACGAACAGCATGCGTCGCTCTATACATTGAACCGACAGTTAACGAAAACACGACCACCTGTTTGCCCGCTGACTAACAACGCGGGCATTCAATGTTACGATGCCAAGGGCAGAGCGGATATCCTAGCTGAGCACTTCGAGGAGCAGTTTATGCCGAACCCAGCAAGTGCGGAGTTCCTGGAATCCCATACAAGGAAAGAGAGCCGCGTGCAGGAGCTCCTGTCGTCGCCCGCGCCACCACTTGCAGGAGAGTGGTTTATTTCCCCCGCTGAACTGCGGAGGACAGTAACCCGCCTGCAACCGAGGAAGGCGCCGGGGCACGACGGGATTAATAACGCTGCACTACGACAGCTGCCCAATAGAGTCCTTGTAGAGATAGGTCGGCTCTACAACGGAATATTGCGGACATCCCACTTCCCGGAGGACTGGAAGAAAGGCAAAGTCATCGTCTTGCCGAAACCCGGGAAGGACAGGCGTAGAGCTGCCAACTACAGGCCGATCACGCTGCTACCGCATATAGCTAAACTGTGCGAAAGACTATTGTTAAGACGTCTCCGCCCGTGCATCCAACTTCGGGCGGAGCAACATGGATTCAGGAGGGGTCACTCTACAGCAACACAGCTGACCAGAGTGCTGCACCTGCTTGCGGCCGAACACAACCGTGGCCGCATATCGTTGGGCGTCTTTCTCGATATCGAGAAGGCGTTCGACCGGGTGTGGCACACAGGATTACTCTACAAGTTAGATGTTCAAACAAGTATCCCTCCTGCTATATTGCGGCTAGTGGCGTCTTTCCTGGAAGGCAGGAAGTTCTACGTCTGCGTAGAGGACGCCGAGTCCGCAATTAAGACCATAACAGCTGGTGTGCCACAGGGCAGCTGTCTATCTCCAGCCCTGTACGCGGCGTACACTAATGACATACCCACCCTGGCAGGACACTTGCAAGAATGGGAGGACGACGTCGAACTAGCGCTATTTGCGGATGACAGCGCATACTTCACGTCGTCCAGAAAAGCTGACATAGCAGCTGCCAGGATGCAACGTCTGCTGGACCTGCTGCCACCATGGTTGGATGAGTGGAGGATGGCCGTCAATGTTAGCAAGACGACCGCTCTACTCACTCGCCGCTATAGAAACCTACCACCACCGCTAACCCTCAGAGGCCAGGAGATCGCATATGAGAAGGCCGTGACCTACCTTGGATGTCGGATTGACAGGATGCTGCGATGACTGCGCACGTTGACTCTGCTATACGCAAAGCTCGATGTGCGCGGGCAATGCTCCGTCCTGTCCTGACATCCAAGTTACCGACAAAGTCGAAGATAACCATTTATAAAACCTACATAAGACCCTTGCTAACATACGCTGCTCCGGCCTGGTATGCACTCCTGAGCGATCGTCAGAAGCGGCGACTTCAGGCCCAGCAGAATTTGTCATTAAGAACAATAGTCGGTGCGGGTCGCTACGTCCGTAATGACGTCATAGCGGCCAACCTCAAGATAGAGAGCCTTCATGAATTCGTGGTCCGGCTGGCGCGCGGTATGTTTGACCGTGCCGATAACGGGCCACACGAACACCTCAATGGCTTCGCGCCGTTGCATGCAAGGCCGCCGGACGGGCGACCTTATCCAAGAGAACTCCTCCCTATATAGATTAGGGAGTCTGAGTAAACCCCTCAATGCCGCAGAAAGGCCAACTTTGACAAATAATTGTGTTATTTAAACACAATTATTAGATAACCATCTTTTACTTATAAATTAACCGACTGCGACAATAGTCGTTATAACAACGCCTTTAACATCAAGGCGCCCAGGACCGGCACACTGTAGTGTGCCGTGAGGAACATCCGGGTAAAGGGGTACACCCCGAGGCCCGAGACCTGCATGGCTATATGCCTGCAGAAGACAACAACGACGACGATTGCAATTCGTTCGGGGAAATAGTTCGGAAAATGTTCAAGAAATAAATAAGAAAATCCTTCGGGAAAAGTGAAAAACCAGCAGTCAATAAGAAGTATAGGGAAGTGATAGGGAATAGTGATTACTCTCTCACGGAACGGTTTGAAGATAATTGCTGTTTTATTCCCAAGTAATTCATCCCTCAGGTTATACAGTCCACATCGAAGAATTAAGGCGTCGGGACCGGGACGACTTCGGAAGACCCGTAATCCCCGTCTGAACCTACTTGCTGAAAAGGAAGAGGTTATCGCCCTTGTGTGTTACTCCGTTGCGGAGATCACATACGTTGTTCCCGAACCCAACGTAGGCGTTATAGGAGGCCGGATCGAGAGAAGCCTCGATTCCTCCCTTCTGTTTCTTAATCGAACGTTCAATTTCCGTTGGTTCCTTTTCAATTGGTCCATCGCGGCCGGATTGAGAGGATAGCGGTGGTTCCTTTTCAGTAACCTACAAATAATTGCTCCTGGTCTGTATGTTTCTCCTTGTGAAATTAATGTATTTAAACTGCCTCCACGATGTACTTAGGAAAAATTCCTAGTGTGGAGATAACATTACGATTAAACAAAGACATAAAAAGATATGAGCCGTGCTTGAGTTGAGTAGCTCAAGGGCGAAGTGTTCGCCATAAACGCGAGCAATCCGTGTTCGATCCCCGCCGACACTAATGAAATTGTTAGTTTGATGGATTATGTTTACATTATGAAACAGAATAAAAGTTTATCAAATGATATATATATTTTTTATTCTTTTAGTTCTAATAATATAAAACATGCAACTAAAGCCGACTTTCCACTACGGGATATAATATAAGTTATATTACATCTCGATATATAAATTAATATCGCTCACCGTACTTTTAAATGGAACCGTTTCCACTGAGATATAATATATATTACATCCCAAACTATAAATATTTTTGCGATCGACCGAGCGATATTTTCATATTATATTTCACCTCCTGTACCCCGCACACCTCACCTCACCTCACCTCACCTCACCTCAGATGATCCAATGACGAACGCACACTGGTTAAAAGATATATCTCACAGTGCGAAGGGCAATCGTGGGATATAGTTTATATTTCGGGATATAATATGTATTATATCCCATAGTGGAAAGCCAGCCTAAAAGCAACTAGCGTCGAACTCGCCCTGACACGCACACAGAGATAACATTATAGTGTGCGCCAATATTACGCCGTTCCAAAGCGATCGCGTAGATATCGACTTGGACATATTTGAATTTTGAATATGCGCTCTCGATCTAATTCTTAAGGTGACTCTAGTCGACATTATTTCCATAGAAATTTCGGAGGGGTTTTACTCCGCTGTTTGACAGTGTACATCCAAAGTTAAACATGATGTCGTTTTGTCTCATTATTAATTTTGTCTGTACCGAAACAGAATAGTAAAATAAAAAGTCATTAAAAAGTTACGAGCTACCAAAGATTTTTTTTTTTTATATAGGAGAGGGGGCAAACGAGCATGCGGCTCACCTGATGTTAAGTGACTACCGCCGCCCATGATCAACCGCAACACCAGGAGAATTGCGGGTGCGTTGCCGGCCCTTTAGAAAGGAGTAAGCTCTTTTCTTGAAGGTCCCCAGGTCGTATCGGTCCGGAAAAATCGCCGGTGATAAACTATTTCACAGAGAGGTTGTACGTGGAAGAAAACTCCTTGTGAAACGTACAGTGGTGGACTGCCAAGCATCCAGATGGTGTGGATGGTATCGGGACGTTTGCCGTGTCGTGCGTTCACGAAATTTGGCGGCTGGGATTAATCCGAACAATTCCTCAGAGCACTCCCCGTGATAGATGCGATAAAATACGCAAAGAGATGCAACATCTCTTCGCAACGCCAGTGAATCGAGCCGATCGGAAAGCACTCGGTCGTCGACGATTCGAGCCGCTCTGCGCTGGATGCGGTCAAGTGGAAGGAGCTGGTACTGGGGAGCCCCAGCCCAGAGATGGGAACAGTATTCCATGTGCGGCCGAACCTGCGCCTTGTAAAGTTGCAGGCGGTGTGCCGGCATGAAATACTGTCCCGCTCTGCTGAGCACGCCAAGCTTTTTAGAGGCCAATTTGGCCTTCCCTTCCAAGTGACCACGAAACTGCACGTCACTCGATTTGTCGACGCCAAGGATTCCGATACTGGCTGAGGCAACAAGGGGAGTGCCTTGAAACTGAGGGGATACGACAAAGGGGTTCTTTTTAGCGGTTAACGCGCAAACTTGTGTCTTCTGGGGGTTAAACTGGACTAGATTTAGTCGTCCCCAATCCGAGACTCTGTTCAGCAAAGACTCGACTTCAGACACAAGTTTGTCCCGGCACTCGGAGACGTTTTCCCGAGAAATATTGGCTCGGCCGGTGTAAAGAGCATCACCAGTGCTGTCATCTGCATAGCAATGAATGTTACGGGTATGCAACATATCATTGATATGCAGAAGAAACAGCGTTGGCGATAGCACGCAGCCCTGTGGAACACCAGCATTAATAGGCTTGCAATCGGAGCTTGCACCGTCTACAACGACCTTGATGCTCCGATCTGCAAGAAAGCTGGTGATCCAATCGCACAATTTCTCGGGAAGCCCATAGGAAGGGAGCTTCGAAAGAAGCGCTTTGTGCCAAACCCGATCGAAGGCCTTCGCAATGTCCAAACTAACGGCCAATGCCTCCCCCTTGAACTCTACTGCCTCCGCCCATCTGCGAGTGAGGTAGACCAGAAGATCACCAGCTGACCGACCACGGCGAAAACCGTATTGGCAGTCACTAATCAGCTGGTGATCCTCAGGGTACCTCATGAGCTGGCAGTTTACAATGGACTCCATTGTTTTGGAGAACAAGGAGGTGATGGCGATTGGCCGGTAGTTGGACGGGTCTGAGCGGTCGCCTTTTTTAGGGATCGGGTGGACGAAAGCCGTCTTCCATGATTTTGGGACTACGCCTAGGGAGTAGGAATACCGGAAAAGACGCGTTAAAACCGGTGCCAACTCTGGAGCACACGTCCTCAGCACGATTGGGGGGATTCCGTCAGGCCCACTCGACTTGTGGATGTCCAGGGAGAGGAGTGCTTTGCGAACCGAGCGCTGTGTGAATTGCACTTCCGGCATGGAGAACTCACACCGCGGGATGGTCGGCGGCGTACTCCCCCCGTCATCGAGAGTCGAGTTAGACGCAAAGTAGGAGCCTAGAAGATCGGCTTTCTCCTTTGTAGTATGGGCCAGTGAGTCGTCCTCCCTGTGCAGAGATGGAAGAGATGGCTGACAGAAATTCCCCTGGACAGCCTTGGCGAGAGACCAGAATGCACGGGTTCCAGAAGGAAGGCGAACTAGTTTCTCGCCAATTCTGCCTATGTGCTCTGACTTTGCCTTGGCAATGACTCTTTTGAAGGACCTAGAGGCGGAATTATACTTCTTTTTTAGAGCGCTGGTGTTTACATCCCGGGACGCTGATGCATCAACCCAGGCTTGGTAGCACTCCTGCTTATAGCATGATGCTATTTTACAGGAGCGACCAAACCATGGCTGAGACTTGCCTCCAACGGGCACCACAGAGGATGGAATAAAAAGTTCCATACCCTGTGTAGGGGGTATTTTGTGAATTGTGACCCTCTACATATAATTGATATGTAGTATATTAATGTAGGTAGTATCTTCTACGTTACGGGATGTGGTAATTAAAACTGTGTCCGTTTCCGTAGAGAGCGTTTATTGTACTGAAAATACTTATGAATAAAAAATGTAATTATAGTGAACGTGTCGCGCGCGCAGGCGCGATATCAGCATTATTTTCTAAACTGTTGAAATATCATGTACTTGCTCGTACATCTTGCCAATTTTATAAACAAGAAGAAAGTTTAAGGCGATGAACCCCTATTGAGTTTACGGGCAGCCGTAGCGATCACCGCATCCACACTATCGATGTCCGAGACCCCATGCTCCGATGAATGTCCTTGGGTTGGCTGCTCGACATTGTTGGGGTCTGGCTTGTCGCGAAGATTCACGCTGCAGCCTTGACGTCTTCTTTTCAGCCGGAATGTCCCCCATGCAATGAAGGCTACAATAATAAATCCGACTACGGTGTACAACACATAGTTGTGTGTGTCATGTGTGAGTGATTGTACACTCAGTGTTTGTTGCTGTTCCTTGACCTTATCAATGTTGTTTTTCAGCTCTTGTAAGGCGTCTTTATGATCTTCAGGTCCAAATGTATGATTAAAGTCTGTCAGTATGTGGTTCAGGCTTGATTCACGCATGTACATTCTTTCTTCACTGCCTGTTAGTTTCAACTCGCTGTGATAGTCGTTGCGAGCATGAATGATGAAGCTTTCTCCCTTGAGCATACACCCAAGTCCGAGTAACATAATCCCCGTGCCGTGTAAATGCTGTGACGTCACTCCAGCTGGGCAGAAAATGCGCATCGTGCAGTCTTCGCAACAGGAGAACAGCCACGCGCCACGATTGTGTAATCGCACCCACCTGTCGTTGCAATCCAATACTCTTGTGCGGCATGTTGATGAGTCGCCATTGTTTAATATTTGCGCTTCACATAATGTATCGGCTACCTTAATGTTGTAAATAGGTTGATTGATAGCACATAACATTTTGTTTTCTTGCAGATTTAAGCATGATGATACATCTCGGTTTTCTAAGGGTATTATCATGTCCCCTTTTAGGTTTACAGCAAGGTATTCAGATGTGAGTACTATAGTTTTCTCTGTGTGTCCAGTTATTTGCGGAATAGGAATGATGTGGTTAAGTTCATATTGTTCGTTGTTTATTAGCGGTAGCTTCACTTCGAATATTATGTATGCACTTGTTAAGCGCACGTGCACTCGCGCCAGCTTGTATAGGCTTCGCGTGCAATGGCGTGTGTTCACACAGGGTAGCGATAACTCGCTTGGTAAATGACCGGAGATGATGTTGAGCTGATCTTCAAATTGGTTGGGCTTGATGAGATGGGTGTCAACTCTCCCGTCCTTCACGTCAGTTACTAGGTCTAGGAGTTGCTGTTGTATTTGTCGTATGTTTGAAATGATCAAGTTCACGGCCAGAGCGGTAGCTGTTATGTACATAGCATTGTCATGGCTGAGTTGTATGCGTTTTTCCGTTTCAGCGAGATGATTGTCGATGATACGAAATTGTGTGTTCATTACTTCCTCGTTTCTTTTTAGAAGATTATATTCACTTTCGATGATCGATGTGTGATTTTTGTAGAGATTCAATAGATGATTTTCGTTTGACTGGATTATGTTGATATCCTTCACGTACTGATTGGCAAATCTCTCATCCAGAGTACCAAAAAGGGAGTTTGCTAGGTATCCTATTCCATTCACTAGTCCTCTTCTTCTTCGAGACGGTCCATGTTCTGATCGTAAGATATCGTTATAGTGTTGAATTTCGTTAAGTTCGTGTTGAAACTGGGATGAAATTGTAAGATAGGCTGCTTCATTCTTGCATAATGTGTTCAAATGGTTGACATAGTTTTGTATGTTGTCCAAACTCCGCCAATATGTCGTCATGTTGTAGTATACAACCATTTTCCACGTATCTTGAATAATCTGCACATCAGACACCTTGTCAAAATAAACGACTCTTGAACTGCTAAGCCTTGTTATGTTGATCATTTGTTGCGTAGTAGGTCCAACACACATCGAAAATATAAGTAGTAACGTACAAAAAAGGTTGTTGAAGTGTTTTTTGCCGTTGTTGTTTCTTCGTTTTCTTTGCGTATTTATTGCAGGCTTCGTAGTGTCAACGTCAGAAGATGCAGTTGTATAAGATGACGGATCCAACGGAAGGCGTGACAATTTTGTAATCGGTCGCTTCATATTACTTGTTTTAGTTTTCAGTGTGACGACTCGTACCCGGCCGTCCGCACCTGGGTGAGTCTCCAACACCCGTCCCAGGATCCATTTGGCAGGAGGAATGTTGTCTTCTCTGACGATAACGACGTCCCCAACTTCTAAGTTTTTAGTAGGGAAGTGCCATTTGCTTCGAGTTTGTAGAGTTTGAAGATAGTCAGTAGACCACCTTCTCCAGAAGTCCTTGTACATTTTCTCCGTAAGTTGCCATCTTGTAGAGAAGGTCATGTCATTACCCTCAGCGGATAGTGGTGATTCTAGAGAAGGCTCGCCGATTAGGAAGTGAGCTGATGTCAAGCAGTCAAGGTCTTCGATATTCTCTGACAACGCCACCAAGGGGCGAGAGTTGAGACATCCTTCAATCTGCGCCAACAGTGTAGAAAATTCCTCGAACGTAAGTTTTTGATCCCCAAGTACTCGTTTGAGGTGATGTTTCAGGCTTTTTACTGCAGCTTCGTAGAGTCCACCAGCAGTAGGCCAGGAAGGAGCGTTAAAATGCCATTCAATGCCCCACTCTGATATGTTAGTTATGACGTCATTGTTTATGTAGCATTGTAATGCCTCCTTTCGTTGTTTTTCCAATGCTCTTGCTGCGCCCACGAAGTTGGTGCCGTTGTCGCTGTAGATGTGACGAGGCTTTCCTCGGCGGGCACACATTCGTTTCAAGGCGTTCAGAAAAGCCACTGTGCTGAGATCGGAGACAAGTTCGAGGTGAAGAGCTTTTGTGCACAGACACACAAATACAGCTACGTAGGCCTTCATTGTCTTTATTCCTCTGCCCTTGTTAGCCTTTACCTCCACATGCCCAGTGAAATCTACACCGGTGTGTGTGAAAGGCCTTGATGGTGTGACGCGTGGAGGAGGTAAATCACCCATAAGTTGGTTGTTGTTGATAGTTTTGAAGCGATGACACGTGATGCACCGTATAAGTCGTTTTTTCACTGCTCTCAAACCGCTGATAATCCAATATCTGTTGCGTAGATATGATAGAGTTAGTCTGGCTCCACCATGCAGGGTCCTCTTGTGCGCTTGGTCGATCAGTAACTCCGTTAACCTGTCATTGTAAGGTACGATAATAGGATGTTTTTGTTCTTGACTTAAGTTGGCATTTTCCAGACGTCCTCCTACACGTAAGATTTCGTGTTTGTCCAGGAATGGATTTAAGTTTAAAATACTGCTTGTTATTCGCACTTTATGATGTTTATTGAGTTGTGCAATGTCGTCGGCGAAATGATTAGTTTGTATAGCCTTGATAATTGCATTATGTGCGTTCTGCAGGTCACTCGTTGCTAAGTACGATGACCGCATGGCATTGTTGACGTCACGTGCATTGTTTATGAACCGAAGTATCCAACTTAGGATTCGAGTTACGCGTGCCATACAGCTGTTTTTGTTTAAAAGTTCTCCGATTAATGGCATCGACCTTTGTGACACGCAAACTTGTTTGACCTTTTTCTCTTCAACAGTTGTGTGGAATTGGTCTTGAAGTGGGAGATCGTTGTCCTTTAGCCAAATAGGTCCCCACCATAAATGATGATTCGCCAGTTGTAGTGGAGTTAGGCCTCTGCTGGCACAATCTGCTGGGTTATATTCAGACTTGACGTGCCTCCAGCATCCCGATGGCATGATGACAGTGATCTGTGTTACGCGATTAGCCACAAATGTAGTCCATCTTGAAGGCCCCCCTTGTAACCAACCCATCACGATCATAGAATCTGTCCAACCATGTATTGTTACAATCTGTGAGTTTATTGACTCTATGACCTTTTTCATAAGTCGAGACAGTAGTAGGGCACCGCATAGTTCAAGCCGTGGTAAAGACGGGGGTTTTCTTAATGGTGCGAGCTTAGTTTTTCCCGCCACCAGCGTGATAAATTGTTGCCCTTCTTCACTAATAGATTTACAGTAGATAACGCAGCCGTAGGCTTTCTCGGAGGCGTCACTGAATCCGTGTAACTCGATGGGTTGTTTAGTGTTACCAATCCAGCGTTGTAAAGCGATGGTATTGATAGTGGGCAATTCTTGTTGAAAGGTTGTCCACTCTTGTTGTATGTCTTCCGGAAGAGGTTCATCCCAATTTGTTGAAGCAAGCCAAGCTTGTTGAAATATGAGTTTTGCCTTCATTGTTACCGGAGACAGCCAACCAAGTGGGTCATATAATTTTGATAGATCAGAGAGCAATGTCCGCTTCGCTGTGACGTCACGTGTGTTACTAAGTGGCGCCTTGAATGTAAACTGATCAGTGTGCGGATTCCAGGTTAAGCCGAGTGTTTTGTTACTCTCTGCGTCCTTGAAGTCAAACATATTCTGGCTTATGAGATGTTCAGGTAAAGGTTGAAGCAATCTGGGGTGGTTACTAGCCCATTTGCGAAGATTGAACCCACCGCCTTTTAACAGGTCAATCAATTGGTTTTGAGCGTCTTGTGCTTCTAACATGTCGTTGCTGCCACCAAGTAGGTCATCCACATACAGCTGGTGAGTAAGGATCTCTGCCGCGAGAGGATAGCGGTGTCCATCGTCCATTACGAGTTGTATTATGGTGCGCATTGCCAAAAATGGTGCAGCTTTGGTACCATATGTTACAGTGCACAGTTGGTATTCTTTGATGAGATCTGTAGCAGAGTCACGCCATACAATTTTTTGCAGGTGTTGATCTTCATCGTGTATCAGTACTTGACGGTAAAACTTCTCAATGTCTGCAGTGTAGACGTATTGAAAGGCTCGCCAACGTAGAATCATAGATTGTAGGTCTTGTTGGAGGTTAGGCCCGCACTCCATGAGATCGTTCAAGCTTTGTCCTGTACTTGTCTTGGCAGAGGCATTAAAGACTACGCGCAATTTTGTAGTTGTTGAGTCCAGCTTTTGTACGCCGTGATGAGGTAAGAAGTAGCTTGGTTTATGGTGTTCAGTGCATAGCTTCATGTGGCCGAGTTGTAGATATTCGTCAATAAACTTCTTGTATGACGTAGAAAATGTTTCCTGTTTGGCCAATCGTTTTTCTAACTGCCGAAATTGTGCGATTGCCTGTGGCTTAGAAGTGCCCAAGGTTTGTTCGTAGTTTATTTTCATTGGAAGTCTGACTGCATATCGTCCGTCTTCTTTTCTTGTTGTTGTGGTTGAATAAATAGATTCACAGTATTCTTCCTCTGATGTTAGATTGTGATTGGTTTCGGTTATCTCCTCCATCTCCCAAAATTGAGATACATCGTCAAGATTAATGAGCACGTGGCAGTTGAAGGTTTTGATATTGCCCAGCAGTACCCAGCCCACTTTTGTCTGTTGAGCCATGGGTGCGTGTGAGGGTCCTCGTAGCATACCACTCATTACTATGTCAGCATACACTCCAGCGTCTAACAGAACGTCCACTGGTCTCGAGATGTTGAAGTCGGGATCCGCCAGTTGTATGTTCTGAATATGTGGCCAGTCTTGTTTTTCGAAGGTGTAATTAGGCAGGTTGCTGAGCATGTTGGCCATTACCATGGCTTCGATTGTAAATGAATGGCCTCCGTACAAAGACTCACAGTCTAACCGTACGGTTCCGTTGCTATGATGTGCTGACGTCCCTATGCCTGAGACTGTGGCGTTTCGATTTTGTCTTTGCAGTCCCAGCCGTTGCGCAGCATCTTCAGTTATTAGATTTATCTGTGATCCTTGGTCGAGAAGGCATCGCAATTGAACAGTCGATCCATCAGCTGCCATCACCTTTAATTGAACGGTCGCTAGTAGGACTTCGTTATAATTTCCAGACACGTGGTTTGCCTTTTGCTGTGACGTATGTGGCTTGTTGCTAGGTATAACGTTATTTGAGACCGCGATTTCAACTTTGCGGTAAATATCGTGCAATGTTGTGTGGTGTGCTTCTTTGCACACGCGGCATCTTTTGTGGGAGTTGCATTTATTGTCGTTGTGTAAGTACAGGCAATTGCGACAAATATGTAGTTGCGAAATTGACCTCATTTTGTCTTCCGGTGACATGTCTTGAAACGACTTGCAGTAGAGTAAAATATGATTGTTTTTACACAGCGGGCAATTTTTGTCTGTGCTTGTATGATATGCTCGAAGAAAACTACGCCTGTTGGTGTTGTTAAAGTCCTTCTTAAATTGAGCTGTTGCCTCCTTGTTGGTCGAATTGTTTGACTTGTTAGGTGTCTGTCTCTTCTTTTGAACAGGTTCAAGCGCAGTAAACTTGTTTTCCAAGAAGTTTATCAGCTCATCCAAGGAAGGTAGCTCTCTCGGAGCCTTTCTGATCTCCATGTAGGCTGCATACGTGTCGGAGTCCAATTTGCCAGTGAGAATGTGCACCAGGATCGGATCCCAAGTCGTTGTGTCGATGCCCAGATTGTGAATAGCATGTATGGTCTCGACACTTGTGTCATGTAGCTTCTTCAGCTCGTATGCATTCTGTGTTTGCAACGCCGTTTGTCCCATAAGGGTTTGTATATGTTTTGTAAACAAAAGTTGTCGGTTGTTGTAGCTATGGGTGAGTATCTCCCAACAGGTGTCGTAATTATCAGCTGATACTGTAAGATGCTGTACGATGCGCTCCGCCTCGCCTTTAAGTTTGCCCTTGAGGTGCTGCATCTTTTGCGTTTTTGTCAACATGACATTGTTGTGGATGGCTTCACAGTAGAGGTCCATGAATGTAGGCCACTGGGTATAATTACCAGAAAAAGAAGGAATCTCAATTGTAGGCACTTGCTGATGCTGTTGACATACTGAGTTAAGCTTACGATTCAAATCCCTTTTTGTAGTTTCGTACAAGGTTTCGTATGCAGAAAACTCTTCTTCGTAGCCTACATCACCGCCAGAAGTCAGGTTATCGATTTGCCAGTGGAGTTCGTCGATCAGTTTCCAGCGAGACTGCAGCGAATTCAGTTTGTCACAAATTTCCCACTTTTCTGTCAACTCTTTGGTGTTGATGTTTTTAATCACCCTAGAGAGCGCCCGGAAATTAGTGCGTTGTTGGCTAATGAACTCATCAGACCTTGATGGTACTCCAGTTTCCGCAGTTTTCACCTCGTAGTTCGCCAGCATGTCACGAATCGCTTCGTACCGCTTCTTTGTGGTGGTGTAGGTATCATTGATGAAATAGTCGTCATCCAAGTCACTGTCTGTTTTTTTTAGAACACCATGATTCATGTTGAACACCTCCCATTGAGCATTCAAAGCATCCAACCTTTTCTGTATGTATGTTCCTGACTTACGTGAATCAGAATCCTTTTTGAAGTTAGCCTCAATTTTAAGGATAGATTCAATGATTGTTCTCTGTTGTTGAAGTAGGTTCTCCATGGTTTAAGAACGATGTTGTAAATAGTTGGTTTCAGATACGTGTGACTGCGACTCTTACCGTAGTATGCACCTCAATCAAGCTGGTGAGACCCGCTTGTGGGAGGCCAGCAACCAAAGTGACACTACAGATAGAATCACGAATTACTCTTTTTTTTTTTTTTTTCAAATACACTTTACTGTTGAACTATTGTAGACGTAATATGCAAGTCTTAGTTCACGTCGAAAGCTCGAAGGACCAAAATGTAGGGGGTATTTTGTGAATTGTGACCCTCTACATATAATTGATATGTAGTATATTAATGTAGGTAGTATCTTCTACGTTACGGGATGTGGTAATTAAAACTGTGTCCGTTTCCGTAGAGAGCGTTTATTGTACTGAAAATACTTATGAATAAAAAATGTAATTATAGTGAACGTGTCGCGCGCGCAGGCGCGATATCAGCATTATTTTCTAAACTGTTGAAATATCATGTACTTGCTCGTACACCCTGAAGTACCACATCAGTAACAGAATCCGCAACAACGTTGGGATCATCCGGCGAGAAGCAAACCCGCCCCCAAGGGTAGGATGCAAAGAAAGACCGCATCCCATCCCAATCGGCTGACCTATAGTGCCAAAAAGGCTGCCGCCGTAGCCTGCAGAATGCAACCGCGATTTCAGCGTGAGTGGCACAACACTCCGGACCAGACAATGGTCCGAGGAGCCTAAAGGGGCGTCGACGGAAATCTGATATTCGTCCGGGTGAGAGGTCAGCAGAAGGTCCAACAGGGAAGGTGCATGATCCTCCACATCTGGAATCCGCGTAGGCGAAGTAACCAGTTGTGTCAGACCAGATGCCAAGGCAAAATCATGAACAGGTCTCCCCGCATGATCGGTTAAACGTGAACCGAGCCATTCGGCGTGATGGGCGTTAAAGTCGCCGAGGATCACGATCTCTGCGGGGGAGGGGATCTGCTGTAGCAACGAATCTACAGCCATTTGGACGTGGTCGAAGAGTCGGTGTGTTTCGGCATTACCGCTATGGGACCTATAGAGGCACCCGTAGACGCGCGGATGGTCGTCGCTGTCTACGCGTAGCCAAAGGATGGACAGGTCCGAACCTTCAAGTCTGCCGAGGCGTCGAGAACAGATGTCCTCTCTGACGTAAACGCAAACTCCAGCCCGAGGCACAAAGGAGTGTTCCAGTTTGTACCCCGGGTAGGAGAGATACGAGGCATCAGCCGGAGAGGACACCTGCGTCTCGGTCAGAAAGAGCAGAGCCGGCCTCGCCGTCTCGAGATGGTAGTGGACGGCGTTTAGGTTAGAGTGAAGTCGAGATTCGTTTTTATTGCCAATTTTAACACAACTTTGGGCGTAAATTAGTAATAAAAGCAGTGTAAAATTTCCAAAACAAAGTCGGTACCGACACAGCTCAATTATCGAAGAATTCAATAAATTTTGTTGGTAATTGATTCATGCAGTGGTTTTTTCATAAAACTCCTCCTTCCAAAGGCCTTTTCGTATCTTTTTACGCGCGCGTGTTTATATGAATTATCGTGCATCTCACTGAATAATATTTCCCCCGGTGCGGTGCGGGAGGACGACACTTACACACACATGCATGCGCGGTGACGCGCGCTTATTCGACTCAGTCAGCTGCGGCTAGTATATATACAGTAATCCTAGTATATATACAGTAATCTATGCAGTAATCTATGAGCTGCGGCCTGTGACGTTCGTATGACTATAGCTATACCTCCGCTCTAAATTACTACGCTACATTGACCCCTGCTTGAACTTTGGATTAAATCAAATTGATATAAGCACAGACAAAAATAGAGGAATATATAAATAAAATATTGAAAAAAAAAACGAGCTCAAAATTTTATTAATGTTCCGCTAATTTTATCTTTACTTACCTATGTCAATTTGATTTACATTCGATTATAATTATATTCTCAGACGTGCAGGTTTCCTCAATATGTTTTCCTTCACCGCCGAGCACGTGGTAAATCAGCACAATTGCAATTAACAATTTCATTGGTGCCGGCGGGGATCGAACTCGGGTCTGCATGTCTGAGAAATTAAAAAATATATATTTCGAAGAAATGTGAAGTTCGTCAACACGCATTAAGGCAGCGTGGCGGACATTTCCTTGCCTTAAAACCCTCTCAGAAATTAGAGGAGGCCTGTGCCCAGCAGTGGGACGTATATAATTATATATACAATAATATTTTAACAGTGGTAGAGCCACGCGGCAGCTTTGCTGTTGCACGTATGGGCCGGCTCAAACCGGGGTGGTACCACGACCTCACAGAATACCGGCGTGAAGTGGAAGCTCTGCTTCCGCGTTTCGTCTGGTGAGTGCAGGTGGCCGGAGGCCCAAATCCCCCCCCCCCCCATCAACATGGTAGCGGAATTAAATAATGATAGACTACCCCAGGAGGGTACCAGCACCCCTGGAGAATCCCTCGCTGAGCATCCACGACCATGTTTCTCCACTTCTGAGCGTGGGTGCTCAGGCTGCCCCGCGTATTCTGGGGGGGGCAAAATTCCGCTCAAGACTACAACTGCTCGGGGCAAACGGAGCAACAAGACCATGGCGACCCCTGCCACGCTGTCCGTGAATTTCTGCAATATCAGGGGACTTCACTCTAACCTAAACGCCGTCCACTACCATCTCGAGACGGCGAGGCCGGCTCTGCTCTTTCTTACCGAGACGCAGGTGTCCTCTCCGGCTGATGTCTCGTATCTCTCCTACCCGGGGTACAAACTGGAACACTCCTTTGTGCCTCGAGCTGGAGTTTGCGTTTACGTCAGAGAGGACATCTGTTCTCGACGCCTCGGCAGACTTGAAGGTTCGGACCTGTCCATCCTTTGGCTACGCGTAGACAGCGACGACCATCCGCGCGTCTACGGGTGCCTCTATAGGTCCCATAGCGGTAATGCCGAAACAGACCGACTCTTCGACCACGTCCAAATGGCTGCGGATTCGTTGTTACAGCAGATCCCCTCCGCAGAGATCGTGATCCTCGGCGACTTTAACGCCCATCACGCCGAATGGCTTGGATCACGTTTAACCGATCATGCGGGGAGATCTGCTCATGATTTTGCCTTGGCATATGGTCTGACACAACTGGTTACTTCGCCTACGCGGATTCCAGATGTGGAGGATCATGCACCTTCCCTGTTGGACCTTCTGCTGACCTCTCACCCGGACGGATATCAGATTTCCGTCGACGCCCCTTTAGGCTCCTCGGACCATTGTCTGGTCCGGAGTGTTGTGCCACTCACGCTGAAATCGCGGTTGCATTCTGCAGGCTGCCGCCTTGTTTGGCACTATAGGTCAGCCGATTGGGATGGGATGCGGTCCTTCTTTGCATCCTACCCTTGGGGGCGGGTTTGCTTCTCGCCGGATGATCCCAACGTTGTTGCGGATTCTGTTACTGATGTGGTACTTCAGGGTATGGAACTTTTTATTCCATCCTCTGTGGTGCCCGTTGGAGGCAAGTCTCAGCCATGGTTTGGTCGCTCCTGTAAAATAGCATCATGCTATAAGCAGGAGTGCTATCAAGCCTGGGTTGATGCATCAACGTCCCGGGATGTAAACACCAGCGCTCTAAAAAAGAAGTATAATTCCGCCTCCAGGTCCTTCAAAAGAGTCATTGCCAAGGCAAAGTCAGAGCACATAGGCAGAATTGGCGAGAAACTAGTTCGCCTTCCTTCTGGAACCCGTGCATTCTGGTCTCTCGCCAAGGCTGTCCAGGGGAATTTCTGTCAGCCATCTCTTCCATCTCTGCACAGGGAGGACGACTCACTGGCCCACACTGCAAAGGAGAAAGCCGATCTTCTAGGCTCTTTCTTTGCGTCTAACTCGACTCTCGATGACGGGGGGAGTACGCCGCCGACCATCCCGCGGTGTGAGTGCTCCATGCCGGAAGTGCAGTTCACACAGCGCTCGGTTCGCAAAGCACTCCTCTCCCTGGACATCCACAAGTCGAGTGGGCCTGACGGAATCCCCCCAATTGTGCTGAGGACGTGTGCTCCAGAGTTGGCACCGGTTTTAACGCGTCTTTTCCGGTACTCCTACTCCCTAGGCGTAGTCCCAAAATCATGGAAGACGGCTTTCGTCCACCCGATCCCTAAAAAAGGCGACCGCTCAGACCCGTCCAACTACCGGCCAATCGCCATCACCTCCTTGTTCTCCAAAACAATGGAGTCCATTGTAAACTGCCAGCTCATGAGGTACCTTGAGGATCACCAGCTGATTAGTGACCGCCAATACGGTTTTCGCCGTGGTCGGTCAGCTGGTGATCTTCTGGTCTACCTCACTCACAGATGGGCGGAGGCAGTAGAGTTCAAGGGGGAGGCATTGGCCGTTAGTTTGGACATTGCGAAGGCCTTCGATCGGGTTTGGCACAAAGCGCTTCTTTCGAAGCTCCCTTCCTATGGGCTTCCCGAGAAATCGTGCGATTGGATCACCAGCTTTCTTGCAGATCGGAGCATCAAGGTCGTTGTAGACGGTGCAAGCTCCGATTGTAAGCCTATTAATGCTGGTGTTCCACAGGGCTGCGTGCTATCGCCAACGCTGTTTCTTCTGCATATCAATGATATGTTGCATACCCGTAACATTCATTGCTATGCGGATGACAGCACTGGTGATGCTCTTTACACCGGCCGAGCCAATATTTCTCGGGAAAACGTCTCCGAGTGCCGGGACAAACTTGTGTCAGAAGTCGAGTCTTTGCTGAACAGAGTCTCGGATTGGGGACGACTAAATCTAGTCCAGTTTAACCCCCAGAAGACACAAGTTTGCGCGTTAACCGCTAAAAAGAACCCCTTTGTCGTATCCCCTCAGTTTCAAGGCACTCCTCTTGTTGCCTCAGCCAGTATCGGAATCCTCGGCGTCGACATATCGAGTTGACGTGCAGTTTCGTGGTCACTTGGAAGGGAAGGCCAAATTGGCCTCTAAAAAGCTTGGCGTGCTCAGCAGAGCGGGACAGTATTTCATGCCGGCACACCGCCTGCAACTTTACAAGGCGCAGGTTCGGCCGCACATGGAATACTGTTCCCATCTCTGGGCTGGGGCTCCCCAGTACCAGCTCCTTCCACTTGACCGCATCCAGCGCAGAGCGGCTCGAATCGTCGACGACCGAGTGCTTTCCGATCGGCTCGACTCACTGGCGCTGCGAAGAGATGTTGCATCTCTTTGCGTATTTTATCGCATCTATCACGGGGAGTGCTCTGAGGAATTGTTCGGATTAATCCCAGCCGCCAAATTTCGTGAACGCACTACACGGCAAACGTCCCGATACCATCCACACCATCTGGATGCTTGGCGGTCCACCACTGTACGTTTCACAAGGAGTTTTCTTCCACGTACAACCTCTTTGTGGAATAGTTTACCACCGGCGATTTTTCCGGACCGATACGACCTGGGCACCTTCAAGAAAAGAGCTTACTCCTTTCTAAAGGGCCGGCAACGCACCCGCAATTCTCCTGGTGTTGCGGTTGATCATGGGCGGCGGCAGTCACATAACATCAGGTGAGCCGCATGCTCGTTTGCCCCCTCTTCTATAAAAAAAAAAAAGGCTGTAACTTTACTTTTTTTACATTTATAAATATGTTATTTTACCGACGAAAATTTTAGAGAAAAATAAAAAATAAGTAACCGACAACCTCCTAGGTCCCTAGGTGACTTGCGAGATGTCAGTGTAACAAAACAAAACGGCCCAGAAAAACAGACTTTCCAACTGATAGCTAAATCAGCACGCAACAATTTCATTGGTGCCAGTGGGGATCGAACCCGGGTTGCTCCCGTACTGTGATACCTATAACGAGCGCTAACCGTGTGAGCTACCACGGCTCTCAACGACATCGTTCCGTTCGTGTACAGCGCTGAAGATAGCAGAGTAAAAAATTAGAGATTGTGGTGTTTGAATTTTGAAATTTAAATATAAGAATGCTTCAGTATTGATAGCAATTTATAAACGAAATATCTGTTGAGATGAGTCTAGAAATTATTAATACTTATTTTTATTTATTTATTAAAATAATAAATAAATAAAAATAAGTATACATTTATCTATATTGAGTACTAGTTTTTCCCCGCGATCTCGCACGCGTGGAATATGGATTTCATGGGTTTTAATTTTTTTGCGCGGAACTCTAATTCTTTTTCTAAAACAAAAGTAGTTCAAGTTATTCCTTATATCATCAGCTATCTGCCAAGTCCCGTCAAAATAGATCCAGCTTTTTCGGAGATTAGCTGGAACAAACAGACAGACAGACAGACCGACAGACAGACAAAAATTTTAAAAATTGTGTTTTTGTTACTAGTACTTTCATATGCATTTAATAAAAAGCTGTTATTTTAACATTACGAACAGACACTTCAATTTTATTTATTTGTAGATATAGATATAAGATATTATTCATATTGGTGTCGTTTTAAAGGGAATATCATGTACTATTATAATAATAAAATAATTGTCTCCAGTAAATATTATACTTTTCTTGTAAAACTCGAAATAACAAATAAATACGATTTATTTTTATATTCCCATATGCTTTATTTTCGTCCTTTATTTTTTATTTGACCAATTTTCTTTTAACAAAATTAAATTCTGAATTCGTTGAGCTTTTTGAGAATATTTTTATTTGAATGTTAGGTAGGTACCTATTTGGTTTTTCAGTACCTAGTAATCGTTTTTGTTGCGACAGTCTCGCGCGGTCGTAAAAAAAAGTTACTGCGCGGACAGGTGGGACGAGAATCACTTGCGCGGCGTGGACGGTGGATAGGTACCTACCTACTGTTATTACCTAGATACCCACAACCTACTATACAACAAAATTTGACAAACTGTCGCTGCGTCGTGGACACTAAAATCTAAACTGCCTACCTACCTGCCTAAGTACGTCGGTACTAAGGAAACAGTCTTGACGGGTCACTTGTCTTGATAAAAACATGTGTAATTTACATCTAGTGATATTGTGTGTATATAAAAAAAGTAAGAAGACAGGTAAGTATTTTTGAAAACAATTTATAGGTAGGCAGAATATACTATATTCTGATAATTACAATTATTATCTAAATATTATTATACTATTAAACGAGCAATTCTTGTATATAATATATATATATATATATATATATATATATATATATATATATATATATATATATATATATATATATATATATATAATCGGGATCTCGGAAACGGCTCCAACGATTTTCATAAAATTTAGTGTCCAGAGAGTTTCGGGGATAAAAAATCGATCTAGCTAGGATTTATTTTTAGAAAATGTCTTTTTGTCCGTGTTTTTAGGCAATGAAAACTGCTACAATATTGTTAGAATATTATTATTATTATACTATTAAACGAGCAATTCTTGTATATAAATATATATATATAATCGGGATCTCGGAAACGGCTCCAACGATTTTCATAAAATTTAGTGTCCAGAGAGTTTCGGGGATAAAAAATCGATCCAGCTAGGATTTTTTTTTAGAAAATGTCTTTTTGTCCGTGTTTTTAGGCAATGAAAAACTGCTACAATATCGTTAGAATAAGAAGGTAAATTTTGACAAATTGTTAGTGATTATAAATAGCTTAATTGGTATTGGGCGGTCACAGAATCGTAAAACCCCGGTTCGAGCCCAGACCGACCGACCGACTTTTTTAATTTTTTTTTCAAGTTCCTTTCGTTTTGAGAAAATCTATTTTTTCGAGCCCTTTTTTTAGTATTTTTAAAAACACGAAAATTTTAATTAAAATAATTGCACTCATGATTTTTTATTCAAATAACCAGTTCCGTTTTTTCTGTTATGTCGCTAAGATCAAAAAATATTATTTATATTTCATCAGTATGTAATTTGTATCTAAATATAATTTCCAAAACACACGAATTAAAAAAAATCGAGCGAAAAATACCGAGCAAAGCTCGGTCAACCAGGTACTATTATAAATGCGAAAGTTTGGATGGATACATGATGGATACATACATCTAGTATGTTACTCAATCACGCCAGAACAGCTGAAGGGATCTGGATGACATTTAGCTCAGAGATAGGTTATACCTGGTCTGGAATAACACATTTGATACCGTTTATTCAGGTATTTCGTTCCTGTGGGATAATTTTCGAGTTCACGCGTTTGAAGCCGCTGGCAACAGCTAGTACGGATATAAACTGCGATGACTGTTCCAGTTCATGCTTCGGCGTCGTGAACTCTTGAGTGATCGCTGCATGACCACCCGGGGAAAACAAAACATAATAAAATAAGCAATCTATATTAGGTATCTATAGAGCCATAGAGGTATAGTATAAAGCGATAACGCAGCGCCTAATAATTTAGTACGAGTTTGTAGGTAGGTCCTGCTGATTTCTCAGCAAGCGTCGAGCGGCACAGAATAGGGTGGTATGTATGTGTGCATCGTGCTCGTGTAACTTCGTTTTTGTTCTAACGGTTCGGAACGCCGTACGAACAAGACGTGCGTTCTAACTGCTCTTCACTGATACTATCTCTGTCGGGCACGATGCCAGGTGAGACAACGTGCTTTTTGGCCGCGCCCACCAATGAGTTCGAGCCCGCGAATTGTGCCACCTTAAGCAATGGGGCTTATAGGATCATCGAGCTCTATTGTTTGTACTTGTTTACGCGCCCGAAACAGGAATTTGATTGAACCGAGTTACTCGACCGAGAACTCGGCTGGAAAAAAATTGAACCAAGTAATACTACGGCGCATCTCTAATTTTTATTTAAAAACATGCAGGATTTTTGTTTAATATTAAAAAAAAATTGGCAATATAAATGGTTTTGTGATTGTATCATAAATGTAAGATGTCTGCTAAAACTCACACTCTATAAGATATGTGAAAGTACCTCTTTACTTTATATTTCTAAAAGAATCCACTATTAAATTGAAAGAAAAGTTATCATTAAAAGTTTTATATTAATAGGAATTTAGCAGAGTCAGGGGATATTAATAGTTGATTAAAAACATGTTTGAAGCGGAAGTCTTAAGAAAATTAATCCGAATCGTGTCTAGTAAATATTTAAGCATTCATGTGGCGGGTAAAGTGTAAGTTTGGGTACTTTTATCAAGGTCAGTTTGGAATTTGGTAATCGATTTTAACCGAATTTCGCAATGAGCTAGAGAGCCGTAATTTAGAACATAAAAAACGGTATATTAAAAAAACACAAAATTTTTCAAAATATCACTCGTCGTCTTTACTCATCTTCTTTTGTATGAACCCAGAAAATTAAAATTGCAGACTTTATATTCTATGTATAGGGCCCACCGTGCCCGTCGTAAAACAACACTTAAATTATTTCTAATCAATTCCATCTCAGCACCGTATCAAGCTGAATCGATTCACGCCAGCACCACTTTTTTATTACATGGTAGAGCCATGCTGTAGTTATATGGTTAGCTTAGCACGAATGGGTCGATTTGAACGGTGAAGGACCACGCTCTCACAGCATACGATGTCAAATAGCAACTAAATGCTACTGTGTTTCGTATGGTGAGTGTAGAGAAATCCTCGATTAAGAATCAAAATGCTGATGCGTTGTCACCCGTGAGGACTAAGATGGAATGCCTCGTTTTCAGTAAAAAGAGTCTCCGGATCTCTACACTCACCATACGAAACACAGCAGCATTAAGCTATTACGTTGGTATTCCTCTTGAGAACGTGGTACTTCCCCGGTCGAGCCGACACATCGTTTCTTTCGTGCTACAGTTATACAACTAATATAACTACAACATGGCTCTAACAGGTATGAATTGTAATAGACGGAACAGGAAATGTGCGGTAGCATCTTTCTCATAACAACTCAAAACATTGAAAACCTGCGATTGCTTATAAGGCAATCTGGAGGAGCCCTATGTTCAGCAGTGGAGTTTTAATACGCTGTGCTGAATAAGAAACGTGACATTCTAATCATTTATTTTATTATTTATTTATATTTACGCGTGGTAGAGCCACGCTGTAGCACGAATGAGTCGCCTCGACCGGGGAAGAACCACGCTCTCACGGAATAGCAGCGTAAAATAGCAGCTTAGTGCTGCTGTGTTTCGTATGGTGAGTGTAGAGATTCGGAGACCCTTTTTTACCGGAAACGAGGCATTCCATCTTAGTCCTCAGGGGTGACAACGCATCTGCGTTTTGGTTCTTAATCGAGGATAAATGTAGATGTCTATGGGCCGCAGCATTCACTTACCATCAGGTAGACTGTGTGCTCGTTTGTCACCCTTATTCTAAAAAAAATATAAATCCCTTATATGTAATATTACGTTTTATGGTTTTATAGCGAATCAAGTTTCTATCCTTCTCGATTTTCTTGGACATTATTGAAAAGCCTGAACTACGCACATTGCCCGCCACATTTTTTCTACGCATAAATTTAACGTAAATATCATGGGTGTATTCGCCATCGATGGCGTAACTTGCACTTTCGACTGTCGAAAGTAGGACCAGTTCTTATAAATATTAGTGAAATCGACGCTCTTGTATGAGGTCAGCTCACCGTTCATCTGAATCAATTGTCCCAGGTTCGTAACCGGAATGGTTACTGAGCAGGTGCTTTCGTCAGACCTTAATTTTATATTTCGGCTGTATGTTTTTTTTTTCATTTCATCCAAATCGTTAGTGGTAACAACGCATACAGCCTTCTTTGTTTTAATTGGGTTGCAAGTGTTCATGAAATAAACTACGTACAATCAGACGGAGATTATTATTACAGAGATTATTATCAGGTGGACTAAGGTTGGCCGATTGGAAGACCAAAATATCTGGATGAATTTTGAAAATATCAGAATTTTGAGGTTGTTGCCGGGAGAAATAAATATTAAAAATAAAAAGTTTATTTCTTTGAGAGGAGGTCACAAACCTTACTTCAAACAAAACAGATTTAAATACACATAATTTTTAGGTTGCCACATATATTTGGTATTGAACTTGGAGTCCACCCATTTGTGGCCTTTAGTAGTATTCAAAAAAGATTTAAAATTCAAACAATTTACGCTTTTTACACTTATTTAAGATCAGTCTAATTACTAAGTCAGCTTTTATTAAATCAAAGGCTATATACTCTAACTTTCCGAGAAGCTGTTTGTCTGGAAATTTTGAGTTTTGTCGGCAGTCTGGAGATCATTTGAAAAGTCGGGAGAATCTAGGCGAATCCCGATCATCTGAAAACCCTAGGTGGACTGTGTGTTTACTTCGATAAAAAAGTAAATAAAAAAATAGTACATAAATTAAAATATTGTAAATCATTAAAAATTATTAAAGAATCAAGATTTCAATTAAAAAGTTATATAGACGTCAGCGAAAATTCTTCGATCTTTGAGTTGACAACGCATCTACAAAATAGCGTTCTTTTTCTTTGTTTAAAGTTGGCTGCATGTGTCCATAAGATGCAGTGTTCTGATTCCATACTCTAAGTTCATTATTTCTCCAATATTGTAATAAAAAAAACATTGCAATTAGATTCACAATAAAATCATTCTACCAATTACCGCTCACAAACGTACTATATCTGTAATTGTCCAATTTGAGTTAAATTCGGAGTCACATCCATTTTCCCACATCGCATCCCATGGATCACGGTCCAGGTCATCGACATCCCGTTTTTTAAGTGCAGTGGAGTTACAACATCGAGATGCGGTCATTATTTTGGAATGTCTTAGTAAAGCTTACGCAACGTGTAAACTGGGGTGGCCATATTGAATTTTTTGGCGGGAATACTAGTCAAGAAGTGAGAATACCGTCTAAGGACCACGCTCTGGTCCTTAGACGGCCGTGGAGACCCAATCGTGTTGCAACTATAGTAGTAAAAGGTTCTAAAACGTACAGGCGTTTTACATATAATGTACAAACATAAACGATGTGCATGGATAAATTCTTATTCCGTGCAAGACTCGAACCCTCAGTCAAGCTTTTAGCCACGACCCTACTGAGCCGTGGGAGTAGTTTTCTTTTTAGATTTTTTATATAATATTAATATTATTATAACGATGCTCTAGAAGGTAAGCGTCTTAATTAAAGGATTGGTAATGTTAATTAGAGCTGTTTATAATTGAACAAGTTTTTACATAGTAGTACATGCTGTAGCTATATTAATAGTGTAGTTGTAACACGAATGGGTCGGTTCGACCGGGGAAGGACCACGCTCTCACAGAATACCAGCGTAAAATAGTAGCTTAATGCTGCTGTGTTTCGTATGGTGAGTGTAAAGAACCGGAGACCCTTCTTGCTGGAAAGGAGGCATTCCATCTTAGTCCTCAGGGATGACAACGGTTCTGCATTTTGATTCGTAATCTAGGATAGATATGGATGTTTGTGGGGCACAGCAACCACTTACCATCAGGTGGAATGTGTACTCGTTTTCACCCGCATCCCTTAAAAGTAAAACTGTATGATTTTTATTATGTATATACCTTAACTGAGACCGCCTCGTTGGTCTAGTGGCTGTAGTAGTGCGACTGCTGATCATGAGGTCCTAGGTTCGAATCCCGGGTTAGGCAAAAAAAAATTTATTGAGTTTCCTGTCAAGAAATTCTTGGTAGTTGCCCGGAGTCAGGAAGTTGGCGGTGTCTCACCCCGTGCCTCGGAAAGCACGTAAAGGCGTTGGTCCTGCGCCTGATCTCTCTCTGGTCGTGTCGGTTAACTGTCCCATCGGATTATGAGAGTGAGGGAATAGAGAGTGCACCTGTACTTGCGCATAAACTTGGGCACTATAATCCTGTCCTGCGTCGATGGCTAGTCTCCGTTGAGGCAGGCCGCCATGGCTGAAATACGGTCTGAAGGACATTATTATTATTATACCTAACTACAAGTTAGATTATTCATCCACGTACTTGATACTTTAATTTAAAGAAATAATATACCTTTCTATAATAATTGGCTATTCTGAACAATGTGAAGCGTTACTTCACGCCTGGACAGCTTCAAACTTTATAGTCCGAACATGTATGTAATATTGTTGTCACCTTTGGGATGGCTCAGCTAAATATCAACTGGCTACACTCGACTCAGTGCAACACAGAGCCAATCGGCGATGAAAAGCTGGTTGAAACCATAGAATACTATAATACATACATAATAGAACTGAGGAGTGGGCGGAGCCCGTGTAGCCACTAAAATGTCACTAACACGTCAATTCACACGTATAAATGTCACCACGAGATGTGTTTTGACGTGCTATCTTCACAGCGAACTATCAAGGCTGGTGTCCCTCAGGGCTCAGTACTTGCTCCTCTGCTGTACATCCTGTTCACCAACGACATTCCCATCCCGTCGAAAGGTGTTCAACTCTCCCTCTTCGCAGACGACACTGCCATCTACTGCAAAGGTGTCTCACTACCCTTCATACGGAACAAGATCCAAAAGTCAGTTGATGACCTAGGAGCTTGGTTCAAAAAACGGCGCATCGATGTGAACCCGGAAAAGAGCTCCGCCGTTCACTTCGACTATAAACGACGCCGTCTTAAAAACACCCCTCCAATACGTATGCTAGGGACCCCTGTCCCCTGGCATACGACCGCCAAATATTTAGGTGTCACTCTAGACACAGAGCTCACTTTTAGGCCCCATGTCAAACGAGTCACCCGCCACGCACGATTTTACCTGAGTAGGCTCAACAGTATGTTGGGCAGACACAGTAAAATGTCCCTTCGAAACAAGCGAACCCTTTATAAGGTCTGTATACGACCCGTCATGTCCTACGCGGGCCCCGTCTTTGCCCACGCAAACCCTAATATTTTAAATGAACTCCAAATAGTTCAGAACCTCTTCTGTCGTCGAGCTGCGAACGCACCTTGGTACGTCCGTAATGCCGACCTTCATCGGGACTTAGAGCTCCCAACAATCCAACAATTCCTTAAAAAACTCTCTGAGAACTTCTTCAAAGCCTCAGAGTCGCACCCAAACAATTTAATTCGTGAGGCGGCTTCTTATGCAGCCCCACCCCCCTCTCGCTATCGTGTCCGCAGGCCGAGAAACTCTCTCTCGGACCCGCCTAATAAACTGTCAAACGACCTGAACTGCCTCCTGGCGGCTCAGGCCAACTCTAATTAGTTTAAATTATTGTATTAACCAACATTAATTTGCCTTCGTAGGCACTCCCTCAGCGGCTCTTAGCCGTCTGCGCCCTCTTTTCCCAAAAGAGGGTCGCTCATGATAAGGCACAATAGAGCTTAATCAGCCGGCTGCCTGTCCCCAAAGGCGGTTTTTAGAGGGTATCACTTAGGGTCCCCGGTAGGACAGTGAGTCCCTCATAACCACGATAGACCGGCTATCGTGGTATGCGTAATGCATTTTCCGCCTCCCTACGTACAGGGTAGCCCTTTAATTGCTTCGGGCGCAAAAAAAAAAAGTGTTTTGACGTTACAATCGTTTCCAAATTTCACATGCAAATTATTTAGAAAATGCCAAATTGCACCCTATTTACAAATAAACATTTATTAAAATTTTATGATGATCTTGAACATTAATCAAAAGTCTAAAATGTGTAAATTTACTCAGTCTGTCAACACAGCGAATCGGGTTTGGCTACGCCAATCCTCGTATAAAATAAAGTTGACAGCCATTCTATTGTGTATTATAGTATTCTATGGTTGAAACTAAGCTTCGCAGTTTAGCTCACCCCCGCCTAGTTTCTTGTTTGTCGGTCTTCTACAGATGGTACCTCGGAGAGTGTGCCTAAGAGCTTCATCAGCTCATACCGCCATCTCCAGTACTATCGATGTTTCAGACGTTCCGCAGGTTGCCACCTTGACAATGACATTCCTAATATTTGCCCTAAGTGCTATAAGTCACTTTTTATAATGCACACAACCAAGGAGAGGTATGCCCGGCCGGCGCGGCGCTTGTTTTTCCGAGTGTGTATAACCTGAACCTCTTCAAGGTGCGTGGGAACAGGTTTTTCAAATTAAATTCGCTTTATCGAAGATCTCATCTTTGCTATCGGGTATGATGGAGGTCAAGAGTAAGGTTATTTTTAATTTATATATACACTAGCTTGCCAGGCAGACGTTGTTCTGCCCTTTTCGACGACCCTTTGTTATGTCCTATAAAAATTACTTAAATAAGCAAAAAAAATTGTGGCTTACTCATAGGCAAAAAAAAAACTATCCTATATCTCAAGTTGGACCAAACTGCACACGGTATGCAAATTTGATTAAAATCGGATAAGTAGTTTAGGAGTCCATCGCGGACAAACAATGTGACACGTAATTTATATACATTAAGATATACATGCAAAAAAATTTGAAAAATTTGAATCAGGAATGTCCCTTCGGTCAAAATTAATGGTGAACCTACTCTCCAGCCACCAAGTGAAAGTTGGCGTATCTTACCCGCGCCCTACACGGCCTTGTGGGGAAAGTACGCGAATAAGGCCACTTGTCTGATTGTTGACGCCACCAGCAACGAGGGTCGAGTGAGCAGTGTGGGCGGTTCTGTATTAGGTGATATCATCTGTTCTTTATTGGCATTTTTTTCTCTGGTGCCTCATGGTGCGAAAGTATGGGGTGGTATATTTTACGCTGCTACCACACGGCGAGTAGCCGAGTCTGTACTTTTGGCTTGTCGGCTTGTCGCTCATTTAGCACCACCCGTGGGACACGTATAGGGTGGGCCTAGGATTAGGTGGTCGGAGCCTACGGCCGCGAGCGACTTATCCCCCTTCAATTCCAAGTTAGTCCTCACGGGTGAAAACGTATCTGCATTTTGATTCGTAATCGAGGATAAATGTGGATGTTTATGGACCACAGCATCCACTTACCATCAGATGGACTTTGTGCACGTTTGTCACCGTATGCTACAAAAAAGATCCTATTATACTTGACACAAAAGTGCAACCCTACATTTACCGAGTACATTACCAAAGAAAAAAAACATGGATAACTGTTTAGTTGGTCTATTGGCCGTATTCTAGGGTTGTCACCCGTATTATAATATGTAGTATCGTACTATATTTCAGTCAATTGAACTATATGATATAGGAAAATAATATAGTACGAAAATACTATATTTTTGTACCTTATTCAATTAAGGCGCCTTTATTTTTATTAATTGTGATTGGAAGTTTGGGACAAGTACCTATGCTTTGCAGAAAGAGTTTTTTCCCTCATGAACGTAAAATTGAAAGAAGAAAGGAAAAGAGCATGTATTTGTTTATTAAAAAAATATAAATTGCTCAGACTATAATTATTTTAAAAGTAAGGTAAAGTAAGGTGGTTAGATCATTGTTGACCAAAGCAAAGAGCAATGAGTTTTGTGTCCTCAACAGCACAGCCGCCTCCTCTGAAGAGTCAGGTTCGCTGCGGGGCAGAAAGGTGATGCCCAGTTGAGGCTTAGGCAGTTCGCCCTCGGGTATTATCGAGAGCTCTGCCTCCGGCCAGGGTTTCCAGTCCTGGCTTGCCTTATTCAGGCACGTTACTAGAATCTAAACTGGCTTTTGGATGAAACTCCAAAAGTTTGGTCCCATTCCCGGCTGCGCCCCACAGGCCATCTTGGAGATAGCCCGTGTTAGTGCCCGGTGGACCAGCTGCATCTGCTCCACGTTCGTATGACTTGAATTGCGAATTCCTACACTCACGGAGCCAGCTATGGCACTGAAGCTGAGCTTCTTCTCCCCCGTTGCCAGCTTCACAGATTTCCTAGACTGGTCCTTGGGTGATTCCTTTAGGTGACGTTGCTTTTTGGGTGACGCCTTCAATACTGAGGGGGGGGGGGGGTTTGGGCAGACGAATTTTATCCCAGGGCTTCTGGCAGATAAAAAGGCCTCGTGCTTCTATCTCACCTGCTATCAGCCTTCGGTACCTCTTTCTCGCTGCCCCACTAAGCTTATGAGATCTAGCGAACTTTATCTTCTCCCCTCCTTGGTTCGTTTCTAATTGTGGTTCGGCTGCAGACGTGCCCTCCACTTCACGGCTCGTCCCAGTTTGGGGCGTTGTGTTGCAGGGTGTTGGTGAGGCTAAAAGAGCATCTTCCAGCCCTAACGATAGTTCCATTAAATGAGAGTTGATTTTATCAAAATGTCGATCATCATCCATTTTGGTCCCACGATTAGCTAGGAAAATATTCGGTCACACTCGGCGGAGCCGCTCATGCCAAAAGAAGGGCTAAAATACTACCCGAATCACCATTTGCGACTGGACTCCCTTCCAGGTACGCATCCGTTGGCACGTTACGCTTAACACCTTGGATTAGGTTAGGATAGGAGAAAGGGAGCGGGAAAAAAGAAATGCAAAAGAGGATCGTCTGAGTGTTTCTGTTCTGTCTGTTTTCTAATGAACCAGGCGGCAACCACGTGAAGGAAGAACTCCTCAGACTTGCCCTGGGGAATCAACACGACCTGCGCTCTCCCCCAGAGCCATACGCCAAACTGCTCGCTAGACAGAGGAGAGCAGAACAGGTGTTAATCAAGTCCTACTGATGTAAAAATGTGAGAATTAGGAGTACGAAAAAATTAATAATTTTACTCTGTGGGTAACCGTGGTTAACTATGACACCTGGATGTTGAACACCTCAGCCCGTGCAGCCCCCCCTCCCCTCCCGTGACCATGAATGCTGTAAAATGCTCGAAAAAAATTTAATATACGCGATAAATTCCCTAAAAACTAGTTTTATTTAAATATGTAGTGTTCGCGTAAATATAAGAAATCACAATTAGGTGTAGATTAACCCCCGTTCTATATAAACTAACTCTCTGCTAAATTGTTTCGATGTTGGCTACAAATTTCGCAATCGATTTCAAGCTTATTTCCTGATGAGCTGGAGAGTTGAAACTCGTTTCTGAACTGAAAACGTGTTTGTCGCATAAGATGTATAAATATTAGCAAAAAAGAAAGATAATGTATTACTTGTACAAACTGTGTTATTGAATAATGTAGTGATTATGTACCATTTGATATTGACGATATATTTCAGATCAAAAGAAACAAATAAATAAGTTCTTAAGAGTATTGTGAAGATGTAAATTTTCATACAAAAAGTGATAACGTTCTCCCTTCCGTAAACATAGTCTAATTTTTATAATTTTTGGAAATGTTGTAGATATAATGAAAAACTAGGTGAAATATTGCGTACGATATAAGTTAAAAGTTAAGTTAAAGTTACAGCCTATATACATCCTACTGCTGGGCACCGGCCTCCCTTCATTTCTGAGAGAGTTTTAGGCCAAGGAATTGTCCGCTGCGCTGCCCCAATGCGTGTTGGCGAACTACACAAGTCTTCGAGTTTTTTCTTCTTAATTCTCAGACATGCAGGTTTCCTCACGATGTTTTCCTTCACCGCCGATCACGTGGTAAATCAGCAATTAAAATTGCAATAAGCATTTCATTGGTGCCGGCGGGGATCGAACCCGGTTTGATCGCGCACTGTGAAATTTACAACGAGCGCTAACCATCTGAGCTACCACAGCTCGTACCGATATAAGATGATGAGATGCTAAAAACGATATACTCGTAATTTATTAGCATCGAAACTTCTATATTGTTGACTTAAAAACTTCCTCGAGTGTTTTCATTTTTTTTTAATTAAACTAAACTGAATCACTAAAAAAGAAAAACATACAGACCTAAATTCGTAAAGGTCTAGAGGGGTGAAAACGTTATCGCTCGAAACAATATTTCAAAAAGGAAATGTAGGCTATTTCTTCCAACATTTGCAACTCTCTCTATCGCACGATGGCGATAGAGAGAGTTGCAGTATACTTTCTTATAACTCAAAAACTACAGCCTAGTTTGCATAGAAGGCTTTGATATAGATGATAGCTCTTCATCGGACAATCAAATAATAAACGATCGCCATTTTGACAAGTCACATTATAGAACAATTTTAGTCGACTTTAGTATGGTGTAGCTTAGTTATTTTTATTTTTTAAAGTTGAGTTTTCGAAGTGCTCCTAATTATTGCCAAAGCTTGTTTGTAAATTTTTTCTTAATATAATAGTCATAGTACACGATTTTGTGTTTTTGTTTCTGACCTTCTAGTTTTGGTTTTATGTACCTTGTACTTAAAACCTTTGTTGCAGAGTTAAAAAAATAGTCGCCATTTTGAATTATGATTATTTGACGTCGGTTAACAAAAATATTTACACAGATCCGTACATATTAACAGTCACACGTAACTTGTGCGGAATGGTGAGTGTCCGGTTGTCAGAGAAAGCTCACCAGCCCCCGGAGGTGAGTCGTGAAGCCGCGAGACACATGTCCGTGCTCTATTAGCGGACATGTTTTTGCTTTTATACCCGCTGTAGGCTGCATGTTGTGTGCTTTAAGTAAATTTTCATAAAAAAAGTGATAACGATTTCCCTCTCGTAAACATAGTTTAATTTTGAAAATGTTGTATGTATAACGAAAAAATAGGTCCATTCGTTTTTATTTTAAGGAAATATTGCATACGATATAAGTAACTAGCATCTAAATATCTATATTTTTGGCTTAAAAACTTCCTCGAGCGTTTTTTTTAAATTAAACTAAACTGAATTACTAAAAAAGAAACGTACAGATCTAAATTAAGGTATACTGAATCTAATGAGACCAAAATTGTCTCGTTTCGTTAAAAGAATTTAAAAAAAGAATTTAAAATTGAAAAAATATTCAAAAAAGGAAATGTAGACATTAACTAACAAAAGGGGGATGCCCATATTAGGCCATCGAACGCCCAACAATGTGCATTTGTTAAAAAAATATATCTTTATTTATGGTTATTAATCGCGGTATTCATTTATCCTAAAACAATGGGAATATTTTTGCACAAATTAAAAGTACCGAAAAGATAAAAATAAAATTAGGTAAATACGTAATTCATTAGTCAGTGAATAAAATAAAAAATGTTGCCAATCACAAAAATCATTAAAAAATCGATTCCCCTTTTCAATCGATTACTTATGGTGTCATTATTACAATGCTTATATGATCTTTCGATAATTATTACGATGTTATGATATAGGTTTAAAATAACCGTTGACAATGGATATTTATCCAAAGCAGTCGATACGCAACCGTTATTAACCAAATGTTTACCGACTACAGACGAAAAAGGATGGTTATGTTTTTACTGTGTGTGCGGATTAGGCTATGTTGAATCGTTTTTTGCTATGGTGCTTAAAACGTAGGATGCATTTTATTATTGAGGGAGCTACTATCAAAGAATATTTTATTCGCTTAACTCGTAAAGTACTTGACCAACTTTAAGAATTCTTTCACCACTAGATTGTTATGTATAATTTTAGATATCTAATATAGGGTTAATTTTATTATTGAGGGCGCTACTTTCAATGAATACGTTTTTTGGCTAATCTCAAAAATTACTAGACCGATTTTGAAAATTCTTTCACCATTACATTGCTAATGAGGGCGTTAGCTGTGTGATAAATTATATTATTACAATAAATAATTGCGAGATTAATATTTTCTAAATAAATAAAACTAAATACCTACCTAAGATGTTCAAATCCAATTATTATTTTTACAATTTAAGAATCGTATTTACACACTGTACTTACTCAGATTGATTATTGTAGATAAAGAGGTAATAAACCTAAAGTAAAAGAGCTCCGCTTAAACGAAAAAACTATTTATTAGAATAAAACTAAATGTTGAAAAAAAGTGGTTCAGTGCGAGTCGGACTCGCAGGCCCATGAAGAGTTCAGTAGTAACAAGCATATATTTTAAATCGAGTCAAAATACCACTGTCATTATCGCCAGCAACAAATTATTTTGTTTTTCATAGTGTTTGTATAAATAACAAAGTTGTTTTTGCGGTTCCTTAAAATGTGCTACTTGTATCAAAAAAAGGACTATTATACATTAAAGGGGTTTCTGTGGTTTATTCATTACCAAAGAGAAAAAACTTATTGCGCAAAATAGGTTTTTATTAATTTCAAGTCATCAAAAGCGGCAGTCAACCATTAAAAACTAAAACAACCGTTGTTATAGGCTCGGTTGAATTCATTGACAACCTTCACATTTATAGTTATGATAATTAAACAAGCGAATTACTAGCTGATTTACCAAGAATTCTTTAGAGTATAACAAAACGCTACTGCACAAGTTAACTGTTATTCTTATCTGTTTTTAACATAACATTTAAAATGGAATCATGTTATGATAATTCAAGAAGTTAATTTCCAGCTGATTTACCACGAATTCTCTAAAGCATAACAAAACAATACAGCACAAGCTAACTGTTCTTAAAAATACATTTGAAATAGAGTTTCAATAAATAAAGGAAATTATATTTTAAAAAGCGTGCAGAACTTAAAACGCGTCAAAGATTATTCTTTTTATGATATTATTAATCGAATAAAAATCGATATCATTCCATAGATTTTATGACCGTTAAGTGGCAACATCGTATCCGACAGGTAGGCCGCTGTCACTGTTATGTCACAAGAATTAAATTACGTGTTGTTATCATGTTATTGTTTTGTTATAAAAGTAAAATGCAATTGTTGATCTCTCAACAATTGGTTCGAACACAGCAGGTAAATAGTTGGTACATATCACGATGTGGTATGTCTTCCTCTAAGAAATGCTTTATAACTGAGTTTACTTGAATAATATCAATATAATAATTGTAGCTTCTTTATTAGGTACAAGTTTCGAGTACAGTGAACGTGTAGTGTGGCACTCGCAAAATGCACCAATAGTTCGTCTTGAACATCTATACATCAGCTGTGGCACTGACACTTATGAGAATAAGATCACACACATTGTTTGTCTTCGATTTTCCACGTGAGGAATTATTTGCGCTACGTGAGGTAAGTGTTTAACATGTTTAACATTTCAATTTATTAAATGTGATCCATATATCTGATAATTATACATGTTTTTACACTGATTGTATATCAACTCAAGAACTTGTTTTATTTTTTCACATCTGCCCTAGCTGTATCTGACAAACATACTAGCTTATTTATGAGATTAACCAGTTTTATCAACTACCAAGAAAGGAGACAGTTGATTTTTCATTGTTTTTGGACTGCTGGTAGTCTGTCAGTCCTTAATTATTAAATAATATAGGGCATTAAATCCGTCCTTGTGCAGTAACATTTAACTTGATAAATATTTTATTTATATTTGAGTTTGAAATAAATCTATTTTATTTTTATTTTTTCACTTTGACTTCATTTTTTGTATTTTACATTATTTCAGTTGTCATGCCGTGTATATCATAATTGCTGGCAATGAACTGATAGAACAGCATCATGTTCAACTGCAGAACGGGAACCATCTGAATCATCTAGTCCATCCTCGTTGCAATCTGAAGTGAGTAATGTATTGCACCCAGAACAACAAAGCTTAGATCATACATCACACAGTGTACTGCTAACTAATTATATAAAAGCACAATGTTTTTTACCATGTTGTAACAGTTCCATCAGCATTGCAAGTATGTCTCTTTTGTGATTAACTACATTTTGCGATAACAAACATACATAGTGACAAGTACTATGTATGTGTGTTATACTTGGTAGAGCCATGCTGCAGTTATATTAGAAGTATAGTTGTAGCATGAATGGGTCGGCTCGACCGGGGAAGGAGCACCCTCTCACAGAATACCAGCGTGAAATAGTAGCTTAATGCTGCTGTGTTTTGTATGGTGAGTGTAGAGAACCGGAGACCCTTTTTACTGGAAACGAGAAAATGATTTAGTCCTCACGGGTGACAACGCATCTGCATTTTGATTTGTAATCGAGGATAGATGTGGATGTCTAAGGGTCGCAGAAATGTCTCCAGCAGATGGTGAATTTCAGTTAATGACAAGATATGCTAATAAATCCAGAGCCGTGACTATGTGTCGATATGGGTAGTAGAGGTGGTGAATGGCATTTTTAAAACTGAATTTAAAATATTTCATCAAAATTACTTTAACAGGGCTTCTACACATTTGATGATAGACTGCTGTGGCTTCTGCTATAGTTAATAAATTCCACACAAAAATAAGGGACAAGGATGATGCGGCTCAAATACTTGAAATAGTTCATCAAAATATGGAGACAAATAATGATTTTTCTGAGTATGCTAGGGAAAACAATCTAAATAGAGCTAGGGCAGGCAGACTTTAGAAATATAAATGTAGACTTTAAAATGTTAGGGAATTTCCTGTTTTAACTTACAGCGACTTAATATTAATTGCTTGTGTCACATACCAATTAAAGCAAGCTCGCTACTATTATGGTGAGCATATAAGATTTAATGGTTGCTACCGGATAGAACTCTGTAATAACCAGAGGAGCAGCATTATGGAAGGAATAAAGTTAAGCCCTAGCTGATCTTTACTTAGGGCTAGAATTGCAAGTCATCACTATTAGTCGTAAAGTGTATTTTATTATATAAATTCTATATAATATCTAATATATAAATTCTTTTTTAGGAAGGATGCTTGCTACTACCACCTGCTTAGGACCCTGGTAATTAATGAAATTAAAAACCCAAGCATACCACTGCAAGACTTCTAGACACAGTAAGTTCATTCTGTAGATCGGACAATAAATAAAAATTAAAAATCTGAAGGTACTCCGGGTTAACACTGACATTGGGACGTCGGTCACCTCAGTCTGCCGTAACCATGGGTGCTGGAAAGCACCCGAAATGTCTGGAATTAAAAATCAAAGAAATAAAACGCGATAAAATCGATAAAAATAGTTGTTAAAAAAACTGCATTTGTGAAAATAAAAACTTCAAATATTTTCAAAACCCCGACTTTTTTTAAAGCAATTCCTTTACCATTTCATTGTTTTAATTGCATATTATCATATCTATATGCTTTTATATGTGGGCACTCATGGCCGAAGTGTCTATGAAGACTGGGCATGCCCCTTTGCAACCCTCTCTATCGCATGACGGCGATACGTATCGAGCGATGTGAAACAGATAGTATTTTTGAAAATACCTACTCGCGCCGCGTATTTCACAATCCTCTTGAATATTTATTTTAACTGGTACCGCCTGTGGTTCGATTCCACCAATCCCACGGCATACGGGACGAACGTGACCGAAATGTTTTTATTTAAGATAAGCTTGGACAAAAATATCGTATTTTAGACACGCATGATGCATGCAAAATGCCACCTAGCAGCTTTGGACACAACGGGGAGGCGGACTTTGAGCTTATTGGTGACCCGAATCTGGTTAACACCAATGTCGGCAGTCTTGAACACAGGCACAAAGTAACGTTTGGTTTTCTACGTTTCGAGAGAGTGGGCGCAGGAATTGCATAACTTTACCCCTCCCTCTCCTATCTGCTATCGGACAAGCAGTCGGACGTTCAGCCAGTCTTTCGTTGGAAATTTACCACGCATTCGAACCAAACGGTTAGCTTCATCGTTCGTCACGCGTACAGCAGAAGAAGTGGAATAAGTTGCCAGCATCTGTCTTTCCATCCGATTACAATGTGGGTGTCTTTTTTTTACAGAATGTCTAAGGGTGACAAACGAGTACACAGTCCACCCGATGGTAAATAGATGCTGTGGCCCATATACATCTACATTTATCCCCGATTAAGAATCAAAACGCAGATGAGTTGTCTCCTCTGAGGACTAAGATGGAATGCCTTGTTTCCAGTAAAAAAGGGTCTCTGGATCTCTACACTCACCATACGAAACATAGCAGTATTGAGCTGTTATTTTACGCTGGTATTCTGTGAGAGCGTGGTCCTTCCCCGGTCAAGCCGACCCATTCGTGCTACAACCATAGTATAGCGACAGCGTGGCTCTACTAAGTTAAGACGTTTAACCATCTTCGGCTTCACGAATTACCACCTGGGATAGTATTTAGACACTTGCTTAAATAGTTTAAAAAAAACTATTTTGATGTCTGAGTAAGAAATGACTTTGAAATAGTATAACTAGTGCTACCAACTTCAAAACTAAAATCTCATTCCTCCAGCCCATTTGCCATGTCTATAAAAGTATATAATAAATTATCCGAATATATAAAAAACATTAAGAACGAAAAACCATTTGAAAAAAAATGAAAGTAACTACAAAAGTGTTACTATAGTACTTCTGAATTTTTAGAAGATAAAAATATTATATAATATACATATAAATATAAATGTTAGGTAATAAGGAAATGCCATCCTACTAAATAAATTATAATAAAAAATTATAATAAAATTTAAAATGATTCAAATAATTTAAAAAAAATTCAATTGTGCTACCTATAATAATATATTAAATGTCAAAGTCAATTAATAAATAATAACAATTATAATAGCCGTATTCCATATTTAATGTGTGTATGTTTATATAATATAATGAATGTTAATATTAAATAATTATTTAGCAATAATAATAATAAAACGAAATAAATATTCCTCCTTCATAACATTGCTGTGCTCATGAGGGTCTATAGAGATACCATAAAACTATGTAACCTTTTGTAACCTATGGAATGCAATAAAGTTATTGAGTATTGAAAAAAAAATCTCTACTTGGCAGGACTTTTTTTTTCCAAAGACTCCGTCTGTGTGGGTTGCCATTTTTGCCGCAAAACTGCAGTTTTTTTTTAATAGGAGAGGGTAATCGAGCATACGGCTCACCTGATGGTAAGTGATTACCGCCGCCCATGAACAGCTGCAACACCAGGAGTATTGCAGATGCGTTGCCGGCCTTCTAAAAAGGAGTAGGCTCTTTTCTTGAAGGTCCCTAAGTCGTATCGGTCCGGAAAAATGTCTGGTGATAGTCGATTCCACAAGGAAGTAGTGCGAGGAAGAAAACTTCTTATGTTTGATCTGCCGTGTTTCAGTCTGGAGAGTAATGAGACATTCCATCTAAGTCTTCAGAACTGATAACGCATCTGTAGTCTTCGTCGCTTAAAGTTGCAAAAGTAACTTAATCTATATACGTGGTAGAGCCATGCTTCAGCTATATTACTGCTATGGTTATAGCACGAAAGGGTCGGCTTGACCGGGGAAAGACTACGCTCTCGCAGAATACCAACGTCAAGTAGCAGCTTGACGTTGTTGTGATTCGTATGGTGAGTGTAGAGCACCGTAGACCCTTTTTACTGGTAACTAGGCATTCCATCTTAGTCCTCATGGGTGAAAACGCATCTGCATTCTGATTCGTTCTCGAGGATAGATGTAGATGTCTACGGATCACAGTAACCACTTACCATCAGGTGAATTATGTGCTCGTTAAAAAAAGTAAAGTAAAGTTACAGCCCATATACGTCCCACTGCTGGGCACAGGCCTCCTCTCATTTCTGAGAGGGTTTTAGGGCAAGGAATAGCCCGCCGCGCTGCCCCAATGCGTGTTGGCGAACTTCACATGTCTTCGAAATATGTTTTTTTCTTATTTCTCAGACATGCAGCTTTTCCATGATGTTTTCCTTCACCGCCGAGCACGTGGTAAATCAGCACTTAAAATTGCAATAAACAATTTCATTGGTGCCGGCGGGGATCGAACCCGGTTTGCTCGCATATTGTGAAATTTACAGCGAACGCTAACCATCTGAGCTACCACGGCTCTCTGTGCTCTGCTCTGTGCTCGTTTGCCACCCTTATTCTATAAAAAAATATATAAAATTAAAATGTCTGTTTGTAACGTCAAAATAACACCTTTTCACTAAATGCAAGTGAAACTATAATATATGGTACCTATTTATAAAGAGTGTTGTTAGAATGACTGTAGGATGTGCCTCATAAATGACTATACAAAAACATTAATTACCTCATGGCTCATGATCTCCGCATTACCAGGCTTTAACAAGTAATTCGTAACGAATTCGAATCGCAAGCGATTTGCTAGGCGCAATCTTATGTGACTAATTGAACGTAAAATTGTATTCAGATGGACAGACAAATGGTCCATCCGATTTTGATGAGTGGTAATAAAAACTAGAGATCTTCAAGATTTGAGATTTTCAAGTTATTATTATCGCATGAGAAAGAGTAATGCCCTTGTGACCGGTCGTTCGTATGTTCTGTAAACAATTCTTCGCCAAAATTAAGTAAGAATTTAATGCTTTTAACGTTCTTTACTCAACATAAAAGCTGGTAGGGTTGCCAGGTCTCAAAACCGAAAAGCCGGACCAGACCAGCCATTTTAGATGGACATTTTGGTAAAAAGGCCGGATACACGATAATTTTTTTAAAAGTAAAACAATGCTTTTATCAATTACCATAAAATCTTCTTAAATTCTAATGAAATTACAAAAAAATGTATGAATCAGTCTTCTATATTATTAATCATTCAATATTAAAATATTCTTAAATTCTAATGAATTTACAATAAATTGAATGAATCAGTCTTCTTCATTATTGGTCATTCAAAATTCATAACAATATCAATTTTAATTATTGTTATAGTTTGCACTTAAGTACATGAAAAATGTAAACGAAATAGTCATATATAAAAAGCCTAACAAAAGCCGGACAGGTCGGACGCCGTCTAATTTGGCCGGACACGCAACCAAAAGCCTGACTGAGTCCAGCTATATCCGGACACCTGGCAACGCTAGATGCAGAGATAAAAGTCGTATCCTATTCTAATATGAAATAAGGTCAAAACATGTTATGAATTCGGACCGTAACATATTTATTTATTTAAACTTCATACAACCTTTGGATCATGCAGTGGAGATAAATATATGAAGTAGATGTGTGAAGTATTAAAAGATAGAAACGTAAATTATTGTATATCCCTCCTTGATTTGGTTATCGTTTCTTCTCTTGACCATGTTGATAGTTTTGGTCAATGTGCTGCAAATGCTTTTTCGTATCATGATCTCCTGTTTCTATCTTATAAAATAAGACCACCCAAAGCCAAATCAAGGATATTTCTGCAGCGTAATTTTGAGAAAATGGATTTGGTTATGCTTCAAAAAGACGCTGCTAATATGGACTGGAGCGTTATAATGAAGGCTTGTGATGTTGACGAACAGGTAGCATTGTTTAATTCACTTCTTGTTCAACTTTACGATGCTCATGCTCCTGTCCGCCCAGTGCGAATACGTCATGCTCCAGCTCCGTGGTTGACCGAAGATCTTAAAAGATTAATCTGCAGGAAGAATAGTGCAAAGTCGAGTTACAAGTCAGATCCTAAGAATGACAGGATTCGGGAGAAGTACAGACTCCTACGAAATCAATGCAACAAGATGTGTAGAGATTTACGACGCCGCCACATCCATAAATCAGTACAAAACGAAGATCCATGTCGTATTTGGAACTTCTTAAGGTCTATTGGAGTTGGGAAAACTCGTTCATGTCCTATTCCAAATAACGTTGATTTAAAATTGCTTAATCAGCATTTTTCTTCCGTTTCTTGCCTGAACAATATGGCAAAATCAGCAACACTTACTCAACTTTCATCGTTTCCCACTCCTGACTTTTCTCCATTTGTGTTTAGGCAATTTGCAGATTGTGATGTTAGGAAACACATACTCTCTATCCATTCCGACGCTGTCGGAAGTGATGACGTCAGTCGTAAAATGATCATTCCCTTGTTGGACTTTTTAACACCTAATATAACCCATATTTTAAACTTTTCCATATCCTCATCTTCTTTCCCTTCCCAATGGAAGGACGCTCAAATCATACCTTTACCTAAGAAAACAAATCCTTCAAGTTTTTCTGAATATCGTCCTATTTCAATTCTTCCTTTCCTTTCCAAAGTTTTAGAACGCCTTGTCCAACAACAAATTAATTCCTTTTGTTTAAGAAATAGCATCCTTAGTCCTCTCCAATCTGGCTTTAGATCTGGTCATAGTACGACTACGGCGTTATTAAAAATCACCGACGACATTCGTCACGGTATGGAGAATCATCAAGTGACAGTATTGGTGTTGCTGGATTTCAGCAATGCCTTCAATACTGTTGATCATGATATTCTGTTAGGGATTCTGCGTTCTCTTAACATATCTCCAACTGCAATTCCTGGTTTCATAGTTATTTGCACGGGCGCCGGCAACGTATTCTTAAAAGATATATAAGATATTCTAAAAGATAGACTTTCTTCGTGGCTTGATACCGTAGCTGGCGTTCCACAAGGTGGTGTCTTATCTCCTCTTTTATTCGCAATCTTTATTAATACGATTATATCCCAAATATCTTCTCTCTACCACTTGTATGCAGATGACTTTCAAATATATTTACAAACAACCATCGAAGATCTTGCCAAAGCTGTTGAATGTATCAACAAGGATCTGGCTTTTATTCTCGACTGGACACGATCTTATGGGTTGACGGTTAACCCTTCAAAATCGCAAGCTATAATTATTGGGAGTTCAAGTTCATTTCCAAAATTAAAAAATGTCAAATTCAACCCGTTGTATTTAATGGTATTCTTATTCCATATAATGAAGTAGTTAAAAATTTAGGTATCTTTTTGGATTCCAGTCTGTCTTGGACACCCCAAATTAATGCAGTGAGCCGAAAAATTTTTGCGGCTTATGCTTCACTCCGAAGGCTTAACTACTGTTTACCCATTTCCACCAAAATTACGCTTGCACAATCTTTGCTACTCCCTATCCTCGACTATGCTGACATTTGTTACCTTGATATCACCGAGGAGCAACTTAATAAACTTGAGCGACTCCAAAATCTCTGTATACGGTTCATATTTGGGCTTCGTAAATATGACCATGTCTCTGAATACCGCACTAAACTCAAGTGGCTCCCAATCCGTCTTCGTCGGAATACTCATATACTTTCTGCGCTCTACTGCGTCTTATTTAATGTATCAAGTCCTCCCTATCTGAAAGAACGTTTTAAATTTCTTAGCTCTTGTCACGATTTTTCCTTACGGTCCAAAGAAAACCTTTCGCTCCAATGTCCTATACACTCCTCGACATTTTATGATAAATCTTTTGCTGTTCTTGGAGTAAGACTCTGGAACTCCTTACCCCAGTCCATTAAAAGTGCTCAATCTTTAAATGTGTTCAAGAAACAAATTAAGGAACACTATTTGTCTCTTTAACTCCTCTCTCTTTCTCCTTTTAGTTATGGTCACTAATATACCTTAAGTATGTTGTCATTATATAGTATATAAGTTATATTTTTTTTTGTCTAATTTAGTGCACCCTACCCATTATTCTTATTTTTATTTTTATTAATTTCCTCTTCTAGGTTGTCTGGAAGAGATTGCTATGTAGCAATAAGAGCGCCTTTTGTTTATCCGTCATTATTTTTTTTTCATTATTTATTAATGTTTTGTTGGTGTACAATAAAGAGTATTGTATTGTATTGTATTGTATTGTATATAAACATAAAACAAAATAACACATAAACTTGCAAATCAAAAATTATTTAATACATGCATGGTATTATATTATACAGGTTGCCCTAGAAGTCGACGTCAAGCCGGAATTGGATGATAGGTAGTCATAATAGTTAACAGAAAAATATAAAAGAAAATCTTTTCTATGTATTTTAAAAATTACAGGCACTTATAAAAAAGATCGAGAAAGTCTACATCCTGTTTTAACTCCTGGTGGCAAAAATTTTTACTCTTTTTTGTTTTCTTTTTATTATGTAGTCCTGAATAATGCTACCAAAAACTGTTGCTTAAAATTTACATCCAAGTGCTCCAGTCCAGAAGGAAATGTAATTTTTTTCCAACCAGGTATTCCACATCAATACTTTGCTTAAAATTTGTAGCACAAGGAGTTAAAACAGGATGTAGATTTTCTTTTACATTTTGCTGTTAACTATTATGACTTAGCCTATCACCCGATTGCGACCTGACGCCGACTTCTGGGACAACCTGTATGAATTATGTATATATATATATATATATATATATATATATATATATATATATATATATATATATTTGAAATAAATTACATACATTACCTAATATATGAGATGATTTTGCCAGTTTATTTAAATAATGTTCGCGAACTTTCGACTTGAATGCGTAACGATTGTTGGTCGTTCTTATTCCAAAACGGAGTACGTTTTAGATCAGAAAGGAATATGCAGTGAAGGTAGAAGCAGAGAGCCAGATTTATGAGAGGGATAATTTAGTAAAAGGTTGTTTGAAGGACGCAGGTTTCTGTCATGGCTAGAGCAAAGGTACTGAAAGGTATTTCCTCAATAGCAGTATAACACAATCTGCGAATAACTGCAGATTTCTAGGCATTATCTAATTACTGTTATGATAACAGACGTGCACATGTAGTAGATACCTGTGTGTTTGTGGTGTCTTGTGGATAAATTAATTATACGACTCACAGGATACTATTGTTGTTTTTACACATGGTAGAGTCACGCTGCAGCTATGTCACGGTTGTAGCACGAATGGGTCGACTTGACCATAGAAGGACCTTATTTTTCGTGGGGAAATCCTCATGGATACCTTTGGTTGCGGGAGCAACCGACAGGTTATGCCGGACTCCTACCGGCTATAACTCCACGGTGGTCTCCATCTGCGCGTAGGAGGAGTCCCGGGATCTCCGTTCGGAACGCTACCGGGGCCGCCCTCTCGCTAATGGAAGCGCGTCCCAGGGCCAGTACTTTTTGCCGCCAGCACCCTCGCAGTGCTACCGCGAAGTCCTGAGACCACTTCTGAGCCTCCTACCGTGGTTCTGCTCTGGCCCACGCTTGATATCGCTTCGGATCTTTCTACCATCTTGCCCCATGTACAAAAGATGATAAAAACCAATTTAGGCAAGTTTTCTCCGTTAAGCGGATGTATGCGAACTTACAACGGCTTAAAAAATCACATCGACATCTTTATCGACCCGGAATGTGTATTTAGAAGAAAATGTAAAGATTTACTGTTACCTGCCTAGCCAGATTAATGATCGAAAATTATTATTTATTGTAATTATTACTGGATATTGTGCTTTTACTTTGATTGGTTAGTTTGCTTTCTTTTTGTTTTAGAGTTTATATGTTGTTTAATTTTATTTCTCTTATAGTGATGTATGCCACAAAAATACCTTGGGGGAGGCCTATGTTCAGCAGTGGACTTGTAAAGGGCTGTAATGATGATGATGATGATGATGATAATGATGTATACACCAGCCTGTAAAGACATATCCTTTATCTAAAAATGTAGTATATTGATTGTAACAATGTTTATTGACATTGTCGATGGTGTATCTATCTATCTAAATAAATAAATAAATAGAAAGATCCGGAGATCAAACGTAGACCAGAGAAGGACCACGCTTTCACAGAATACCAGCGTAAAATAGCAGCTTAATACAGCGGTGTTTCGTATGATGAGTGTAGAGAAACGAGGCAATCCATCTTAGTCCTCACGGGTGACAACGCATCTGCATTTTGATTCGTAATCGAGGATAGATGTAGATGTCTATGGGCCACAGCAACCATTTACCATCAGGTGGACTGTGTGAAAATCGTGTTACAGATATACGGTAAAGATCTACGCCCTTACAAACGGTTGCCGCTGTTACGGAAACCGTGTGTGTGAAAAGGCCTTTACACTATCACTTTACGTCCGGGCATCACTTCAGCCTTCCAATACTTTCCAAATATTGTGTCACGCATGTTTGCAGCATTAGGTAATAACGAAACAATGAGCCAAGAGGAAAGTTTCACCACAGTTCACGTAACACTGTAAACTTCGAATTAAACAGTTAGTGAGGTCATTCATTAGAAAATGACTACATATTTGTGCCATTTGCTGTGGAGACTTATCGATCCATGGAGTCCGTACGGTCCGAGGGTCTAACGAGCATACAGTCCGCCCGATGGTAAGTGAATGCTGTGGCCCATAGACAACATACATCGTCAATTAACAATCAAAATGCAAATGCGTTGTCACCTCTGAGAGACTAAGACGAAATACCTTGTTTCCAGTAAAAAGGGTCTCCGGTTCTCTACACTCTCCATACGAAACACAGCAGCATTAAGCTGTTATTTCTTGCTAGTATTTTGTGAGAGCGTGGTCCCTCTACGATCGAGCCGACCCGTTCTACTAATATAGCTGTAGCATGGTTCTACCACGTAAAAAAATGCCGAAAATATATCGCTTATAACAGCAATGGTAGAACAGCTGTAGTCCCAATAGGTACACTAGTATTTGGAGGGCGTTATCATCATCATCATCATTACAGCTTTTTGCCGCAGAATTTGCCGACCAGCTCGCACGGGAGGGTTCAATGAGTACGCAATTTGGACCTGAGCCATTTCGTGGCATCTCAAGAAGCCTAGCCCGATTAACCCTTGAAACTCTTCATCACAATAAATCGCTTAAGATCTGTTCTGACATGCCAGGCTTAAAACATTCCTAAACCTTAATCCACGCTTTTGATCGTTTATTCGCTTCAGAAGCCCTGGGATTAAGCAAAAATAAATTGCGTATTCTGACAAGAGCCCCAACTGGACACTGTTGTCTTAAAAAGCACATGTATATAAGCATCCTGGGACTAAGCAGCTCAAGGATGTGTCCGTTCTGTTTCATAACGGAAGAAACGCCTCTACACATTCTAACTGATTGTAACACTCATATGGGAAACTCTCTAGTATCTAGATCTTAATGCTGCTAATTAAAAAAAGGGAATGGCAATGAGGTGAGGATGATGATGAAATGGTTTATGATTTGATATTGTTACCAATCATCATGGCGCCTTTTTAGGCGTTTTTCTTTGAGCTATCTAACCGCAGTCCGAGGGGGAGAGTGCGGACCCCCGTCTCTGACTGCTCAGCTGGTGTCGGTCGATGGTCTGGGCGGTGAGAACCGTCCAGGAACGCGGGTGTACGGTGTGTAAGCGGTGTGAGCTGGAACGCGTCGTGCCCGTCTGCGGGTGCGACGCGCCCCATTCGTAATCCTAGCAGTGTTAGTCCCATTTAGTGTGGGTGTCGTTGTGTGATGTGCCTGCGACGTTTGGGTCGACTGGATCGAGCGGTGGTTCTGGGAAACTATGTACTCCGCCCAGAAAAAGTGAAATTGCTCACAGCTAAGCAACTCCTATTTATTGAAGACATTGGACATAGCAGTGAACTATAGCCATAGCGGCGATCACAATAGATCTTTTAGGTCGCAGTGGTCTCTTTCTCTAGACCTGCATAACTGCTCGCACATAATAAAAAAATCTTTACAGCTCCTAATAAGTCCACTCTAAACATAGGGCTCCCCCAAAAAAGTGTAAGTCTCCATCTAGAGAGGGAGCGACCTATCCCTTATCAGTCCGTTCTTCATTGTCACCTCAGCTTACTAATCCATCCTCGATTTGAGAAAAAAAAATGCAGATATGCGTTCTCGCCCATGATTAGTTAATTCGTTTAACTTGCTGAAGTTCACTAGTCCAAGGTGGCGTCGGACCGTATACCACAAAGAACGTCTCTCTATACTCTACGCTACGGTAATGCAAATGATACACGATCGTTACCAAGTAAATAGATTTTTTTTGCAGCAGATAATAATTTGCTTATAAATTTTAAGTTATATAGCCCAACGAATTAGTAAGCTGAAGTGCCATTGGGATGGCCATACTGCTCGAAGAATCGACAACCGATGGGGAAGAAAAGTTCTCGAGTGGCAGCCTCGTACCGGTAGACGAAATCAAGGCGACCAACACTAGATGGATTGACGACCAGGTGAGACATGACAACAGCGCTGCCAACTCTATGGATTTTTCCGTAGATCTCCGAAATTTCTTCACCATCTACGGAACTACGGAATTGGGGTTGTAATATACGGAACTTGATTTTCATGTTAATTAATTTTTTGACACAGTCCTTTCAGAATAATTAAAGTTTTAAAAACTTAACAAAGAAAACATATTTTATCATGAGTGTGAACTTAGCCGACAACCGATAACCGAAATTTTTAATAATCGATATCATGTAATTTATCAAATAAACTAACAGAAACCAGAAAAAAATATCTATTTTTAATTTTAGTAAAGATGGTTCATTGCATTTTATTTTTACAGCATCAAGTTTGTAAAGTAATTTTTTTAATATAACTATTCACAAATATTTAAGGGTTCATTATTTTATTTGTTTTTTAAAATAATAATTAAAGTAATCAATTAATTTTATTAAATTTTTTATAGTACGTTTTTCTTTTATGCAGCTTGACTCGATGTTATACTACAATTGAATTTACAACAAGAATTTTACATGACAGAAGTAATTTTTCCAAAAAATTTATCTATTCTATAACAAAAACAAAAATTTTCGATCCTTTTATGAATTCTGGAAATCTACGGATATTTTCAAATAGCATCTACGGAATTCTACGAAAATTTTTATAACAATTTACGGATTTAGAAAAATTCGAGTTGGTAACACTGCATGATAAGTCAATTGACGCAGGCGGACCGTGCTTTGTGGCATTCCTTGGAGGAGGCCTGTGTTCAGCAGTAGGCAGCTATGACTTGTGAAAGACTGTAATAATGTGAATGATGACTGTATAATAATAATAATTATACAGTTACATGAAAACCAGATTCGCTACAGCTTCAGGTTGTAAATTTAATACTTATCACATAACCTATATTAAATACTTAAATATTCTAATTTTATGAAATATTTGTCAAATGTTTACGAATTAAATACTTAAAACTAGCCTATGGATTGTGCAATATGTCTATGTCTATGGATTTTGGAATATATGTAGTTGTATAATGACATCATTCTGATAGCTAGAGTTTATTTTACACGCAATAACGGGAGTCGCGGTTACAAAAATTATGACAGAATGTTGCACTTTAACACTAGCGTATAGATTCGACCGCGGCACAACTAGGGTTGCCAGTTTGTCGGGATTCGTCTCTATTCTCCTGACATTTCAAACGATCTCTAGACTCCCGACAAATCTTAATCTCTAGATAAACAGTTTCTCTTCAGATTAAAGCTGCCTTTGATTCCATAAAACCTGAGTTGGTGCTTAGACTGGACTTTGAAGTAAATTATTTGAATTTTAAACCTTTTCTGAATACTTCTATAGGTTCTTAAGTTTTAAGAAATTGGTGGACTCGGTAAAGTCCGATGCCAAATATGTGGCAACCTAAAAATTAAGCGTACTTAAATTAGTTATGTGTCAACAGTGTTAAGTCTTTTTGACGGCTATTTATTTAAAAAATAAACTTTAGATTTAACATTTTTGTTTTTAATATTTATTTCTCCTAACCACAACCTCAAAATTTCGACAGTTTAAAATTTTGCCCCATATATTTTGGTCTTTCGATCTGGCATTCCTATGTACAATACCTATTAGAAATAATTACTCGCTTTTTCATTTATTATTATTATTTTTATATTAACTTTGTAATCCACCGGCCGCGAATTCTACTCGCTCTTGTTCGATTTTTTTAACATCCTTTTTTCTTTGGTAATGGCTCGTTCGGTTGTACTTTTGCCATTGTTAAGTAATAAGAAATAATCCTTTAATATAATTTGTTTCAATCGTCGCAATATGTTGATGCATTACATCGCGAAGTTTTTGGGAGATTTCGACGAGTGCCTGAGCCGGCAGATAGTTGATGACCATAGTATATCAAGGCTCAAAGCAGACACACTAACTTATTTTTGCCAGATCGGAAGACCTAAATATCTGGAAATTTTTTGACAATGTCAGGTTTTGGGGTTGTCGTCGAGAGAAATAAATATTTAAAAAAAGCTTTTTTTTAATTAAAAAGCTACAAAAAATTATTTAAACGAAACTTACATAAGTACACTTCATTTTTAGGTTGCCACATGTTTGGCTTTGGACTTTACTAGAGCTTACTAGATCAATATGGATCATTTAGTAGTATTCAGAAAATATTTAAAATTCAAATAATTTACTTCAAAATTAAGTCTAACTACTAACTCAGCGTTTATTAAATCACAAGCCATACGTTAACTTTCTAAGAAGCTGTTTGTCTGGAGATTAAGAGTTTTGTAGGGAGATAATTTAAAATGTCGGGAGAATCTAGACGAATCCCGACCATCTGGCAACGCTATACTAACCTGAGTTTGATCACCATCGGAGCTGTTGTTTCATCGTTTCCCCTAATAGTTCACTTGGCAGAGATTTAATATACCAAATCGCATCACTTTTACGTATCTAAACCCACTTCAAGCCATTATAATACGGGAGGTAATACGGGAGCAGCACCACAGATTAAGGACTTCACTACTCATGTGGCAGCACTCCACCTTAAATCAACGTCCCGTCAAAATTCCTTAAGAGGATACCTGGAAAATGAATCGTAATATTGTGGGCGTGGTTTATTTCTGTGTCTGTAAAGCTCACGGATGACTGAGGGAGGGTTGAAATGAAAGTGGTGCAAGGAATTCATAATACCATACGCAAATTATGAGATATCTAATACTCCGTAGCACTATTATTTGTTCTGTGGCTATACCGAGCACGCGCTAGGAATAAAAACGAAGTAAACGCCAAGCAATTTTTTTTCAACAAAACTTTGTTATGGATTAAAAAATGGTTTGTAAGGACTTAGATCTGATTATTTACTATGTTTTAAAAGTAACTCCACGAACTTATTCTTAAAAATATTGTAATGTCATGGAGGAATGTAACTCATTAGAGCCAACTTTGCTATTTTTTTCTATCGGGAAAATAACATGTTATCGTGTTTTCCCTTAATATTATCCAAGGTTGTATAGTCGAAAATCATATACTAATAATTTGGTTTGTAATATATGAAATTTAAAAGAATATGCGAAATAGAAAAACAACCAAATTTTCGAGCTATCACCTTAAATATCTTAAGTGTGTGATTGGTTTCTCGGTTACGGTATTTACGATTTGTGTGATATAGTTAATGTTTTACTTTCCATGTCTATAAGTGTCATACACCGGAGAAAAATATTTTTTTTTCTAATACCGAGGGAAGTTTTATTGCTCATATAAAGCTGTAAGTACTCGATTTTAATTATCATACGAACATCAATATCTTAATATATTTAAATTACGTGTCACGTTGTTCGTCCGCGATGGACTCCTAAACTACTTAACCGATTTTAATCAAATTTGCACATCGTGTGCAGTTTGGTCCAACTTGAGAGATGGGATAGTTGTTTTGCCCGTGAGTGACCCACAATTATTTTTTGCCAATTTAAGGATTTTTAATAGGGCATGACAAAGGGTCGTCGAAAAGGGCAGAACAACGACTGCCTGGCAAGCTGGTATCTTGATAAAATTTTACACGTGGTACAGCCACTCCGCAGCTATATCATGTTTGTAGCACGAATGGGTCAACAATGGCTTAACCGGGGAAGGACAGTTTTAACAGTGGTAGAGCCATGCGGCAGCTTTGCTGTTGCACGTATGGGCCGGCTCAAACCGGGGTGGTACCACGACCTCACAGAATACCGGCGTGAAGTGGAAGTTCTGCTTCCGCGTTTCGTTTGGTGAGTGCAGGTGGCCGGAGGCCCAAATCCCCCCCCCCCATCAACATGGTAGCGGAATTAAATAAAGATAGACTACCCCAGGAGGGTACCAGCACCCCTGGAGAATCCCTCGCTGAGCATCCACGACCATGTTTCTTCACTTCTGAGCGTGGGTGCTCAGGCTGCCCCGCGTATTCTGGGGGGGGCGAAATTCCGCTCAAGACTACAACTGCTCGGGGCAAACGGAGCAACAAGACCAAGGCGACCCCTGCCACGCTGTCCGTGAATTTCTGCAATATCAGGGGACTTCACTCCAACCTAAACGCCGTCCACTACCATCTCGAGACGGCGAGGCCGGCTCTGCTCTTTCTGACCGAGACGCAGGTGTCCTCTCCGGCTGATGTTTCGTATCTCTCCTACCCGGGGTACAAACTGGAACACTCCTTTGTGCCTCGGGCTGGAGTTTGCGTTTACGTCAGAGAGGACATCTGTTCTCGACGCCTCGGCAGACTTGAAGGTTCGGACCTGTCCATCCTTTGGCTACGCGTAGACAGCGACGACCATCCGCGCGTCTACGGGTGCCTCTATAGGTCCCACAGCGGTAATGCCGAAACAGACCGACTCTTCGACCACGTCCAAATGGCTGCGGATTCGTTGCTACAGCAGATCCCCTCCGCAGAGATCGTGATCCTCGGCGACTTTAACGCCCATCACGCCGAATGGCTCGGTTCACGTTTAACCGATCATGCGGGGAGATCTGTTCATGATTTTGCCTTGGCATATGGTCTGACACAACTGGTTACTTCGCCTACGCGGATTCCAGATGTGGAGGATCATGCACCTTCCCTGTTGGACCTTCTGCTGACCTCTCACCCGGACGGATATCAGATTTCCGTCGACGCCCCTTTAGGCTCCTCGGACCATTGTCTGATCCGGAGTGTTGTGCCACTCACGCTGAAATCGCGGTTGCATTCTGCAGGCTGCCGCCGTGTTTGGCACTATAGGTCAGCCGATTGGGATGGGATGCGGTCTTTCTTTGCATCCTACCCTTGGGGGCGGGTTTGCTTCTCGCCGGATGATCCCAACGTTGTTGCGGATTCTGTTACTGATGTGGTACTTCAGGGTATGGAACTTTTTATTCCTTCCTCTGTGGTGCCCATTGGAGGCAAATCTCAGCCATGGTTTGGTCGCTCCTGTAAAATAGCATCATGCTATAAGCAGGAGTGCTACCAAGCCTGGGTTGATGCATCAGCGTCCCGGGATGTAAACACCAGCGCTCTAAAAAAGAAGTATAATTCCGCCTCTAGGTCCTTCAAAAGAGTCATTGCCAAGGCAAAGTCAGAGCACATAGGCAGAATTGGCGAGAAACTAGTTCGCCTTCCTTCTGGAACCCGTGCATTCTGGTCTCTCGCCAAGGCTGTCCAGGGGAATTTCTGTCAGCCATCTCTTCCATCTCTGCACAGGGAGGACGACTCACTGGCCCATACTGCAAAGGAGAAAGCCGATCTTCTAGGCTCCTTCTTTGCGTCTAACTCGACTCTCGATGACGGGGGGAGTACGCCGCCGACCATCCCGCGGTGTGAGTGCTCCATGCCGGAAGTGCAGTTCACACAGCGCTCGGTTCGCAAAGCACTCCTCTCCCTGGACATCCACAAGTCGAGTGGGCCTGACGGAATCCCCCCAATTGTGCTGAGGACGTGTGCTCCAGAGTTGGCACCGGTTTTAACGCGTCTTTTCCGGTACTCCTACTCCCTAGGCGTAGTCCCAAAATCGTGGAAGACGGCTTTCGTCCACCCGATCCCTAAAAAAGGCGACCGCTCAGACCCGTCCAACTACCGGCCAATCGCCATCACCTCCTTGTTCTCCAAAACAATGGAGTCCATTGTAAACTGCCAGCTTATGAGGTACCTTGAGGATCACCAGCTGATTAGTGACCGCCAATACGGTTTTCGCCGTGGTCGGTCAGCTGGTGATCTTCTGGTCTACCTCACTCACAGATGGGCGGAGGCAGTAGAGTTCAAGGGGGAGGCATTGGCCGTTAGTTTGGACATTGCGAAGGCCTTCGATCGGGTTTGGCACAAAGCGCTTCTTTCGAAGCTCCCTTCCTATGGGCTTCCCGAGAAATTGTGCAATTGGATCACCAGCTTTCTTGCAGATCGGAGCATCAAGGTCGTTGTAGACGGTGCAAGCTCCGATTGCAAGCCTATTAATGCTGGTGTTCCACAGGGCTGCGTGCTATCGCCAACGCTGTTTCTTCTGCATATCAATGATATGTTGCATACCCGTAACATTCATTGCTATGCAGATGACAGCACTGGTGATGCTCTTTACACCGGCCGAGCCAATATTTCTCGGGAAAACGTCTCCGAGTGCCGGGACAAACTTGTGTCTGAAGTCGAGTCTTTGCTGAACAGAGTCTCGGATTGGGGACGACTAAATCTAGTCCAGTTTAACCCCCAGAAGACACAAGTTTGCGCGTTAACCGCTAAAAAGAACCCCTTTGTCGTATCCCCTCAGTTTCAAGGCACTCCCCTTGTTGCCTCAGCCAGTATCGGAATCCTCGGCGTCGACATATCGAGTGACGTGCAGTTTCGTGGTCACTTGGAAGGGAAGGCCAAATTGGCCTCTAAAAAGCTTGGCGTGCTCAGCAGAGCGGGACAGTATTTCATGCCGGCACACCGCCTGCAACTTTACAAGGCGCAGGTTCGGCCGCACATGGAATACTGTTCCCATCTCTGGGCTGGGGCTCCCCAGTACCAGCTCCTTCCACTTGACCGCATCCAGCGCAGAGCGGCTCGAATCGTCGACGACCGAGTGCTTTCCGATCGGCTCGATTCACTGGCGTTGCGAAGAGATGTTGCATCTCTTTGCGTATTTTATCGCATCTATCACGGGGAGTGCTCTGAGGAATTGTTCGGATTAATCCCAGCCGCCAAATTTCGTGAACGCACGACACGGCAAACGTCCCAATACCATCCACACCATCTGGATGCTTGGCGGTCCACCACTGTACGTTTCACAAGGAGTTTTCTTCCACGTACAACCTCTCTGTGGAATAGTTTATCATCGGCGATTTTTCCGGACCGATACGACCTGGGGACCTTCAAGAAAAGAGCTTACTCCTTTCTAAAGGGCCGGCAACGCACCCGCAATTCTCCTGGTGTTGCGGTTGATCATGGGCGGCGGTAGTCACTTAACATCAGGTGAGCCGCATGCTCGTTTGCCCCCTCTTCTATAAAAAAAAAAAAAAAAAAGTGAACGGGAACAGGAAATGACGTAGCAGCTTAATGCTGCTGTTTCGTATGGTGAGTGTAGAGAACCGGAGACCTTTTTTACTGGAAACGAGGCATTCCATCTTAGTCCTCACGGGTGACAACGCATCTACATTTTGATTCGTAATCGAGGGTAGATGTAGATGCCTATGAGCCGCAGCAACCGCTTACTATCAAGTGGAAAAGGTGCTCGTTTGACACCTTTATCCTTTATTCCATAAATTACACGCTTTTCACTTTTATTTATTAGGTATGGTTGTATAATATTCATAAATAAAACTCTAAAGTACCTAAACATATATTTCATAACTTTCACAAAACAATAAAATATTATTGATAATATTAATTTAAGGCTGTAGATATAAAACACGTTAGCGAGATAATGCGCGATTCGCCATATTAAAAAAAACACGTTTGCGCGCCAACGTAACTTTTAAATTGTAGAAAGCATGCGACCTACGGTCAATATTTGGTTTTGTTTTATTTTCGTAAATAAATGCTTACGAAACTTGACATTTGTGGAGCAGCAATTTCTGAATGATGCGGATATCCTTGTGTGTCATAAAACATAACATACATAGATGTACGAAGAAAGGGCGTGTTGCCAGTGATGACATAATTATCAATAATCAATTTTATTTATTGCCAGAATGTAGTACATGGTTTTATGATCTTATTAATTATTAAAGAGATGTTACATTCTATCATGATAATGGCGTGCAATATTTTTACCTATATACTAAAATATTATTATTATTAGAATTAAATAAAACAATCAAGTGATATTATGTATATAAATTATTAAAGAAAATAAAACATATTAATAATATTGAATATAAACAGGAAAGAGAGTATACACCTACTCAACACGACAAGCTGGAACACCTGAGTTGTATGTTCCAAATGTCAAAAATGATTATGGAAAACGTGAACGACGATGGGTAACGCCCGTGTTTATTAACCAACTCCTACCTCATGATTTAATGAAGAACATTAAAGGTAAAAATAACTTAAAAAATACTCTGAGAAAGCATTACTTGTCTCTATGTCTATAGTTGTATACAGGTTAAGAAAATCAATAATATTTAACTTCTTTTTACATTTTTCTTCTGCACTCTTTATGTAGTTAATATTTTTTTTCTTTTTTTTTTTCTTTTTTTCTTTTTTATGTAATGAAATAATAAACATAAACATGTGTCATCCACGAGATCTGCTGCCGACAAACTGTGTTCACAGTTTGGCAGATTGTGATTTTGTGTATTGTGTACTTAGAACTGGAAACAAATAAATTGAAAAAAATATTAAAGAATTATTTATTTATTTAATTAATGTCAAGAACCTACGTAAATATATAAAAATATTTCAGCGTTCAATTTTATTGTTTTATTAAATGTTCTGTTAATTAATTCTTTTGACATTTAATAAGGTGGGTGGACCATGGAAGGCCAAGCTCCTTCGAAGGCCAATTATTAAAATGTTATTGCCATGTGATGACAAATTCCTTCTACTTACACAAACACCCATCGAACTGAAAATCACAGACGCGGCGGCGAATCGCTCGCTCTCACCGGCACGGAAACTTGGCCACTCGTGAATTTGCTGATTATTTGCACTGAAACGTTTTTTTAACAGTAAATTAAGGGTAGATGCATTCAATAAGTGTCTCTAATGGTTTTAGAACATAGAAATTTAATGTTTACTTCACCGAAATTTTTCTTTTCAAGATAACATGTTTTCACTAAAATTAACATCTTTCCATTGTCACTTTAAAAACACTACAAAGTTAAAAATTAAGTCTGTTTCTTTATTGTCTATCAGTTTTAATATCGGGTGTTTCCTCCTCTAGCCCTGATAACCGCTTGCATTCGATCTGGCATGAATTGAATGATGTTTCTGACATCAACTTGCGGTATGCTGTCCCAAGCGGCCAGCGCTGCATTTCGTAGCTCATTTAGAGTTTGTGGCGGTTTGGAGCTGGACTTTATCTTTCTTTTGAGCATACCCCATACATGCTCAATTGGATTTAAGTCCGGGCTACGAGCTGGCCACTGTAATTTTTGTATTCCAACCTCTTCCAGATATTCCTCTACACAATGTGCGACGTGCGGGCGTGCATTATCGTGCATGAGGAGGAATTGGTCGTGTCCAATGAATCCCGAATAAGGCATTACGTGCTCCTGAAGAACTTCCTCGATGTATCGAGTAGCTGTAAGCCGATTATCGACGATGACCAACTCTGTACGTGCGTCGGAACTTACACCTCCCCATACCATTATTGAGCCTCCATGGAAACTCACAGTTTGGGTGGTGGTAATGGGTAGAAACCTCTCTCCTCTTTTTCTCCACACTCGTTCTCGACCGTCTGGAGCACGTAAAGCTATTCGACACTCATCTGTGAACAACACTCTAGCCCATTGCTCGTGGGTCCAATTGACATGTTCTCTTGCGAACTGAAGTCGGGCTACTCGGTGCTGTCTGAGAAGTTCTGGACCTCGTGCTGGTCTACGAGCTTTTAAATTCACTTCCTCCATTCATCTTCTCACCGTACGCGCACTAACATAAACGCCTCTTGCGATTTGGAGCCGCTGGCGTATCTCAACAGCGGTCAGGTAGCGGTTTCTCAAAATCTCCATAACAATAAAACGATCGTCCCGGGCCGATGTGCATCTTACGCCCCCACTGCCTGGCCTGCGGGTGTAGCGGCCTGTCTCCTGGTATCGTTTCAGTGAATACTGCATTGAGGACCGTGGTACGTTAAGCACAATAGCAACTTCACGCTGTGTCAGCCCTTGGTCAATTAATGCTACTGCTTGTGCAACTTGTGCTGGTGTTAATGGCATTTTTATTGGCTTTAAAGTACCTTTAGTTATTTAATTAAGACACAAGATCACAATAATTGAATAACCTTACAGTAAACTTTTCACAACACACAAATTTAAAATGTGAACTTAGTCGCTCAAATGACCCGATTCAACTAAAAATTAAAGAATTCGTCATGGTGCACTTAAACATAATGAATTACCCTCTTGAACTTGAGGGTAAACATTTTTTGACATACTTGCATAACAAACATTCATCAGAAACACTTAAAGCTTTTGCTATCGCGAGATAACCGCTTGGCCAAGTTTCCGTGCCGGTGAGTGTATTTTGGCAGTACGGTCCCTCGCTTCATTGATTTCGGGAATCGAGGTGGGTGTACCAAGGAAGACCACTCTAGTGGCGGCTGTACATGTTCGTCGAGACACCACGAGACCGACCGAGTACGAGTGTGTACATGGTGATCTCGTCTTGTGGCCCTCGTGCAATCTCGGAAGCGTTTTTTGCGCTCAAGTCAAAGGGTCTTGTGAGTCTCGCGATTAAAGCGAGAGCGTACTATATTCTATTCACCGTACAAGGTTCAGTTACGGTAAATAGAAACCATCCACCATATTCTTCTTCGTCATGGCTTATTAATTTTATTTTTATGGTTAATGTGAATAAGTTATAATAACTAATAGCACAAAGGTAAAACGCAGCAAAAGTTTTATCTAAGTCCATCTCAGTGGCCATACGGAGTACAAATGACACAAGTGTGTACATGGTGTCCAGCCTCAATACGACGAGAGGCACGCGAGGCGACGAGACGAGCGTGTACAGCCGACATAACAAACAGTTATTATTCGGCATTCTAAGAAGCCTTGTTCCTAGCAAGGCCATTTGGAAGAGTTCAGTGAAACTTAGGTTCAATCAATATTGACTGCAATTTAAAAAAGTGGTTTATATGTTAGGTAATAAAACAAAGTATTACTTAAATATTTATTAGTTTCATTTATTCACTAAATAAACGAATAATAACTGTTTATTTGTTAGAGTGGCCTTCCATGGTACACCCACCTGCCATTATTTTGACAATTTATTGATTTTTTTAGTAATTTGACATTTATTAAATTTTTTAGTTATGGAAAGAAACCTCATGTGCATTAATAAAAAATAAAATTCGACGCTAAAATATTTTTTAGGAGTTACTTACGTAGTTGACATTAATTAAATATATAAATGCAAACATTTATTTATTTGCTAATAATTTATATAGTTACTTATTATCATTTGATTATTTCATTTAGTTTATTCCATATTTTAACATTTTTAAATGCGTATTATATTTATTTCTATAACTAACAAATATAATAAAAACGTAGTTCTTCACGGCTGAAGACGCTCATGGTCGTTCAACGAGCTGTAGAGAATTGTATCTGCAGTAGAACCAGAGTAATTAGCCAACTAACATGTAGTGGCAATGGGTCGGACTTTTAGCTTTTGAAGAGTCAACCAATGAAGAAGGAAGGTTATTGAGCGACAACCTCGTACTGGCAAGCGAAGTGTATGGCAGCTCCACTTTAGATTGGGGAGTGACGACCTGCGGAAAGTCGATGGTGCAGGTGGCTCAGCTCCATGTTCCGTGGTTTCTAGAAGTCTATATTCAACAGTGGAATTGCAAAGGGCTGTAATGAAAAAATAGTAACTGTAATGCCTAATAAGTTGTTTTATTAAACTAAATCTTACTCTCCATGGAGGTGATATTGTTGACAAAGTTTATAGCAATATGTTTTCTTAAACGTTATGCTTCCGTCCGCGGTCCTGCCTCCCAAGCGTGGCAAAATGCTCCACTATTAGGCAATCAACGTGGTTCAGCAGTATACGCTTAAAGACTGTAATGGGTGGATAAAGGTCATACGATCTTGATCCGTGGTTGATTCAAACCTTAAACTGAAAAAAAAATTGACAAGCGACAGAATTTTTTTCGCACAACTTTCTATAAAAAAGAAGACATAAACAATGCATGCTTTTGCCTGAACGGCGTAAAAAAAAAATCGCACAGTTCGCTCCAAAATATTGTTTTGCATCAAAAACTGTCACTTTCAGATTTTCTTCGTTATGCAAATATCAAAGAATTCCAACGACCACACCTAGGCATACATCTGCGACAAATAAAAGAGAAAAGGTGCCGTTTAGCGTCCTGCTAGGTATTAATCATCAATTTTAACACGTACCACCAAAATTTAAAGTTCATATTACGTCGATATATTTAAAGATGCTGTAGACTTATCAATGAAAATAAAGTTCATGTATAATTACAAAGCAAAATATACCTTATAAAAAACTAAACTGGATGTATTTTAACTTACAAAACAGACTTTAATCATAAAGTTCATAATTTTTTTTAATTTAAAGTGATATCTATGCAGTTGAAACAAAATTCATTTTAGAGCACGCGGTGTATGCGAGAATAACAAGTTGCATGGGAAGCACCATCCCACTTTCTTCTGAAGCGATCTCGAGAGTCGAGACGACAGTCGAGCCTGAATACTCGCGAGCTTTGCTCGCTGATAAGAAAAAACACGTTCATTGAGTGTAAAATTTGGCTGGTCGAAAAAGCGGGAACCTTGTGACAGTGACTCTAGTGTTTTTTTCTTTTAACTTTTTTAGTGTTGGTGCTAAATTGCTTCGATAGTTCGTGTTTGGAATAAACTTTTTACCGGTTTTCGGGAAAATGGTAAGTAAGAAAAGTTAGTTATTTACTTATTTACTACAGTTTCAATGATTTTGCAATACGGATTATTATTTAATTATAATATATTATATAGTAAATTGCAAACCAAAATCATTCATATATTTATTATCAATTATCAACAACTACCAAGTTTATTTTAAAGTTGGACAGGGATTAACTCATTAAATAATTCTAAATATATTTTAATATTAGTTCAGATATTAATGTTTTAAGTTTCTATTATTATCTGCTCGGAAAATTTATGTTTTAGGTACACATAATTACTATTATATATGTGGATATACAATATATGTACGAGTATTATATTGCGTCGTTTTGAGAGTGCGTATGTATATTTTATTTTAATTTTATATTAGACTAGCACATAGTCCACCTGATGGTAAGTGGTTGCTGTGGCCCATAGACATCTACATCTATCCTCGATTACGAATCAAAATGCAGATGCGTTGTCACCCGTGAGGACTAAGATGGAATGCCTCATTTCCAGTAAAAAGGGTCTCCGGTTCTTTACACTCACCATACGAAATACAGCAGCATTAAGCTACTATTTCACGCCGGTATTCTGTGAGAGCGTGGTCCTTCCCCGGTCGAAACAACCCATTCGTGATACAACTATACTACTAATGTATAACCACCACCACGTATGTAATTTTTAATTTGAAGTTTTCATACGGATCTCCAACTTTTTTGAAAATATTCTATCGTTTATGTTCATCAGGGATAATATAGGATTCTAATGGTGAAAAAATTTTCAAATCGGTTCAGTAGTTTCGGAGCCTATTCAATTCAAACAAACAAATCTTTGCTCTTTATAATATTAGTGTAGATTTCCGTTTCAACACAAGGATAATCACGTGGAAATTGTATTTTTTACATTTACAATTTAAAAAAATATAAACGAACGGAGTAAAATATTTTTAATCAACTAACGAATAGATATATAAATAGACGCGAAAAACTTTTACAAAGTTAAATACCATTGACTGACGCAGTTAAAACTGGTTGCGACCGCGTTTTTTTCTGGTTCTTCCGGCAATCAATGAAAGCTCTCACGTACGCGTAACATACTTAGAACCTTTTCCAATTATACAGTAAAGTAAATCAAATAAAATATCTGACCATAAGTTTAGCAGTTGACACAGGCGTCTCATTTCTATGCACCCCAGTTGGCAATTCGAATCAAATTCCCATCAGTACCACTTTAAATCGTTTTAGTGAGGACTTCCACCAGCCTGGGTGTGAAGGAAAATATCGCAAGGAACGTGCGAAGACTTTGAGACGACAGTCCACTCATTGTTAGCAAAATGGGCGTCAAGTCTTTTTTTATATTCACTTATAAAAACGTTACCTCCACACTAGGATTTTCTCCAGTAACGCAGTTTATATACATAAATTTCATCAAACATTCGGACCCGGAACAATTATTTGTAGGTCATAAAAATAATGATTTCTTAAATTTACGCGAACACTACACATTGAATAAAACTATTATTTACGGATTTTATCGCGTTTAATTACTTTAATTTATTTTTATTATTATCCCGACGTTTCGGGTGCTTTACAGCGCCCATGGTCACAGGGGGGAGTCATAAAAATACTTTGTTCCGTGCGGAATTCGAACCCGCGGCCCTTAGCACCGCAACTCAATGCTAAACTATTTTCAAGATGTAAGTGCAACAACAGCAGCAAGCTAACAGCTTATGTGGCTCTTACAGCTTCATCTGACTCAGGGCTACAAGGCCGTGTGCTAATTAAAAACGAAAAGGCAATGATGATGAGGATATTGAAGATGGTTTATGATTTGGTATTGTTATCAATCATCATGTCGTCTCGTTGGTCGTTTTTGAGTTATTTAACCGCTGTCCGAGTGGGGGAGTGCGGACCCCTGACTGCTCAGCTCGTGTCGGTCGATATTCTGAGCGGTGAGAGCCGCCTAGGTACGCGGGTGTACAATCTGTACCCGGTGTATGCTGGAACGCGTCGTTACCATCTACGGATGCGACGCGCTCCATCTGTTATCTTACTTTTTTACTACTTTATCTTTCATTGCTAAGCTATTGCACCTAATAATAATAATTTGCCTGAGATGAAGTATAAGATCTAAATGATACTAAGTTTTACGGATTATATCGCGTATATTAACTTATTTTAAATTGCGGGGTGAACTGACTGGTGGACCATGGGTGCTATAAAGTGCACGAAACGTCGGGAATTAATTACGCGATAGAATCCGTAAAAACTAGTTTTATGTGTAGTGTACGCGTAAACATAAGAAATCGGTGTATGAAGATCTTCTTCTAAATTAGCCCGTAACATACCTCTGCTGGGCATGAGGCCCCTCCCATTATGCTGTTCCTAGTTATTAGTCTTTCTGTAGATGTATTTCGTTATAATGATTCTCGTGTAGTGGTGGTGACAGAATACCCACTACCCCATATCTTTATGTGGGTGTGGTACGAAGCGACAGAGGGAAACTGAGGCAGAAGATGGGCAGCAGCATCTTTCTGATAACAGCAAAAAGCCAACCGGTGGCAACTATGGCAATTAACCCCCATGAGAAAGGTTCTCGAGTGGCAGCCTCGATCGACAGGCGAAGTGTAGGGCGTCCCCCCACTAGATGGAGTGACGAGCTGGTAAGACATGCAGGAAGTCGATGGATGCAGGTGACTCAGGACCGTGCTATTTGGCGTTCCTAGGGAAAGCCCATGTTCAGCAGTGGACTCGTGAAGTGAGAATGATGAAGACAGGGATGATTTGCTTTAATTGTAGACACTACCGATTTGGGTAGTTTACACGTCACATGCGAGAAAGCAATCATCTAACAGATCATGCTCGTTTTAAATATGGGATAATTTATCAATTTTATGTTTTAACTTGTAATATGAAATTATTTAATGTCATTTAAATATTATGTTAGTATTAATTCATATTAATTTCGTCGGTGTTTGTTTTTATGTAATATGTTAGTACTGTTTTATCCTATTGTTAATTATTTTAATGACTGTGTATGCCGTAAGTAGGGTTTGTACTTAGTCATAAATAAAATCTATTAATACATATACTATATAATATATTTATATTGTAAAATATCAGTGCCATATGCTTCTATAATCTGTTACACCCTATTTTTTTCCAGTCGGTAAAAATAATCACCCAGTAATGTTGTGGTACTTAGTTTGTTGGTGGTCTTAAATTAAATAAATAAATTAAATAAATCACCATCACAGACCGTGAAGTATTTGTAACCTTCACGATTTGTTTCTTACGACCATTGATTTATACGACACTTACGGGACGATATGGGGCGATGAATGTATTTACGCCATCACAACACGTCAAAGGTGTTGCCTTTTTTAATTTTTGGCACTTTTCTTATATTTCGCAAAATAAGGGTGACAAACATGACAACAGTTTATTTAATGATGGTTTTCGAGACTTATCATACAAACTACAACAGTATTATGCGGTTATTTAACGCTGGTGCGACCTTCCCTAGTATAGCCGATCAATTCGAATTACAGCAATAATATTGCTGCATAGCTCGTACAGTAAAAAGCTAACGTAGCATTAAAAAGGTAATAAGGAGCGAAAGCGGAAATAAGCAGGTTAAGGACACGCGCAAGTACATCGCCTTAGTATAATTAAATCCGATTTTAAATGAAATCAACTCTAAACCGGTCAAGAGAACAATAGGACATCCCTACATTTGTCCGGTATACAGCTGTTGGCACACTCATAAAATGGAAAGAGGAAAAGCCATTTAAAATGATAATTTATGTTAAAATGTACGTGAAAGTGTGTAGAGCCAGTTCACGGGTAATTAGTAAATTCTTGACGCATTCTTAGCACACGTACTACGACGTATGCTAGAGGAGTAGGTAGGATACTGAATATTTAATATATTATGCTCTCAGTTTTGTTATGTCATTAGTTACTCATACGTTCAACGGTGAACGGTATAAGTTTATCCATTTAAAGTGAAATTAAATCTTTATGCATTTAAGGATTTTTTTTAATCCAAAAATTCCTCTAATCAGAGAAGCATCTCTTATAAACATATGCCTCTTATATAGAGTATAGTCTTATATTAAGTATGTTCCTCAAATACAATAACATTAAGTAAAAGCTAGTAAGTTCATTGCAAACACGATTAGTGAGTAGTCCCGCCACCATAAGCAGTAACCTGTTCGCAAGTATGACGTACATCTGTGCTCAGATATTATAATATGAGCATATTTTGTTTACCGCAGCACGAACTGTAAAATCTTACCGATGCTATTTAACAAATTATCGAACTTTTTTGCACTATCCCATCACTAGTTGCGTTCCTTACTTGTTATAGATTATTGCGAGAACTATACATGTTTTTGAACGGTTTTCTATCGGTACTTTCCACGTGAAACACAGCAGTATTATAATAACTGTTTTATTATATTCTAACTGCGTGATTCAACGAATGTAGAGTTGTCCCATACGTACTGCAGCCATAATTGAGCTTCAGTCATAATTGACTCGTTCATTCAGTCAAAATTCAACTGCTGAATATCATATGCCTCTGCCATAAATTGATTACTCGTTCTGTCGCCTTTTAAGACACCCACAGGCTACAGGCCACACTTATTTAATATCTAAAAGGTATTAGAGCAGACTCTACATTTTTATAGGATGGGATGACAAACGAGCACACAGTCCATCTGATGGTAAGTGGTTGTTGTGGTCCATAGACATCTATATCTATCCTCGATTACGAATCAAAATGCAGATGCGTTGTCACCCGTGAGGACTCGAAGTCTAAGTTTCCGGTCCTCTACACTTACCGTACGAAACACAGCAGCAGCTACTATTTTATACTGATGTTCCGTGAGAGCGAGGTCTTTCCCCGGTCGAGCCGACCCATTCGTGCTATAACTATACTACTAATGTAACTGCAGCATGGCTCTACCACGTAGTAAAACATGTCTTTGAAGTATTACCGGATGCAAGTTTATTAAAAGCCGCTAAATGTAGTGATTATATACACCTTTTTTTGAATGTCGCCATGAAGTTATATTTTTATGTTAAACTGACAATTCGTCTTGATTTGATCGTACAGTTCGTAATATGTATGTTATAATCTATGTTAAGACTGCCCCGTTGGTCTAGTGGTTGTAGTAGTGCGACTGCTGATCATGAGGTCCTGGGTTCGAATCCCGGGTCGGGTCAAAAAATCAATTATTGAGTTTTTCCGTCAAGAAATCCTCAGTAGCTGCCCGGAGTCAGGAAGTTGGCGGTGTCACACCCCCGTGCCTCGGAAAGCACGTGAAGCCGTTGGTCCTGCGCCTGATCTCTCTCCGGTCGTGTGGGTTTACAGTCCCATCGGATTATGAGAGTGAGGGAATAGAGAGTGCGCCTGTGCTTGCGCATACACTTGGGCACTATAATCCAGTCCTGCGCTGATGGCTGGCCTCCGTCAACAACTCTTGAAACTGAACTTGAAATCGAGTTGAGAATATTCGACATTGACTTTAAAACTTTTCAAAGTCAATGTCGAATAATCATTGCACATTTGGCCTTAACAAATTTACCATAACTGTCGGTAAACACGCAATGTGACGTGCCTTAGCGGTGAGAGTAGTTATCATTGCTAATTGAAAATATTTTCTAAAGCACGATTTTGTGATTGAGGGAAAGGTACTGAAGGAAATTTCATCGTAGATGTAGTAATAATTTCACATAGATATAATGATTTCTTAAATTTACGCGAACACTACACATTGAATAAAACTATTATTTACGGATTTTATCGCGTTTAATTACATTAATTTATTTTTATTATTATCCCGACGTTTCGGGTGCTTTACAGCACCCATGGTCACGGGGGGGCCCCCCGTGACCATGGGTGCTGTAATAATAAAAATAAATTAATGTAATTAAACGCGATAAAATCCGTAAATAATAGTTTTATTCACATAGATATTTTTTATTTCTCTTTACAAAAAGTATCTCTTATACAATAATCAAATCAAATTTCGGATCTAATACATAACAAAATTTCATCAGGTGTCGGTGTGCCTTCGTTTTGTTTTGTTCAGAAACTCCTGTATTATAATGACTATGATGAGGAAACATGTAGTTTCAAACTATGTTAATAATATTTGATTTCTTTGTGTTATACCGGACTCTTCAAATGTACTTAAAATGCTAATTTGTTTTCTATTATTAAATAAAAAATCAAGAGTTCGGTTAATTGATAAGGCCTTTTCGAAATGTATATAATATGTATGCTTTGTCATACTGCAATTCACTGTAAAACACCTATTTATAATAAAAAGCACGTTTAAAAGTTGTAAATATTTTACTGGTCGTGATGCCCTCTTCTGACTATTCAAGTGCAGGATATACTATTGTGATTTATGTGTCAACGCAGAGAGGCACTCACTTAACCTGCATATGAAATGGCATGATGACTAAGACGCCATTGGCATGCATTATAATTGAACATAAAATGTTATTAAAAATTAAAATTTTAACGAACTTCAAAGGGTTTTTAGAGTAAGGCCACGTTACAGCTATAGTATAGTTGTAGCACGAATGGGTCAGTTCGACCTGGGTACGACTACGCTCTCACAGAATACCAGCGTGAAATAGCAGCTTAATGCTGCTGTGTTTCGTATGATGAGTGTGGAGAACAGGAGAACCTTTTTACTGGAGACGGGGCATTCCAACTTAATCCTTATGAGTGACAACGCATTTTGATTCTTAATCGAGGATAAATGTAAACGTCTATGGGTTATAACATCTACTTACTATCAGGTGGACTGGGTTCACGTTTGTCACACATATTCTATAAAAAAACTATGAAGAATAAAATAATTTACATTCTGTCGTTTTAAGACGTAAAAAAAGTAAAGTTACAGCCTATATACGTCCCACTGCTGGGCTCAGGCCTCCCCTCATTTCTGAGAGGGTTTAGGGCAAGGAAGTGTCCGCCGCGCTGCCCAAATGCGTGTTGACGAACTTCAAATGTCTTCAAAATATTTTTTTTCTTATTCCTCAGACATGCAGGTTTCCTCACGATGTTTTCTTTCACCGCCGAGCACGTGGTAAATCAGCACTTAAAATTGCAATTAACAATTTCATTGGTGCCGGCGGGGATCGAACCCGGGTTACTCGAGTTCTGTTATATTTACAGCGAGCGTTAACCACTGAGCTAACACGGCTCTAAGACGTATTTACGACGGTTTTAAGACGTATTAAAGAATAAAAGCCGCAGTTTCAGAAGCTTATAAAGAAATAATTAGAAGAAGATTACAAGGACTTTTCTTTTTCTTTAGAGACGGTTTTCACTTCTTTTAAGGTTATAATTTTGACCCTTTTGAGTGATATAAAGAATGTCGTAAGTTCAATGTACTAACAATTAAAATGTCGTCAAAATAGTAATATCGAAAATTTCATCCCTTACTTTCTTCTCACCCTTACGGATGGTAGAGTTTTCTTCATTGGAGTGAAGCGAGCGGAGCTCCCATGGCGCAAGAAAACGATTCTTTGAAATCTATCTAGCTCAAAGCAGACAAGGTTTGTAAACATTAAAAATCTGAATTTGATTTTTTTCTCTTTTACTATCTAATCAATTCGTTAATTTTAATCAGCGCAATGTCATACCATTTGATTGAATCTTTTGTTGAAATAAAGATAGTTATGACTTTAGACTTTTTAACTTCGCTCCGTTTATGATGCTAGCAAAAGGTTTTACCTTTGCATCTGCATTGGCCCTAGTAAGTGTATGGCAACACCACTGAAGTATAAACTATTTAATAATAATAGAGTTGTTTTCTAATATTTCCGATAATATTACATATTAAATGAAACTAATCTTTACGGATTTTAGCGCGTTTAATTTAACTTTTTTTAATTTCCGACGTTACGGGTGCTTTACAGCACCCACGTTCACTAAGGGACTGATGTGCTTGACGTCCCGATGTCATAGTTAGCCCGGTTACCATCAGTTTTTTGGATATTAATTTTTGGTCCAATCTACGCAGAATTTATTAATAGGTGAAATTAAACGCGTTAAAATCCGTTAAAATTAGTTTCATCATACGAACAGAATTATTAAAAATAGTTCATAATTGATGTAGATTTTACGAAATATACATACGAAAAAATGAACATGCAGGCGAATTTAGAACCTCTTTTTAAAAAAAAATTCCTAAAAGGGTTTAAAGAATATCAGTATCAAAATATCAGTATTACTATACGGTTTTTTGCTGGTATTCTGTGCTAGCGTGGTCACTTTCGAGAAATTCGTACTGCAAACATAACCTTGATACGCTACAGCGTAGCTTTCCCGCGCAAAATTATTTTTTTTAATTTGTAAGTTAAGTATTTGGAATGTCGCAACGCTACCAATCGTCCCACATGGTCAAACTGAAGTTGAACTAATCTTTTTTTTTTAAATTCTATCCCAACAGTAATACATAACTATATTTCGACATCGGAACATCTCAAATTATTCATAGACTAAAACAGATTAAAATAACAATGGTACAATTCACTTGTTTCGACGCCATTGTTCGAGTAAAATTGACGGTCAACATCATGGTACTATCACAATAATTGTCTACATTGTGCGGCGAACTTCCCACGGACGAGTTAAGAACAAAGATTAGATTGCAATAGAGGAGTTTTTTTTCATAGTCTATCAAAAGAGTTATTAACATGTTTATGAGCCTCATCATCCACTTACCAACTGGTGTACTGTTTGCTTGTTTATCATCTTTTTTTTTAAACGAACATGTTTTTTTTTGATCTCCTGTTTCAAATTCCCTTTGGTGTCTCTTATAAAACACAAGGGATTGTCTTACGCCGCCACAACATGGCTACTATGATAATATTTTTATAGAACGTAGTTACAAACGAGCACACAGTTCACTTGATGGTAATTAAATGCTGTAGCGCATCTATTCCAGATTAAGAATCGAAACGAAGCTGCGTTGTCACCCCTGAGGACTAAGATGGAATGCCTAGTTTCTAGTAAAAAGGGTCTCCTGTTCTCTACACTCACCATATGGAATACGGTAGAATTACGCTACTATTTTACGCTACGCTGGTATTCTCTGAGAGCGTGGTCCTTCTGCAGTCAAGCCGACCAATTGTTGCTCATAATACGGTTGCAGTATAGCTCAATCACGTAAAACTAATAAAACTATAACTATTGTTCGTTAAAATGCGCTTTAATTTAACACTTTACTATGTTTTGCAATGAAAACTAATTTAACGATACATCGCGCTTTAAAATCTGTGAAACAATTTAGGCGAGAGATCATAACGTAACACAAACATGTACAAATATATTTGTAAAACGTAACCGCTTTTCCATTGTGTTCTTTAGAAACTTCTTTAGCCTAAGTGTCATCTCTAAATATTGCTTACTCTATGTCAAAATCTATGCAAACATGTTCTTTCCATCGTCATGGTTCTTGCGACACGCCTTTACATGTACGTTTGAATTGTAAACTCGGACTAACAAAGAAAGATAGAGACTGTACACTACGTACATTAAAATAACCGAAACCAGACTCAGCTTGTTGCAGCGCCATCTATTGGCGTACTAGACTAATAAATTTCTTGAAAATCCATCTTATTGTATCTATTTTATTGTAATTCTGTTTTGTCATTCATCATCATCATCATCATTCATCATTACAGCCTTTCACAAGTCCACTGCTGAACATAGGCCTCCCCCAAGTAATGCCACAAAGCACGGTCCTGAGCCACCTGCATCCATCGACTTCCTGCATGTCTTACCAGGTCGTCACTCCATCTAGTGGGGGGTCGCCCTACACTACGCCTACCGGTACGAGGCTGCCACTCGAGAACCTTTCTTCCCCATCGGTTATCGGTTCTTCGAGCTATATGGCCGGCCCATTGCCACTTCAGCTTACTAATCCGTTGGGCTATGTCGGTCACTCTGGTTTTACTGCGGATATCCTCATTTCTGAGTCTATCACGCAGAGAAACTCCGAGCATAGCCCTCTCCATAGCTCGCTGAGCGACCTTAAGCGTCCTCATACGGCCAGCAGTGAAGGACCACGTCTCAGATCCATAAGTCATCACTGGCAACACGCACTGGTTGTACAATCTAGTTTTTAGAGATTGAGGTATACCTGACGAAAAGATATGTCGTAATTTCCCGAACGCTGCCCAGCCGAGTTGAATCCGTCGATTGACCTCTCGGTCGAAGTTGGACTTACCTAGTCGGACTATTTGTCCCAGGTAAACGTACTCGTCAACAACTTCGAGCATAGTGCTCCCAACAACTACCGGCATAGGTGTGACATGGACATTGAACATGATCTTTGTTTTGTCCATGTTCATCTTAAGACCTATCCGTTGGGAGGCACTATTGAGGTCATTGAGCATAGTGCTTAAGTCCTCCAGCGATTCTGCCATAAGGACTATATCGTCGGCAAATCGAAGGTGAGTGATGTACTCGCCATTGATGTCAATACCGTATCCTTTCCAGTCCAGTAGCTTGAAAGTTTTGTCATTACCCACAATTTATTGCACTTTTTGACGTGACGTGTGACGCATTACTATTTATTTAAACTTGTACACAATTGTAATCAGACGAAATCAACATTTTATTTCTAAATTCATTTACATGAATTCGTTAAAGAATTAACATTAGCGCGCACTCTCGCGATAATCGAAGAATTCACACATCTTACTAAAGTAAGGACTCGCAAACACGCACACATGTGAGCCTGAAATAATTTTTAAAAAACAATATAGTAGAAATTTAAAAATATGTTGATTATAGACCAAAAATGTATCTAAACTCGAGCCAGTATCGTTAATTTTGTAGAAAATGGCAACGGAAGTTCGTTTTTACAGTATAAAAACAATTATTTTCAACAACACTCATTACCATTTGAAGATGAAGAACCAATCTATACATGGTAGTTTTTAGTTATATTTGGTTTGGTTTAGTTTTGTCACAAAATGTACCGAAAACAGTATAATTTTGCTCGATTTGCAAACGCGTCCTTAAAGTGGTAAGGCATATGAAGTGACGCCGGATTAGTACACGCGTTTACGCACGTATGTGCCCCTAAGTATACATACTTAGTACGCACTTCGTATTCATTCCCTTTGTTAGTATGAGGTAGAAATACGTTAAAACTAGCTTTTCCACGATTTTGTAACATTATTTGTAATGAGGATAGAATGGAAAATTCAAAACAAGCCTTTGGTTGTATAGACCAAATTATAAAAAAATAAAAACTACTAACGGCTTAAGGATCTGCCAACTTGTATAGACTATCGGTCCGTGAGTCCACAGAAGGTGGTTTCTAAAAGAACAGGAGGATATGAGTCGTCATTCTTACTCTCAAGTTTGTGCTCACAGGCTGAGTGTAGCCATTCAGCAAGAAAACACTATGTATTTATTATATAAATAAATAGTGTTTATATAATAAAATAATAAAATAGTGTTTATATTAAACATTATTTATTATATAAAACTTACTGAAATCATAATTGTTACGTATAAAAAAACTATTTCTAAAATTTATTTCGCGACGTTGCGAAGCAGTCCACGTTTATTACAGGGTACCTAATCACCTCAAATTGGTGAATGTGATGACGACAAAAGAACAGAGTAATTAGATCAATTATATTTTAATATTATATAAGCCTGATATTACCTGATATATTACAGAGGCAAACAAGTTACTTCCGTGATTACAATCTAACCTGCCAGTTCTGTTTTTCACGCTTGGTTTTTTTTTCATTTCGCACTGGCTGCCCGGCAGGCGTCATAATGATTTAAAAAAAACAATTAGAAGCCCGCGCATAACAGCTCACCAAAGTTTCACCTTTATTATCAGATGCGGGACTCGACGATACGGGACAGACAAACATTCGTTTTTATGGTTATAAATCAAGTATTAATAATATTTTGTAAATGTGCTCATCCATCAGCTATCTTGTCTAAATTTGACTAAATTTGTTATATTAATCATTGTCAGAAGGTCAGATCATACAGCCGAATCTGACGTGTGTTTTGTTCGCAAAATTCTCAACAATGTGCTTATGCCTCACTTTGCGAAGTTTTTGGGGATTTTGCGCAGTTGAAGACAATAGTAACTGAAGCCGCCCAAGCGGATAAAAAAAAACATGTGATTTACCTATATCATCCAATCACATTTAACATCGTTTTCACTAATAGTTAACATGTACACAAAATCGCGTCACTTTTAGATATCAAAATTCACAAAATACGTCATATTCTCCTTAAAATTACTGGCCAGACTTCTTGGTTAGTAAAAAAATATAATTTTTAAATTATGAAGTGATTTAATGTTTAATCAGATAAAATCATAGTCGTAAGAATTATCTTCGAGTCGGAGGCCATCTTAGCGATGAATTTCTCTCAGTGAAAGTTATATCCAAACTTGTTTCAGCGCAAAACACCGATGCGGGTGTTATTTCTGATTATATAATTCATCTCGTGTATCGTACTCGTACGGAGGTCAATGTACTTGCAAGGATCGGTGTTCGAATTTCCAGTTGCGCTGAGATTTCGTTCGCTTAATCTCTAATATTCGACAATGCTAACTGGCTCGTTGTGAGTTAAGGTGATACCTCGAATATTTTTTCTACTTAAGATATTTTTTAAAGTTTTATAGATTGCAAACCAAAATTTTGGTGTATGATTTTTGACTATATGATCTTGGATTGCATAAAAGGAAAACACGATATCATGTAATTTTCTCGATAGAAAAAAATTGCAAAGTAGACTCTAATTATTTACGTTTATGTAATGAATAATTTCATGGAATTATTTTTAAGGCATAGTAAATAATTATATCTAAGTTCTCATAAACCAGTTTTTTTATCCATAACGAGGTTTTGTTAAAATAAATAAAAATGTTGTTTGGCGTTTACTTAGTTTTTTTCCGAGCGCTTGCTCGGTATGGCTATCTCATAATTTGCGTACTATGAAGTCATTGCATCACTTTCATTTCGACACTCCCGCTGTCGTCCGTTAGCTTCACCGACAAAGGAATAAGCCACGCCCCCAAAGTTTCGATTTATTTTCAAGGTATCCTCTTAACTATGTTTTTAGCAGTGGAAATTCTTCGGGTATCCCGCTAGCCGCTAGACTCTAGTGTCTAGAAATAATGGCTCGGCGACAGATTGTAAGTAGGGCTGCCACCTTTTTTAAAATAAATATAGATATTTTCCCAAAAAGGGATGCAAAAATATAATACTTTTGAGAAATTCCAGAGAAATAAAAGTACACATTTATTTTTAATATTTATGTCTGAATGTACTCAATACAAATATGAATGTATTTTTCCATATATATTTATTTTGCTCTTTGCTTTGGTCAGCAATGATCTAACCACCTTACCTTCTACCATACTTTTAAAATAATTATAGGAGACTGAGCAATTTAGATTCATATTACTTAAAATAAATTAAAAATTCTTTCCGTAAAACATATCTTGTTCCAGACTTCCAATCACAGTTAATACAAAAAAGCGACAGTTGAATTAGAGATAAAAATATTGTATTTTATTTTCCTATAATATATAGTACAATCGACGGAAATACAGTACGATGCTATATTATATAACAGTATAGGTGGCAACCTTAACTGGAGGCGACTTTTGGAAAAGTTTATTGATTAGTGTTGATAATCTTCCGCTCACTAGGTGTCGCTAGTGGGGGCTGATATGAAGGTTTTATAATAATAATAATAATAATAATAATAATAATAATAAAAATAATAATAAAAAGGCGTAGGGAAGTGACGACCCCATCGCCCGCTGACGAAACAGTTAAGTGACAAAACTGCTACGTCGGTGCAGTCAGTCAGCGCCTTGCCAAGAGGTGTGAGCGCCGTGCCTCGGCAGTACTCAGGGTGCAAAGGCCCGTTTGTGCTTACGGCCGTACAATGATACAATGAAACGGTGCCGGGCCTGGGCGTCTCCCGTTAATTGACGCCCAATAATGGATGATGGATTTGAGTAGAAAGAGTATAGGGCCGCTGCCTGGGGGTCGCCGGGGCGCGTCTGGAGCTGGCGCTGGACGCGGCAGTATGCGGGCCGCCAGCCGAGCGCGAGGAGCTGCAAGATCACCTAACAGCCCCCCGCATCCATCATCCCCACCAGACGGCTTGATGTCGGCAGGGTCCTCTCGGACTCGGCAAGCGGCATCCGCCGCTGGTGGAGTGCGCCGCATGCGTTGGACAAGGGATATGAACGCAAACGCATTGCGGGCGTACTATAGGGCGAAAGGGGAGGAAACTGCGGGGATAGCGTATCGGGCTCGGATGCACTGCTTTTTTGCTGAGCTGGAGCCGTCTATTCCCGTCACGGAACAAAACCTGGCAGACCGAGTTCGGTACATCATGCGCTCGAAAATATTTGATGATGCCGAGCTCGAACGACTACGACGTGAGGCTATTCCCTCATCGAATGAATTGGCTACGGCTGGGGATGCGGCTCCTCAGGCGACAGACCAGCTGCCACGCGTAGAAGCCGCCATGGATCTTCCAGTTGTGGTTGATTCAGACGATGATGAAATGGTCTCCCACAAACTAGAGCAAATGAGGAGTATATTGGAAGAGGCGATTTTGGAAACGCGCAGCATGCCTCTCGAAAATCGACCGCGACTTCCCCGCATACCCCTAAGCAAGCGAAATCGGGCTGTCGTGAGGGCTCTTAACCCAATGCTGGTAACCTATTTGGAAGCCAGCCGGGACCTTTGCGAGACGGACTCAGTTCTTTTTGGCGCCGCAGTGGCAGCTTGCCGTATAGTAGCGCCATCCCAGCCTGGAGAAAAAGAATTGAGGACCGTATCGCAAAGGCAAGGGCCCTTATCGGCAGACTGATAAGCTTCAGGTCGGGTAATAATAGACCAAGGGTTGTGCGCACCGTTAGAATGGCGTTTGCTGGGACAAATATCAGTTTGTCCCAGCCGGACATCACGCAGAAACTAACGGAGCGCATAGACGACCTGAAGCAAAAGATTGCTGCTTGGGGGAAGCGGATTCGCCGATTTACCGAGAGGTCAAGGCGGTTCAACCAGAATCGTCTCTTCCAGAGTGATCAGAAGAGGCTCTACAAATCATTGGAGCGACCAGAGGTATGTGGAGCGGGCCCAGGACCGGATCAGGCTAACACTGTCGCATTTTGGCGTGGCCTGTGGTCAGAGCCCGTAAACCACAGCGAGGGCCCTTGGACGGAAGTTGTTGCGAGTCAGTATGCGAGTATTACGCCCATGGACCCCGTCATCATAACGCCGGATGACGTAGCTGAGGCGGTCCGTAGAGCCCCGAACTGGAAAAGCCTGGGACTCGACGGACTGCATCACTACTGGCTGAAGGGGTTCATGGTGTGTCACGCTGTGCTCGCCCGTCAGTTTCAAGAGGCTCTCAACCAGAAGTCGCTCCCTAGCCTCTTCACTACTGGGATCACTCATTTGGTTCCTAAAGACCAGGTTACCACAGACCCGAGCAAATACCGCCCCATTACGTGTCTACCCACCATATATAAGACACTGACATCCATTTTGAGCGCGAGAATCACTCGTCACCTGGAGCTAAATCAGGTGATGTCACGCGCTCAAAATCGATGTCGGGGCGGTGGTCGTGGAACTAAGGAACCACTCCTCATTGACGCGGTCATTGGCAAAGTGGTGAAACGCAACCGTCGGAATTTCTCCGCCGCCTGGATAGACTACAGAAAGGCATTCGACTCGGTGCCCCATACATGGCTAAAGAGAGTCCTCGAGCTGTACAAGATAGACTGTACAGTGAGAGCTGTACAAGATAGACTGAACCCTCTCAGTACTTTACTGGAGGGCTCCGGGAGGGGATTTCAGCTTCGGAAAGGAGGTACAAAAGTGACCCACCTTTTCTATATGGATGACCTCAAGTTATTCGCCTCCAGTCGCTCCCATCTTATGGAATTGCTAAACATCACTTGTGAATTTAGCAATTCTATTGGAATGGAGCTGGGAACGGATAAGTGTGCGGTCCTCCATGTTGAGAGGGGAAGGGTTGCTAACTCTGAGGGCATAGACTTATCTATGCCCTTCAACTTAAGGCCCCTTTCCGAGGCTGAAACATACCGATACCTGGGTATGTCACAGAACATCGGTATCGATGAGGCTGGTATGAAACAGTCAGTTTGCGACGTGTTTTATGCACGCTTGACCAAAGTGCTTAACAGCCTTTTGTCCGGTGTGAATAAGACACACGCATATAACGGCTGGGTCATGCCTGTCCTCATGTATACCTTTGGCATACTCAGGTGGACTCAGACTGAACTTAACGCCCTGGATAGAAAAGTCCGCACTACCATGACGTCCCACAGGATGCATCATCCGAGATCGTCGGTAATGAGGCTGTACTTGCCGCGAAAGCATGGTGGGCGTGGCTTCTTGAGCGCGCTCACCATGCATAATCGCGAAGTGTGCAGCCTCCGTAATTACTTCCTGGCGAGATCTAATGATCCATTCTATAAGGACGTCATTTCTTGTGATAAAGGACTTACCCCTCTATCCTTAGCCAACGAGCAATGGCAAGACCCGGCAGTGCAGACAATTTCCGACCGGGAGACCGTGTGGAAGGAGAAGGAGCTCCACGGGAGGTTCTACAAGGCTCTACATGAGCCTTTCGTAGACACAGTAGCCTCCCTCCACTGGCTACGCTTTGGTGATCTCTTCGGGGAAACCGAGGGTTTTGTCTGTGCAATACAGGATCAGGTTATTAAGACCAACAACTATCGGAGATACATCCTAAAGGATGGCACCGTGGACATCTGCCGAGCTTGTCGCCATCCCGGTGAGTCACTTAGGCATGTCATCTTCGGTTGTTCGGCGCTTTCTAACTCTGAGTACTTGCACAGGCACAACCTAGTAGCCAGAATTCTTCACCAGGAGCTCGCTCTGAAATACGGTCTCGTTGATCGGAAATTGCCGTATTACAAGTACTTGCCGGAAGCCGTGCTCGAAAATGATCGCGCCAGGCTCTATTGGGACCGAGCCATCATCACAGACAGGACTATTCTTGCGAATAAGCCTGATATTGTGCTGATGGACCGGGCACAGTCAAGGATATTTTTGGTCGACATTACCATTCCGTATGACGAGAACCTCGTGAAAGCCGAAACAGACAAGCAAACAAAATATCTGGACCTGGCTCACGAGGTGACCGACATGTGGGGTGGTCTGCCGACTGAAATTATTCCTGTAGTCGTCTCTGCAAACGGGCTAATCCCAGTCAGCCTCTCGGGTCATCTGAGGCGACTGGGACTACGTGGCGGACCGCTCCGGGCTCAAATGCAGAAGGCGGTGCTCATCGATACCGCCCGCATCGTCCGCCGGTTTCTTTCCCTTTCCCCCTAACCCTCGGCCGTTTGGTCTCCCCTGCCGAGGGCCTCCATCTGGTTGGGCTTTTATTTATTTATGTATTTTTATATTTATGTTATGTTATTGATATTTATGTATATTTATCTTTTCATTTTCATTTATAATTATATATTTATAGAACCCAACCAGATGAGAAAACTATATAGATACCCCAAAAATAATAATAATAATAATAATAATAATAATAATAATAATAATAATAATAATAATAATAAAATATTTATTCATTGACCAAAAGTAATAAAATATTTAAAAGTTAAACTAATACAAAAAAATTTTTTTAGAAGGACAATGAAAGGGTTCTGACTCAGCATGTGTTGCAGAGAATCTACAACGCTGTTATTCTGTCAGCACCCATATACCTACTTAGTGAGCTAAAGTATAACAGTACGCGTACATCACCGATTATATTACAATTAGCTTTTAGTGTTAAATTATTTATTTATTCATTCAGCCAGTACAAGAACTATATAATTAACCAGTACAAGTTATCATAATATTTTTTGTTACACTGTGTCATTCATTGAGTAGTTGCGTTTAAAAAAAAACTTTATCAGTTTCTAGAGTATTATATTAATACACAAAACAATACGTCAGTGGTTTGCTCTTTAATTTTTTGCACATTTTTAACTGAGGAATATATGTAGTTTAGATTATACATTTTAGTGTAATTAATACAAAATATTAACTATGGTACGTGAGGGTAATATGGTCATCCGGTTAATATGGCCACTATTTTTATTACGCAAAACCTATAGCCTTGTTTGCATAGATGGCTGTGTGATCGATAGCTCTTCGTCAATCAAAATAATAAAGGGTCACTTTTTTATTTATTTAACTGGCTTTATGGCTCTGGGTTCCAGCCCTTCTAAGCCTAATTATTGCTTTCGGGATCTTCATTTTTATAGATTTTTTTCTTCACAATATGCTGATGCACCACATTGTAAAGTTTTTGCGAGATTTTGACGACAGCTCAACCCAGCGGAATAGTTGATGACGACAGTCACTCAAGTTCATAAAGCGCCCAAGCGATCAAAATAACTTGAGTTTTATGTCAACATCGATGTACTTGTTTCGTCGCTTTCTCTAATAGTTCACACGCGCAGACACCTAATTCACCAAGTCTCATCACTTTTACGAATCAAAATCCACTTCAAACCATTATAGCGATAAAACAGGAGCAATAATCACAAAAACTCTTTAAACGATGCAGTTAAAACATGTAAAAAATAGCACACGCACATACAAGGCAAGTGTGGGGATAAAAAAAGACATTAAGTATATTGTTTTATTAAGTTCAAAAGGTAGAGCGGAGGGAATTTTCTGCTCCAGCGGCTTCGAGCGTAAACGTAAGGTGAATTAATATGTTCGCTTAACACTTTTACAGTATACATGTTACCATAAAATGTTGAGACTCTTAGGTTTTTTCTTGAGGAGTAACAGAGGGGGGGATGGAGAGTTTAGAGAACCTGGCTTAAAAGACGTAAGACAAAAATAAAGCATATCATATTGTTTTCAATACAATGCTGTTATATTAGTGACAAAATGTATTAATTAAGAAGTGGTAAAATTAAAAAAAATACAACACACTGTACAATCGACTTCAATATAATCAAAATGAGAACTTCATTAATATATTCGAAGTTAATTAAACACGTATTATTAAAGATAACTCAAAAGTACTCGTCAGATTTTGATTAAATTTATATTAAAGATATTAATTAATTTGCAACCTTCCGCTAACTAAATACAATGTTGTGTCTTACCTGGATTGAAGAGCACCTCCCGCCCTCCCTCAATTGCGTGTACCAATCCCGTCACCACTAATCCCAGCACCACTACTCCCAACACCACTACTCCCGGCACCACTACTCCCAACACCACTATTCCAGGTAAGACACACCATCGACGATAATACGACACGTGTTTCGCCTCGACATCACCCGAGGATGCCTCACGCATCAAAAACATACAGTCGAATTGAATACCTACTCTTTTTTGAATTCGGTAAAAATAATCATACTAGGTACGCAATGTCTGCGCGTGGGATGCACTTATATGCACCTAAAACTTTGTTGTTGATTGCAAATGATTTTAAATGCATTATATTATTATGGGAGTCCTTATTTACGTTAAGTTGAGCATGTGTTGTCTTGGTTTGTGCGTCATTTGAACTCCGTCGCGTCGTTCTTTCTTGTTGGTCTGAGGTAAAAACATAAAAAACCAAACAAGTTCAATTAATTTCAAAAAGTTAACTTCACTTAGCCAGAGTCCATACCAAATAATTCGACGTGATGACATCATCATCATCAGATCTCAAGCGTGTATGAGCAACGAACTCAGAGTTGCACACAAATCCGAAAGGGATTATGTAACTTTCTTCTTTTTTTTTAATTAACATAATAAACAGATAGAAATTCAGTAAAGCAATTACCGGAATATTGCAAGTGCAAATTAAAATTAATTTGCACTCATCTCTATTAATGTTTCGTTTATTTCCAGCGGAATAGCTTATTATTGTCGATTATTTCCGAGATAGTGAATTTAATAAGCGTTTTCGTAATTAACAACTGAAACGAGGGAAAGAGTTTTTATACGTGGCAGAGTAGAGCCATGCTGCATCTATTTTATAGTTGTGGCACGAATGGGTCGGCTCGGCTAGAGAAGGGCCGCACTCTCACAGAATACCAATGTGAAATAGCAGCATACAGTCCAACTGATGGTAAGTGGTTGCTTATAGACATCTACATCTATCCTCGATCACGAATCAAAATACAGATGCGTTATCACCCGTGAGGACTAAGACGGAATGCCTCGTTTCCAGTAAAAAGAGTTTCCGGTTCTCTACACTCACCATACGAAACACAACAGCATTAAGCTACTATTTAACGCTGGTATTCTGTGAGAGCGTGGTCCTTCCCCGTTCGAGCCGACCCTTTCGTGCTACAACTATACTACTAATATAACTGCAGCATGGCTCTACCACGTATAATAATCGTATGATGAGTATAGAGAATCGGAGACTCCTTTTTCTGGAAACGAGGCATTCTATCTTAGTAGTCTTCAGGGGTGACAACGCATCTGCGTTTTGATTCTTAATAGTGGATAAAAAGGTAGATGTCTATAGCCCACAGCATCCACTTACCATCAGGTGGACTGTGTGTCCGTTTTGTCACCGTTTATTCTATAAAAAAATATTTTTAAGCTATTGCATAGCTTCTATCGCGGGCCTTGAGCGCGGGGACCGAATCCAGAAATTTATTCCGTAACGAAAAAACCTCACGCTCCCCACTCCGACGGGCACGGAGGTGTGGCTTGAAGGCCGTGCATTGTCTAACGTCGCGTCGTTTCTTTTCGGCAGTCTTCGACACGGTGTTTGCGTGCGTGCAACTAGACGTATTCTACGACTCTACGAAGCTCGCACGAATCGAGACGAGCTGCTCCGAAATCGGACGAATACATAAGCAGCTGTTTATAAGAAAGTATATAGGTGTATAGGTATTTATGTACAACAGTGAATAGCTGTACTTGTAAAATTTGTGTATAAAGTGTTTTGAATATGAATGAACAAAGTGCATTTATTATTTATTTACTTAATAAAAGAAAAAAAAATTGTTTTCTATCGGTCACCACGCTCAAAAAGTGTAACTTGAATTAATATCAAAGAAAAAGAAATACTGCATAAATAAAATAAATAAATAATTATAATTGCATAAGTTGATACAAAATGCTATGCAATAGCTTTACCGCGGCAGTCCCCGAGTGCCACACGTCTTTTTTTTAATTCAATATCTTTATCTCTATATATAAAAATCGATAGCTGTCCGTGTAGTACCATTAACTTTACTGTTCAGTTGACAGAACACGCTAGTGGAGGGCTTATATTTGCACTTTACACAATGAAGTCAAACAAAACATACTTTTCACAATGAAATCAAACAAAGCACTTTCCTCACAGCACAGACTAAATAATAGCTTATAGAGAAATGTCATGGCGGCCTTATGGTCGCCCATGTAATTACTCTAAGTGGTCGCCACACGCGGTCAGTTTAACTGATCATTGCAACTGTTTGAACTAAACTAGGACTGTTGATATTTTTTAAAATATCGGATTTTCGATATATCGATAATTATAATTGGGTATATCAATATCGGAGTTTTATATAATATAAGTTTATTTATCGATATATCGAAAATCCGATATTATAAAAAATTTAAACAGTCCTAGTTTATGTTTGATCGCTCCCAAGCTATTTCTAATTTGTCTTGTGTTGTTAATTGTATACATGATTGTAAGCTATTATTTGAAAAAAAAAATAGTCCCGCTGGGTTTCTTGCTGGTTCTTCCCAGGACAGAGGTTTTTTTGCGAACCAGTGGTAAATGAAAAGTGACTCAATAACTATTGTTTATAATCTACATTGAATAAAAAAGTTTCTGTTTCTGTTTGAACTGATCAGCTGGAATGATCAGTTGAACTGACCGTGTGTGTCGTCCATTAGTTCCAATTTTGTCCACGTGAACAAGTTGGTGACACTGTATATAAAAATTACATGTTTTCCGTGATGAACTCCTAAACTACGGAACTGATTTCAACGAAATTAATAAATGTGTATTGCTTGCTTCAACTTCAGAAATAGGATAGTTTTTTTCCCGATGTGTGCCACTCAATATTTTTTATTGCGAATTTAAAGATTTTTTTATAGGACAAAGGGTTGTCGGAACAGGCCGAACGACCTTTGTCAGGCCAGCGAGTAAAAAAGTAAAGTCGCTCTTATGCTTTATTTGCTGGTTTTGTACCGCTATACATATACATTTAGTGTCACGCTGCCGCTATATTTTAGTTGTAGGTTGTAGCTTGTAGCACGAATAGTTCGTCTCAACCGGGGCAGGACCACTCTCGCAGAATACCAGCATAAAATAGTAGCTTCATGCTGCTGTGTTTCGTATGGTGAGTGTAGAGAACCGGAGACCCTTGTGACTGGAATCGAGGTATTCCGTGTTAGTTCTCAGGGATGACAACGCATTTGTAATTGGATTCTTAATTGAGGACAAATGTGGATGTCTATGGGCCACAACATCAACTTACCATCAGGTGGACTGTGTGCTCGTTTGTCACCCAATGCTATTAAAAAAAACGCTTTATCGGAAAATATCTCTGTCCTTGAAGAAATGGCAAGAAATGCTGCGGAACTTTTTTTTTCAAAAAGATTTGTTTACACTTATATATTATGTTACACATTTAAAAACACAGAACAAATTATGACGACTCCGTGGTGCAATGACTTAGCAATGATTGACTGCGCTGGGGGTCGCGGGTTCGAATCCCGCACGGAACAAGTATTTGTATGACCTGCAAATAATCGTTCCGGATCTGGATGTTTATCCTTGTGCAATTTATGTTTGTAAACTGCCTCCATGATACAAGAGAAAATCTTAGTGTAGGGGTAACGTTTTTAAAAAATGCGGATATCCTCATTTCTAAGCAGCTCGCTGAGCAACCTTGCGCTTCCTCATATGACCAGCAGTGAAGGACATCGCCTCAGATTGCAAGAGTTATACAGTTTAATTGGGATTGACGGTACATATATTTAAGTTGAACGATATTTATGACTTTTTATTATATTTTTATATATATATTATTATTATACTTATATATTTTTGGTGCTATACGCGCGCCACATACTGTAAGTTAATTGTACTTGACTATAACCTTCTCGCAAGTGCAAGCAATAAGTTGACAAAGTTTTACCGCATCCAGATAAACGGTATGGCAACGTATAAAATACAAACAAACAAACATTATTATTTATATACATTAGACTAGAGATATGACCCGGCTTCGCACGGGTGATATCTGGATTCTACAACAGCGCTACCTACCTTGTTCGACTATGCCTATAACTTTCGAGGTAGAACAAGCAATTGTATTGATAAAGTTGAAAAAGTACCGATGAGCGGTATACGTGATAATAGAAGGTAATGGTCACCTTAAGCTTTTACGGAGACAAAAACACGAAGATTTTGATACGTGGTAGAGCCATGTTGCAGTTATATTAGTTGTATAGTTGTAGCACGAATGGGTCGGCTCGACCGGGGAAGGACCACGCTCTCACAGAATACCAGCGTGAAATAGTAGCTTAATGCTGCTGTGTTTCGTATGGCGAGTGTAGAGAACAGGATACCCTTTTTACTGGAAATGGGGCATTCCATCTTAGTCCTCACGGGCGACAACGCAGCTGTATTTTGATTTGTAATCGAGGATAGATGTAGATATCTATGGGCCACAGCAACCACTTACCATCAGGTGGACTGTGTGCTCGATTGTCACCCTATCCTATAAAAAAGTCGTATAGTACTATAACTACCATATTAAGACAAAAATAACAAACAAGCTTTGGCAATAATTACGAACACTTCGAAAAATCTAGTTAAAAACCTAACACTACACCATGCTAAAATCGACTAAAATATTTACTATAATGTCAACTGTCAAAATGGCGTCGATAAAACAGCGCCCTTTATATATATATATATATATATATATATATATATATATATATATATATATATATATATATATATATATATATATATATATTTATTTATATATTTACCGAACTGAATATTCGGCAGGATCACCTCGGCACGAAACCAATTCATACCGTAAAGCGCGCGAGATTAGCGCCGGACCCTGTCCCTCGCTCCCCTGCCTCACCTGACATGTTATTGCATCATCTAGTACTGAGCAAATTACCGGTACATGCTTATGTATTGACTATTTTGTGAGAAAAAAAGCATTTCGTTGTGTTATTCTTAGTGAAAATTGATAATTATATGATAAAGATGAGTGGCAGGATATCTACTAAGTATTTGGACGTATTTTAAAGATACTGACGACCAAAAGTAAAGTGAAATGTACTAATGTAATGTAATGTTTTTTGGTTGATTCCAAAACAAAATTAACAAGCTTTCTATTTGCTATAATTGAAAATAAATCTACAGTGCCTCAAAAACAAAACGCTATATAAAAGTAGACTTAACCCATAAATGAAATATACTTTCAACAGGAAAATTATGAAATATGGCATTACTCAATTCATACATTTAAATACAGAGGATACTTTGAGTACCACTTTAACGAACGTTCGGTGATTTTAGCACCGAACATTCGCCAATAAATACGAATATTCGGTAAAGCTGCCGAATATGCCGTATACCAAATATGAAACAAATATTCGGCCCATCTGTAACTTATATTTTGATTATATTAGAATAATGTAATTAAATAATAATAATAATCTTTATTTGCGTCAAACATGTTATAGATGTAGTTCACAGGTAGAAATCAAGCGCTCATGTTTTGCTTATTTTACATAGCATGCAAATATTTTGAACAATGTCAAATTTTCTTTAACTATTTGAAATACATTAGTCACCTGATTTAGTTAACAAAGAGAAATAATATTATAATAATTAATTACATGTCAATTTCAATACCTAATAATAGTCGCATAGTTTAATCAAAGATATATTGTAACAATACTATAGTTTGTTATTTTATATTTATTACAATAATTAAATGATTTTTTAAGCTATTGCATAGCTTCTATCGCGGGCCTTGAGCGCGGGGACCGAATCCAGAAATTCCGTAACGAAAAAAACCTCACGCTCCCCACTCCGACGGGGACGGAGGTGTGGCGTTGAAAGCCGTGCATCGTCTAACGTCGTTTCAGTTCGGCAGACTTCGGCACTCGGCAGACTTCGGCACGGTGTTTGTGTGCGTGCGACTAGTCGTATGCGTGTACACTAGCTGCTAACTGAATGATAAAAATTCCTGAATAACCTACATGTATTGTAAGATATTAAAAATATTTTAAACAATATTAACTTCTCATTTATACAATAAGAGAAAAAATATTGTTTTCTTATCGGTCACCACGCGCAAAAAGTGTAACTTGATTTAATATCAAAGACTTAAATTATATGTTAATTAGAATAGGATATTTAAAATATATTATAGTCTAATCGAATGCCAAAAAATTAATAATATAAATGCTCCAGACCGAATTTCGGTCACGGCGGCCAGCCTCATTGGAGACTAGCCATCGGCGCAGGACAGGATTATGGTGTGAAAGTGAATACGCAAGAACATGTGCATTCCCTATTGCCTCACTCTCATAATCCGATGGGACGGTAAACCGATACGACCGGAGAGAGATCAGGCGCAGGACCAACGACGGAAAACTCAATAATTGAGTTTTTGGCCCGACCCGGGATATTAAGCCAAGACCTCATGATCAGCAGTCGCACTACTACAACCACTACACCAACGAGGCGGCTAAAATTATATATGCGATGTCATGGTGATATGCCTATAAGTCGCTTAAATATTCATTAATTGTGAGAGTGAGAATTTGTATTTGAAAGTAATATACCTACGAATCTATTATTTGATAGAATTTTGCAGTTGTGCGCGCATCACGAAATAACTACTGGAGAGATTTCAATCAGATTTTCTAAGTTTTATTTCTTAGACACTTAGACCTTATCTAAAAAAATAAATTAAATATCTAAAAAAATACATAAATAAAATGATGAATGAAGTTGTATTTCATATACACCTGGCCCTTATTTAAAAAAAATATTGCGATATCTTCATTTAATATAAAGTTATTAAAGTTTTAAGAACTCGGAAAAAGTCGCAGGTATCAGCTAGTTTAGAATAATATACGAAATCAGAATCGGTCTTAAACCCCCGGTTCAACGTCCTTTGGGGGTTGGCTATATAGATGGATATAGTTGGCTATATAGTTGGCTATATAGGTTGGCCCGATATAGAAGAAGATAGAATATTTTCATACCCAAGTTGCAGTTTTCTTTCTCGGATACTAATAGATATGTTAATACCTAATCCTCAAATGTCTTGCCACCCGTATTTCACTTAAAATTCGGTTGAGAATACCTCATACCGTGTAATTATATTAATTGCATAACATTATACAATCGAGAAAGATTTGTAGATAGGATGTATGCTTAAGAACAGTCACTTTCGACAATCTTAACGCGGCTCGAAGCACTTTCTAATTCAATTTACCGGTTATTTAATATGTGACACGCAAAAAACCGGAAACATGTTCGATTAATGTGTGTTAAGAGCGTCACTCAGTGTGAACTCTCTAATGATGGGTGAGATTTCGTTTATCAATGGATATGTCATGTATGGACGGTGAAACAGACTCCACATTTTTTTTATAGAATTAGGGTGATAAACCGCACAAAATATTCCCGATGCTAAGTAGATACTGTGGCACATAAACATCTAAATTTATTCTCGATTAGGAATTAAAATGCAGATGCGTTGTCACCCCTGAAAACTAAGATCGAATGCCCGTTTCCAGTAAAAAAGATCTCCAGTTCTTTACACTCACCATACAAAACACAGCAGCATTAAGCTACTATTTCACGCTGGTATTCAGTGAGAGCGTGGTCCTTCCCCGGTCGACGTTATTTAGAGTTAGGATAATCAAAGACATTTATTTTATTTATTTTTTAATTTATATAATACAAAAACAGTCTTATATTAGTTCGTACAAAGGTTCTACTTATTCCATAATTTGCTGCAATATCTTCCATTAGAATTTATTATTATAAATTTTTCGTTTCCGCAAAAATGAAAATCTACAAGTTTTTCGAATAAAGTTCATCCTTTCCGAAGGTTAGCACGGACAGACAGACAGTCATTAAAAAAGGTTCTTTACGTCTTGATAGCGTGGTAGTTCATGGGCTAAACGCTCGCTATAAATTTCACGGTACGGTACAAACCGGGTTCGATCCCCGCCGGCACCAATGAAATTTTTTATTGCAATTTTAAGTGCTGATTTACCACGTGCTCGGCGGTGAAGGAAAACATCGTGAGGAAACTCGAATGTCTGAAAAATAAGAAAAAAATATTGACATGTGAAGTTCGCCAGCACACATTGGGGTAACGTGGCGGATATTTCCTTGCCCTAAACCCTCCCAAAAATGATAGGAGTACTGTGCCCAGGAGTGGGATGTATATACAGCATTCAACAAAACCCAAGTGGTTCTCCTTGTAGGGACACAGTAGTTTTAATATGTGATAGAGCCATGTTGCAGTTATATAAGTAGTATAGTTGTAGCACGAATGGGTCGGCTCGACCGGGGAAGGACCACGCTCTCACAGAATACCAGCGTTAAATAGTAGCTTGATGCTGCTGTATTTCGTTTGGTGAGTGTAGAAACCGGAGACCCTTTTTACTGGAAATGAGGCATTCCATCTTGGTCCTCACGGGTGACAACGCATCTGCATTTTTATTCGTAATCGAGGATAGATGTAGATGTCCATGGGCCACAGCACCCACTTATCATCAGGTGGACTGTGTGCTCGTTTGTCTCCCTATCCTATAAAAAAAACATAAATTTTGCTTAATTGACACTTTGCACTTGTGTCCGCTGTCCGGAGGCGAGTCGTTTCCCGTCACAGCACACGCCAGGCCGCTAACAAGTAGGAAGTATATTTTATCGCCGATGACAAATATCTTAATCTGTAAATTGTGATTTCTGAATAAACATCAGTAACTTTGAGATTTTGATTACTGCACCGGATAGGCACCTTTAGTACCTTCTGTGAGTCATTTACGGGACTATAAGTGCCGATCCACATTTGCCGTTCACAGTTCGTTCTCGGTCCGATCTCGGTCTGATTTATTATAAATTATAATGGAATGGGATTCGACCAAAACTTGACTGTTACTGGATAGTATGAATGCACACACATACTTTTTACTTGATAATATTTTATCAGACCGAGAACGAACCGAGAACGAACTGGGAACCGCATTATAATGAGGATCGACTCTAAAGCATAAGTAACTTGTATGTTAATAACCGTACAAAACGCTGCCCGACACCCGTACACCGTTAACTGCGTTATCAGAATCAGTATTCAAATGTTTTGAAATAACTTTATAATAATAATGTCATCCAGACCGAATTTCGGCTACGGTGGCCTGCCTCAACGGAGGCTAGCCATCAGCGCAGAGCAAGATTATAGTGTTCAAGCGTATGCGCAAGCACAGGTGCACTCTCTATTCCCTCACTCTCATAATCCGATGGGACGGTAAACCGACACGACCGGAGAGATGTCAGGCGCAGGACCAACGGCTTTACGTGCTTTCCGAGTCACGGGGGTGAGACACCGCCAACTTCCTGACTCCGGGCAGCTACTGAGAATTTCTCGATAGAAAAACTTAATAAATGATTTTGTTGGCCCGACCCGGGATTCGAACCCAAGACCTCATGATCAGCAGTCGCATTACTACAACCACTAAACCAACGAGGCAGTACATAAATAACTTTAGTACAGTAAACTGGATCATATTTTTTTAAATTAAATTAAATAAAATTTTTATTTGCAAATTCTGAGGTTTAATAACCTTTGCGTAAGCCGGGAAGTAACAGAGTATTGTCAAAGACCCCACTTTACGATTGCACATATCAGTAAGCACGTTATCAGGATCGATATTCAAACGTGTCATTATAACCACACACAATTTGAAAAAAAGTTATATTTTTATTTTTTTATGGTCGTATTTTTAGTTATTTCAACACTTTTGAATATCGATCCTGATAACGTGCTCAACGGGAACCACAGGTTACATGTTATATTAGGCTGAACTTTTAACTTTTTAACTTTATGTCTTAATACAATTCAAGTGCTATAATATATATATATATATATATATATATATATATATATATATATATATATATATATATATATATATATATATATATATATATATATATATATATATATATATATATATATATATATATATATACTAAGTAAGTAAGTATATTAAAATCATATATCAATGGAAACGTTATTAAATAAGCTATCAGATTATGCATAACAGATATATATGGTATCATATATATGTTACAAATAGTTTGCTATCACTCGACGCCATATTATGGCGTTTGACAGCAGATGCGCATATTATTTGAGACGCCAGAATATGGCGTTTGGACTGTCGAGGGGATAACTGTACAAAAATACCACGAGTAGCCTCTCAACTGCGGACGTCTAACCCTTGGGCACGAAAATATCTCCGTTGACTGCGGGTGTCCAAGTACTGGACATTTTTCACCCGCTCTTTTAATGTCGAAATAAAGCATTAACCACTATGTCTAACTAAGCTTAATAAAAGATAGTAATTTCAATATCACAGATGGACACTTCAATTTTATTTTATGTGTATAATATGATGTAAAGAATAAATGTTCGTGTTATATTTCCGTAAAAAAAAAGCAATCATATTCTGATTTTTTCTGTTTTACATTTTACACGTTTGCTTAAGAAATCTTTTGCTTTGTGACAACCGTTATATGTGTGGACATTTACTGATTCAACGAACTCAAACCACGGCAAGTTTAGGGGTGGGCAAGTGAAAAAATATATCGATATATATCGTATCGATATTTTAAACAGTAACGATAAATCGTCATATTTTGCATGATGTAGTAAGACAAGGCCTTACTGGACAATTGGACGAAGAAAGAAAAAACGCTAACACTGTACATCAATGCTTTTGTAGCTACTTTTTTATACGTGGTAGTGCCACGCTGCAGCAATATTATAGTTGTAGCACGAATGGGTCGACTCGACCGGGGAAATACCACGCTCTGAAAAAATACCAGCGTAAAATAGCGGCTTAATAATGCTGTGTTTTGTATGGTGAGTGTAAAGATCCGGAGACCGTTTTTTTTTCTGGAAACGAGACATTCAATCTTAGTCCTCAGCATCCACTTACCATCAGGTGGACTGTGTGCTCGTTTGTCACCCTTATTCTATAAAAAAATACTATTTGTTGTTTACTGTTTTGTCATACAAATATTTTAAGCTGGTGTTCTGTGAGAGCTGGCCCTGTTCGAGCCGAGCTGATCCATCCGTGCTACCTCAATATAGCTGTAGCGTGGCTCTACCACGTAGAGATGTTGTTTCAAGTCTGTCGTCTTTTATGATACTCACAGGTCGATATGAAACGGTGGATATTCTTTCACCGCCACTACACGGTGTGCTAAATAACAATATATATATATATATATATATATATATATATATATATATATATATATATATATATATATGTCGCAGTCAACTAGCTTAATACACAATACATTATACTCAACATTTTAAAATATATCGAAATTGATACGATCTCTATACTTCGAAATAAATATCGTATGTCGATATGTCGCGATTTTAAAAGTATCGACGACATATATAGATATTTTTATGAGAAAATATCGATATTTTGATGTCTCGATGTTTTTACCCAGGCCTAGGTGAGTTGTTGACACTCTCGTAGGGACTCCAGCCCATACGCACAACTTTCTAGTGTTGTTGGAGTAGTGCAAACTGGTCGCAGTTGGCACAGAATGCTCGTATTCATTTACGAGTTTCCACTTTTAGTACTATTTACAATATTCTAGGGGCTCACACATACCTACTCACGCTGGTGTTCTGTGAGCCGTGGTAGCTCAGATGGTTAGCGTTCGCTGTAAATTTCACAATACGCGAACAAACCAGGTTCGATCCCCGCCGGCACCAATGAAATTGTTAATTGCAATTTTAAGTGCTGATTTACCACGTGCTCGGCGGTGAAGGAAAACATCGTGAGGAAACCTGCACGTCTGAGAAATAAGAAAAAAAAATTTCGAAGACATGTGGAGTTCGCCAACACGCATTGGGGCAGCGTGGCGGACTATTCCTTGCCCTAAAACCCTCTCAGAAATGAGAGGAGTCGTGTGCCCAGCAGTGGGACGTATATAGGCTGTAACTTTACTTTACTTTACTTTTATTCTGTGAGCGTGTGTTCCGTCCCGATAGAGCCGACCCATTCGTGCTACAACCATAATATAGCTGCAGAGTAGCTCTACACTATTCCAGGGTTAGTATATGTAAATTGTATTAATTTTTCAAGAAAATAGTCTTTTAAGCTAATACAACCTCAAAAGCATTTGTTTAATTCCCTTGGAAAAAATGTTTTATCCTTGGATTCTAAAAAGGCCTATATAACGCTCATCATCTCATAGACGCCGTCGAATTTTATACCACCCAAGTGCTTTCCTAGTTGAGTTAAAAGGTGAAAATCACTCAGCGCTAGGTCTGGAAAATATGGCGGGTGCTCCATCAACTAAAACCGAGCAGTTTTGATGTCAGCATCTGCAACGGCAGGGGCATATCATGATGAAAAAGCACTCCAGCACGCTATTTACCTCGACGTTTATTCTTTCGTTTTTCGCATAGTTTTTTGATATAAAAATGCAAAATGTACAAGACATAAATGAGTTGATAACTTAAGGCGACACCGTGAAAAAATGCACCTCCTTTCATCGAATAGAGTACAGACTATGACACCACTAAGGAAAATGAAATTTTGATATAGGTAAATTCATGTCTTTGTCTTGAATTTGATTGTTCAAAAACACGATTGTATAATTTTGACTCGATCATAATTATTTGCGAAAACACCTCTAAAAAATCACAATAGTTGAAATTACAACGAAATTACTTAATCTATACGCTTGGGAATCACTGAAATATACCTACTCATAACAATAATATTTTTAATTTGCTTGCTCATTATTTTGAGTACTTAAATCAATAATTTTAAGAAATTATTTTAAAGTTTCTGAGAATTTCTAAGCGCTTTTAATCGTCGCGGGCGCTACGCTATTTTAGACCTTATGACGGGTTTTTTCACGTTTTTATAGAAATTATGTATTCACTCGGATCAGTACGGCGATAGCCTTTTCGATGTGTCGTCTTAATAAATAACCTCATTATTATTATTAAAAGAAAATTCGAGTGGTCTTTTTTGTTCACCTGTTTGCTTTCTGGTTTATGACCTTATAGCAATGATTTTTTACAGTAAAATAAATATCACCCTCTTCTGTCCCTATGTTTTCCTTTTGATGATATATTATCTTCATAAGCACCAGAACTTTTACAAAATACTCAAAATTGCCTTTTAGATCGCTATCAACGAAGGCCTAATGTTCTAATTTGATAACTAATACAGATAAAAGAAAAAAATTGTGACACAATGTATGTCTTTCTTATTGAATTTACGAAGTATCTTTCAAATTGAACAAATGTTAGAAGAATTACGTGTATTACATTCGGGAAATTACACAAAATCTTCTTGTCAGTTGTACTTCGAAACCTGAAAACTAGATTGTACAAGCAGTGCGTGTTGCCAGTGATGACCACTTCCAGGTGGTCCTTCACTGCTGGCCGTATGAGGACACTTAAGGTCGCTCAGCGAGCTATGGAGGGGGCTATGCTCGGAGTTTCTCTGCGTGATAACTTTAGAAATTAGGATATCCGCAGTAGGACCAGAATGACCTACATAGCCCAACGGATTAGTAAGCTGAAGTGGCAATAGGCCGGCCATATAGCTCGAAGAACCGACAACCGTTGGGGAAAAAAGGTTCTCGAGTGGTAGCCTCGTACCGGTAGGTGAGGTGTAGGGCGACCCCCCACTAGATGGAGTGACGACCTGGTAAGACATGCAGAGAGTCGATGGATGCAGGTGGCTCAGGACCGTGCTATGTGGCGTTACTTGGGGGAGGCCTGTGTTCAGCAGTGGACTTGTGACGGGTTGTAATTATGATGATGATGAGGGAGGAGGGTAGATAGCCGAACCTGTCTGCCTGCCTTTTTACTGAGGCTATTTAGCCGGAGCTGCAGTTGTCCTTATCGCACTCGCGCTCGCAGAGCGACAGCAATGGTTTCTTCAAATACCTAATTTTCAAATATTTCGAGCTGCATTTCTTCTGATGATGCGTAATAATCTCAGGTTATTGTCTCTCCTTTACTTACATTATAGCTTCCAAATCCTAGAAGACAGTGGCCATTGTTTTTTCACCAGCGTACTTAAATCTTTAATCTCTTCGCTGGCGGGTCGTTCTTTTCCACACCTTACATTGTATTTTCGTCTCGGGGTTAAACGGTATACCCACGTTTCATCTACGGTTACGAAACGAGCGCAAAACGAATCCGGATCTGTCTACACTTGCTTTCCTATCGGCGTTTGTTTACAACATTCAAGGCGCAGCGCGCGTTCATCTTGTTGAATTTTATGTTATTAGTTAAATGGTAGAGCTACGATGCAGCTTTATTATGGTTGTAGCACGAATGGGTCGGCTCGACCGAGGAAGGACCACGCTTTCACAGAATACCAGCGTAAAATAGTAGCTTAATACTGCTGTGTTTCGTATGGTGAGTGTAGAGAACCGGAGACCCTTTTTTACTTGAAACGAGGCATTCCATCTTAGCCCTCGGGGATGACAATTGACAACGCATCTGCTTTTTGATTTTTAATAGAATATAAATGTAGATGCTTCTAAATGTTTGGGTTACAGCGTCCACTTACTATCAAGGGGACTGTGCATTCATTTGTTACCCTTATTCTATTAAAAAAACTGAACTGTCCCAAACGAAAGCTATAGAATCTTAGCTAAATAACGGATGAGCCACACGTTGATCTTAATCTCTTAACTTAGCTTTATTTTTCGATTTTTTTTATCGTTTTCTTGCGTAGCGGCCACCCGTAACGAGTGTCGTCATTGCAAGCGGTTTTGCCGCGTTTAAATACAGAGTACCAGTATACAATTGTAGAATAAGACAGAGTATTGTCTGCCAAAGTAGACTGCAGTTCATCAAACACTTTTCGTACAAAAATTTTTCAAAAGCAATGCAAAAATATTTAATAATCGCACGAAGTTCGACTTTTTCTATTTTGCACACGAATAAAATTCTCGCCCAATGTGAAGTTTGACAAAAAAAACGACTTAGTTTTTGCTGGCCTCGGCTACTAACGAATATAAGATTCGAAAAAAAAACCGCAGAAATGCGTTCTTTTTTTAACTGCTTTTTATAACTCATTGATAAGTATTTTTTTTTACGTGATAAAGCCAGGTTGCAGCTGTATTAGTAGTATAGTTGTAGCACGAATGGTGGCTTGACCGGGGCAGGACCACGCTCTCACAGAATACCTGCGTGAAATAGCAGCTTAATGCTGCTGTGTTACGTATGGTGAGTGTAGACCGGAGACCCTTTTCACTGGAATCGAGGCATTCCATCTTAGTCCTCAGGGGTACCTAATAAGTAATAACGCATTTGCATTTTGATTCTTATTTGAGGATAAATCATTTCAAAGTTTGTCACCCATTGCTATAAAAAAGTGTCCTATTCTGAAAACTAATTATCAACCTAGTAAATTAGTTAAACCGAGAACATTACCTGAAGGCAACTACTAATTGACTTTATTTTTCCTTAATTCTTGTCTTTCTTTTCTTCTTTTTTTTTACTTCAAATATTTTTTTTCATTATATATTATTCTTACATTATATTATATATATCATTCATTTGGATATTTATTTACGAGGTTTATAACATATTTATATTATATATATTTATGTATGTATTGTATTTATGTGTGTATTGTACATATATTTATACTATATGTGTGTATATTTAAATGTATTGTGTATGTATGTATTTTGTATATATGTATATTTTAATGTATGTGTATGTATAATGGTCGCACCTGCCAACAATTGTCCTTGGCACCCAGGGTTGACTGGCAGAGAATGCCACATGGCATTAAGTCCGCCCTATGTACCCTTTAGCTTAAGGTGTTACATGTAAGTTTTTAAATAAATAAATAAATTGCGCAATGACAAACATCCAGATTCAGAACATTTATTAGTAGGCCATATAAATACCTACTTGTTCCGTGCGGGATTCGAAGCCGCGGCCCACAACCGAAACTCAACGCAAAGCCACTATCTACGCCAAGGCGCTGTCGAGTATTGATTATTATGACTTAATTCTAAAAGTTCCAACCTCTTTTTTAAATAATTTTAACGGGTACTCATTGTAACGAATTTTATCACGTTTTATTTAACTTTTTAATTGCCGACGTTTCGGGTGCTTTACGTCCTGATGTCATAGTTAGCCTGGCTACCTTCAGTTTTAGAATATTAATTTTCGGTCCGATCTACGCAGAACTAGCTTACACCTTACAGTATCTTGAAGTCTTGCAGTGGTACGCTTGGGTTTGGTTTTAACTTTGTTAATTATTGGATCCCAAGTAGATGGCAGGACCCATCCATCCTCTCTGTTGAAATTAAGATGTCCTATCAATCTAATGAAATGGCGGAGACGATCTTGAACATGTTTATAGACTGCAGACTTGCCGGAGCGTCGGTGCTTCACGTCAGTTATAAATGTTCTTTCAGGCGAGTTTCTATAGATCTTTTTGTTTGCCCTATCCTGACAGATGGTAGAAATTTATTAATCTTCGGCGTCTTGTAGTAGGTTTTAATGGAAGCTCGCCTCAAAATGTAGCCAACCTTGTCTGTAGCTTCTCTGACGTACGGTAGTACAGCAGGCACACGCTCGACTGTTGCCCGCTTCACTCGTTCACAGTGATGTAGGCGCGAGACTCGAAGCTTGTTGTCATGTAAAACTTGCTTGACATGCTGAAGCTCAGCGGCTAGATGTTTTCTGTTACAGATCCCTTGTGCTCTTTGAAACAGAGATTTACCCACGGTAGCTAACTGTGAAGAAAGATGGTGAGATTCCAGAACTATTTAGATATCGGTTGGTATGAGTCTTTTTCCTATACAAAGTGTGACCAATAGTGTTATCAGGATTTCGGATGACTAAAACATCTACATATACATAAACATAACAGTATACGTACCGCTTGTAGAATCTTGGAATTACAGGAGCAGTAAGAAGGGCTTTCTCCTCAAAGTCTTCCATGAATATGTTGGTAACATTGAACCCATCACCACACCATCTACTTGCTTGTAGAACTCCTCCTTCCACAATGTATTCCAGATATGTTGTTTTTTTCTACGAGTAGCTTCTTAGTTATAATTGAAAGTTTATACGTGGTAGAGCTATGCTGCAGTTATATTAATAGTATAGTAGTAGCACGAATGGGTCGGCTCGACCGGGGAAGGCCCACGCTCTCACAGAATACCAGCGTGAAATAGTGGCTTAATCCTGCTGTGTTTCGTATAGTGAGTATAGAGAACCGGAGACCCTTTTTACTGGAAACGAGGCATTCCATCTTATTCCTCATCTGACAACGCATCCATTGACAACGCATCTGCATATTGATTTGTAATTGAGGATAGATGTAGATGTCTATGGACTACAGCAACCACTTACTATCAGGTGGACTGTGTGCTCATTTGTCACCCTATCTTATAAAAAAAAATTTTATTAAACGCGACGGTTTTTTTGCTTGTTCTTCCCAGGACAAAGGTAATATTTCAAGATAAAGATCCCTTTATACCGTTTAACCTTTTCAAATAATAAAGCATTTTTAATGGACGACATATGTAGATGTCTATGGGCCCCAGCATACGCTTACCATCAGGTGGACGCTCGTGGTGCTCGTTCGTCACCCTTATTCTGTAAAAGAAAGTGAAAAATGACTTTCAATAAGTATTACTTTTAATCTATGTTGATTAATATGAAATAAAATACATTCTTTCTTATTTGAAAATATACGCTCAGTTGGCCACTATTTACAATTTATAAACACAAAATCTCCTCTTCCCCCCCGGACCGCATCGAGTGCGAACGTGTCCACTAAACCTGTGCGTGTTAAATAAATATATTGACACCGAAAGTGTTCACATTAAAAATCATTTTGAAATAATAGGACAACAGAAGTCTCGAAGAGTTCATTTAGTGGCCGCTTCGTTTAACGCCGACCCAACACATCTACGCCGTGTACGCGTGTGATTACGCGTGATACTGGTTAGTTATAACCTTTATTATTTTGAGTTTAGAGAACATCCAACGCGTGGTGCGCCTACGTCATCCTACAATACACTCTACACACATTACCGAACTGTTCCTGTCCTGCACGCACCCGCCCGCTGCGCTTACTATCTCTCTCACGCGCATGCACTGAAATTACTCTAATAGCACACATACATCAATTGGATAGCGCGTCACTGTCGCTCAGCTAGCAAATCCCCGTTCATCTCTTTTTAACAACATCACGTCTGTCTACGCTTTATTCTCAACTAGCTACTGCGGTGAGCGAATAACAATATCTTAATTGAAGCTATCTCGCTCGGACGGGTGTACATTGTACATACCTCCTCCAGCCTTCTATTTACCTGGTAATGAGCCACGAAGACACTAATATGTCGATCTGCGATGGCGATGATTCACGGAACGCTGCGAATGTGACGCCGCCGTTTGTTTACAATCGGCCTAGAAATGTTACAATGGAGGATTTTAAGAAATTTCAAGTGGAAATGAGAACTATGTTTGAGAAGTTAAATACAACGGTTACGAACCAACACCAGGAATTTAAAAATTTCTCCTCAACTTTGATGGAAATTAAACAGGCGAATTTAAATATAGAACATTCTATTGCTATGTTATCGTCTCAAAATCAAGAACTAACAAAGAGAATCACTCAGTTAGAAAATAAAGCAAAAGAAGACAGAGAATATATTACGCTATTGGAGGAAAGGATTGAAAATTTGCAAATAGGGTGCCGTAAATCAAATCTTGAGATTAAAAACGTGCCTAAAAAAAGTAATGAATCAAAAGAAGATTTGATCGAAATGGCCTTATGTTTATCAAATACCGTGGGAGGTAACCTGCTCAAAACCGATATTAAAGACATTTATAGGGCTCGTGCAAAAAAAGACTCTCAAAACACTCCGATTGTAATTGAAACTACATCAACTCTGGTGAAAAATGACATTTTGAAATTGTGTAAGACCTTCAATATAAAAACAAAAAGTAAACTATGTGCTAAGCACTTGGGCTTCCGAACTTCCGAGGATACGCCAATCTACGTATCGGAACAACTCACCTCAAAAGGCGCCCGGTTGCATTTTCTTGCCAGAGACCTGGTCAAGTCCAAGCAGTACAAGTACTGCTGGACTGCTTATGGCAGGGTTTATGTTCGGGAGACCGATGGAGCTCCTGTCATTACGATTAAATCGGAAGATCAAGTGCATAAACTTATGATTAAGTGACTGATATTAGTGATGTATCTTTATAATAGTTGTAAAATAATACTTTTCCGCGATCCTAGAATATATTATGTTTTAGACGTTTTTATTGGTATGATGTTATGTGCAAAATCGAAGCATTATATATATTTGGTTATGTTTTGTTATATACTAGTAAATATTTATACTGCATGCAACTTATTTGTTATAAAATTAATTGTTAAACACTCAACGTCACATAACCACACATACACATTCACTTTCACCCTCATATATACACCCTTTCACACACACACACCAAATCACTTAGCTATAAACGTAAATAACCTTAATAATGTTGCGAGAAAAACAAACTGTTTGCTACCACTCTATACTTCAATATCTATTTTTAATGATTAGTACATTAAATACTATAACTAACATGGACAACTTAGAAATTGCACGATCAATAAAATGTAATGTTGAAGATGTTGAAAAGTTATTAAATATAAGTTATGAGGATTTCAAGATGATAACCCAAAACGTTCGTAGTATCTATTCCAATTTTGATGACCTGCTTGCTACACTAACTAGTTTTAAATTTTGTCCATCAATCATTATTTTGACCGAATGCTGGCTCTCAGAACACAAATCAATACCAGCTATCACAAATTATGTATCATACCCTTCTACTCGATATTTTAATAAAAGTGATGGAGTAGTGGCTTATGTTAAGAATGATATGGCTGTTAATGTAAAGGAAATTTTACTTCAAAATGCCTCGTGTCTTCAAATAGAAATAGAAACAGTTATAATTTTGGCTATTTATAGATCACCTAATACAAATGCAGACATCTTTATAAATTCATTAAATGATCATTTGGAATCTATAAGTATGTGTAAAAATATCATATTATCAGGTGATATAAATATTAATATTATCTCCAAAGACTCAGAACAAAGTTTGGAGCGGAATAATCGATTAAAATATCTAGATATGCTAGGTACTCATAGTGTAATGATGGGACATTGTTTCCCTACTAGGGAAGATAGTTCTTTAGATCATATAATGCTTAAACTTACGCATGATAAAGTGGCCCAAGTTGCAGTTTTGAACACGACAATAACTGATCATACTATGGTATTGCTACACATAACTAATGTTAAACCTCAATTAGTGTATAATAAAACAAAATGTATTGTGGATTTTGAAAAAGCTATAATCGATTTAAAAAATAAAAACATACATGAACTGCTTTTATGTAATGATCCAAATGTATTAACTGAATTATTGTTAGGAAAACTAATGCAATCTTTAAAAGAAAATACAAGACTGCTTCTTGTACCTAAATGTAAACGCATAATTAAGCCGTGGATGACTCCAGGTGTGCTGCGTTGTATCAGGCATAGGAATAATCTACAGCAAAAGCTCCGTCAAAGTCCCAACGACGAGATTCTTAGAATTTCCTACCGAAGATACCGAAATTATTGCAAAAATCTAGTTAGAAATTTGAAACGGAAATATGAACAGAAGCTTCTGGAGGTCTCGGTGGGTGATTCTAGGAATCTCTGGAAAAATATTGCTAAAGTAACATATAGGAAGCACTCTAAAAGGGATAATACAAAGTTACTGCAGATTGGGCCTTGCGCAGGTGATTCCGTTGATCAAGCTAATAACTACTTTAGTTGTGTGGGCAAAAACTTGGCCGATGCGATTGTCCAGCCAAACAAGACACAATTTATGCACAATTTTTGTACAAATACTCAGACATCATCTTTTGTTCTCTACGATACAGATATGGAAGAAGTACACTCTATTCTGATGGCATTAAAATCTAACAGTGCACCAGGCTGGGACAACGTTCCAGCTAGTTTCCTAAAACTTGCAAGAGCAGAAGTCGTGCCGGTTCTTTGTCATTTAGTGAATCTTTGTTTTTGCAAAGGTATATTTCCGTCTTTGCTCAAGGAGTCCCTAGTAACACCTGTGCATAAGGGTGGAGATGAGAAGGATATCAACAACTACAGACCAATTTCGGTATTGCCGGCAATATCGAAAGTTATAGAAAAACTTATCAACAAGAGGCTCATAAGTTTCCTCAATAAGTTCCACATCTTATCCAGCTCACAATTTGGCTTTCAAGCAGGGAAATCGACTGAAAACGCTGTAGAAGCCCTAACTTCTGTAATTGTTGATAATCTTGATAAAAAGACAAACTGCCTCGCAGTGTTTCTTGATCTTAAAAAGGCATTTGACACCGTGTCTACACCCATCCTGTTGCAAAAGTTAGAAAACTGTGGGATTAGAGGTGTGCCCCTTGACTTGCTTAAAAGTTATATGACTGGGAGGACTCAGAGGTTAAAAATAGGTTCATATATAAGTCAAAAAACTGGTCTTACTTATGGCGTACCGCAAGGAAGCGTCTTAGGGCCCACCCTGTTTCTAATATACGTAAACGAACTCTGTAATATGAAGATCCCTCATGCTAGCATATTCTCATATGCTGACGACACTGCCATTGTGTTTACAGGCGACTCCTTCAACAATTTAAAGATGAATACAGAGTACGGTTTGGCTGTGATTTCGCAATGGCTAAGTCTTAACTTACTAACATTAAATACCATTAAAACAAACTATATTTTGTTTTCCATAAAAAACAGCTGCCTGACTTTCCCAGTGATATTAAGATTCATTGCTGTCAGCCGCTAGTTAGCACGAATTGCAACTGCCCCACTATAACTAGACTAACTTCTACGAAGTACCTTGGTGTCTTAGTGGACCAGAGACTTTCATGGGTGTATCATGTCGAATTAGTTTCTAACAGATTACGTAAATTAATGTGGATTTTTAAAACACTAAGACACGTTGCAAGTAAAAAGTTACTTGATCAGATCTATATTGCGTTGGCACAATCTGTTTTGATTTATTGTATAACGATATGGGGGGGTGCAGTAAAAACTCATTTTATACAATTAGAACGAGCTCAAAGGGGATTATTAAAAATTATGTATTTCAAAACACGTCAGTTTTCAACAAATTCATTGTATTTATATGCAGATTTATTGTCAGTTCGTAAACTATACATATTGCACGTAGTTCTGAAAAAACATATGTCCTTTAATGTTGACACCAATATTTTAACTAAAAGAAGAAAAGATAGAGTCGCCACACTAAATTACACCAAGACTAAATTTGCTCGCAATCAGTACAAAAACATCTCGTCTCACTTATATAATCAAATAAATAAAATACTAGATATATATCCTATGACTTATAGAAACTGTAAACTAAAACTCACTGAATGGCTGAAGACATTAGAATTTATTGAAGTTGAAAATCTGTTAAAATTGGAATTTTGATATGAGGTTATTTTTGTGTAAATCACTCACTCATTACATACATACACACATCATAACCTCCATGTACTTGTATATGTAACTACCACCTCTGCTCAGTGCCTTACGCTGATCCCAAGACCTTTTATGTCGTAGGGCTGTGCATGGGGGAAACGTATGTAAACTTTCACACAACACATTACACTCACATACACTACACACATACTACACACACACTACACATTCACTACATACACACACACTACATATATATTATTTTTACTTTCTTTAATTTGTACAAGCGGTTCTAGCTTTAGTAAATTTTATGATATGGAAGAGGGGCTTACTTCTGATACGGGCGCATTATGCGCTCAATAGAAGAAGTCTACCATGATATATGTATTTGTCAGACCGTGGTTATGAATAAAACTTTTTATTTTATTTTTTTTTATTTACAAAAGGTGGCGTAATTGCAGCACGAATGGGTCGGCTCCACCGGAGAAGAATCACGCTCTCACAGACTACAAGTTTAAAATAGCAGCCGAATGCTGTTGGGTTTCGTATGCTGAATGCAGATAACCCGACAATATTTTTATTAGAAACGAGGCATTCCATCTTATTAACAAAAAATATATACTCGTATTAATCAAAATACTTGGACAAAATGTGACATTTTTCACTCTTGCTAAAAAAAATTACACTTATTTATTCTGCAAAACAGTAGGTATTGTTACAAAGTAAGGTGGTAAGTTAGCAGAAAAATTACAATTTTTATGTGACATGTGACAGTTTCCACGAAATAATTTATAAAACGTGTAACGTACGTGGTAGAGCCACGAAGGACCACGCTCTGAGAATACCATCGTAAAATAGCAGCTTTATACTGCTGTGTTTCGTATGGTGAGAGTAGAGAACCGGAGACCGTTTACTGGAAAGCATTTCATTTTAGTCCTCAGGGGTGACAACGCATCTGCGTTTTGAATCTTAATCGAGGTTAAATGTAGATTTTGGGCCACAGCATCCACCTACCATCAGGTGGATTGTGTGCTCGTTTGTCACCCTAATTCCATAAAAAATATCATATCTATATTTTTATCTTCCATTGCATGCTCTCGTATATCCAGAAAAAATCATCATTGCGTCATCATATATTATATTCCTCATTGGTGATAACGCATTTGCATTTTGATTCTTTATCGAAGATATTAAAAATTTTGGCATTAAACTGTGACATTGTCGCGTCTACACACAGCAATTCTTTGCCGGGTCATCTGCGGTACGTACTTTCACCTTTTCGTCGGGTTGTGCTTTCACAGGTGCCTCATTTGACGATAACTGCTTAGTTATAATGGTTTTCCATTATTTAAATGACACACATAAACTAAAAGGTAATTAACAGCCTATATACGATGAATATAACCAATTAATTTGTAATTTTTGAGTAAACATACGTGGTAGAGCCATGTAAAAGCCATAAAAAATTAAAAGCAAAAAATACCAGTTCATTGCCACATTCAAAAAAATTAAATTTCTAGGCAATTTGAGGTGACTCAGCTTCCACAGGCTTTGCAACTTGATTTTTTCTTGCACAGAACTGCGATCCTATGAAGCACTGGTTTTCAGGCCCTATTTATATGGGCGTCGTGAGAGTTGCGTCTTGACCGCTCATACCATAACAGCCCATAAAACGTCCACTGCTTCCCCATATCGTCCCGTGGGTGTCGTAAGAGGCGACAGAGGAAAACAAATCAGGAGATGGGCAGGCACTGAGAGGTGAAATTATTAAATCAACAGTAACATTACAACTATGTAGAAGATAATCTACCAGGAGCGCATGACCCACTGAGAGGTGAAACGAAGTCCACTGAGTGGACTTTTATAGGCTATAATGGATGGATGTATAGAATATAATCTGCCAGCCGGGCTAGCATGAGCGGGGGACAATATATCCCCGGGGAGAGGATACAATTTTTATCCCTTGCTTAATTTTATCCACCCTGCGAGCATGGGCAAGAGACAAAAATTATATCCCCCGATTATATCCACTGACAAGAGATAAAAGTGTCTTATCTCTATAGTATATCCCCGTTTGACATAACGAGTAGACATATATCTCCCCGTCCGTAGCATGACCAAGGGAAAGAGAAAAAATTATCCCTTTTTGACATTTGAAAGGGACAATTTTATCCTCTTTCGCGGACGTGGGTTTAAGTTTATCTTCAAACCATTTTAATACGAAAAAGATGTCTCGAGCCTATTGCAACTACATTTTCGTGTCAGAAATTGAAAAACAAGAAAGAAAATTACACCAGCGATCGATACGTGATCAGAATACTTAATCTGTTGGAATTCTCCGACAATGAATTTCTACGCCGGTTTCGGATGCTCAAAGATTGTTTTGTATTTGTGTAAAGAACTCTATGAGGCTTTAAAGCCTATTAATTCTGTGGATGGACTACCAGTGCATATTGAAGTAAGCATCTATTACAACCACCTTGTCCAAAAACATCGTATATTTGCAATCAATACATGTGGCTTATGTAACTTATCTTAATATTTTTTCTAGGTAGGTAGTTTACATCTTTCAGTCTCTTGGCAGATGGTAGTTACCTACTAGAGAGGTACGATTCAAGACCATGGCATGGCTGTTGTTCAAACAACAAATAATCGGCAAATACATGACCTAAATTATTGGGGCCATCATTAGAATGTGTGGAGCAATATACTTTAATTAGCCTCTTGTGTAGGTAAATACAAGTTTAAAGACTAATATACGTAATATTAGGAATACAAATAACACAATACTCATGATTATAAAATTATTTATTCCTTGTTTTGTTTGAAATCATTACATTTTTATTCTTCATGCTTCATCATTTTCAATTAAAATTAAATCTTTGTGACTTAGAGTAGACATCAATTTTGATGTATTTTGTAATTTTCTTATAATGGCAGTAATTGCGGGGATAATTTTTTTTAATTTCCTCAAGAGGTTACACCACCTCCAAAGGGTCTGTATTGTCCAGTTTCGCAATTGGCTTAATTCTAGACACATATTTTTTTAATAAATGCTATCACAAGCGAAGTAATACCTGCGATTTGATACAGGCAATGTATATTTAACTTAAATATTATACAAAAGAAAATAAAGAAAGAATTAGAATAATAGAAAAAATAAAAACAAGGCGGAAATACGCTTAAAATAAATATAACAAATATTATAAATGACATATAATGACATATATAATATTATAAATATAATAAACAAAAGGTAAAAGAAAATATAAGTTAATGTAAATCCACTTAATCTTAAAACTAGTTTATAGCTAGTATAGTTTATAGCTTTATACTATGGTATATTATCTATGCGTGGGGATAAGTTTATCTACTGTCGATATTATATCCACCATAGGCTCATGCTCGCACGGTGGATAAAGCTTTGACGTAGGGATAAGACAATTTTATTCCTTGTCAGTGGATATAATCGGTGGATAAAATTTTTATCCCCTGGTCATGCTAGCCCGGCAGGAGCACATGTTCCACTGAGAGGTGAAATTATTAAATCAACAGTAACATTACAACTATGGCAAATATCTCCTCCTATGAGACTATCTTTGGGGGAGGCCTATGTTTAGCAGTGGACTTTTATAGGCTGTAATGTATGGATGTATAGAATATAATCTACCAGGAGCACATGACCCACTGAGAGGTGAAATTATTAAATCAATAGTAACATTATGGAAGATAATCTACCACAAGCACATGACCCACTGAGAGGTGAAATATTAAATCAACAGTAACATTACAACTATGTAGAAGATAAACTACCAGGAGCACATGACCCACTGAGAGGTGCAATTATTAAATCAACTGTAACATTACAACTATGTAGAAGATAATCTACCAGGAGCACATGACACACTGAGAGGTGAAATTATTAAATCAACAGTAACATTACAACTATGGCAAATATCTCCTCCTATGAGACTATCTTTGGGTGAGGCCTATGTTTAGCAGTGGACTTTTATAGGCTATAATGGATGGATGTATAGAATATAATCTGCCAGGAGCACATGTTCCACTGAGAGGTGAAATTATTAAATCAACAGTAACATTACAACTATGGCAAATATCTCCTCCTATGAGACTATCTTTGGGGGAGGCCTATGTTCAGCAGTGGACTTTTATAGGCTACAATGGATAGATGTATAGAATATAATCTACCAGGAGCACATGTTCCACTGAGAGGTGAAATTATTAAATCAACTGTAACATTACAACTATGTAGAATATAATCTACCACAAGCACATGACCCACTGAGAGGTGAAATTATTAAATCAACAGTAACATTACAACTATGGCAAATATCTCCCCTATGAGACAATCTATGGGGGAAGCCTATGTTCTCCCTCACAGGTTGCTTCATATGTACGCAACATGATGACGGTAATTTCACTACATACGTAGCGAGGGCCAGCTCAAAATGATATTGCGATTACCAATTTCATTGATGTCCGTTTTGATCGAGACCTGGTGTTTTCGGCACTGTGAAATTAATAGCAGGCGTTTAGATCTGACTATAATGGATTCTTTTAAATGGCAGTAAGAAATATTTTATACAAAAACATTACATTTAGAAGTGAAAGAGCCTCGTTGCAGCTTTATTATGGTTGCTCGAACGAGTGGAGACCACGCTCTCACAGAACACCAGCGTAAAATAGCAGCTTAATGTGGCTGCGTTTCGTATGGTGAGTGTAGACGATCAAAGACCATTTTTGTAAATAAGGCACTCTATCTTAGCCCTTAGAGGTGGCAACGCATATGTATTTTGATTCCGAATCGAGCACAGTGTGGCCGTGGTAAGAAAACGGGAGATCTCTGCAAGGTGTTCTGCCCGGGGAGCGGCCAACACTCCGCGTGATAGTTCGGAGATGTTCTATATATACTGTTTATGATTCGGAATGTTGATAGCGTGATTTAGGCTTCGGTGTATTTCGCTTGTGGCGCGCCGACAGCGCCGCCACAACAGCATACACTTACCGTCAGGTGGATTGTATGCTTGTTTGACAACCTTGTTTTAATAAAAAAAGATAATTAGACACTTTAGACGTGTCGTAAGAAACAACAAATAAAACAAATCAGGAGATGGGCAGCAACGTCTTCCTAATAACGACTTCTAAAAAGACAGCGGTTCCAAAACTCGCCTGTTAATTGTAGTATCTGTTGTATAAATATATCCCCCTAGGAGTTAATCTATCGTGTAGTGTCGGTGAAAGAATATCCCCTACCTCATATCATTCCGTGGATGTCGTAAGAGGCGATAGGATAATCAAATCAGAAGATGGACACACAGGTCTTTAACAAACAAAAATTTAATATAAAACCGCGGTTCCAAATTGACCCTGCGAAGCGTGTCATTTATATAGAGTAATATCTCCCTAATGCCGGCCATACACGCTACGGTGCATCGGAGAGGTCTACCTGTGCAGGTATACCTGCGCAGGTAGACCGGAGCGTGTATGGGAATAGACCTGTGCAGTTTTTTTTTACCTGCGCAGGCGACCGGAGCAAAATCGAAAATCAATTCTTTCTAGTGACACCGTACGGTGTATCACCTCTCCGGTAGACCATAGCGTGTATGGCTTACATAACAGGTAATCTATATGGGCCAACATTCACCAGTGGAATTTGCCAGGTTTTATCGGTGTAGGTAGAGCAAAAACTGTCTTTCATCATAAAACGTGTTATTGATTTCATATGAATAGATAGACCTTACCATCTCACTATCGATTGTAAAGTACCTCACACCGTTTGACTATACGAGGGTGATCGTCACGAAATAAGAGAACAATTTAAACGAGATATCCAACGTAATCCGGCTCGACTACATTCCCTCTGAGAAAGTGAACGCACAGGTTGTCGAAAGTTGATTGACCACCGAGCATAAGTCCAAAAGATTACCATATGTTTATTTCATAGTTTCTCAAAGTAGTACACACGAACCCCTAGGGGTTCGCTAGATGGTCATAGAGGGTTCGCTGTTAAATATTTTTTCGAAGAAAAAACACCTTTCAAGGATTTCTGTGTTATTTTTTTTTAAAGACCGAGGGTGACAAACGAGCACACAATCCACCTGATGGTAAGCGGATGCTGTGGCTCATAGACATCTACATCTGTACTCGGTTAAGAATACAGTTAACATTTACTAGCAGTTAACAATACAAAATACAGATGCGTTGTCATCTCTGAAAACTAAGATGTAATGACTCTTACCATACGAAACACAGCTGTATTAGATATGGCAGAGGTACCTAAGGTTACTTTTTTAAAACAATTTTTTTTTGCAACGACAAGAAGCATGAGAGTAGTATAAACGCAGTAGAAATGCGGTCGCTAAGGAGTATGTTAGGGCTGAATCTGACTGACAGGGTGAGAAACTGTGTGATAAAAGAAGAGTGTGATTTGCAAGATGATGCTGTAACCAGGATTAAGAAATGAATGCTTCGGTGGTTTGGTCATGTAGAAAGAAGGAATAAGGAAAGGGTGACAAAGTAAATATATGTTGCAGAAGTGAATGAAAGAGTCAGAAGAGACGGTCTAGGCGAAAATTGGCGATATATTGAAAATGGGCCAAATTAGGAGTATCCTTAACCGACGAGCATGTATGCGTAAGTATATGGATGTATAGAAGGCGAGATAGGTGTGTCGGGATCTCTAGCCAAATGAAGTCTGTAGTCTCTGCCTACCCCTCTGGGTGACAGACGTGAGTGTTTATGTATGTATGTATTATAAAATATCATAGACAAAAATTAATAAAATAAAACAGACATAAAATGATCTGATTATGATAACATAATGCTACCGCATGATTGCAGTAGCGTTGGTTTTCAGCAATGGCCATTGTGGTTGGACTCGTCCGTGAGGATAGTGTGTACCCTTTATTTCTATATTCAAATAAGATATTATCAAAATGGCTAAATTAAATAATAGAAATGCAAATCTTCCCATTAATGATCTTAATATCTTTATATAATAAATTACGTGTCACATTGTTTGTCCGCGATGGACTCCTAAACTACTCAACTGATTTTAATCAAATTTGCACACCGTCTGTAGTTCGGTCCAACTTGAGAGGTAGAATAGTTTTTATGCCTATGAGTGACCACAATTTTTTTAGCGTGTTTAAAGATTTTTAATAGGACATGACAAAGGGTCGTCGAAAAGGGCAGAACAATGTCTGCCTAGCAATCTACGAGGGGTGATCCAAAAGTAATGGTAATGAAAATAAAACACGGTAATTAAAGTTAAAATAATAATTTATTTTTCTAAATAGTCTCCTAACAAATCAATACATTTAGTCCATCTTTTTTCTAAACCCATCCTGGGTTTGAAAAAAATTCTTTGTCTTGACCCTCCCAAAACGCTTCAACAGCGGCCATTACTTCGCTATCGTCTTCGAATTTCTTGCCTCGGAGGCGTTCCTTGAGCCGAGGAAAGAGGTAGAAGTCACTAGGAGCTAGATCTGGCGAATAGGGAGGGTGTTCGTTCGAATCCCGTTTCTTGAATGGCAGCCTTCGCAACTGCGGCTTTGTGAGCCGGTGCGTTGTCTTGGTGAAACAGCACTCCAGCTCGCAGTTTGCCGCGTCTTTTTCCTTAATGGCCTCCCGTAATCTTCTTATTTGGTCTGCGTAATAAGAGCCCGTAATAGTGGCTCCCTTTTCCAAATATTCCACCATAATTATGCCTTGAGCGTCCCAAAAAACAGATGCCATAACCTTTCCCGCCGAACTTGAAACTTTGAATTTCTTTGGCGTCGGTGAGGAGGCTCGCTTCCAAGTCATCGATAGTTGTTTCGTAGTAATATATTGTATCTCGTAGTAATATATATATATAAATTACGTGTCACGCTATTTGTCCGCGATGGACTCCTAAACTACTTAACGGATTTTAATCAAATTTGCACACCGTGTGCAGTTTGGTCCAACTTGAGAGATAGGGTAGTTTTTTTGCCCATGAGTGGCCCACAATTATTTTTTTTGCCAATTTAAGGATTTTTAATAGGACATGACAAAGGGTCGCCGGCAAGCTAGTAACTTAATAAAAAAACAACTATGGTTGTCAAACCGCTTGTCAAGCGTAGATTAGAATAGGCTGAACGCTGTATCGCAATTAGACGCTTATACTGTAGTGGTACCGGATTGACTAATATGCTTACCTAAATCAAAGAATATATACACTACGCGAAAAGAAACGACACTTAAGCATGTGTGCACGTAAAATCGCTTGCGGCTATGTGTGCGTGTCTGGATGTGTGCGGGGGCCTTGAGAGGCGCGCGGGGCGTGGAACGGGCAGTCGCCGACTGCCCTGGCCGAGGGCTAGTAGTAATACCGATATTTGTCAGTATTAGTTAATATGAATATATTCGTCAAGTGATATTATAATATTTCAATTAATATATGAATATTACTGATATCTTAATGTACATATTACTATTCTATTCATGTAGGTATTAAGTTTATGTTACCAAGTAACGTTATTAGTTTTTATAGCCGGTTGATATGCTTTGATAAATATTAATGTTGTTATTAAATAAATTATATTATAGTATATGTATAAGTATTACTGAAAGTGATTTTAAGTGATTAGAATTAAAATAAAATTCCACTGCACAAAACAAGGGCCCTTGTTTTGTTAGTTTTATTTTTTAATAATATTTTATGATACCTAAAAATATGTTAACTCGTTTTGATGAAAGTCGATATGATCTTAACAAGAATTATGGTGAAATACCATGACAATAAAACTAATATATCGCCAATAATTTTATTATATTACATTAAATGAAATATACACTATTAAAAATACCACTAGAGAGTCAAGAAATTTTAGATATGTATAAAGAGTTTTTGTATTTGTTCATTGTTGTATTTATGGATTATTTCATTAGAAATAAAAATGACTTATCTCTTCAACACATAGGGAACAATTTGTTGGCCGCCATGTCCCAGGAAACCTGCATACCTTTGGATTTTCTAAAAAAATATATATGCTACGAATTTTTGCAACTGTTAGAAATAATAATAAAAATTAAAAAAAAATCATCGAAAAATTCAAAAATATATAAGAGTCAATTATTTTTAAAGGATAGTAGGTAAGACTGATTATTGCGTACTGAAATGCGTGTTGGTTAATTATTTAAGATTACTATTAACTGTCATGCATATTTGGTTTTGTCGGAAGTTTTAATATGCCTCATTTAATAAAAGTTGATTTATAATTGAACGTATCTTTCACTACCCAAATACATAAGTTTACATAATATATAACATATACCTACTATGTATCTTCTTTGGCACAAGTCTATAATATTCCATTTCGGTTCGATATCAACCCTAGCGTTACACGCTTCGACTCAAGGTCACCGGCGCTTAAGCTCTCACGTACAGGGAGTGTCACCGCTGTGCCTAAATATCGTTTCTTTTACAATATTCTCTGCTTTGTTTCTTATACAATATTCTGACGACTCCGTGGCGCAGTGGCTTAGCAATGAGTGGCTGCGCTGGAGGTCGCGGGTTCGAATCCCGCACATAATTGTTCCGGGTCTGGGTATTTATCCTTATGCAATTTATGTTTGTAAACTGCCTCCATGATACAGGAGAAAATCCAAGTGTAGGAATAACGTTTTTTAAAAAAAGATAGAATAAAGAATTCTTAAAGTTAAAGTTACAACCTGTATAAGTTCAACTGCTGGGCACAGGCCTCCCCCCATTTCTGAGAGGGTTTTAGGGCAAGAAAGTGCCCCAATGCGTATTGGCGAACTTCACGTGTCTTCGATATATTTTTTCTTATTTTTCATATATGCGGGTTTTCTCGCGATACTTACCTTAACCGCCGAGCACATTGTTAAACAGCACTTAAAATTACAATTAACAAATTCATTGGCGCCGGCGGGGATCGAACCTGGGTTGCTTGCACTGTGAAATTTACTGCGAGCACTAATCATCTGAGCTACCACGGCTCGACTTAACAGCAATATTCTTAAATTCACAATAAAGACATCTTGGGATTCTGTTTTGGAAATACAGAAGTAATAAATCCACTGAAGAACATAGGCCTACCTCAAGGAATGCCGCACATATACTTCTACTAGCTGCTAGTACTAGCTACTAGAACTAGATACTGGTACTAGCTACTAGTACTAGCTACAAGTACTAGCTACTTGTACCAGCTACTAATACTAATAAATATTTTATAAATAACTAGTGATCTGCCTCGGGTGATATCTTCCGATCTACACAGCATGAACTTATAGTATCTTGAATGCTTGCAGTTGTGTGCTTGGATTGGGATTTAATTTTATTAATTATAGGATAGGATTAATTAAAATTACCTAGCCTTATACCTAGCCATCTTCTCTATTGAAATTAGGAAGCGAATCATCCTTGGAAGGAACCAGTGTTCTTTAGTGGGGACGATCCTGTACGTGTTCATAGACTGCAGTCTGATAAAATCCATAAACCTAATTTTATTACATGGGTTTATATCACTGGTCTCTCATTATTTTATAATATCCTATGTACTCGCACGTTATGGTTTAGCGATAAATGTTCAAGTTTGAGTTCAAAGCACGGTCCTGAGGCCCTATCACAATAACAACAAGATTCGAACTAGAGACCCACGTCCACGGAATCTGATACTCTGAGCATTACGCTATTCTTACAGAGAATATTATAAATATGGAAACAATTTCTAATTTCAATAACGTATGCATTAATGAGTTTGAGACATCGTACCTCAAAACTAATTAGAAACTTGACTATGAGCTCGATTGAAAAATCGTGTCACTAGAGTTCATACATATGAAACGAATGAGGGGAATAATTTTACGCTCGCCAGGTGTCACTAGTTTTTTTTTACCAATCTGTAATTTAAAAAATGATTAGTTGTCTGTAAAGTCGGTTTACGGTTTAGTTTAAGGTGACAACGTCATAATAAAACATTGATGAAATGAATATATTTATTTATGAATATATTTATGAATATTTATGAATAAAATTGAATCATTTTCATTGAATTATCACTATTTTGTATGGATACAAAGAAGGAGTGAAATGGAATATACAATTTACTTGATAAATTTACTTTTAATGCGGCGCCATCCGAAAGCTCAAGCTGATCTTGTCTTTCGCTCGCTCGTGCAGCGCTCTCGCTCAGATCGTAACGTTACAACGAGTCATCCGTTTTCGTACGTGCAGCCGGCGTTCATCGATTTATTAGACGTTGTCACGTCAAAAAGGAAATGGCAACTAATGCATTTTTCGATCTATGTATAAGTAATAAGTACCCGGTTGACCGAGCTTTCAACCGGGTACTTATTACTTATATATAGCCGAGGTATTTTTCGCTCGATTTTTTTAATTCGTGTGTTTTGGAAATTATATTTAGATACAAATTACATACTGATGAATTATAAATAATATTTTTTGATCTTAGCGACATAACAGAAAAAACTGAACTGGTTATTTGAATAAAAAATCATGAGTGCAATTAGTTTAATTTAAATTTTCGTGTTTTTAAAAAATACTAAAAAAAGGGCTCGAAAAAAATAGATTTTCACAAAAAAGAAAGGAATTTAAAAAAAAATAAAAAAAAGTCGGTCGGCCGGTCTGGGCTCGAACCATGGTATTACGATTTTGTGACCGCCCAATCCTATACTATTAAACGAGCAATTCTTATATATATATATATATATATATATATATATATATATATATATATATATATATATATATATATAATCGGGATCTCGGAAACGGCTCCAACGATTTTCATAAAATTTTGTGTCCAGGGAGTTTCGGGGATAATAAATCGATCTAGCAAGGATTTATTTTTAGAAAATGTCTTTTTGTCCGTGTTTTTAGGCAATGAAAAACTGCTACAATATCCTATACTATTAAACGAGCAATTCTTGTATATATATATATATATATATATATATATATATATATATATATATATATATATATATATATATATATATATATATATATAATCGGGATCTCGGAAACGGCTCCAACGATTTTCATAAAATTTTGTGTCCAGGGAGTTTCGGGGATAATAAATCGATCTAGCAAGGATTTATTTTTAGAAAATGTCTTTTTGTCCGTGTTTTTAGGCAATGAAAAACTGCTACAATATCGTTAGAATAAGAAGGTAAATTTTGACAGAATGTTAGTGATTACAAATAGCTTAATTGGTATAATGGTCGGTCACAGAATCTTAAAACCCCGGTTCGAGCCCAGACCGTCCGACTTTTTTAATTTTTTTTTCATGTTCCTTTCTTTTTTGAGATAATCTATTTTTTCGAGCCCTTTTTTTAGTATTTTTTAAAAACACTAAAATTTAAATTAAACAAATTGCACTCATGATTTTTTATTCAAATACCTAACCAGTTCCGTTTTTTCTGTTATGTCGCTAAGATCAAAAAATATTATTTATATTTCATCAGTATGTAATTTGTATCTAAATCTAATTTCGAAAACACATGAATTAAAAAAAATCGAGCGAAAAATACCGAGCAAAGCTCGGTCAACCAGGTACTATACCATTAAGCTATTTGTAATCATTAATAAGCCGTCAAAATTTACCTTCTTATTCTAACGATATTATAGCAGTTTTTCATTGCCTAAAAACACGGACAAAAAGACATTTTCTAAAAATAAATCCTAGCTAGATCGATTTATTGCCCCCGAAACTCCCTGCACACAAAATTTTATGAAAATCGTTTGGAGCCGTTTCCGAGATCGCGATTATATAGATATATATATATACAAGAATTGCTCGTTTATGTATAAGTAATAATATATGTTCTGGTAATAGTATATTCGATCTATGTATAATAATAATGTAATAACTATTCTATTATTACTATTATCAAAGTATCTAATTTCTCAACTTTTGTGCAAATTAAAAAAATGTTATCAACGGGATTTGGACCAAGGTGATTTTATTTATCACGGAAATTGTCACAAGGTGTCATCTTAATAGAAAAGCTGCGATTTAAATATAAGTTTTCAAAAACAATGCCTCCGTACTGTGTTGTTTAATTTTTTACACCTACTAACTTTTTTTAAATTGTTCCACTTTTCGGAACAGCTGTAGTTTAATAAAATAGAACAATTTTTTTATATTACTAAACGAGCACACGGTCCACCTGATGGTAAGTGGATGCTGTGACCCACATACATCGAAATTTATCCTCGATTAAGACTAAATATACAGATGCGTTGTGACACCTGAGGACTGCGATGAAGTACCTCGCATCCATTAAAAAAGGTCTCCGGTTCTCTACACTCGCCATACGAAACACGGTAGCATGAAGCTGCTAATTTACGTTGGTATTCTGTGAGAGTGTGGTCCTTCCCCTGTCGAGTCGACCTATTCGTACTATAATCATACGTGACATTCCATCTTAGTCCTCAGGGTTAACAAAGCATCTGCATTTTGATTCTTAATCGAGGATAAATGTAGCCTATGGACCACACCAACCTCTTACCATCAGGTGGATTGCGTGCTTGGTCGTCGCCCTTATTTTATAAAAAAATAACTGTAATATAGCTGCAGTATGACTGCCATGTAGGAATGGTCCTATTTCATAAAGAAACATGAATTTTTACACTTTTCTTGCATAGTTAGCTTCCACCGCCATGAAATCTGTCAAATATTACACCTCATTCCAAAATAGCATTCGTACGTAGTAGAGCCATGCTAGCTAGCAGTATAGTCGTAGCACGGATGTGTCAGTTCGACGGGAGAAGGAGCACGTGAGGAAGCCTGCATGTCCGAGAAATAAAAAATAAAAAATATTTCGAAGACATGTCAAGTGCGCATTGGGGCAGCGTAGCTCACTTCCTTGTCCTAAAACCCTCTCAGATATAAGAGGAGGCCTGTGCCCAGCAGTGGGATTTATATAGGCTGTAACTTAAACTTATTAACTTTAACTACATTGAGATAATCTGCAAGTTATCATACATAAAACACGTATAGACTGAGAACAAGTCAGCGGAACTCATTGTATTTTGCATGGGGATTTGCAACGTAACAGTTACTAATTAATTGCTAAAACACCGACACTTTAGGTCAAACCAGTTCAAAATAAAACCGGCCAAGAGCGTGTCGGGCCACGCTCAGTGTTGGGTTCCGTAGTTCCCCGTCCGTCACAATAAGTGTCCCACTTATGAGTTTAAAGGTGGGTATCCATTATGTTCGCGCTCCAGCAGCGCTCCACGCTCCTGCAACTGCTCTCGGTAGTGGGTACGTGCGCGAACATGGAGCGTGTAACATTGCACGCTCCGCGGCAGGCGATGCCAAGGAGACACCAACCGAACAATTCGATAATACCCGACCCAATGTAATAAGTACCTACAGCGCCATCTCTTGGGGAATTGGGTTACTAATTAATACATAGACGTGCCAGAAGTTTTCGGTGGTTTCATCCAAGTTCAAAATAATTTTCCTAGAAAGTCCTTATAATGTTCTACTTTTCAGATTTTTTTCATATTTTCTAAACTTATGCTTCAAAAGTTAGAGGGGGACACATTGTTTTTTACTTTTCGAGCGATTATTTCCGAAATTATTGACATTATCAAAAAATGATTGTAGTAAACCCCTATTCATTTTTAAATACCTTTCCAACGATATATCACACGTTAGGGTTGACATTGAAAAAAAAATCACTTCCCACTTTACATATAGGGGGGCTACTCTAATTAAACATTTTTTCCAATTTTTATTTTACCACTTTGTCGGCACGATTGATACACATATTGGTACCAAATTTCAGCTTTCTAGTGCCAACGGTCACGGAGATTAAGCGAGGACGGACAGACGGACAGACAGACATGGCGAAACTATAAGGGTTCCTAGTTGACTACGGAACCCTAAAAACCAGTTAAACTGTCCTTTTTTATAGAATAAGGAGGAAAGCGAGCACACAATACATCTGACCTGATGGTTAGTGGATTCTGCTACCCATAAACATCTACATCTACCCTCACTTAGGAATCAAAACGCAGATGCGTTGTCACCCCTGAGTACTGAGATATAATGCCTCAATATTCCAGTAAAAAGTTTCTCAGATTCTTCTCTACACTTACCATATGAAACATAGCGGCATTAATTTATTGAAAACGCGTTGTCACCCTCATCGACTGTCAGCCGCGGCTGACGGACGCGTCCGATAATTTGTTCTCAGCTCAAGACTTGGATATCATAACTACAGTATAAGAGATCATAGGAAACACATCGGTATTATATTGTGATTCCACGGTGGCATTCGCTATTCAAGCGTCATGACTTATAATGTCTTCGTTACCAAGCTTAATTCGTAACAAATTCGAATCACAAGCGATTTGCTAGACTAAATCTGTGACTAATTGAACGCAAAATAGTAATTTATTCAGATGAAGAGATTTTCTGAGATATGTTCGATCTAAATCTGACGAGTAATGGCGGCTCAAGAATGTAGTGGGACACGTACGATGGTATACGTTTAAACGTGGTAGAGCCATGCTGCATTTTATTAGTATAGTTGTACCATGAATGGGTCGGCTCGACTGGGGCAGGACTACGCTCTCACAGAATGGCAGCTTAATGCTGCTGTGTTTCGTATGGTGAGTGTAGAGAACCGGAGACCCTTTTCACTGGATACGAGGTATTTTATCTGAGTGCTCACTGAATTTTGATTCGGGATCGAGGATACATGTGGATGTCTATGGGCCGCAGCAACAACTTACCATCCGGTGGACTGTGTGCTCGTCTGTCACTCTTGTCCTAAAAAACGCACACATTGAGTGAACTATGGTTGCACGAATTGCTTGGTTGGACCGGGTAAGAATTTAAATAGCAACGAGTACCAACGTGAAATAACGACAATACCGCTGTTCCGTATGATGAGTGATGGTATAATTATGCTGGCCCAGTCTTCGGGGTGACAATGCATCTTCATATAGTTTCTTAATATGGGTTAATTGCGTTTATGCTGAGTTTCTCGATGTTTCGCCTAGACTTACTTTCCATTGATAAAATGAAAGTACTAATGATTTTTTTTTATTTTTTCAGTTCCCTCCATGGAGAACGGTAAGTGGCTTCAATAAAACATGTTGATTATACCCACGTAAAATCCATGTCTATCTACCCCATGGCAATCAATATACTACTCGGATTCCTTCACGGTATCCTCAATTACACTTCGGAATAACCTTTCACGAATAAATACTATGTAATTGCCATTGAGTTATAATGTACTACAATGGTAATTGCATGGTTGACGTAGGTACCTACATTATTTAAAATTACTTGATTAATTATATTGGTTCATATATTATAATTTCTTATACTAGATTTTAAGTACATATATATATATATATATATATATATATATATATATATATATATATATATATATATGTGTGTGTGTGTGTGTGTGTGTGTGTGTGTGTGTGTGTGTGTTCGTGTGTATAAGTGTATATATGTATAAACTAACATAATAATCGCCTTTGTACCATTTTTTTTGTTTGAGTGCAATATAGAATTTTCTATCTATCTATCTATGGCACAGTCTAAATACTACTAACTGTTGGTCAGACATCTGGAAGGGGCAATCGTGCGGTGTGTTACGACCATAGAATACTATAATACACAATAGAATGGCTGTCAACTTTATTTTGTACGAGGCTTGGCGTCGCCAAACCCGATTCGTTGTGTTGACAGACTTAATAAATTTACACATTTTAGAATTTTGATTAAAGTTCAAGTTCATCATTAAAAAAATCGTTTAAATTTTAATACATATTTATTGTAAATAGGGTGCAATTTGACATTTTCTAAATAATTTGCATGCGAAATTTGGAAACGATCGTAACGTCAAAACACTTTTTTTTTTTGCGCCCGAAGCAAATATGGGCAACCCTCCGGAAAGCGGGGGAGGGAGGCGGTGAATGCTCATAGCATACCACGCAGCCGGCTGCGTGGTTATGTGGAGACTTTTACCCACTAAACACCGCCTTTTAGGAAATGGCTTAACGATCTGACTAGAGATCTCTAAGCCGTATACGAACGCGACCCTCCTTGGCAGAAAGGAGGGCGCAACGTCAAAACACATCTCGAGTTGACATTTATACGTGTGAATTGACGTGTTAGTGACATTTTAGTGGCTACGCGGGCTCCGTCCACTCCCCCGTTCTATTATGTATGTATATAGTATTCTATGGGTACAATCATGTCACGCAAGTAAATTAAAATGGTTCACATTACTGAGATGTAAAACACCTGTGGGTCTTCCTATTTTAATGATAAGGACTTAAAGTTTAATCGGTTCCCACATACACAGGTATTTATTTAAATGTGAAATAAAATAAAATATGTTTTTTTTTTATTACTTCCCGTTCTAACAACCCTAGCAATTTATTGTTTATGTCGGCTTTTCCGACAACATCAAACGCGATGGCTGACTGTATATTTTCTTAGGCTGTGACTATGGTGTCCCGTGGGCGAAGAAGATCTTTTGGGTTTTATTACTGGAAATGTCTGCTACAAGTTTTCTCTTCAGCGAGTAGAGAAGAAGGAAATCTGCGAGAGTGTCGAAGCAGAGACGAGCAGCAAGTGCTCAGAGCCGTGAGGAACACTGAAACGACGGTGTGCCCTATAAACACCTACAGTCTGTGCGATGGGGTTTAATAAGGGTTTAATAAAAGCAGGGTTCATAAACTCATTACAAGTTGCGGCCCGCCAATGAAGGCATTCATGACTTTTTTGCCATCAGGGCGTCACCAATTACGAAAAAGGTGAAATATTTGACAGATTTCATAGCGGGTTAAATGAATTTGTTAGAAAAGTGAAGATCTTGTTTCTCTTTGAAATGTTAGCTATTATATTTTATATTAATTAGATAAGAAATGGAAGAAAGTAAATATTTTTATAGTATAAGGGTGACAAACGAGCACACAGTCCACCTGATGGTAAGTGGTTGTTGTGGTCCATAGACAACTACATCTATCCTCGATTACAAATCAAAATGCAGATGCGTTGTCACCCGTGAGGACTAAGATGGAATGCCTCGTTTCCAGTAAAAAGGGTCTCCGGTCCTCTACACTCACTGTACGAAACAACAGCATTAAGCTGCTATTTCACGCTTGTATTCTGTGAGAGCGTGGTCCTTCCCCGGTCGAGCCGACCCATTCGTGCTACAACTATACTACTAATATAACTGCAGCATGGCTCTTTCACGTAATTAAAATGTGTAAAAAATTCAAGAATACAATACTGAGACGTTGTTTTGTTTCTAAACGAGTGCATGCACTAGAAATTGAAAAACTCTAATTTAAAACGCAACTTTTCAATGATAATGACAGTGTGTCACAGTATAAATACAGTGAAGCTTACAGCGAGCGCTTACCCTCTGACATTGAGCTACCAGTATCAAGAGAAGTCTACAAAAATTAAATTTTCATTTATTGATTTATTCAAAATTCTAAATAAAACTAGTTTTTAAGGATTTTATCGCGTATATATTCAGTTATTATATAGTCCCGACTTTTTGAGCACTTTATAGCACCCATGGTCACGGGGAGGGACTGAGGTGTTTGACGTTCCAATGTCATAGTTAAGGGGAAATATAATCTCAAATGGCTTAGCAAGATCCTTCGTTATGCCGAAAATATTGCAGCGTTAATTTTGAAATAAATATATGGTAAAGTTGAGGATTAACGGTAAGGATTATGTTAGACGAAAACACGATTTCGTAAAATTTTAAAATTTTCTCGATAGAAAAAAAATCCAAAGTTACCTCCAAAATAAACAATAAACCGCTGTTATTCATAAAATATTTTAAATAAGATCATGAAACTTTGCATACTAACTGCACTCACTATAAAGCAGTGCTTATGTTATTTATGTACTTTTTTAAAATACCATTATTTTCACTGTAAAAAGAAATTACCTAAACTATCGGCCTTTTGCAGCGTGGTTCCTGCCGCACGGTCACTTCGCTTCGGCCTTTGAACGGGGAGGTTGTGTCGTTTACGATCAGAATATACATTACGCAACAGGACGACGTAAAATTAAAATGGGAAATAACCGTAATAAAAATAAGAAGCGACTGGCTTGGCGTTAAGAAACAGGCATAAATATGATAAACCTAATGAAATAAGTGTCTAACGACCTTTCTATTTACAGTATTAGTGATTACAAAGATGTCGGTACATAGCATACGACGCGCGGGTAAGTGGGGACGAAATTAAAATTTGAGCTGACTTACTCTATCGCCTTAACACATTAGTTAACCACGGCTACTACTAAATTATTAATTTTTGTTCCGATCAACGCAGTATGAACTTACCTAGGTGGATTGAAAAGTACTCGGCCTAACACAGATCCATTCAATTCTAAAAATCAAATCTACCCACATTATTTAGTTCAGTTCAGACTAGTTCATTGTGTGAAGTTCGAAACGTGTGCGATAATTAGTTGTGATTTTATAAATTTATTAACAAAGTAATCGGACATAATTTCCGCGAATGGAGCAAATCGAGCAGCGTGCCGTCATTAAGTACCTCCATAAGAAGGGGCTATCATCAAAAGCCATCCATGATGACATGGTCAGTACATTAGGCGATTGTGCTCTGTCATATTCATCCGTCAAAAAATGGATAGCAGAATTTAAGCGTGGTAGAGAGAGTGTGAAAGATGAACCCCGCTCTGGAAGGCCTTCGACGTCAACTACTGACGAAAATATTAAAAAAGTACTTGATTTAATAATGGGAGACCGCAGATTAAAAATTAGAGAGATAGCCGAGATTATAGGCATCTCTTATGAACGAACTCAAAACATCATTGTCAACGAGTTGGGTTTCCACAAGGTGTCTGCGAGGTGGGTTCCGCGACTGCTTTCAGTTGAACAAAAAAGGACGCGATTGACTATTTCACGCGACTGTTTGGTGTTATTTGAAGCCGATGCAGATGATTTTTTGAATCGTTTTGTTACTATGGACGAAACATGGGTTCATTACTGTACACCGGAAACAAAACAACAATCAAAACAGTGGAGAAGACCTGGTTCACCACCCCCTAAAAAGGCTAAGTCGATTTTGTCGGCAAATAAGGTGATGGCTTCAGTATTCTGGGACTCGAAAGGTGTGATTATGATTGATTATCTTGAAAGGGGTCAGACTATAAACTCTGATTACTACTGCACCTTACTACGTCGTTTACGAGAGGAAATAAAAGAAAAACGTCGAGGAATGCTCAGAAGAAAAGTCCTGTTTCATCAAGATAACGCCCGTGTTCACACGTCAGTACAGTCAATGGCTGAAATTCACAACTGTGGCTTTGAACTGTTACCGCATCCGCCGTATTCACCTGATCTGGCACCATCAGACTTGTTTCTGTTCCCTAACCTAAAAAAGTACTTGGGAGGTCAAAGATTTTCGACAAACGACGAGGTCAAAGCAGCTGTAGACGCATATTTTGACTCTAAGGAAGAATCATTTTTTTTCAACGGTCTAAATGCTTGGAAGGGGAGGTGGCAAAAGTGTATTGAACTTGATGGTGATTATGTAGAAAAATAAAAATATAACTGATTTAGTATGTGTTTATTTTCTTGGTTAGGCCGAGTACTTTTCAATCCACCCTCGTATAGTATCTTGAAGTCTTGCAGTTGTTTGCTTGCGTTGGGATTAAATTTTATTTATTATAGGATCCCAAGCAGATGGTAGCATTCGGCCATATTCTTTATTGAAATTAGGATATTTTTTGATTTCAATAGCCTGGCGAATCATCTTTGGAAGGAATCGGTGTTCTTTAGCGAGGAAACTATTATATTTACGGATTCTATCGCGTTTACTTTTACTTATTTTTGATTCCTGACGTTTCGGGCGCTTTGCAGCACCCATGGTCACGAGGATCTGAGTTGATTGACGTCCCGATGTCAAAGTTAGGCCGGAGCACCTTCGTTTTTTTAATTAGTACTTTTGGCCCGATCTACGCAGAATGAACTTACTGCTGAGGAGAGATCCGAATAGACTAAAAGTAATATATAAAAAAGCTGTTGGTTTTCTAGGTTAATTTTGATATTGGGACGTCAACCACCTCAATCGTCTGACTATTAGGGGTGCTGCAAAGCACTCGAAACATCGGTAATTAAAAGTAAGTAAAATTAAACGAGATAAAAATCCGTAATAATAGCTTTATTCAATGCTAGGTATAGACGCTGCAGCTTTTTGGTGGTCGGCTCGACCGGGGCTGGACCACGCTATCACAGAATATCAGCGTAAAATTGCAGAGTAATACTGCTGTTTCGTATGGTGAGTGTAGAGATCCGGAGATCATCAGGCTTTCCATGTTACCATGCATTCCATCTTAGTACTCAGGGGTGACATATGCGTTTTGATCCTTAATCGAGGATAGATGTAGATGTCTATGGGCCACAGCATCCACTTACCATTGGGTGGACTGTGTGCTCGTTTGTCACTTTTATTCTATATAAAAACGTAAATATAAAAACTTGAAATTTTGGTTTCATAGACACCCAAAACGTAGCTATAGTTTATACGATGTCATCCTAATGTGAAAGCGAACGAACCATTTGTAATGTTACGAACAGTAGAGTCATAATACAGATTCGAAGCAGCAACACTTTCACTGTTAGCGCCTCGTGCCGTTGCATAGACTTTAGAACGTCTAGATAGTTGACAAGCCATTCACGGTCAGGCCTTAAGGCCAAGAATGAAGTGTTGATTCTTAATAATTTTTTAAACATGACAATAACAAGCATACAATAAAAGCGATTGCGAACTGAAAAGGTCGTGAGTTAGAATCCGACATCCGAGTACTGCCGTGAAGCTCTTCTGACACAAGAATTTTAAGTTTACCAAGAGTGGTTTAAAAGGAATATTATTCATGTTAACAGCGTTGCTAATATTTATTGACAAAAAATAACTATTGGCACTGTTTCAGTAACATATTTTAATTTTTTATTTAAAATTACATTCGTATAGATAGATCTATTGGATTTCGGTTTTTTTTTATAAACTTCATCATCATCATCATCATTACAGCCTTTCACAAGTCCACTGCTGAACATAGGCCTCCCCCAAGTAATGCCACAAAGCACGGTCCTGAGCCACCTGCATCCATCGACTTCCTGCATGTCTTACCAGGTCGTCACTCCATCTAGTGGGGGGTCGCCCTACACTACGCCTACCGGTACGAGGCTGCCACTCGAGAACCTTTCTTCCCCATCGGTTATCGGTTCTTCGAGCTATATGGCCGGCCCATTGCCACTTCAGCTTACTAATCCGTTGGGCTATGTCGGTCACTCTGGTTTTACTGCGGATATCCTCATTTCTGAGTCTATCACGCAGAGAAACTCCGAGCATAGCCCTCTCCATAGCTCGCTGAGCGACCTTAAGCGTCCTCATACGGCCAGCAGTGAAGGACCACGTCTCAGATCCATAAGTCATCACTGGCAACACGCACTGGTTGTACAATCTAGTTTTTAGAGATTGAGGTATACCTGACGAAAAGATATGTCGTAATTTCCCGAACGCTGCCCAGCCGAGTTGAATCCGTCGATTGACCTCTCGGTCGAAGTTGGACTTACCTAGTCGGACTATTTGTCCCAGGTAAACGTACTCGTCAACAACTTCGAGCATAGTGCTCCCAACAACTACCGGCATAGGTGTGACATGGACATTGAACATGATCTTTGTTTTGTCCATGTTCATCTTAAGACCTATCCGTTGGGAGGCACTATTGAGGTCATTGAGCATAGTGCTTAAGTCCTCCAGCGATTCTGCCATAAGGACTATATCGTCGGCAAATCGAAGGTGAGTGATGTACTCGCCATTGATGTCAATACCGTATCCTTTCCAGTCCAGTAGCTTGAAAACGTCTTCCAATGCAGCGGTGAAGAGTTTCGGGGATATAACGTCACCCTGTCTTACACCTCTCTGCAGTTGGATAGGTTTCGAGCTCTGGTTCTGTACTCGGATAGCCATCGTAGCCCTACTGTACAAACACTTCAGCACTTCGATATACCGACAGTCAACTTGGCACCGCTGAAGGGACTGTAGCACCGCCCAAATTTCGACGGAATCAAAGGCTTTCTCATAGTCCACATACGCCAGGCAAAGTGGCAGATTGTACTCTTCAGTCTTCTGTACAATCTGCCGCAGGGTATGTATGTGGTCTATGGTACTGAAGCCTTTTCGGAAACCGGCTTGTTCGGGAGGCTGGAAGTCGTCAAGTCTGCGTGCGAGACGATTCGTAATGACTCTCGAAAACAGCACGTAGACGCGGCTCAGAAGGGAAATCGGTCTGTAGTTCTTTAAGAGAGCGTTGTCGCCTTTCTTAAAGAACAAGACCACCGCACTTCTGCTCCACGCCTCTGGAGTAGTGCCACCATGGAGGACGGAATTGAAGAGCTTCTGAAGGACTACAAGTACCGGTGTTCCACCCGCTTTCAGAAGCTCCGCTGTAATTCCATCCTCGCCTGGGGCCCTGCCGTTTTTAAGGTGCTGGAGAGCCATTCTAATCTCGCTTAGACTGACGTCCGGGATATCATCGGAATAGTGTCGGATAAGACTTGCTCTTGGATCGTTACTCACACTTGCGTGTGGCTCCAACGATGATGTGTACAGCTGCCCATAGAACCTCTCAATCTCACTCAAAATCTCAGGTGTCCCGGAAACGATGTTGCCACACTCAGTCTTCAGCTTTGACAGTTGGCTCTTTCTGGCAGACAGATCTCTGGCAAAGACTTTGGAGCCCTGGTTCCGCTCGATCGCTTCTTTAATACGAGAAGTATTAAAGTTGCGTAAGTCTCGCCGCATGCATTTGGAGATCTGTCTGTTCAGTTGCCTGTATGCTGTCAAATCTGTTGACGATTGCAGCCTCATCTCCCGTCTAACAGCCATGAGATTAAGAGTGTGATCGGAGAGTTTTTGTGTTCTTCTGCGGCGGGTCTTGCAGAACTTAGCTCCGACCGCATGGACAGTTTCCACGAGCTTGTCGTTCATATCGTCCACTGCATTGCAATCTTCTAGGCACTGGAAGCGGTTACGTAACTCGAGCTGAAAGGTTTCGGGATTCTGGATTAGAGCACGAGGGGGACGGAGCGTTGACTTCATTAGACGAGACCTCTCCAACTTAACGTTTAGGTTCAGTGTGCCTCTAACCATTCGGTGATCGCTGCCAGTTTTCACCCTTGCGATCACTGAGACATCACTGAACAGTTGGCGTCTGGTCGTCATAATGAAGTCAATCTCATTTTTTGTCGAACCGTCGGGGCTCGACCAGGTCCACTTCCTGTGGGGCCGCTTCTGGAAGAAAGAGTTCATCATAAAGAGTCCCTCTTTCTCCATAAAGTCGGCCAGCTGCTGGCCCCTTCGGTTCCGTTGCCCTACTCCAAATTTCCCTACCTTCAGCTCACCGCTTTCTCTTGTGCCTAGTTTTGCGTTGAAGTCTCCCATCAACACCGTGTAGTGAGTTTTGGAGGAATGTATGGCTCTGGAAATATCCTCATACATTTCCTCCACCTCCTCATCGGGGTGTGCCGAGGTTGGTGCGTAAACCTGAATGACCTTCAGCGAATACCGTTTGGTGATTCTGAGTATCAGGTACGCGACCCTCGTCGACACACTCCCAATCTTTACAACGTTGTTGACGAGAGACTTGTGGACGATAAATCCGACACCTCCTTGGGACAGATGGTCGCCCTCCCGGTGATAGAACAAGTTGCCGGACTCGAGGATTGCCGTGTTAAACTTAGCTATTATAAATATGTACTTGTAAGTGTATTGTATTACAAACAATTTGACTTCATAAGGAGGTGCTTCTGTTAAACGTAATGCTCTCGAAATGACAGGTTTATGCATAGTACGATAATTTGGAAATGCAACTTTTTTTCATCAAATCTCGACGTTTTGAAGTCACAGGAAGTCACCCTAACAATTTTTCGAAGATGTCCGTATGTCTTGTGAACGGCTTGACCAATTGAAATGAACTAAGCGGATTTCCAAAGTGTTTCATCAATCTTAGATTTCCTATGAATTTTAACTAATTTGGACCAGTAGATTTTGAGAAATTGGAAAATCAAAAAATTTTAAAACTACTTTTTTGGAATAACTTTTAAACAGCTTTACCGATCGATTCCAAAAACTAATCAGCTTTTAACCTTGAAAAACCGGTCGCCGATAGTCAGGTCATAATCGATCGATTCGTTCGTGAGATATCGTTAACGAATTTGTAATTGAATTTGAAATTTGTATTTGAATTTGAAATTGATTTTTTTATATTACTCCGATATTTCATATTCAATGTATATATTTAAATTTATATAAAATATAAAACTTCAAATTTGAATATCATATTCAAATTTGGTGAAATTTGGAGCGCTTTGCATTTGAAATTAGCGGAGAGTTCCACTGATGGCTTGCAGGGTAAACCAATTTTTTTAATAAAAGCCAAGTCAGTCTATTACTTAAAATCATATAAATGAACGTAATGTGTCAATTATTGTTTAAACAAACATTTGTTATTTTCTATTCTAAACATTTTATATCTATAATCATCTTGTTAGCGTTTGGTTCCGAAAAATTATGCGAATAACAGTGTACGATTAGCGTTATAATGAAGTAACGGTTTACGACGCTTTATAGCTTACTTTGAATATAATCAATTTCGCGGATCATTAACATTGTGATATCTTTATTAAAATTCTACCTACGCAATGCTACTGAATTAGTAGTTTGTTTTTTTTTCTTTTTTATCTTCGTGTTTTAGTTGGTTCGACTATGCAGCCTTTACGTGGCTCACAGGTTCCTCCTTGTTTTGGGCGTGGACTGGAGCTCTCCACTCCTTCGTCATATGAAACACTTACTTGAATGAACCACTCCTTTTTTGACGCAGAGAAATCCTTACGGATATTTTCCAATGCAAGGGAATGGGAAGTTTATGCCAGATTTTTACCTGCTTAACACCACCAGCGTAGATGAATCCCGGGTTTTCGAGATCAAGAGCAACCTCGTCAACCAAACTCTTAGCACAGGCATTTGAAGCCAATTTAGAGAGATTTAAAAAAAGATTAATACTCACATAAACAATATTGCTCGTATTAAAAATGAAACGTTTATTATAATTTATAGAGACTTCAATGAACTAAAAGGAATAAAATAATATCCACATTATAGCTTTTGAAATTCACGCCTATACAAAGGTTATAAATGAATAGAAGCCCCCAATTCAGACGTTCGATCACCGTCGACACCAATGAAGTTGTTAATTGTAATTTTAAATGCTGATTTACCACGTGCTCGGCGGTGAAGGGAAAACATCGTGAGGAAACCTGCATGTCTGAGAAATAACAATATTATTTCGAAGACATGTGAAATTCGCCAACATGCATTGGGGTTGGGCGGGCATTTCTTTGCCCTAAAACCTTCTCAGAGATAAGAGGAGCCCTGTGCCCAGCTGTGGGACGTATATAGGGTTTAGGCGGTAAATTCAGACGTTATTACTTAGAATTTTTTTATAGATAAGGGTGACAAACGAGCACGCAGTCCACCTGATGGTAAGTGGTTGCTGTGGCCCATAGACATCTACATCTATTCTCGATTACGAATCAAAATGCAGATGCGTTGTCACCCGTGAGGACTAAGATTGGAATGCCCCGGTTCCAGAAAAAGGGGTCTCCAGTTCTCTACACGCACTATACGAAACACAGCGGCGTTAAGCTGCTATTTAACGCTGATATTCAGTGAGAGCGTGGTCATGCACCGGTCGAGACGGCCCATTCGTGCTACAACCATAATATAGCTGAGTATGATTCTACCATTATAACAAGTATTATTTTATTCTTGTAAGTTCTAAAAAGTTATATAACTTTATCCCCAAATTGTCTATACTCACGTGTGGAGGGTTACTGTAAATTTATATGGGATTATCACTGAAGTACAAGTTTAGTTTAGTACGTGAGGGTAATACGGTCATCCGGTTAATATGGACACTTTCTTATAGCTCAAAAACTATAGTCTTATTTGCATAGATGGCTATGTGATACGATAGCTCTTCATCGGTCAATTAAATAATAAAGGGTCAAAAGGGCGCTGCTTTATGGACGCCATTTTGACAGTTGACATTATAGTAAATATTTTAGTCGATTTTAGTATGTAGTGTAGAGTAGTTACCTATTTTTTTTAAAGTTGATTTTTCAAGTTGTTGAAGTTAGTTTATTTTTTTCTTCATACATTAGTATTATATACGACTTTGTGTTTCTGTCTCTGTCCCCCCTTAAGGTGAGACCATATAGTACATATTAAAAAAATAATGATTGAAATCGGGTCACAATGAGATCCATGACCGCGAGCACCTAAAGCTAAAGAACGGTGACCGAGGGCACCGTTCTTTAGCGTCCTTTAGAATTAATGATTTTTTTTTAATTCAAATAGATTATTGCATAATACTTATTGAAAGTACTTTTTATTTATCACTACTTTAATTATTATAAGCATTAGCGAAAGGAAATAGTGAAGGCGTATTTTATTATTTATCAGTCATCAATCATCGCCTCAATTTTTTAACGCGCAAACGTGGAAAAAGGCAGCACCTGTCACCATACAATGGCGGCCGTGAGAACTGTCAAAAGAAAAGCATTGATGCTTTCATCGATAAATGCAACATGTACATTTTTACTTTCCTTTTTTACCTCCTTTATAAGTTCGTTTATATAAGCGTATTTTTAAACGTTTTGACACATTGTGTTGAAGGGTTGTTAATAGTTAACGGTTTTGCTGATGTACATACGGTAGTAATGTATAAGTCAATAGATGTACATTGCTATTTTCTTCATGAGAAATATAAAATGAAAAGGTAAAAAAATATGTTTAGTGTAAGTTTGTACCCCTAATAAAGTTTTTGTTCTATCAATATTTTCCTAATGTTTTATTATGTCTTTTGATAAACTTTGGTTTCAGGCTTACGTCTAGTACATCAAACTACGTGAAATAATTTTTTCATATCCATTTGTCCTACTTTTTCCCGCCATTTAGCAATGGCGTCGACCCGGCATTTATCACACAGTTGGTCATGGGCGGCGGTAATCACTTACCATTATGTGAGCCGTATGCTCGTTTGCCCTATCTATCATATCTCCTATAAAAAATATCAAAAGATTTTAAATATTTATTAAGCTAAAATTGTTAAGTTACCTTTGGGAATGAGGTGGTCGCTACCATGCTGTTTCTAAATGTTTTTATAACATTTGTATAAAATATTATACTGTAAAATGTGCTTTTAAATAAAAGTTTCAATGGGTTTCTTGCTGTCATGGGAAGGTTTAGATTTAAAATCGATGATCATAAATTTTGTACGTAAAAAAAGGTCTTATCACTTAAAACATGTGCCAGTCGTGAATGATTCGTTCATTTGACCAGGGTCGCATCAAAGTACTGATGATTGCAATTTCATTTTGCTTATTTACGACGTGCTCGGTCGGCGGTGAAGGAAAACACCGTGAGGTAACCTGCATGTCTGAGAAATAAGAGAAAAAGGAATTTGAAGACATGTGAAGTTCGCCAACACGCATTGGGGCAGCGCGGCGGACAATTCCTTGCCCCGAAACCCTCTCAGTAATGAGCGGATGCTTCTCCCCAGCAGTGGGACGTACATAGGCTGTAGCTTTAACTTTAAATGTGATAAAATCCGTAAAAAAACTAGTTTTTAAGTAAGTTGACACTGTTAAACATAGGCCTGGCTATAAATTATCACCTAGGATAGGATATTTACTAGTTGGAAACCCACAGTTTTTCATTTTATAGTCGTTATTAGGAAGATATTAGCCTATTACGACACCCACATTTCACTAGAGGTTGGAATATTCTTGCACCGCTACCCTATGCGAAGCTCATGGAGCAGCAAAACATTCTCAGTCTTTTCATAGTTAGAGTGTGTGTGTGCGTGTGCGTGCGTGTGTGTGTGTTCGTGTGTGTTGATAGATAAAAATTACCTATACGTCTTTGTGTAACCATTATTACCACAAACATTACAATTGCGGCCTCATTTTCCTTGATCACTTTTAAAATCTTATCTAATACTGAGCACGTTTAAAAAAATATATTCTCAATCTCTCAACAAAGCGCGGGAAACGTGTCTGTACACATATAAATCAAAGCGTTCCGATTGCGTTCACTGGTTATATAAAGTATTCCATATTTCACGGATTAAAAACAATGTAGCGGTGCTACCTTTTTTATAGAACAAGGGCGTCAAACGAGCACACAGTCCGCCTGATGGTAAGTGGATACTGTGGCCTATAGACATCTACATTTATCTTCGATTAAGAATCAATATCCAGATGTGTTATCACCCCTGAGGACTAAGATGGAATGTCTTGTGGCCAGTAAATAGTGTATCGGGTTCTTTACATTCACCATACGAATTACAACAGCGTTAAGCTTCTATTTTACACTGGTATTCTGTGAGAGCGTGGGTCTTCCCCGATCGAGCCGACCCATTCGTGATACAACCATAATATATCTGCAGCATGGCTCTAACACGTCGAAAAACCCTAGTATTATAGAGATAGCGCGTAATTTTATAATGAGATAGGAAGGTTTTGTCTGCTGACGTGGAAAGAGTTCCATTACTGAGAGTAATGGAACTCTTTCCTTTATAACAATAGATAGAGAAACCGAAACTACAAATTCCATTTCTGATAAAGTAAAGGGTATATTCAAAAGTGGAGTCTGTAAAAGGACTTTTTCCGTGGCGTAATTTCGTCAAAGATATGAGCCGTGCATGCTTGTATACGTAGACGTTTTTGAATTTAATCATAATGTAAAGCTTATGAATATAAAGTTAGGAATTTTAAATTTTTTATTTTTTAACTAATATGTCATAAAAAAGGCCAAGCGAATATAAGGCCAGTATAACTAGAATAAGTGTATTTAAATACAATACCTATAATTGGGAAAGTTAACTGACCATTCTAAATTTCCACCATTCTAATTCCCGTTTAGGCTGACACACACAACGGATTGGTAACCTGAAGTTTCAATGAGCTGGCCATATAGTTTGAAAAACCGACAACCGATGGGGAGAAAAAGTTCTCGAGTAGCAGCCTCATACCGGTAGGCGAAGTGTAGGGCGACCCCCACTAGATGGAGTGACAACCTCGTAAGACATGCAGGAAGTCGATGGATGCAGGTGGCTCAGGACCGTGCTTTGTGGCATTACTTGGGGGAGGCCTATGTTCAGCAGTGGACTTGTGAAGGGCTGTAATGATGACATACATTTTTTACGTGTTAGAAGTTGGTACGAAGTCATCTACGTAAAGTGTACTTAGATATTGATTCGTACTGAACGAAATGGTAGAATGCTTAAAGTGTTTAAATATGATAAATACATATTAAACTTATGTACCCGGATGACCGAGCTTTTCTCGGTTTTTTTTTTTGCTTTTTGAAATTACATTTAGATACAAATTACATACTGATGACACATGAATAATATTTTTTGATCTTATTGACATAATAGAAAAAACTGAACTGGTTATTTGGATTAAAAAATCGTGAGTGCAATTAGTTTAATTAAAATTTTCGTATTTTTAAAAAATACTAAAAAAAGGTCTGGAAAATAGATTTTCTCACAAAAGAAGGGAACTTGAAAAAAAAGGAAAAAAGTCGGACCGAAGACAAGACGCGAATCAAGGCATTTATTTCGCGGCCGCTCGATATCCACTTAAGCTATTATATTATTTTGTTTCAGTTTTTCATTGCCTGAAAACACGGACAAAAAGACATTTTCTAAAAATAAATCCTAGCTAGATTGATTTATTGCCCGCGAAACTCCCTGGACACTAAATTTTATGAAAATCGTCGGAGGCGTTTCCGAGATTCCGATTATATATATATATATATATATATATATATATATATATATATATATATATATATATATATATATATATATATATATATATATATATATATAAGAATTGCTCGTTTAAAGGTATAGGATTTGTAATGTAAAATAAAATAAAATAAACTATCTAAATTAATTACATACAATCCGAAAATATTGTCAATACCAAAATAAATCGATTAATTTGAGGAAAGTGTCCACTGCGAACTAAGTCATCCTGTCGGATCTATTGTGCACGCTTCTGACTAAAATAGCAACTGTTATATTCCCACTACTATATTCCCAGCGTTACAACTAACATTTTGGTTTTTAATTGGATTAGTAACTTATTGCCGAGATACCAACTTTATAAACAATAAGCTTCTCTAAGAAAAAACTGACACCGATCGCGCCTTAATTCTTCATCCGAACAACTAGTGACGTTTTGCTTGTCGATAATTCTAACCTTTTGAATTACATCGTAATTGATTTTTAAATTATTCTTAATTTAAATCAAATTAATTTATTGTAAAATAGTTTTTTATAAATCTCAAATAATAAAAAAATATTAAAACAGTGGTACTATAATGCTTAAAATTAAAAGTAATATCAGTTTAACTTTACAGCTTACCAAAAGTCTACTGCTGAATGTGGCCTGTGTAAAAGTTAAAAGTTACAGCCTATTTACGTCTCACAGCTGGGCACAAGTCTCCTCTTATTTCTGAGAGGGTTTTAGAGCAAGCAAGTGTCCGCCGCGCTATCCCAATACGTGTCGGCTAACTTCACATGTCTTCGAAATGTTTTATTTAAAAATTTTTAGACATGCACGTTTCCGCCAAAGACGTATAAAAGAGGAAAACATCTTAGGTTTCTCCACGATGTTTTTCTTCACCGCCGAGCACGTGCTAAATTAGCACTTGAAACTTAAGCGGGGACCGAATCCTGTGTACCTCCACAGAATTCCTCATTATACTTATAGATATTTACCTAAGTTGCTACGTTTGAAAGATGGTTTGGCCAACCGCATTCTTTTATTTTTTATTTATTATTAGGAAGACGTTTCAGCCCATAACTTAGTTTGTTACCGTTTGCCGCCTCTAATATAGGTTTTTTTAATATACTAATGAGGTGATGGTTGATCGTAAATAAAATAGGAGTTTAGGGTTGTGACATATTATTTATAGGTAATACTGGACTGACTAAAATTATAGGCGCTCTGATGATTTCCAGAAAAACGATATAACGTCGAAAACTAATAATAAAAAAGAATATAAGTGTATATATTTTTTTTTAAAACATAAAGCTTATAAAATATGATATACTTCTGCACACATTGCAACGCAGCTGCTGCATGAAACCACAGCGAGTGTATATTAAGTTAATGTCGTTGACGAACATTCATCCCCGTGTTACTCACAAATCCAGAGCGATGTCTCTTGGCACAATTCGTTTATATAATTATTGCAATATATAATTATGCATGCCGTAACCGTACTGCTCAGGTGCTGTGCTGCACTTAAAACTCGCCTTTTTCTTATTATTCTTCATTATCAGCCACTACGGGCTGCTGCAAGGCCTCGGGTTAGTATACCACACGGAACAAGTATTTGTATGGCTTACAATAATTTTTCCGGGTCTGGTGTATGTCTTTGACCAATTTATGCATGTAAGTCACCTACACGATACAGGAGAAAATTCACCTGGAAGAGTAATTTTTTTTTATAAAAGGAAAACAAAACAAAAAAGAAAACAACTGAACGTTGGCCTACCTAACGAGCCTATTGAAGCCCACTGCTGAACATAAGCCTCCCCATAGATAGCCTCTTTGGCGGGATATTTGCCATAGTTGTCACCATTGGCAAGCGGGTTGGCAACAGCAGTTTATTTTTATTTCAGTCGTTATTAGGAAGACGCTGCTAATTTATTTCTCTCTGTCGCCATTTACCACACTCACGAGAAGAAATTGGGTAGTGGAAATTCTTACATCGTCTCTACATAGTATCGTGTTATGTTTAACGTTATTATTTTGTTAAATAATAGTAATAATACTATTTTAATATAGGAGTGAGAATAAACGTGAAAGTTTTTGGTATGCAATGTCATGTAATTTTTAGCAATCTATTACGAAATAATTACTACTAAAATAATTGAAATATATTATAATTTCTCACACTCACACAGATGAGTGGTTTCGAGGATAAGGTTTTTATCGATAAATCATACTGAAGTTTTCCCATGACTATTCAATAACTAGTTCGTTGACTTTCATTGTATGTAGGATAAACGTGGGATCGGCGACAAAGTAATTAACCGATCTTCTCACGTAGTCATTTAAGTCTCGAGTCACTGATACTTCTATACATTTATGTATTAATAAAGTAACAAGTGAAAAAAGTAAAAAAGATTGTACAACCGATTTTAATATAAATAAAACGAGAACATCATCAATGTGTTCGAAGTAAATTAAATACGCATTATCAAGAATTACTCAAAAACTACTGGTCAGATCTTGATCAAATTTTCTCGTATATGGGACTGACTGCACGAGAAGCACCAGCTTTCAAATATAATAATAATAATAATTTATTGTTTCTCACATAACAAATCATATTGAAGCTCTGTAGCCCGTGGTAGTTGAAAACTGTGTTAAAGGCTACAGCATCTTAATTTCAATTCAAATAAAAAAGAATCATCAAAATCAGTTCACCCAAAAAAGAGTTCTGAGGTAACTCATAAATAACCATATAATAGAATTGAGTACCTCCTCCTTTTTTAAAGAGAAACACTATGTTTGTGATTTGATGAATAAATAAAGAATGCAGTGATCGAATTATGTGTAATTCGTTGCGTAATTTTTTTATAGCATTGAGTGACAAACGAGCACACAGTCCACCTGATGGTAAAGTGGATGCTGTGGCCCATAGACATCCACATTTGTCTGCAACTAAGAGTCAAAATGTAGATGCGTGGTCAACCCTGAGGACTAAGATGGAATGCCTTGATTCGAGTAAAAAGGGGAGACCCTTGGGTCCCCTGGGTTGTCTCAACTGGAGTAAGAGCACGCTCTCACAGAATACCAGCGTGAAATAGCAGCTTAACGCTGCTGTGTTTCGTATGGTGAGTGTAGAGAACCAGAGACCATTTTTACTGGAAACGAGGCATTCTTTGTTCTCATAGGTGACAACGCATCTGCATTTAGATTCTCAGTTATGGATTGATGTAGATGTCTATGGGCCACAGCATCCACTCACCATCAGGTGAACAGTGTGTCATTTAATTCTATTTAAAAAAATCATGAGATCCATGTTAGTCCCCAGAAGTGGCAACTGTAGCCTTTTTTGTTTGAATTTGGCAGCGTGCTCTGCACCAGTTTTACAAAAAGGGCCGGGAACGCATCATGCAAAGAAACTTTATTTTAATTGTAGATGACCATGGCAAGGTATGCATGGCAAATGATAGTAATAACACAATAGAAAAAAGTTGACAACTAAAAGATTGCGTTAAAAATTGAAATTTGAAGATACATAGTACGGCCACGCTGCTGCGATATTATATGGTGGGCTCAACCGGGAAAGGTGTTGCTGTGTTTCGAATGGTAAGTCTAGACAACCGGATACCCTTTTAAATGGTATTACGGCATTCTTTCTTAGTGGTCAGAGGTAATAACGCATATACATTTTGAGTCCTAAGATAGAACAGAGATAGATAGACAGGAACTTATTTTTAAACATGGAGTGTAGAGGTAGGTAAGGAGAACCCTCTCTGTGTATTAAAAAGTGTTCATAGAAAGTGTTAAATAAGGCTGGCGCCACTGTTGCTAGAGGGTAAATTTTTAAGATTTTTTTATTGCACGTACTTTCATTATAATTCTTTATATAATAATCACTAATTATTTTGTTGTTTTCAAAAATTTTATTTTCATAATCACTCAACATGTTTCACGGCGACTTCCTCTAGGTTATGTTTACTAAATTATTTTAGACAAGGCGAGTGGTTGAGGTTTTAAATACTGCAGTTTCATCAACTACGAGTCACCACAAATATTAAATTCTTCAACTCGGAACACTTCACTCCGTTGACAACTGCTTACCCTCTAGCTACTCTAGCGCTATTGTGAAGAGTTTTTGAACTGTTATTTACTGTTTACATACGAACACTTTTTCAACTATTCTCCATGTGAGACAGTTCTCCTTACATCTACACCATAGGTTACTGTGCGTATACTAGCTCAACCGTAGACAGAGAAACCTATAGACAAATTGACGCCTTCTTTCGCATTCGCACACGAAATAGATAGATTTATGCATACGTCTTGCAGCTCTTGCATAGAAGTGAGACAAAGCGGTGTGATTGTTTGTCCCTCTCTCCGTGCCGGTTTTTTTGTTTAGCGAACTACACTTTGCTAAACAACTTTAACAGTTCGTAGCGATCTAAGGAGTTTACAAGTTGGTTTAAGTGAGAAAAGAGTGTTTTGTGAGCTTAAGATTGGTGAATCTTGTTCAGTTCAGTTCTTGGAACAATTAAAAGTGTTATCTAAATATGTTGAAAAGTCATAAAGATTATTGTATAATCTAAAACTACGTTACCGTCCTTTCTCATTCGAGGTCACGCTAATCATCAATCTATAGGTTTCTCTGTCTACGAGCTCAACACTCCACTTTTTAAAAATATGATTATTCCGATTGTTTTTCTTTGGCTCGTTCTGTTGTACCAGTATTAAGTTATAAGAAATCAGACTTTAATGTATTTTAACACGCTTTTATAAGCTTCGCGTGTTTGTATTTATCAATCTACGTGAGTATCTACGTATCGGAATCTTTTAATGTAATTTTCACTAACTTGTAGCCGGCCGATTGATTTGAAAAGCACTCGTATCAATATTACCGATGACAGTACAATAATTTTATTACCTTATTCTAGTATCCTGATCTGGATCACCAGGATAGACTATAATAATTATCAGGATCATCACAGCTCATGATCAATGCGTGTTGTTTAAGTTTTTTTTAATTTCTTATAATATTTTTCCGGACCGATACGACCTGGGAACCTTTAAGAAAAGAGCTTACTCCTGTCTAAAGAGCCGGTAACGCACCTGGAACTCCCCTGGTGTTGCGGATGTTCATGGGCGGCGGTAGTCACTTACCATCAGATGAACCGTATGTTCGTTTGCCCCCTCTCCTATAAAAAAATAGATAATATGTTAATCCGTCGCAAAGCGAAGTTGTTTGGAGATCTTGACAACTGTCTGAGCCAGCAGATATTCCATGTCGGTGGTCTCTCAAGGCGCCAAAGCAGACACAATAAATTGTGTTATGTCACTATCGGAGCTGTTATTTCAGCGTTAGCACTAACAGTTCACATGGGCAGACATTTATTACACAAAATCGCATTACTCTTACTTATCAAAATCCACTTAAAGCCATTTTTCAGAGATAAAACAGGAGCAGCAATTTACCAGCGGTCAAGTTCCCGCCAAAATTCTAATCCATTTCGAATGTAAAACTGGTTATAAGCTGTACTGCTTTTTTCAGTTCCTTCTGCTATGGCTGAGCGTTGCAGTGCTGGCGGAGGACTCACCGCCCGGGCTGGTCTCCAAGGACAGTGAGCAGGACCTTGTCGCTGAAGCTTCACAGTCAGGTAGTTCATAGTTAGTAAAAATGTTGCAGGTATCATCAGCTCGTGAAAAGGGTACTGTTGACACCATAGACATCGAGAGAATTGACTGAGCTGAGCGTTAGTCTTACAAAAGTGACCATTCTCTAGAATGAGACGCCTCTACACTCCTGACCGCTAATGACGTGGAATCAGAGTTTTAGAAAAAGACAAGTACTGGCCGCATATTCGCTTTGTCCCTCTCGCACGTTTTGACCGTATCACTGCACAACTGAATTACTGAATACGGAACGCAACGCACAGTCAAACCTCTATGTCTAAGGTTGACACAACAGAGAGGATTTTTCTGAATATAAATTGTATAATTATAATATTTTTAATTATAATTATAATATTGCCGTTTGGTGGCAAAGTAAGAATATCCACTACCCTATATCGTCCCGTGCATGTCGTAAGAGGTGACAGAGGAAACGAACCAGGAGAAGGTCAGCAGCGTCTACGCAAATAACTCCCTTATGAGGCGATCTATGGCGATATAAAAACAGAAACAAAACTAAAACTGGGAGGAGGGCAGAGACAAAACCACAAAGTCGTATAGTGTAACTAATATTACTATAATTAAGTATTTAAAGAATAGCAAACAAGCTCTGGCAATAATTAGGAACACTTCGAAAGATCATCCTAAAAAAAACTAACGACACGACACAATACTAAAATCGTAGACAGAGAAACCTATAGACAAATTGACGCCTTCTTTCGCATTCGCACACGAAAAAGATAGATGCATACGTCTTGCATAGAAATGAGACAGAGCCGTGCGATCGTTGTCCCTTTCTCCGTGTCGGTTTTTTGGTTTAGCAAACTGCACTTTGCCAAAGATAGTTCGTAGCGATCTAAGGAGTTTACAAGTTGGTTTAAGTGAGAAAAAAGTGTTTTGTGAGCTTAAGATTGGTGAATCCTGTTCACTTCAGTTCTTAGAACAATTAAAATTTTTATCTAAATATGTTTAAAAGTCATAAAGATTATTGTATAACCTAAAACTACGTTATCGTCCTTTCTCATTCGAGGCCACGCTAATCATTAGTCTATAGGTTTCTCTGTCTACGACTAAAATCGACTAAACTATTTACTATAATGTGAACTGTTAAAATGACGTCGATAAAGCAGCGCGCTTTTGACATTTTATTATTTGATTGACTGATGAAGAGCTATCGTATCACAGAGTCATCTACGCAAACAATATTGTTGTTTTTGTTTAATAAGTAACATACATACATACATACATACATAAACACTCACGCCTATCACCCAGAGGGGTAGCGAGAAACTACAGACTTCCATTTGGCACGATCCTGACACACCTCTCTCGCCTCGTACACATTCATATACGCATACATGCTCGTCGGTTAAGGGTACTTCAAATTTGGCCCATCCAATAAGAAAGTGACCATATTAACCGGATGGCCATATTACCTTTACGTACTATAGTTATGAACTAATTAATTTAATTAATTATTAATTATCTAGGGCCAATATCTATCTCTCTCTCTCTCTGAGATATTAGCTCTCTCTCTCTCTCTCTCTCTCTCTCTCTATCAAGTTAATTAATTTATTATTTTTATTATCTAGGGCCATTCGACCACTAACATTACACAGACTAGGTGATAGTAGGAGGCGACATTTTTACACAAACGCATGTTCTATATTTTAATAAGGGAAAGACGCAACAATGAAGAGATTATGGATGATAATAACCCCTGGGAAGGGTGATCGCTACCAAGCTATTTCTAATTTGTCTTGTGTTGTTTATTGTAAACATTATTGTAAGCTATTATTGGAAAAAATATAGTCCCGCTGGGTTTCTTGCTGGTTCTTCCCAGGACAAAGGTTTTTTTTTTGCGAACCAGTGGTAAATGAAAAAAGTAACTTTCAATAAGTATTGTTATAATCTACATTGAATAAAAAAGTTTCTGTTTCTGTTTCTGATGATAGATGACTACTCAGACAGTGATGCAGAGATGAGCGAAATTGAGAGGTTAACTAAAATAGAAGACGGGAAGCAGCATCCTCCTGATCACATACGATATTAATAAAATTCTACGGTCATTGAGCTGAAGTTAATATAAATCCTTGACCAAGTAGTGGCGGTGTCAGAATATCCTATCGCCCCGCGGGTGCCTTTAGAGGTGACAGAGGAAGTATGGCAACTGTTGCGAAATCCTCCCTGTCAGGCAATCTGTGGGAGTGGCCTATGTTTATAGGTGGTAGAGCCCTGCTGCAGCTACATTATAGTTGTAGTGAGTGTAGAGATCCAGAGACCCTTTTTTACTGGAAACGAGATCAATTTTAGTCCTCTGGGATGACAACGCATCTGCGTTTTGATTCTTAATCGAATATAAATGTAAATGTATATATGGGCCACAGCATCCACTTACCATCAGGTGAATTGGGTGCTCGTTTGTCACACTTATTCTATAAAAATGTGCAGCAGTAGACTTTTATGGGCTGTTATGGATGGAGTATAAATCCTAAGAGATCTGTATCCTTGTTTCCAGGTGCGCAGGCGCAGAAACGCGACGCTGGCTTATCCAACTCTTACGGGGAGCCGCTTCCCCCAGACGTGTACGGACTTCCGCTGGACTTACCTAACGTTGGTGGGTGATTTTTTTCTTCATTCTATTACCTTAACTATACTATACATCATGTAACGAAAACCCTGTGGTTCAGAATCGGTATTCAAACATATAAAACTTGAAAACTTAAAGTTACAGCCTATATACGTCCCACAGCTGGGCACAGGCCTCCGCTCATTTCTGAGAGGGTTTTAGGGCAAGAAAGTGTCCGCTACGTTGGCTGAATTCAAAGTTCACGTGGTGAACACATGTCTTCGAAATATTTTTTCTTCCTACCTCTCCGACATAAAAGTTTCCTCACGATGTTAATTGCAATTAACAATTTCATTGGGGCCAGCGGGGATCGAATCCGGGTTGCTCGCGTACTTTGAAACTTACACCGAGCGTTAACCATTTGAGCTACCTCAGCTCAAAAGTAAAGATTAATCATGTGAGGCTCGATAGGAGGTGGGGGTTTGAAGGGTTTGATAAAAATCACAAAATATCACAAGGGGGAGGAGGAGGGGGTGTAGTAAGATTACCACGTGTGTTTATTTTTTCGTCAGACGCGCGATTTCTAAACGGCGTGTAATGTGACCTTGACTCGCCTGTACATATAAATTCATGTCACAAGCATGAATCTAGTCTGAGCAATAATAGTCTAGAGTCTGCACAATGTTCGTCCTTCATGCATCCTCACGCGACGATCGATCAGTAGATCGCAAGAGATTCTCTGTGTAGTGCGCGAAAATGATGTGCGCCGAGTGGCTTGATGAAACCGATGCTGATCTTCTACAAAGCACAGTGCCATCAACTGACTTGCAAGATGCTTATCCAGTTGTTAGTGTTGAAGAAAGTCTTGCTTATCCGTGGTTTGAGGACAAAGTACATTAAAATGTTCGTGTACTAGTACAAAATATGTTTTATTATTATTTTTATGCCAGTCAAAAACAACCTGCAATCTATCTAGACATTTTATCATGCTCCATAGTTTCAGAATAAAACTAGATTATAGTTTATAGGTACTAAAAATTCACGTGATTTTAGGGGTAGTCTTCAACCTCACCACATATCACCAAGAGGGAGGGGAGGGAAGTGTTAAAAATGCTAATGTCATTAATGGACGGCCCCTAACTAATTTAGATAACTTTCGACGTTGAATTTCAGTGTTTTGAAGTGAAGTTAAATAGGTAACTTAACTTCAAAAATCTGTAGTTAACATTTTGAGAATTTTAGTTCTCATTAAGAATTAAGTTTAATTTGCTTAATTTAACCAAATAGAAAATACACTTACACTAGCTGGCTAGGCAGACGTTGTTCAGCTCTTTCCGACGATCCTTTAATTCGCAATAAAAAGACAATGAGGGTTACCAAAATATTTAATATGTTAGAGCACCTCCCGCCCTCCCTCAATTGCGTGCACTAATCCCGTCACCACTACACCACTAATCCAGGAAAGATACTATACACACATACCATCGTCAATAATACGACACGTGTTTCGCCTCCACACGAGGCATTCTCAGGTGATGTAGACTCTGCGACGGCTGACTGTTAAGTCTTAGCGGTCAGTATCATATCAATATCGGTCTTGGTATATATATATATATATATATATATATATATATATATATATATATATATATATATATATATATATATACATCATAAGAGCCGTGGTAGCTCAGATGGTTATCGCTCGCTGTAAATTTCACAGTACGCGAGCAAACCGGATTCGATCCCCGCCGGCACCTATGAAATTGTTAATTGCAATTTTAAGTGCTGATTTACCACGTGCTCGGCGGTGAAGGAAAACATCGTGAGGAAATCTGCATGTCGGAGGAATAAGAAAATAAAATATTTCGAGGACATGTGAAGTACGCCAACGCGCATTGGGCAGCGCGGTGGACAATTCTTGGCCCTAAAACCCTCTCAGAAATGAGCGGAGGTCTGTGCCCAGAAGTGGGACGTATATAGGCTGTAACTTTACTTTTAAGTTTTTATACATTATTTGTATTCATATATACATTAGAGGTTATGAGACATTCCATCCTAGTCCTAGAGGTTATAACGCATTTGTAGACTTCTTAGCGTGGAGTTGGCTACAGGTGTCCTTGGGCTGTGGTAGCCACCTACAATCATGTGGATATGTGTGTAAGTTGAGTGAAAGTGGATGTAAGTTCGTAAGTCACTTCGGTTTCAATTTAAGAAAAAAAAACAAATTAAAATGCATTAAAACTTATCTCAGTTCCAGATCTCCAGCTGCCAGCGCCCATTTATGGAGTATCAGAGGTGAAAAACAATCTATTCTCGGATACACCTCCAGGAGCATACGGTCCGCCATCGCCAGTGGTGTTCCCGAATCAGAACTACGAAGGCCCTCCGCCTCCAATTTCGAAGCCCAAGCCTATTTACGGCCCGCCTAAACATGTATATGGACCGCCAAAACCCGTATATGGACCACCAAAACCGGTATACGGACCGCCAAAACCGGTTTACGGGCCACCTAAAACGATCTACGGGCCTCCAAAAAAAACCTATGGTCCTCCAAAGTTTTCTCTACCAAAAGCAAATTACGGTGTACCTTTCAAACCTCCAAAAATAACATTCCCGAAACCTGTATACGGAGTACCGAAACCTGTCTATGGAGTACCCAAGCCCATTTATGGACTACCGAAAGTGACTTATGGCACGCCATTATATAATGTACAAAATCTTCAATTTTCTGAGCAATCACACGTGTCTTTACCGCAAATATCGTTCCAGCAGAATGTTGGCAACACAGCCAGTGTTGACTTGGGTTTGAACTTACCTGCTCCAATATACGGAACACCCTTGCCTAGTCTGCCTTTAGATTTGAAACCGAACTTCCCAATCCCAACCGATACATATGGGCCACCGGGACATATTTTGGGACCGATTGGACCAAATGATCAAGTCGTCGTAGACGATATTGATAACGTGGGTCACTATGGACCACCACAACCAGACCCAAACCCTAAACCACCGCATCCAGGAATCCCGGCGCCTCCCACACCACCCCATGTATTGTACGATGGTTGGAAACCTATACCTGGAGTATCGAAACCCTTTATTGAACACGATGAACAACATATCCACGACAACGGCCATCACGTCCAAGTCATTGAGGATCAATACGGGCCTCCACCACCACCACCTCCAACAGTTCAAGAGGTTCATATAAATCTCGACGGAAACTTACTATCTAATGAAGGAGGGCAGGGAGACCAATTTTCTGGTGCTCAAATCACCACCGGCTATTCAAACGTACATCAAGATGCTTTAGCCAATATCGACCTTAATGCTATCGTCGGTGGCGATTCGAATCACATCGATCAATCAAAGACCATCTTCGAAGCTCATTACACAGAGAACGATAACCCTCATGCAGACTTGGCTATAGTCCAAGCAGCTATACCATCAGGTCATGATAGCTCTATAGATTCTTACGGCGCACCACCAATAGATTCGCTATCTAATGGACCTTATCCACCATCGATAAGACAGCAAGGAGCCAAAGGATTGACACCTCCATCAGGCATTTATGGTGTGCCACCTGGAAGTCAATACGGGGCACCTTTGAGAACACCACCAGCAAACCTGCCTATACCATACGGAACTTTCTCCGGTGGTGGCCATTCTATACACACTGGGGGAAACTCACCAAAACACCCAATAAAATTTAGGGAATCGGTACCAGAAGGCTTGATCCAACAAATCGGTCACACAGTATACCACAAGGATTCTCATGGCATTGACCACTTGAAACAAGGCCCGGCGTATGTGCCCCCTCCAATCCGAGAAATCAAAGATATAAATACACAAACTGGAAACCACGGATTCAACGGACTATCTCTAACAATTGAGCCATCTAGCCTGTATAATCTACCACATTCGGGTAACCCTATAAATTTCCAGAGCCAGCAACAGCCTAGTAATTTATACGGATCTCCGATAGATTCGTATTCGGTGCCATTATTGACTGTGGGAGATCACACAGCATCAGGATCGAGCAAAAATGCAGTAACAGCAACAATAGATGGAACTATTCTGGCAAATCTTTCTAACCTAGAAGCTGCCGCTATTTTAAAACATTGTCCATACCATGAAGCTATACTAAAAGCTGCAAAATCAGGAGAAAAAATACCGGCAGACTTAGCATCAAAATATGTCGCCAGTTTAAGTTCCTTGGGCACCGCATTTTCGAAAAACTATCAAACGTTAATTTCTCCTCAAAATAGTTTCAACACGCCAGCACCAGGAAGTGAATCGGTTTCGTACAGCTCAAAAGACCTTTCTACTGCATCGCACACCCTTGTACAAACCATTTTACCAAGTAACACCATACAAAATGAGAAAACAGAAAAAACAAGTGCCCAAAAAGGTAAATCGTTGAAAGGCGATTCCAGAAAGCATAACTATAAAGAAGATAACAACGTAAATTTCGTTTCAGAACAAATCTATCATACGTCAGAGAAGATAAGGAATCTAAGCGAGGAGACTAAGCAATTGCAGCAAAAAATAGTGGCGAATAGTCAAAACTTAAATCAGGTTAATGATCAAATTACTCAATTTGGATCGGAAATTCCAATAAAAGGTAATTTTGGAACTTACTCTCTACAAATACAATCTGCCGACGATGGTAAAGGAGAGGCAAGCTCTCCATCAATACCTCATGAACAATTGCTCTCTGAAGGTCTTTTACAAAGTATATTACAAGCTATAGAAGAGCCAACACAACCTCAGAACCATTTAAAAGGTTCCCAACAAAACTCACAACAGTCCAGCAATTTAAATTATGGAAATTTAGATGTTGATGGACTTGTCCTTCCAGCAGGATACGAACCCGTAGACCGAAACAAAGAGAACACGCAAAATAAACAAAGAGAAGTAGACCAAGAAACGGACGGTACTAAAAATATTCAGCACTATCTTCAAAGAGAAGCAGTTCACAAACAGAAAGACGATATTAAACGCAGTGATTGCGATTTAAAAGCCGATAACTCCGTCACTCACACCATAGTCGTCCCGGCACCGAATGTTGAGAATGTGCAACCAATTCAGGAAGTCGACGACAACGATGTTGCTATATACTTTGGCGAGAGTGCCACCGCTTCTACCGAAAAAACTTCTGAGCCAGTAACTGAAATCTCAGTTTCCACTAGCATCAGCGAAGACGATGAACAATACAAGAATAAGACGCCAGGATTCGGCGATAAGGTAGCGAGAAAACGCTCATAAGCTTTAGGGCATAGGGTAGATTCTAGTCTGATACACCAGTGAGCTATTGTTCAACAAAATTAAGAAGGAAGGTGCTCAAATAGTACAAAAGTATATTTTCAATTTAAACTAATTAACTGTTTTTAAACGCAGTCTCACAGCAATTTAGTATAGCGGTGAGATATTTAAGCACGTTTATGAAAAGCTCACTGGAGCCATTTATAGGCCTAAATAAAATAATGTCTATGAATACATACGACTTCTAACAGTAAACAATTTATACAATATTGTAAGGTATGATAGCAATGTTTTGAAACAATTCCTCGTCTTGAAAGATTTATTATGACGATAGACCTTTCAAGGCCTCTGAATATGTTTCAAATGTTTTGTATTTTGTAATGAATTTACAATTATAACCTTATTTATACAATTAATCGTAGATTATAAGATTGTTACAGTATTTGAGTGTGAATGAGGACAGATGATAGGTTTTGTGACAATTATATTTAGATACGAAAGCATAACGACCTCGAACGAGAGTTTGGAAAGTTTATACACGTATATTGCAACGCACGCACACAAGCATGGTGTTCACTTACAGGAACAGAAAGAGGAAAATGCAATACTCGCATCGGCAGTATCAAATATCGCGTTATTTTTGTATAATTAACAAAACAATGCGTTATATTGGCATTCACACAAACGGGGTTATGGTTACAGTAGCAGACAGAAGTAAACCCAAAGCCCACGCCTTATTTTCCCCGTGTGCTACTGTAGGTGAATCCGGTGCTTGTGTGCGTGCGTGAGAAGCGCTTGTGTCAAGCTTTCGTTCTCTATTTCACTCTATCCCTGGACGTCGCATTTACACGTATAGTTGTTGCAAGATTTAGTGATGTTCCCAATGTTTATTTATTAGTTGTCGATTCGAGTGAATATTTCTTGAACGTACAATTTTCGTACAAATTTATGAGCTAATGCATGTATGTGGATGAATAAATTTTATTGTAAAATATTTGTTTTATTTATTTATTTAAGTTTTGAGACTACTAATTGAGTTTATAGTTTATATAATCTTCTTCAAAAGCTCTCTATAGTCAAATTCAAATTCCTCTATTTGCCATTAATCACAGAACACTGTTATTCTCTACCAAGAGTCATAAATGCAGGCTTTTCCAAGTTGCTAAATACAGGTGATAGCAGATTCTAAAATAAAAATAAATGTATTCGATGTAATTCATATAACATATATAATTCACGTATAATTCAAAGTGTCAATATCATAATGAGTATCGAGATGTCAATAAATTTATTAAAATTACGTCCGAAGCCATGACATTGACAGTGACATTAAGTGTCATGTATGAGAAACTTTTTATTCAGTATAGATTATAAATAATACTTATTGACAATCATTTTTTTTAATTTACCACTTGTTCGGAAAAAAAGCCTCTGTCCTGGGAAGAACCAGCAAAAAAACCAGAGGGTAGTAGGTGGTTTAAATTTGAATGTATAAATATAAAATAATTTGTTAAACGTCTGGCCGTAGAAGGAAAAGGGGAGATCTCCCGCCCGACAAGGGGTTCTGCCCGGGGAGCAGCCAACGCTCCGTGTGATAGTTCAGAGCTATTCTATATATACTGCCTTTGATTCGGACCTTCGATAGCGCTATTTAGGCTTCCGTGTGTTTCGCTTGTGGCGAGACAACAGCGCCGCCACAAACGTATCATAATGTCTCCCATGTAGTGGCAGGCAAGAATCCCCACTACACCATATCTTCCCTTGCAAACGTGCTGCCAGCTTAACAAATAAAATCTCATTCTTCCAGCCCGTGTCTATAAAAGTATATAAAGTATATAATAAATTATCCTAGTATATAAAAACATTAAAAACGAAAAACCGCTAGTCCGCACCCTAACAAGCAACGAGGCTATTTTCTTTCTTATAATGGCGTCGTAGTCATCCGTATGCGCCTTTGCAAACATGCCTGATGCACTGAAAAATTGGGGTAGCCCCAACAAGACCCTGAAGCCGTTATTGTACTGGACGCGTAAGGTGTCGACAGCCCGCTGTGAATAATTCGTCCACAGACTGAACGTGAAGAAAATTTGATAGTAGGCTTTAAACAAAGTTATCTTTACTTGTTCACTACACCTAGCAAACCTACGTGCCAACATATTACATCGGACTGCCAGCGCCCTACGTTCCCTTTCAATGTCCACATTGTCGTTTAGGTCATCGGTAACAAAATGCCCTAGGTACTTAAATTTACTTACTCGTTTTAATACAGTGCCATTCAATTCAATAGCAGGTACTTTTTCTGGGCTTCTACAGCCGACGGCCCTAAACACCATGAACTCGCTTTTATTAGTATTATAACTTAAGCCATGGTTTAACGCATACTTCTCACATATCTTGAGGAGTTCTCTGGTTGCCTTGACAGTTGGACTCAGCAGCACCAGATCATCCGCGTAACTAATATTATTAAAACTTACGTCATCGATACGACATCCGACTCCTTTCCTACTGAGTTCAACGATTAGATAATTTATGTGCAGATTGAAAAGCTTTGGTGACATAATCCCACCCTGTCTGAGCCCGCATTGCAACCTGCACCTTTCAGAAAACCTATTGGTCTATCTCACATTATTATACTGATTATTGTTGTTCCAGTACTTGAAAAATTTTCAAAAGGTTTGCCGGAAACTTTTCATGGCGTAGCTTATCCCACAATAAATCATAGTCCACGAGATCGAAAACTCTGGAGAGATCTAAAAAAACACGCACATACTGGTGTACGGCGCTTTGTGTAATGTCGCCTCTACACGTTGGCCAACACAGTGGCGAATGGAGTGGCGAATATATTGGCCGAGATTTGGTGACGGCGTCCACACGTTGGAAGGTCGTTCAGTTTACTTCGGTTTGGGCCAATGTGCGGACGAATTTATAAGCATCGTGGCGCAGTGGCTCAGCAATGAGTGGCTGCGCCGAGCGCCGCGGGTTTGATCCCGCACGGAACAAGTATTTGTATGTCCTACAAATAATTGTTTCGGGTCTGGATGTGTGTTCTTGTGCAATTTATGTTTGTAAACTGCCTGCGCGATACGGGAGAAAATCCTAGTGTGGGGTTAACGTTTTTATAAAAGAATTATAAAATGATAGTGGTTATTAATGGGGCTGTAAATAGATATACGATATACAATTAGCTTTATTTATTTTTTACATGCATCATAAACTGGAATAAATACCATTAATAAGAACTTAACTTATTTTAAAGTTAAAGGCGTTTTAATCGATTAGTCTATGTTCTAAAATTGGGTTTTGATGTTAAAGTTTAGCAAAACATGTACTTGGTTTCATCAGATTTCATTTCAGGTTTCATCAGACATTTGATATATATTAGATAAAAAAACCTTATAATTTATTTGACAAAAATATAGAAGACAAAAACAATAGCAATAAATATAATTAACACTGACTTAATAATAGGTACTAATTATAACTTAGAACATAAATGAAAAACTCATGACGAGCAAAGTGGCTCAGGAGCATGCTTTGCGGCAGTCTGTGGAGTATGATGTTCATTAGTGGACTTGTGAACAGCTGTAATGAAGATAATGCTTCGAAAACTTGCACGATTAAATTATAAGAAATCGACGTTTTTTATAGGATAGGGTGACAAACGAGCACACAGTTCACCTGATGGTAAGTGGTTACTGTGGCCCACAGACATCTACATCTATCCTCGATTACGAATCAAAATGCAGATGCGTTGTCACCCGTGAGGACTAAGATAAAATGCCTCGTTTCCTTTAAAAAGGGTCTCTGGTTCCCTACACTCACTATACAAAACACAGCATCAGTAAGCTACTATTTTACGCTGATATTCTGTGAGAGCGTGGCCCTTCCCCGGTCGAGCCGACCTTCGTGCTGCAACAATACTTCTAATGTAATTGCATGGTTCTACCACGTATAAACGACGTGCTTCATTTTTTTTCATTTTAAAATTGTTCTCGCAATAATCTGATTGTAAAAAAACGTTAATTTTTTTGATAAATAGCTTGTTGATTAAAACAAATGTTTAATAATAATTAAATCGCGCTAATTAAAGTATTAGGAATGTTTAAAGTTTAAATTGGCACTAAAAGGCCGGTAATTGGAGCATCCACCCTACAAAGCTAGAATATAAAATTTTAATCAGATGCGTGTAATCACTCTGGGAGCTTGTAGCAAACTAAATGCGCGGCCAACGTGTGGACGCGGCGACCAAACTCTGCCAACAATCCTTTGATCTTTTGTAAAAAACCGACACCACACGGATCTCGCGCCAACTTGCGGGCCATCGTTCCAATACATACCAATGAAGCCCAAACACCCCGTCTACACGTTGGCCAATGCTATTGGCCACTACATTCGCCACTGTGTTGGCCAACGTGTAGAGGCGCCGTAATATTCAACAGTGTGCTTTAGGGCTAGGATAGCATTCTCAGTAGACAATTGAGACCGAAACCCAAACTGTGCATCGTGCAACTTAATATAGCTTTCCAACTGTATATTATCCAACAAGATGTCAAGTATTTTAGCCATAATTGCTCATCGCCAATCTGAGTATATTACATGTTATAAACGTGGTATAGCTATGCTGCAACTATATTGTGGTCTCCCCTTTTTACTGGAATCAAGGCATTCCATCTTAGTCCTCAGGGTTGACCACGCATCTACATTTTGACTCTTAGTTGCAGACAAATGTGAATGTCTATGGGCCAAGAACGTGGTACCTCCCGTTTGTGCTACTATCATAATATTGCTGCAGAATGGATTTACCTCTTAAAAGATATTTGCTCGGTACAAATGCCAGCCGGTACGGTTTTGTTCAACCAAACGGTTTGGTTCAACCACAGCCATGTTAAAGTGTTATAGTCTCAACTTAAAAGAGTTGGGCTCCAGTTGGCATTAAATCTTTCCATTTTGACCTTAGTAATTTGGTATCTAGTGTAGTGGCGGGTAAGAATACTCACGATCACATATTTTTCCGTGGGTAAGAGGTAACAGAGGGAAACTGAGGCAGAGGATAGGCGAAAGCATCTTTCTGATAACAGCAAACAGCATGAGCAACGACACAAATAAACGGTCTGACTACAGGGGCGACTTGGTAACGGCGGGGCAGGGGTTGCTAAGAATCTCCAGTGGAGATTCGGCTACCACCTAAGACGACTCGACCTGGCAACAGTAACGCACGTACCCTTAGGACCGACAAGAAGATCTAAAACTAGAAGAAGAGATAGACAAGTTGCGCTGGAATATTATAGGATTATCTGAGGTCCGAAGAGAGGGGGAGGACACGGTAACACTCGAATCCGGCAACTTGTTCTATCACAGGGAGGGCGACCATCTCTCTCTAGCAGGTGTCGGATTTATCGTCCGCAAGTCTCTCATTAACAAAGTTCGGAAGATTGGGACTGTGTCGACGAGGGTTGCGTACATTCTACTCAGAATCACCAAACGGTAATCGATGAAGGTCATACGGGTTTACAAACCAACCTCGGCACATCCCGGTAAGGAGTTCGAGCCATGCGTTACTCCAAAACTCACTACACTGTGTTAATGGGAGACTTCAACGCAAAACTAAGCACTAGAGAGAACGGTGCACTGAAAGTAGGGAAATTCGGGATAGGGCAACGAAACCCAAGGGGCCGACTTTATGAAGAAAGAGGGAATCCTTATAACGAACTCTTTCTTCCAATAGCAGCCCCAAAGAAAGTGGAGCTGGTCGAATCCCGACGGTTCGACAAAAAGTGAGATTGACTTCATTATGACGACCGGACGAAAACTGTTCAGTGATGCCTCAATAATCGCAAGGGTGAAAATTGGCAGCGATCACAGAATGGTGAGAGGCAGACTGAACCTAAACGTGAAGTTGAAGAGGTCACGTCTAATGAAGTCAACGCTACGTTCCCCTCGTGCTCTAATCCAAAGCCCCGAAAACTTTCAACTCGAGTTACAAAATCGTTTACAGTGCTTAGAAAACTGCAAAGAAGTGAACAATACTCAGATCATATAAACAACAGGAGATAAGCTCAGTAGTTGAAAATGTATCGGAACCCGGTGTCTCCAGTTGGCCCCTACCACGCGCCAACTACTACATATGCACAGCAATAGATACACAATCGCGCACACACTCGCATTTTATAAATCAAAACATACTACACAACCAATTATAAACCTTATCTCATCATACGTAGCGTGCATTTACCATGCACCGTACAAAACTTATTCACACAAAAACATCTGTCGCTATCATTCACTCACAAAAGCCGGCAGCGGCTGCTTCACGAAACTATCGTGTGAGTGAGAGTATCAGTAAAACACTTATCCATTGCGCTATTAGACCAGCTGATTCACAGGTCGATTTGTACTAAGCAAGCAATGGTTTTTGTTCTAAAGAAAACATTTGATTTGGTTTTTCATCGTGTTTCTAGTACCACGAAGTAATGTTTTAATAAATTGAATAAGAAAAACATTAATATTTTAGTACTTACGTGTGAAATGAGATGCCATCTTTCATGTAATTCACAATACAGCTGTTATTTTGCAAACAATCACTGAACAACGCGGCATTTTGTCAAAAATCACGAGCAGTGAAGACGTCACAAGTTGACATTCGACTAATTACCGAAACTGGCATCAGGCCGCTTTGCGGCCAGATGCGTTCGCAAGTGCCACGCCTCCTTGCCATATCTCCTGTTGTTTATATGATCTGAGGAACAATATAAAATGAAAAGCTTATGAAAACTGTCCATGCGATCTGTAAGACCCGTTGCAGAAGAAAACTTTCCGATCACACTCAAAATCTCGTTGCTGTTAGACGGGAGATGAAACTTCAGTCGTCAGCAGATTTGGCAGCATACAGGCAACTGAACAGACAGATCTCCAAATACATGTGGCGGAACTTACGCAACTTTAATACTGCTCGTATTTTTACAAAGTCTTTGCCAGAGATCTGTCTGCCAGAAAGAGCCAACTTCGAAACTGAAGACCGAATGTGGCAGCATCGTTTCCAGGACATCCAAGATTCTGAGTGAGATTGAGAGGCTCTATGGGCAGCTGTACATGTCATCGTTGGAGCCACAGGCAAGTCTGAGTAACGACGCAAGAGCAAGTCTTTTCTAACACTATTCCGATGATATCCCGGACGTCAGTCTGAGCGAGATTAGAATGGCGGAATTACAGCGGAGCTTCTGAAAGCGGGTGGAATACCGATACTTAAATTCCTTCAGAAGCTCGTCACTTCCGTCCTCTATGGTAACACTACTCCGGAGGCATGGACCTGAAGTGTGGTGATCTTGTCATTCAAAAAATGCGACAACGCTCTCTATTGAAGAACTACTACATACCGACTTCCCTTTTGAGCCGCGTCCACGTGCTGTTTTCGAGAGTCATTACGAATCGTCTCGCACGCAGACTCGACGACTTCCAGTCTCCCGAACAAACCGATTTCTGACAAGACTTTAGCACCATAGACCGCATACATACCGTTAGGCAAATTGTACAGAAGTACGAAGAGTACAATCTCTTCTCTTTGCGTATGTGGACTATGAGAAAGCCTTTGATTCCTTCGAAATTTGGGCGGCGCTCCCGGTCCCTTCAGCGGTGCCAAGTGGACTGTCGGTATATCGAAGTGCTGAAGTGTTTGTACAGTACGGCTACGATAGCTGTCCGAGTACAGAAACAGAGTACGAAACCTATCCAACTTCAAAGAGGTGCAAGACAGGGTGACGTAATGTCCCCGAAACTCTTCATCGCTGTATTGGAAGACGTTTTCAATTACTGAACTAGAAAGGATACGATGTCAACTTCAATGGCGAATAAATTACTCATTGTAGCAGCCAGACTAATCAACCCTAAACGGGAATAAATAATATATACTCTGCTGCTACCATAACGCGGAAGGCGAAGATAAAAAACATTTATTTCCTAACTATCCCCGGCTACTGAGATACTGCGGACTGCATATAGATAATTTGACGTTCTTATAAAGAAACAAGAAGCAGCCGCAAATATCATTCAGCGCCACATCAACTTCACACGCCGCTATCGTCACGTATCCGTCGACCAATGGTGAGCCGTTTCTTCAACGCCGCAGCTCGCTTCTTCTTTCTTTCTTGCTTCTTCTGCTGTATTCCACGCCGCCGCCGCTCGCGCGCGCTTTTTTTTTTTTTGGGCCCGAAGCAAATATGGGCAACCCTCCGGAAAGCGGGGGAGGGAGGTTGAGAATGCTCATAGCATACCACGCAGCCGGCTGCGTGGTTATGTGGGAATTTTACCCACTAAACTCAACCTTTTAGGAATTGGCTTAACGATCTTACTAGAGATCTCTAAGCCGTATACGAACGCGACCCTCCTTGGCAGAAAGGAGGGCGCAAGCTGCGCGCGCTCCGATCTGCATGTCTTTTATAGCCCGGTCCAGCGACGGAGCTTCGTGAACAACACACAAGTCTCACGCCTGGAAACGAAACGTACATAATAGTTGTATATTTTGTCCACTATTAACAGACTCCGAGTGGTTTTAAGGTGGAGAAATGAAACGACTGTTTATGTAAGTCCGACTGGAGTATGAATATAGAATGGACTGTGGACTGGAATGGCATATATTTGCATCTTGCCTATATTTATATGGCCGGCTCACAATTGGTTTACCAATGGTAACAATTTTTTATTTTTCCTAGCCAATTATAATACTTATATTATGACCAATGAAAATTAGCCAAAATATACAACTATTATGTACGTTTCGTTTCCCGGCGTGAGACTTGTGTGTTGTTCACGAAGCTACGTCGCTGGACCGGGCTATAAAAGACATGCAGATCGGAGCGCGCGCGTCCCCAACAAGTTCACCGCATTGTGGAATATATCCTCAGCGGTTTCTATCCTCGACGTCATAAAACCATCGCGGTCTTCTTCGATATAGCCAAAGCTTTTGATAGAGTCTGGCACACAGGCCTCATCTACAAGCTCTACAAAATAGGTCTCCCCGATCGTCTAGTTCGTCTCGTGGCCTCCTATTTGAAGCATCGTACCTTTCGTTTTAGACACGAAGGCACGCTATCCTCACAGCGAACTATCAAGGCTGGTGTCCCTCAGGGCTCAGTACTTGCTCCTTTGCTGTACATCCTGTTCACCAACGACATTCCCATCCCGTCGAAAGGTGTTCAACTCTCCCTCTTCGCAGACGACACTGCCATCTACTGCAAAGGTGTCTCACTACCCTTCATACGGAACAAGATCCAAAAGTCAGTTGATGACCTAGGAGATTGGTTCAAAAAATGGCGCATCGATGTGAACCCGGAGAAGAGCTCCGCCGTTCACTTCGATTATAAACGACGCCGTCTTAAAAACACTCCTCCAATACGTATGCTAGGGACCCCTGTCCCCTGGCATACGACAGCCAAATATTTAGGTGTCACTCTAGACACAGGGCTCACTTTTAGGCCCCACGTCAAACGAGTCACCCGTCACGCACGGTTTTACCTGAGTAGGCTCAACAGTATGTTGGGCAGACACAGTAAAATGTCCCTTCGGAACAAGCGAACCCTTTATAAGGTCTGTATACGACCCGTCATGACCTACGCGGGCCCCGTCTTTGCCCACGCAAACCCTAACATATTAAATGAACTCCAAATAGTTCAGAACCTCTTCTGTCGTCGAGCTGCGAACGCACCTTGGTACGTCCGTAATGCCGACCTTCATCGGGACTTAGAGCTCCCAACAATTCAACAGTTCCTTAAAAAACTCTCTGAGAACTTCTTCAAAGCCTCAGAGTCGCACCCAAACAATTTAATTCGTGAGGCGGCTTCTTATGCAGCTCCACCCCCCTCTCGCTATCGTGTCCGCAGGCCGAGAAACTCTCTCTCGGACCCGCCAAATAAACTGTCAAACGACCTGAACTGCCTCCTGGCGGCTCAGGCCAGTTCTAATTAAATTAATTATTATTATATCAACTAATATTATTTTGCCTTCGTAGGCACTCCCTCAGCGGCTCTTAGCCGCCTGCGCCCTCTTTTCCCAAAAGAGGGTCGCTCATGATAAGGCACAATAGAGCTTAATCAGCCAGCTGCCTGTCCCCTAAAGGCGGTTTTTAGGGGGTATCACTTAGGGTCCCCGGTAGGACAGTGAGTCCCCCATAACCACGATAGACCGGCTATCGTGGTATGCGTAATGCATTTTCCGCCTCCCTACGTACAGGGTAGCCCTTTAATTGCTTCGGGCGCAAAAAAAAAAAAAAAAAAAAAAAAAAAGAGCGCGCGCGTGCAAAAAAAAAGCATTCCGCCTGTGGCATCGCTTCCGAGCGGTTGCATCCAGGTAGTCCGCGCTTTCGTTCCTGTACGGTAGTGCTCTCCCGCTCTCGCGCCTCCGCTGGCCCGCTCGCGCTGTACAGCGCCGACGCAGTGCTCAGTCCGCCGGCGGCATCGTTCTCGGACGGTCGCCTCCACAGAATACATGTACCCTGACGGGAAGAACGAAAACTTCATACAAAAGAAATGCAAACAACTTGCGACACTAGCGCGCCAGTTTTTGACCCGTGAACTAATTTTCGCGCCAGATTTCAAAACTGATGATAGACTCGTGATTTTATTTCATTTTATTTTATGCCATGTATCATGAAAACAAAGCGAAATTCTGGTATTTAATTTGAAAATTACCTGAATTTTGGTTTATTTTCATAATGCATACATATTTATGGAAAGGTATTAAATAAAACGAAGTTGTAAGCGTGTTTTAAAATACTTATTTTTCTTTTCATTGCTTTTTTCGAAGCTTCATCGGTGAACTGCCTATTTTGTAAAATATAGTGTCGTTTTATACATATACATATAGTGGAAATAATTATATGCATTTTATTTTTATCATAGTGCTCAGAACAACCAAGCAACCATTCGTAATTTAATTTTTTTCTTAAAATTTCTATAAGTTCATTTTTTATATTTATTTTACACCCATGCTCATCCAAAAATTTATTAACAATTGTTGCAGCAATCTCCACTGTCTCCGTAAAAAAATTATTAACATAATGTAGACTGTTGCGCATACAACTGTATTCTTTAAAGCTTGTGAATAAATGACTTACCTCCGTGTTCTGGTCTGCAAGCATTGTGATTTTGCGCTGATGGCAAATGGGTACTAATTTTTTTATCATGAAGCCACATACATATGCGCAAGCTTGCAGTTCTCCAGAACACTGAGGTATTACAGTATTAGATGCTTCTACACCTTCTGTTAAATCAAATGTTTTAACAGCTACATTTGTTTCTTTATTTTGGTCAACTTGACTTAAAAAAGATTTTAAATCATTTAATATGACATTATCGTCTTCTTTGCAATTTTTATTTTTACTGCTATGCAATAAATTGTTGATCATGGAGGTTTTGAGAGCTGCAACAAATTGTAGGGTGTTTGGGTTCGGGTTGCATCCACAATTGCTGCGGATGCAACCAAAACAGTTTTCTAATGGATCTTGATTGAGCCTGCGCGTTGATAAACTTTTTATACCATATTGCCTTTCTAAATTAAAAAATAGACGCTCAACTGCATTTATAGTTCTAATAAAACCTTCCTGCGAAGGCGGCTTGCATCTGGCCCCAATAAATTGTAATTCTTGGAACAGGATTTTCATTTCCTTAAAAAAATTTAAATGTGGACTTCTGCGGGTAAAATTTGTAAGGAATTTTTTTCCTCTTTTCTGGTCAGGCGTATCGCCATTTAAGGTGTCGAACAGCTGGTCTATTTTTTCTATCAGCATGGCTGTCGTCGTTGCTTCTTGCGGCAGTTCATCTGTAAAGTAAACACTCATTTTTTTTTTATTTTATAGTGAAAGGTTAGGGAAAATGAAATGAAATTGAAGACAACGGGAAATTCACGCGTTCGCCGCGTCGCGTCTTGCGCCCTCGTTCGCTCTTGGAAGCGTGTCGGGGAGGGAGGCCCGAGACAAGACGAGACGAGCGTGTACAGCAGGCATAAAAATTACACCTAATAAGTAATCAAAATTACTCTAAATAAAGTAATCTTTATAAAAATATTCAATTATAAAAGGAAGCTGTCTTCGCGTTGACAGCTTAGCTTAATTTTATCTTATTAGAATGATTATTTGAATAAGCTCTAATAATAGTTGATTGACATATTCAGAAACTATTATATTTCGAGACGTCGATTATTTTTGAAGATTATTAAAAGTTATTATTAAAATAATTAAGAAAACTAAGTTGTACAACCAGTGCGTGTTGCCAGTGATGACATATGGAACTGAGACGTGGTCCTTCACTGCTGGCTGTATGAGGACGCACAAAGTCGCTCAGCGAGCTATGGAGAGGGCTACTCTGAGTCTCTGCGTAATAAACTTAGAAATGAGGATATCCGCAGTAGAACCAGAGTGACCGACATAGCCCAACGGATTAGTAAGCTGAAGTGGAAATAGGTGGCCATATAGCTCGAAGAACCGACAACCGTTGGGGAAAAAAGGTTCTCGAGTGGCAGCCTCATACCGGTAGACGAAGTGTAGGGCGACCCTCCACTAGATGGAGTGACGACCTGGTAAGACATGAAGGAAGTCGATGGATGCAGGTGGCTCAGGACGGTGCTTTGTGGCATACCTTGGGGGAGGCCTATGTTCAGCAGTGGACTTGTAAAGGGCTGTAATGATGATGATGATGATGATTAAAAGTTATCCAATAAAACAACTTACTGTTCGCAATCTTTGCAAGCATTCCTGCAGCAACTGAATGGCTGAATACTTGGCAAGCTAAGCTGACTTTCATCTTTTGTTTAAAATTGGGTTCAATATGCTGCTTGGTTAAAGCAGGTGCAAAAACAAAATTTGGATTTTCATTGTCTTTTTCAAAGAATGATTTAATGTGGCTCCACTTGGCTACACCTGTAATAATAAACATGTAAAATATATTATAAATAATGACAGAAGTATTAATAAAATACATTTATTGATTCTGTGTTAGTTTATATTAATCTGATGATCATCCGCGCGGCGGGTTGCACAAGACAAGATAAATCTTATGAAGTTTGAATTGCCACCTTTGACCTTAGTCATGTACTCATGTCATACCTACTTATTATCTATTATTTACAACATTTAAATTACCTGGTATAGATTTTCCATCAATTTGCAATACTTGAGGGCATTTAATGTCGTACTTCAGTAAATTATTTCTGAAGCATTTGATTAGGTGAGGTGGGTCTATAATTGTGACGATTTCATGGCCTTTAAACTCAAAATATGGTTTAGCCACTGAGGAACCAAGGGAGTTTAGTGATTTGATGTTTACACCAAAGTTATCCGATACAGTAGCTGTGACATTCAACCCAGCTTGGAAGCTTGCATCAAGTACCTGTAAATACAAATATATAATTATATAATATATTGAGTATGCAATGGTTTTTTTTTCTTCAGTCAACTATATTGCATACTTACTTCTTTTATAAGAACAGATAATCTAACAGCCGTAACACAGTCACCAGAAAAGTAGAAAGCTAAAGGCTGCTTCCACTTTTTTCGGATTCCAATAGCCATAAAAAGCAATGCATGTGTGGCTGGCTCCATAGTTCTGCCTTGATTTCCATGATCTTGATAACCATCAATTACATCTTGTTTACTATTATGTTGCAAATGTTTTCGTATTGACATTTCGTCAAATACCAAAATGCACAGATTTTCTTCTGGTTCTCGATTTTTAGTTATATCTTTAATTGTTTTGAATATTTGGCTATTTATACCGCATTTCATCGGAATTTTATTCAGCAATGCTTTTAATGTACCTTCGCTTGGTAGACAAAAAAGTCGCCTCAGCAGTCTATAGCAGCCAGTAGACCTTTTATAGATGCTTAAAGCCATAACTTTGTCATCTATACTTCATCTCCGACCAGTTAGTTTTCTGGGAGTATTTTGCAGTTGACTTTGCAACAATAAAGCAAATGGCCCTGATATATTTTTGTCCATGAGACTTTGGACATTATTATTTGTAGTTAATGTTTTGAAGAGAGCACGTGGTTGTTTCTTAATTTTTTTTCTAAGTCTCATTATTTCGCTCAAATTTCTCCTACATCTTTTATACAGTTTAAGTTTCTTAGGGGTCAATTCCAATGACTTGCTTAAATCTAGCTCCCTCAAAATCCCTTTAGTCCTTGGCATCTGGAAATAAGTTAAATATTGTGATCATATAGATCCTCATTTCTTAAACAATACTTAAACAGACTAAAACCTATACATATGAGGGCAACAATGAAAGTTTTTAGCACTGGCCACTTGCAAACGATATAATAAAAAATAAGTTCCAATTTTGAAAGTGGAACTCTTTACCAATATTATTGTGTATAGTGCCACCAACTTATCTGTTCAGGTGGACAAAATTGGAACTAAGGCCGCCATTTTGTAAATGACATTTCGCTGTCAGTTATTATTTATTCTGAGCTATCAGGTGAGTGTTTTTAAAAAGTGCAAATAAAATGCCTAAAGCACTTAAAAGTGATGCGCGACAGATTATCCTAAAAGTTTTATCTTTTATGAAAGAAGAGAAACGTGTACAAGCCCCAATTATACCATTTGAAAAGCTGTATGAACGCGTTACTGCCGCGACAGGTTAGTATTGCCAGATATGGAAAATTAAAATCACCTAATAATGTACTTGTGAAACATTCAACAAACAAAAAAAATCCTCAATTTACTGTAATTCGTCTAAATTACCTAGCTTTGTAATTTGTGGTCTGTGAAGTAGCTATAGTGACGGCATATACACGGGCTTATATTTATTTAATTTTACCTATACAATAATTATTTGTCGTTTCGTTACAGGTGTTTCTTAGCGATTTGTACACAAACTCGTAAATGAAGAGAAACACGCTGAAGAATCAAATTCTAAAATTTCTACCCCTGGCAAAAAAAGGCAAAGAAAAACCGGGAAACATGAAGTTGATAATTTCGACATTGGTGTTATAAGAAGAAAAATTCACGAATTTTATTCAGTGAAAAAAGAAATTCCTACCATACCCAAATTACTGAGTATTTTAAAAGAAGATATTGATTTCAAAGTAGAATGTGAAACTCTTCGAAAATTGCTTCACAAAATAGGATTTCGTTATAAGAAAACAAAATCAAATAGAAAAGTGTTGTATGAACGTAACGACGTAGTTGCATGGAGAGCAACCTACCTACAAAAAATTAAAGAAAATGAGTGTGGTGAAAAAAGACCTATTATTTATTTAGACGAAACTTACATACATTCGTCTCACTCAACTGGGAAATGTTGGCAAGGTCCTGAAGAGGGTGGCGATTTGGAACCTGTTTCGAAAGGTAATAGGTGGATCATAATCCATGCAGGTGGAGAAAAAGGTTTTGTGGAAAATGCACTTCTCGTATTTAAATCAAATACAAAGTATGGGGACTACCATGATGAAATGAATAGCACTAATTTCAAAAAATGGGTATATGAAAAATTACTACCTAATCTGCATGAACCTTCTCTCATTGTGATGGATAATGCGCCATACCATAGTATTTGCGTAAATAGGTGTCCTAATTCAAACCACTGTAAGGCTGATATGCAGAAGTGGCTTGTAGAAAACAATGTGGATTTCAATGAAAAAATGACAAAACCACAGCTTTATGAGTTAATAAAGAAAAATAAACCTGCTCCGGAATATGAAATTGATAACCTGATGAAAAGTTATGGCCATGTTATTCTTAGATTGCCGCCTTATCATTGCAACTTGAACGCAATTGAAATGATATGGAGCTCTATGAAAAGGAACATAGCAGACAAAAATGTTGGAAAATCTAATGTTCTAATGCCCCAATTAATTGAAGATGCATTCAATAAAATTACACCGGTGCAGTGGAAAAACATTTGTAATCATGTGAAAAAAATTGAAAATGCATACAGACTAAAAGACGCGTATTTAGATGAACCCTTTATTATAGAGTGTCAGAGCGATAGCGAAAGCGATTCCAGTGACTCAGAAGATGAATTATTGGAATCATAGCTACTGATTACGCGGGTACGTCTTTCAAAACAGAAATTCCTGGAGTTCGGCCGCTTGAACTCCGAGACCACGACCACAATTATTTTTATAAAATATAAATAATATATATAATAACACTAATTCTCACTAATTTTAATATATTAACACGAAATTTGTTTTATTTTATATTATGTGTACCTAATGAATATGTAGTCACCTATTTCCTCGGCGAATTTCTTAAATGGCAATAGTAAGCACTCCACTAGCGACTCTGTAAACTGAACAGATAAGTTGGTGGCACTATATGTATTTTATTAATTTGTCACTTGGTTACGATTTGGCGGCAAATTGAAAATTATCTGTGTCACGACAACATGAACTCAACGCTAGAAAATTTTCGTACAATGGGTGCGTTTGGCAGAAAAATGCGCTAGCAAGCGCTTACTAGCGCTAAAATAGTTTTCGACCAGGACACGATTGCTACTTCAGTAGCGCTGACACAATACGCCATTTTGCTTATTTAATTTGTTTGTTTTGAAGTAGAGTTTATAAGTTGTTTTGTGCAATATTAGTTTTAAGTAATATAATGACATGAATAGACATATACATATTATTAAAAATTCATGATTGGTAAGTTTTTAATATGAATACTTTACGAACATATATTTAAACTAGGTTAGGTTCCCCGGTTAAAACTAACTTCGTGTCCTAGAGGAAAACAGCTACTTACGATTTGACAGCGCTTACCGCTTACTATTGCCATTTTGCTTACAAGCGCAAAATGTGAACAAAAGTTTCACAAGTTTTAATGTTGTACATATATAATGTGTACATGTGAGTGAAAATTATTATAAGTACAACAGGTAAAGATGTAGTAGGGTTTTTTTTGCGATGCGACAACGGGGATATTTATGCAGAACAGCAAACGAAATGCTGTCAAGGAGGTCACTGCACTTAACTTAATGGTGTACTATTTTATGTAGAAAACACAAATCTAGAATATTTCGTCTATTTTGGAGAGACATCATCTTAAACTTAACCAGTTGCTGATAGTAAGGCTGCCTATGTGAGATACCACTGGCATGAAAGGCAAGATGTCGAGTAAATGCATGCTGTACACTTTCAATGAGTTGGGAGTGCACACTAGAAGATGGATTCCATATGACACTAACGAAATTCAAGGAGTCTTCTTACAAAAGCATTATATAAAAAAAATTTGACACCCTTTATATTGCGCTTAATAAATTCTAAGAATTTCAGGGCTTTGTTAATAATCAATGTTTATATGAGATTTAAAGGTTAGCTTTCTGTCAATAGTTACTCCTAAGTCTTTAATCACCAGTACCTCTTGCAAAACTACATTACCAATTGAGTAACTAGAGACAAGCAGTTTTATTTTCCTGGTTTTTTATTTTATTTTGTAAACAAAGGTAATGATCAGTTTCTACATTTAAATTATCAGGATGTTTCCAATGCCATATTATCCTCATTTTTGTGTTCAACTTGTTGAAAACTTCATGATTGAACTTCTAATAAAAAAGAGTAAGTAAGTAATACTTTTATGAAAACCATTATTTGAGATTGAGGGTTGTGTATTTATTTTGGTTTTTAACAATACTATGGTTGACGTTGAGTTAACTGTTTTTATTATTACTGATACAAGTTTGCTCTTGATCTGAATCATGCCTGATGAAAATTAATGAGGTCTATTTATTTACTTATTTAAATTTTATGTACAACAGTGGTACAAGGGCAGATTTCATGCATCAAGACATTCTCTACAAGTCAATCTTTTGGTTGTTTGGTTTCTCTAAAACAAAATGAAATTTAAAATAGAGTTTAGACAAGGCCTATTAATTTCTTTCTGTGAGTTTTAGCTTAAGTATTTGTTTGACTGTACTTATAAATTCCAACCACATATCAAGCTTTATGATTGATGGAGTTTTGAGTAATATAGTAATTAATGTTTACTTACTTGAGGTTTTTCAACTGAGATATTTGTATCTTGTTTACTTTCACTTGCAGTTGCACATTGTTCCTGGTGAATCTTTACCATTAAATCCTGTGTCCCAGTTCTATCCTCGCACTGTTAGTGAATGAGGAATCATCAAAGTGCTTACTGCATAACATTTTGTGTTGCGAGTGCAAGTCTCTTAGTGATTTCTCAGTTGACCACTCTCCAGTAGGGTAACAGTATTCAGCCCATACACGTGCCCTGAAATTATTGATTTTTTAAAATCTAAGTGTAGTTTTGATCACAGTTAGGAAGGCCTTCTACAAGACAAGACCAATAACCTGGTAAGGGTCACGGGTAGCAGATGGATGCGAGACGCACAGGTCTGGTCGTTATGGTGACCCTTGAGGGAGGCCAGTGCCCAGCAATGAAAAATTTATGTTATGAACATTATGTTTACTATGTTATGGACATTATGAATGTTAAAAACATTAAGTACTAAGTACTTAATAAGATAATGAGGGAAAAAGTAACAAAAAATTAGAATAGCTTAGTTACTTACTTTAAAAATGTATGTCTACCAGGTAGAGGAAATCTGTGGAAACTCAAGTTTCCATCTTCTGTGGCAGTGATGTTACACTTTGCACACTTTCTTTTTCGTTCATAGCGCGTATGGCGTGACATATTAACAAATAATGCTCAGACACACGTACACAAAACAAAAAAAGAAATGAGTCTATATCTCGTAAAATTGTCCAGGCAAAAAGAATTACAAACACCAAATAATAATATAAGGAAATGAGTCTCTATCTCTAAGCGTCCAGCGGGCACACAAAACAAAAACACAGAAGCACGAAATAATGAGTCTCTATCTCGTAAAAATCTTCAGGCACATGCTATAAAAGCAAAGAAATATACAATAGAAATAAAAATATTTCAAAGTACGTTTAGCGCTTTCAATAATCCACCATATTGCAAAGCAAAGCATCAATAGTGATTTCTCTGTCTAGCTCTAGCGTATGGCGTTGTCTCTGTTTCGCTTATTTTGCCCGACGTTTGCATCGGCTCCATAGAGACTTGACCCCCCGTGGTCGCCTCCTGGTGGTCCGCGCTCCCGTACAGTACGATAGTGCTGTCTCGCTCTCACGCGCCTCCGCTGTCCTGCTCACGCGGAACAGCGTCGAGGCTGCCGGTGAGTCACTTCTCGCTACAGCTCTTACCCCCCTGTTCGGGCAGGGAGGTCTGACTGACCTCCGCTTTCATTTTCATTTCATTTTCATTTTTCACTTTCATTTTAATTTTCATTTTCATTTCATCATTTTCATTATAATTTTCATTTATCATTTTTACTTTTTTTTTTTGTACTGTGTCTCTTTTATTTTCTTGTGTTTTTGCATTACTATTACGTGCATAGTGTGTTGTAGTACGTCTCGCGTTCTAGTCCCTGTTCTACCGAGAACAGGGACCCGTCCTCATCATTACTAGCTTAGCTCACCCACCCAAAATGGCCACACCCAGCCTCACAGAGTCCCCAGCCTCATTACCCAATACGGGTTAAACGGCAATGAGACGGTCCTCGCCGCCATCGCCACCATCGCCGCTCAGGCCCCCCTCCCTGCCCCTCAGGCACACCTTCCGCCGCCAGTACTAGCGGCATACTTCGAAACGAGGAACTCCTTTGCCCCGCTACAATCAGCCCCCTTAGAAATGGAGTACGCATGCTCCGAATCCTCGGCGTCTACCTCCCGGAAGAAGCCCGCCACTACCTCAGGCTCCGGTTCATCGGAGTCCTCTGACTCCGACGGAACCGGTGACTCCAACTTCACCACCGTCACCTCCAAGCGCAACGGAAAGCGCGCCGCGATAAAACGCACCCCCCCTACTTCAGCGGCCCCTGCCGCTCCTTCAACCTCCGCAGCCCTTGACGCTGCCCCCGTCCCACTGATGTCACTAGACATCCCCGCACCATCCAAACCAGCCTCTCGTTGTGCTCCAGTACTAGCGAAGAAGCAAGTCCCGCCCCCTGTCTTCCTAAGAGACAAGGCAAAGTTCACCCAATTGTCTAAGACCTGCTACGACGCAGGTATTAAATACGATCATGCAGTCAACCTCGGGGAGGCAATCAAAATAATCCCAAGCTCGATCGAGGACTTCCGCGCAATCACCCGGCTATTCACAGCCGAACATATCTCATACCACACCTACGCTCTCCCTGAAGAGCGTAAAATCAGGGCCGTCATCCGAGGCGTCCCCTTTAAGTTCTCCAACGAGGAAATCCTTGAGGACCTTAAGTCCCAAGGTTTCCCCGTAGAAGCAGTGCACAAAATGCACAACCGTACGGGCAGGAGATACAACCTTGCCCTAGTAATCATGTCCAACGTGCCGGAGGCTAAAGCCATCTTCCGGCAGGTGCGCACAGTGTGCGGCCTGTCAAGGGTGAAGGTAGAGCCCCCACATAGGCCCGGTTTCCCGGCGCAGTGCCACCGCTGCCAACTTTATGGTCACGCGGCGGCCAACTGCTCCGCCCCACCCAGGTGCGTGAAGTGCCTGGAGCCACACAACACTAAAGAGTGTCCCCGGCCCAAAGACGCCGAATCCCCGCCCGCCTGTGTCCTGTGCAACCAGACAGGACACCCGGCGAACTACAAGGGTTGCCCACGCGCACCTCAACCTCGCCCCAGTAGGAAAGCTCCACCGCCAGTGAATGACCGCTCATTCCCGGCCCTCCAACAACGGCCCCGTCAGGGCCCTTCTCAGCCTATCCAGGGCTTCCCTCGACCCTCTCAGGGTCCCCCAAGGCCCCCTCAGGGTCCCCCTAGGCCCCCTCAGGGCATAATTCGGCCCCCTCCGGGCTTCTCAAAGCCAATGCAGCCTCCAGTCTTTCCCTGGGGGCCCAAAAAGGCAGACCCACCGCGGACAACCTCGTACGCACACGAGGCAGAGCCCACAACAGACGACTACAACACGCTACATTCCGCGATTAGGAATATCGATGTTAGGGACATCACAGTTATAGCACGCAAACTGCGCGCGGCGAAGTCCCCTCAAGAGCGTCTCCTCGCTCTTGCTGAACATAACGATCTTCTGCTAGCGTTGTAAGTTAAGTTAACTTAATTAACTTAACTCCAATGTCTGAGCAAATTAACCTACCAAGATCCCACGGTCGTATCAAACCTAAGGGTTTATCGCTTGTATCATTTAATATTCGCGGCTTGCGAAATAACCTCCCAGAGCTTAAGCTCTTTCTTCGAAATCGTGAAGTCGATTTCCTCCTCCTACAGGAAACTAATCTCAAAGCTAAGGACACTAGAGGCCTTTCTATTAAAAACTTCTCTCTTCTTCGTAATGACAGACCCGACCGCCGAGGCGGCGGAACGGCCATCTATTACAAGAAGACACTTCATTGCTCGCCCATTTCTACTCCGCAGCTTACCAACATGGAAGCCACGGTATGCAGGCTAGCTATGACTGGACATCAGTCCATCCTCATAGCCTCCTGTTACATCCCTTCAGGAACCTATCCCCTCAAAAAAGATTTTGAGGCCATTTTATCCTTGGGCAATTCAGTCATTATGTTTGGAGATTTTAACTCCAAGCATACTGAATGGACATGCCGCACTACGTCCCCTAGTGGCAAGATACTGCTCGATATCACGCAGTCTCTTGATATCACCGTCCATAGTCCTCTCGGTGTTACTCACTTTCCCGATAACACCGATCACTCACCTGATGTGTTAGATTTTGCGTTACTCCAAGGAGTTTCTCTCAACCTCAGAGCAATCGAGACACTAGACGATCTAGGATCAGATCACCGACCGGTCTCCCTCATTCTTGGCCATCAGCTACCTCCCCCAACTCACACGAAAACCTTCACTAACTGGAAGGGATTCAAGGAGTCCCTAGCTAAAGCCCTGGACTCACAGGATTCTACCATCTCCATACCAACGGACCTAGACAGTCCCGAAAAAATCGACACCGCGGTCGATTCACTCTCCACCCTTATTAAATCCTCCCTTAAGGAGAACGAAAGGGTCGTCCCGGTTGCTAACAATAGTGGGCTTCCCCTACATATTAGCAACCTAATAAAAGCCAAAAAAGCTGCTTTCCGGAGAGCAGCAAAATATCCCACCCCCGAATATAGGCGCGCGGCCAATCGTCTTCAACGAAAACTCCGCTTCCGCCTCTCTGAATTTCAAGATCTCGAAAAGAGTAAGCTCATGGAGAATATCTCTTCATCTCACACAGCGTACTATCAGATGGCTAGAGCCCTCCGCATAGACGCTATCACCCACACTCCCCCTCTCTCCCGTCCCGACGGCACGGTTGCCTTCGAGGACGAGGAAAAGGCTGAGTGCTTTGCGGATAGCATTGCCGCTCAATGCTCCCCTAGTTATCAACCTGTCGACCCCTCACACGTCCAGGCAGTGGAGGATGAGGTCCGCCGCCGGAACTCACCCCCTACGGCCTCCGAACCTATCTCTGTATCCAATGATGAGATTTCATCTCTCATCAAAGGACTTAAGCCTAAAAAGGCTCCGGGCGCGGATGGCATCTCCAACCAAGCCCTTAAACACTTTCCCGAGCAGGTGTTAACCTTTTTATCTATTATCTTCAACGCCTGCTTCAACCTTAGTTATTTTCCCACTACGTGGAAAGAGGCAACTGTGATTGGAATTCCCAAGCCAGGCAAGCCTCTCAACCTCCCCTCCAGCCATCGCCCCATTAGCCTCCTCAAGGCAATGGGCAAGCTCTTCGAAAGAGTCATCCAAACACGGATGAGGCGCTATCTGTTTCCCACAGACGGTGACCCTCTCATCATTCCCCACCAATTCGGCTTCCGAGCCAAACACTCATGTCCCCAACAAGTTCACCGCATTGTGGAATATATCCTCAGCGGTTTCTATCCTCGACGTCATAAAACCATCGCGGTCTTCTTCGATATAGCCAAAGCTTTCGATAGAGTCTGGCACACAGGCCTCATCTACAAGCTCTACAAAATAGGTCTCCCCGATCGTCTAGTTCGTCTCGTGGCCTCCTATTTGAAACATCGTACCTTTCGTTTTAGACACGAAGGCACGCTATCTTCACAGCGAACTATCAAAGCTGGTGTCCCTCAGGGCTCAGTACTTGCTCCTCTGCTGTACATCCTGTTCACCAACGACATTCCCATCCCGTCGAAAGGTGTTCAACTCTCCCTCTTCGCAGACGACACTGCCATCTACTGCAAAGGTGTCTCACTACCCTTCATACGGAACAAGATCCAAAAGTCAGTTGATGACCTAGGAGCTTGGTTTAAAAAATGGCGCATCGATGTGAACCCGGAGAAGAGCTCCGCCGTTCACTTCGATTATAAACGACGCCGTCTTAAAAACACCCCTCCAATACGTATGCTAGGGACCCCTGTCCCCTGGCATACGACCGATAAATATTTAGGTGTCACTCTAGACACAGGGCTCACTTTTAGGCCCCACGTTAAACGAGTCACCCGTCACGCACGGTTTTACCTGAGTAGGCTCAACAGTATGTTGGGCAGACACAGTAAAATGTCCCTTCGAAACAAGCGAACCCTTTATAAGGTCTGTATACGACCCGTCATGTCCTACGCGGGCCCCGTCTTTGCCCACGCAAACCCTAATATTTTAAATGAACTCCAAATAGTTCAGAACCTCTTCTGTCGTCAAGCTGCGAACGCACCTTGGTACGTCCGTAATGCCGACCTTCATCGGGACTTAGAGCTCCCAACAATTCAACAATTCCTTAAAAAACTCTCTGAGAACTTCTTCAAAGCCTCAGAGTCGCACCCAAACATTTTAATTCGTGAGGCGGCTTCTTATGCCGCCCCACCCCCCTCTCGCTATCGTGTCCGCAGGCCGAGAAACTCTCTCTCGGACCCGCCTAATAAACTGTCAAACGACCTGAACTGCCTCCTGGCGGCTCAGGCCAACTCTAATTAGTTTAAATTATTGTATTAACCAACATTAATTTGCCTTCGTAGGCACTCACTCAGCGGCTCTTAGCCGCCTGCGCCCTCTTTTCCCAAAAGAGGGTCGCTCATGATAAGGCACAATAGAGCTTAATCAGCCGGCTGCCTGTCCCCAAAGGCGGTTTTTAGAGGGTATCACTTAGGGTCCCCGGTAGGACAGTGAGTCCCTCATAACCACGACAGACCGGCTATCGTGGTATGCGTAATGCATTTTCCGCCTCCCTACGTACAGGGTAGCCCTTTAATTGCTTCGGGCGCAAAAAAAAAAAACGCGCGCGTAGTCGGTGAGCGGCGGCGGCGTGGAATACAGCTCCGGAACAGCAAGAAGAAGCGAGCTGCGGCGTTGAAGAAACGGCTCACCATTGGTCGAGGAATCCGTGACGATAGCGGCGTGTGAAGTTGATGTGGCGCTGAATGATATTTGCGGCTGCTTCTTGTTTCTTTATAAGAACGTCAAATTATCTATATGCAGTCCGCAGTATCTCAGTAGCCAGGGATAGTTAGGAAATAAATGTTTTTTATCTTCGCCTTCCGCGTTATGGTAGCAGCAGAGTATATATTATTTATTCCCGTTTAGGGTTGATTAGTCTGGCTGCTACACTCATCTTCCATTTGCCGATGATATAGTCCTTATGGCAGAGTTGCTGGAAACACTCAATGACCTTAATAGTGTCTCCGAACAGATAGGTTTTAAGATGAACATGGACAAAATGAAAGTCATGTGTAATGTTCATGTCACACCTATGCCGATGGTTGTTTAGCGCACTAAGTTCAAAGTTGTTGACGAGTATGTTTACCTGGGACAAGTGGTCCGACTAGGTAAGTCCGACTAAGTAAGTTCAACTTTGACCGAGAGGTCAATCGACGGATTCAACTCGGCTGGGCAGTGTTCGGGAGATTGCGACACATCTTCTCGTCAAGCATACCTCAAAAGCTCAAAACTAGATTTTGCAGCCAGAGCATGTTGCCAGTGTTGACCTATGGATCTGAGACGTGGTACTTCTATTTACCTAAATTTTTTTTTGCTATGCAGGTACAGATTACTAAATGGTTTACCAAATGCAGGTCTAATAAGACAAATGTCACTGCGAACTGTAAGCTCCATTGTGATCGCTGCTAAGACTATAGCTCACTGCTAAATCCTATTATCTTCAATTATTTGATGGATTTGCTTGGTTGTGAGCATTTTCACTTCTTCTGGGCTAAGTACGCAGTTTCCATATGAGTGATATGTTTGCGTATTGCGGTTCAATTCAGTCTACTATTACTATTATTTTTATAGATGAGGGGACAAATGAACATGCGGTACACCTGATGGTAAATAACCACTACCGCCCATGAACAAATGCAACACAAAGGCAATTGCAGGTGCGTTGCCGGCCTTTTAGAAAGGAGTAGCCTCTTTATTTGAAGGTCCCTAAGTCGTAGCGGTCCGGAAAAATCGCTGGTAGTAAGCGATTCCACAGAGAGGTCGTACGAGGAAAAACATACAATGGTGGACCGTCAAGCATCCAGATGGTGTGGATGATATCGTAAGTTATGTCGCGATGTGCGTTCCTGAAATTTGGCGGCTGGAATTAATTCGAACAATTCCTCAGAGCATTCCCCGTGGTAGATGCGATAGAAGATGAAAAGAGATGCAACCTCCTTCGCAGCGCAAGTAAATCGAGCTGATCGGAGAGGGAATAATCTCAGATTAGAGGGAGAGCAGCTTGAATTGTCAACGGCCGAGTGGTCGTTGACAATTCGAGCCGCTCTGCGCTAAATGCGGTCAAGTGGAAGGAGCTGGCACTGGGAAGCCTCGACCCCGAAGTAGGAACAGTATTCTATGTGAGGCCTGCGCCTTGTAAAGGTGTAGACGGTGTGCCGGTATGAATACTGTCCCGCTCTGCTGAGCATGCCAAGCCTTTTAAAACCCAATTTGACCTTCCATTCCAAGTGACCACGAAACTGCACTTCATTCGATATGTCAACGCCGAGAATTCCGATACTTAGCTAGGTTCGAGTGAAGCCTCCTGAAGTAGCAGAAATCCACGGATAACGTAGCAGTGGTCGCCTTGGTCTTGATGCTTGACTTGCTCCGAGCAGTTTTTCTCGTGAGTGATATTTCGTCCCCCTAGAATACGCGGGTGAGCGTAAACACTCCCGTTCAGAAGTGGAGTCGCTTGTTCGTGGATGCTCAGCGAGGCATTCAGGCTTAAGTAAGGATTCTGTGAAAGGTTCACACTGAACTTATCCATCTATTTAGGGATGATCGATGTTGCCGAAACATCGATTATGACCTCGATGTTGATATCGATAGCTTAACATCGATGTTCGATGTTTATCCTAGTCAAATCATTGATGTTTTTGCATATGTAACTTAGAATTAGATAATTAAAAAAATTATCACGTTGTTTATAGTTTATTATCAACAAAATAAAATAAATAAATAAATGTTTTATTGTCAAACAGTAATTTAAAAAAATAGGAAGTTGTTAACAAATATCTAGTTTATTTGTTATATAAACACATATTTTTGCCGATGATGATGATAGTTATTATTTTGATCTTTAAATGTTTCTATACACTCCTTCTATACAAATCCGGTATGAAACATTTTACTATGGGACCTAATTTAAAATTGATATGTAGTTATTATATCAACTACTCCTATCGCGAAATAAAAATATGATGATAGAAAAAAACTACACATCAACAAAATAAAATCTTATGTACTTTTCCGTCACCTTTGTTCACAATTTTCAATTAGACAGCCCAAGCAATAAGTATCCACAGCCGTTTATAAAATGCACTGTCGAATGCATTATGCAGTGTAATTGTCTATGGTCACGCTCTCTCAGTGAGTTATTTTCGTAATTTAAAGCAATTTAAACAAAACTCTTTATGACAAGCTCAAAAAAGCAGCTTAATATAATTGAATTGTGTAGATACAATTTAATTATATATGACGGCATGATGGCGGCGCCGTCGTACGTCGGTACGGCAAAATTGTAAAGAACACGTGCACCAATCGCGCCACCCGGCGCGTCGCTCAGTTTCCCCCACCGCCCCCACTACTCGGCCTGTTTTGCAACAACGGGTATAAAACGACCGCGCAGTGGGGAGCAGGGAGCTTGCGCCCTCCTTTCTGCCAAGGAGGGTCGCGTTCGTATACGGCTTAGAGATCTCTAGTCAGATCGTTAAGCCAATTCCTAAAAGGTTGGGTTTAGTGGGTAAAAGTCGCCACATAACCACGCAGCCGGCTGCGTGGTATGCTATGAACATTCCCAACCTCCCTCCCCCGCTTTCCGGAGGGTTGCCCATATTTGCTTCGGGCGCAAAAAAAAAGGGAGCAGGGAGCCATGGCTCTGGCGTGGCACGGTTCACTTGTTGTATCCCTACTAGCTCAGCTACTAGCTCATCCTAGACTATTCATTAATAATTATTATCAGCTATTAAATTAGTCTCAGTACAATTTATAGTTGATTACCTGTGATCCGTGTATTTTGTGATTGTAAATTAATTCTATTTAACTACTTTCCTACATATAATATTATTACGATTTATGTAGAATACTTACTAGGCAACAACCGACAACGACACCACAGAATAACAAAGTGTTACCAATGGATTTGAAACCATCGACACCTATATAATATATTATAATACTTACATGATTATAAGTTTAATACATTGTAAAAAATTGGTTGCCTGTAAAGTCGGTATACGGGCGAAAGTTTTACGTGACAACGACTTTGAGTGGTAAAATAATTTTAATGTGAATATTCATTCGCTTTTTATGTCTGTCTCTCTCGCTCTTAGGCGGGCTAACCATGCCCGAGTGGAAGGGACGCGTGCCTCTCACTCGCTCTCATTGTGAGCGCATAACGTGAGCGGAGCGTAACGCAGTTTCTTGAAGTGTCACCCGGCAAACCAATTTATAAGACGTTGTCACGTCAAAACTATAGAACAGCATATTATGTAAAAATAATAAGATTTGTGGGTAATCGTAACAGCGTTATAAGCTATAAAAGTTACTGCTGTGTCTTAGTGGGGGTTCAGTTGTGAGTTTCCGGCCTTCAAGTTGGTTGCTCTGCTAGAATCTGTGATCATTTACATTAAGTAGAGAATAATATATAATTACTGTGATTCGTTGATCAAGTGATTAAAAAGTGCTACTGTGTAATATATTTTACTTCATATCTACTAATTAAAACTTCAGAAGTGGGATAGTACTTACTATGTCTGGACAGTATATCGGAGGAATAGGAGAGCATAAGCGAAGATACGAAGAGACTACAAGTTCGGAAGAAAATTAAGAATTTTTTTTTTTTTGAAAAATTTATATGCTTGCAAAAAAAGCGTCGTGTGTCTCCGATAGATGCGGAAATCATACTAAAACTACTGTGCCCAAAACGATCAAACCAGTAACGTTACTGGATGACTTCATAAAATTGATCAGTTAGGTGACATATATGGGTGGAATAACAAAGATCGTCAATTTATAATGCAATTACGCCTTGCAGGATCTGCTCGGGAGTGGTAAGATGACCTTGACGATTATACCCTTACTTGGGAGGGGTGGAAGGAAGCACTTCAAACTGCTTTTCCTCGATCTAGCGACTACGTAGACAGGCTAGAAATAAACACTGACAAGATCAAAAAGTGACGATGAAACGATGACTAAATATTATCATGAAAAGTTGTCTCTCCTCAAAAAATGCAACATTAATGGTGAACATGCAATCTCCTGTGTTATTCACGACGAGACGCCCGAACAACTATATTTCGGTTATCTGTCATCACTAGAGAACGTTAAGCGCAGGGATACGTCCACGTTTACACCGTGTATGTGTCAGCGCTTCGGGCATGCAACTGCTGCATGCTGGTATGCAGCCGGGACTGCGACTTATCCTGGAGTTGGTCCCATGCAGCAAAATAACAAAAGTGTCCTTGTTAATGGTAACCAATTGATGGCATATATATATTTACATATATATATATATATATATATATATATATATATATATATATATATATATATATATATATATATATATATATATATATATATATATATTATACTGGAAGTAAGCTTAGCATATTTACTATTACACAAGCCAGAAAAATGAAACTTAAAACACGGCCCTCAGTCGTTGTAATGAGAGGTTTTGGGGGGCTGTTCATATTCGCTAGGTACTTGCCAAATTATTGTAAATGTTGATGATTTATTTTTGGCAGGAAGTGTAGAGTTAACCAATTGTAAGCTCCCAGGCATGGATTTAATAATTGGACAATCAATGATAAATCAAGAAAATGTGAGCTTAATTACGACGTCAAATAGCATAAAATTTGTTCCAACCTCTACTTTAGGGAATATCTTCACAAATAAACGTTTTAACATAATTGAATATAGTTCGAAATTTCCAGTCTTTATATAATTAGAGGTTACTATAGTACCTAGCCAAACCATACATTGGCGTAAGTGTCGATTGTAACGCTGACAAAAAAGTTTTCAGTTAGGTGGGTTATCGTATTATATACCAGAAGCGATCATTAATTCGAGTATGTCAAATTTAAAGGTACTTAACGTTGGAAATGAAACTATATCATGGCCTGCTAATAAACTTATAGTTAGAGCGGAGATTTCAAAACAAAAAAAGTAATTTTGTAACCGATACTCTTATTGTAGACCAAGTCCAAGACAAGTTTAAGCATATTTTGGCCTTGTTTTTATTTTTTCTATTAAGTGACTTTACAGTTAAGTTTGACACACCATAATGATATTTTTGTAAGTGACAAATGCGTTTAAGAGTTCTGAATTATTCAAAATTTTAAACCTTTAATAGGAGATGCAAGATTTAGTTGATACTAAGTTTCTATTAATCGATTATGGATTCATTGACTTCGATGTTTGACATGTGGCAACATCGATGTTTAAATTTTTAACATCGATGATCATCGAACATCCCTAATCTATTTGTCAATTTCAATTGCCAAGTGTCAATGTCGTCTCAAGTGTCAATCTGCTATGCTTTTACTTTTACTTCGTGCATTTGTCATGATTTGTCATTGTGTCTTGTACATACAACTTTATAATTTGTGGTCATGTGTGTTTGTTTATTGTGTAAGTGCAATTTGCATCATTGCATAAACTTTCCTAATGATACGGAAAATAGTTCAACAGTTTCTAATTGTATTGTTTTGGTTGTAAAATTGCAGTAGTTTCAACATAAGATATATCTGTTCAGTCAGAAAAAAGTTGAATTTTAATAAACCATTATGGCTGTAAATATACCATTTCTCGGTTCAATTTGCGAAGGATGTCTCAGTATTGATAGACGTTTAACTGCAATCGTTGAAGAAAATAAGCTAAAAATTTTTGGTGAATTACTTGGTAATTTGGTAAGTGGGAAAAAATATTAGCTATAAGCATAACCATGATGTCTTGTAGTTAAATCAATCAAGTGGCAACCTCTGAATATTATAATAATAACTTAAATTTAAAATATCTCTGAAACAGAAAGCTTATAATCTCCATACGGATACCAACATACATTTTTCATCGAGGGTTAATAAGAGCTTGTCATTTAAAAGTTCACAAGTTAGGGCGAAAAACTCAGTGGCCTACTAAGCAACGAACTAAAAATGTTTGTAGTAGAGCCATATTGTAGGCATATTATGGTAGTAGCACAATGGGTCGGCTCGATCCTTAATTGTAGAATTTTTGCAAGTTTGTAGGGGTGTTGCTAGAATTGCACTACCCCACATACCACATGGGTGTAGTAAAGGCGATAGAGGAATGGGCAGCAGCATCTTCTTAATAACATAATAATAATCATTTTTACACAACTTTTTTCTTAAAATCATTGATTACCTGGCCCCTGAACTAGTACAACTGTGTTTTAGAATCAGTTTCTCCCTTTAAAGTCAGCCTAGTGAAAAGGTCAATTTCACTAAAACAATTTAAAGTTATTAGTTAGTTAAACAGCTTCAGTAATATAAATAAGAGATTTAAAAAAAAAGTTATTTTAAGTGCTTTTTTTTTATAGAATAGGGTGACAAACGAGCACACAGTCCACCTGATGGTAAGTGGTTGCTGCGGCCCATAGACATCTACATCTATCCTCGATTACAAATCAAAATGCAGATGTGTTGTCACCCGTGAGGACTAAGTTGGAATGCCTCATTTCCAGTAAAAAGGGTCTCCGGTTCTCTACACTCACCATACGAAATACAGCAGCATTGAACTACTATTTCACGCTGGTATTCTGTGAGAGCATGGTCCTTCCCCTTTTGTTTGTGTGTGTGTGTTTGTGTGTGTGTGTGTGTGTTTGTGTGTGTGTGTTTGTGTGTGTGTGTGTGTTTGTGTGTGTGTGTGTGTTTGTGTGTGTGTGTGTGTGTGTGTGTGTGTGTGTGCCTGCATATGTGTGCAGCAGTGTTTGTATGCTGTGTTCCGGTCTGAATTGTATAGACTATAGAGAGATATATAGAAACATATTACAGGCTGTCTCAGTCCGTAGATAATATACTATATAGGACAGGGATGGCTAACCAATGGCACAATCAATGCCATGCAACAATATCTTGGGCACGCCATTGATCACAAAGCGTACGAACGAATGGGAGTAATCCTAGTTACATCATGGACTACTATTGCTAATGACGCATAGTTCGTTTCATAGTCATCATCATCATTATAGCCTTTCACAAGTCCACGCTTCCCATAAAAATGCATAGTTTGTTTAATAATCTGCAACAACAGAAGTCATACTAATGTAACTATAACTTGAATTGCGTGTATAACTGATTTATTATTATTTTCGCAATATTCGCGATGTCAATTTTTACTGTATATCTATTACCTAAAACCTTCTTTAGAAAAATGGCATGTTGATAAATAAAGGGTCGTAACCCTGGTATAGGCTCTGGAGAGATATATAGAAAGATATTACAGGCTATATCAGTCCATAGATAATGTAATATAGGGCATAGATGAGCCACCCTGACAAATTATTAGGTTACGAAACGAGGGAAGTTTCTTCTGTGCTGTCATAGATGGCATTTGGATTATAAATTACTGAAAAATACACTAGAGGATGCTATCAACAGTGTTCAGTATTATTTTATACATATTCATAAATTTAAAAAGGATATGTTTTTAATTGGAAATGTACTAATTTGTATGATATAAATTTTCATTTTCATACACCTTAAATAAATAACCATGGCTTGAATTGCTACAATTATTCTTTTAGAGCTATTAAATATATACACCACAGTGTTACAAAACTTCTAGCGTGATTTAGACACCAGTATAATAAATAAATGTCAGTAGTGACGGCATCTTTTCAGTACAATGTGTAAATTAGTGGGAAAAATATTGCATTTACTGACTGTGAAATTACGCTAGTATCAACATAAAAGCAAACTACTGAGGACTTTCTTACCCCTATAACCTTCTTCACTTGAAATTGGCTGCAGGTGTATATGGGCACAGTAGTCACTTACCATCGGGTGGACTGTAAATTTGTTTGTCACTAGACATGTGTCAATTGTGAATGATTCATTCATTTGACCCGGGTCGCATCAAAGTATTGAAATTGCGATTAAATTTTTTGAGCATTACGGATCAAACGATTGACAGGACCTATGACCAAAGAGAAAAGTAATAACCCTGTAGTACTAAAACACGAGATGATTCATCTGAATGATCGATCTTAATGTCCTGGTTTGTAAGACGAATCAATACTTGAATGTTCGGGTCACTAGAAGTGAATGAATGACACATGTCTATTTGTCCTTTTAGTTTTAAAAAAAAATAAGAACCTTGTACAATCCTAAAGCAATGATATAAGGAACCATCAACCACTTGACACCCATTCACACATCAACCACTTTATCAGCAAAACCGACAACCCAGAATGTAGTTTGTACCAACTTGACCCCTTTTTTACATTTATGATTATGATGGGATAACAGCATAAGGAGCAGCATCTTTCTGATATCAGTTCAGTGACAATAAAAAGCTGCAGTTTCCAACCCATGTGCCAAATGTAGCAACTATGGTTTTTACATGGTAGAGCCATGCTGCAGTTATATTAGTAGTATAGTTGTAGCACGAATAGGTCGGCTCGACCGGGGAAGGACCAAACATTCACAGAATACCAGCATAAAATAGCAACTTAATGCTACTGTATTTCGTATGTAGCAGCCAGAATAATCAGCCCTAAACGGGAATAAATAATATATACTCTGCTGCTACCATAACGCGGAAGGTGAAGATAAAAAAACATTTATTTTCTAACTATCCCTGGCTACTGAGATACTACGGACTGCATATAGATAATTTGACGTTCTTATAAAGAAACAAGAAGCAGCCGCAAATATTATTCAGCGCCACATCGATTTCACACGCCGCTATCGTCACGTATCCGTCGACCAATGGGATTGCGCTGGTTGTACTGTTGCTGGTAACTGGTGTGATGCTGGGAAGCTTTGAGTGCAGCGACTTCGTATGATAGCTTCCGAATTTCCTCGAAAATTGATGTATATGTGTTCGCCTCTTGCTCCATAATAACGGCTTGATTACACTGCTTTTTTTATAAATACTGAAGTCTTCTTTCTCAGTGTTCGCCACGGGTTTCCTTCGCGGTGTTCGTACGGGATCTTCCCTCTCGGTGTTCGTATGGGGTCACCACTTCACATTGTACCGAAGAAGAACGGAGAATTACGAGTTTGTGGAGATTACAGAAGACTGAATTCTATTACCACTCCTGACCGCTACCCAATACCGCGAGTCAGGGATTTCACTCATCAACTATCAGACAAGACTATATTCTCCACCATCGATCTCAACCGAGCTTACCAACAAATAAGAGTACGCGATGAAGACATAGAGAAGACAGCAATAATTACCCCAATGGGATTATTCGAATTCCCAAGAATGATCCCAGGATTAAAGAACGGAGGTCAAACTTTCCAAAGATTCATACACGAAGTACTTCATGGACTGGATTTCGTTTTCGCATTTATTGATGATCTCCTTGTTGCAAGCCCTGATAAAGAAACGCATGAAACCCATCTACGCACCGTGCTACAGCGATTAGAAGACAACGGAATCACAATCAACCCTTCGAAATGCATATTCGGACAGCAAGAAGTTCAATTTCTTGGTTTCACCGTCAGCAAGGAAGGAATCAAACCGCCTGCCGAAAAGTCAGAGCAATCATCGATTATGCGAAACCTAAAACTATCGAAGAGCTAAGGCGTTTTCTTGGGATGATAAATTTTTACAGGGAACACATACCTAAAGCGGCTGAAATCCAAGCACCACTTCACGCATACCTTCACAACACGAAAAAAAAAGATAAAACGTCAATCGAATGGAACGATGAAGCCATGAAGGCATTTGAAGCTTGTAAAGTTGCGATCCAAAATGCAGCTTTACTCGCTCACCCATCACACGAAGCAACCCTTGCTATCTTCAGCGACGCATCCGATCTCTCAGCAGGAGCCGTTCTCCAACAATACAGCAATGGGAAATGGCAACCACTTGGCTATTTTTCGAAGAAGTTCTCTGATACTCAACGTAACTACAGTACATTCGACTGAGAGCTACTCGCTATTTACATGGCCATCAAGCACTTCAGAAAAACGTTCGAGGGTCGAAACCTGATCGTTTTTACCGACCACAAGCCATTAACATATGTACTTTCAAAGAAACCATCACTATCGGAAACACCACGAAGAGAAAGACAACTTATTTTCATAAGTGAATTCACTACCGACATACGTCACATCAGTGGAAAGGACAACATAGTCGCCGACGCACTCAGTCGCGTACCAATCGACAGTGTAACGTGCCCTACATCAATCGACTATCATAAGATCGCCGCAGCACAAAACAGAGATAGTGACAACATAAAACATTTATCGAAGCAAGGTAACTTGTCCATCAAGCAAGTTACAATGCCAATGACGCATCTACCTATATACTGTGAAGCCTCAACGACAACTATGCGACCATACCTACCAGAAGAATGTCGTCGCGAAGTCTTCAATGCACTGCACAACATCAGTCATCCAGGTGTTAGAACAACAAGAAAACTCATCACTGAAAAATTCTTTTGGCCTTCAATGCAAGTGGATGTTGGCAACTGGGCGAAGCAATGCATTCAATGCCAGAAATGCAAAGTACAAAGGCATACATCAAGTAGTCTAGCTACATTTCCACCCACGGAGAGATTCGAACACCTGCACGTTGACATCGTCGGACCATTACCTACTTCACCGCAAGGATATCGTTACCTCGTAACAATGATCGACAGAGCAACAAGATGGTCAGAAGCAATACCTACCGATGATACTTCAGCCGAATCCGTCGCGAAGATAATTTATGAAAATTGGATTACTCGTTTCGGATCACCTAAAACCATCACAACGGATCAAGGAAGAAATTTCGAAAGCAACCTATTCCTCAAACTTCTTCAAACTATGGGAATACAGAAGACACGTACAACAGCATACCATCCTCAGGCAAACGGAATAATCGAACGATGGCATCGTACATTAAAGACCGCACTCAAAACTCGTTTATCTCAACATACAAAGTGGATTGATGAGCTACCTACAGTGCTACTCGGACTACGAGCAACACCGCGTGCAGACACTAGTCTTAGTGCCGCTCAGCTAACCTACGGCTGCAGCATAAGACTGCCGTGTGACTTCTTCAGTTCAGCAGCGTCAAACAAACAAGAAATGGATTACGATTTCGTAACTCAACTTCGAGAATCAATCAACAAAGCCTTATCGTCGAAATGCACCGAAATGCAATCACACAGAAATAATAAATCAGTATTCATTCACCAAGATTTGAAAACATGCAAGCAAGTTTTTGTAAGAAACGACGCAATGAAAAAACAATTTCAACCTACCTACGACGGACCGTATAAAGTATTAGAGAGAAATAGCAAGACTTTTAAACTACAAATACCCGGAAGGAAATCTACGATTATTTCGATCGACCGACTAAAGCCTGCCTATATTTTTTACGAGGATACTACAGAGGATTCATCATCATCATCATCAAAACCACCAGCGAGGAAGCTTGAAACTCCATCATCTACATCAACCCAGTTGAGACCTATTTTAAAAACTACTAAATACGGGCGAGTCGTCAAGCCTCCGGTACGCTTTCGCTAGGGGGAGAGTGATGTAGCAGCCAGAATAATCAGCCCTAAACGGGAATAAATAATATATACTCTGCTGCTACCATAACGCGGAAGGTGAAGATAAAAAAACATTTATTTTCTAACTATCCCTGGCTACTGAGATACTACGGACTGCATATAGATAATTTGACGTTCTTATAAAGAAACAAGAAGCAGCCGCAAATATTATTCAGCGCCACATCGACTTCACACGCCGCTATCGTCACGTATCCGTCGACCAATGGGGAGCCGTCTCTTCAACACCGCAGCTCGCTTCTCCTTGCTGTTCCGGAGCTGTATCCCACGCCGCGGCCGCTCGCCGACTACGCGTGCGCATTTTTTTTTTTTTTTTTTTTTTTGCGCCCGAAGCAATTAAAGGGCTACCCTGTACGTAGGGAGGCGGAAAATGCATTACGCATACCACGATAGCCGGTCTATCGTGGTTATGGGGGACTCACTGTCCTACCGGGGACCCTAAGTGATACCCCCTAAAAACCGCCTTTGGGGACAGGCAGCCGGCTGATTAAGCTCTATTGTGCCTTATCATGAGCGACCCTCTTTTGGGAAAAGAGGGCGCAGGCGGCTAAGAGCCGCTGAGGGAGTGCCTACGAAGGCAAAATAATGTTAGTTGATATAATAATAATTAATTTAATTAGAACTGGCCTGAGCCGCCAGGAGGCAGTTCAGGTCGTTTGACAGTTTATTTGGCGGGTCCGAGAGAGAGTTTCTCGGCCTGCGGACACGATAGCGAGAGGGGGGTGGGGCTGCATAAGAAGCCGCCTCACGAATTAAATTGTTTGGGTGCGACTCTGAGGCTTTGAAGAAGTTCTCAGAGAGTTTTTTAAGGAACTGTTGAATTGTTGGGAGCTCTAAGTCCCGATGAAGGTCGGCATTACGGACGTACCAAGGTGCGTTCGCAGCTCGACGACAGAAGAGGTTCTGAACTATTTGGAGTTCATTTAATATGTTAGGGTTTGCGTGGGCAAAGACGGGGCCCGCGTAGGTCATGACGGGTCGTATACAGACCTTATAAAGGGTTCGCTTGTTCCGAAGGGACATTTTACTGTGTCTGCCCAACATACTGTTGAGCCTACTCAGGTAAAACCGTGCGTGACGGGTGACTCGTTTGACGTGGGGCCTAAAAGTGAGCCCTGTGTCTAGAGTGACACCTAAATATTTGGCTGTCGTATGCCAGGGGACAGGGGTCCCTAGCATACGTATTGGAGGAGTGTTTTTAAGACGGCGTCGTTTATAATCGAAGTGAACGGCGGAGCTCTTCTCCGGGTTCACATCGATGCGCCATTTTTTGAACCAATCTCCTAGGTCATCAACTGACTTTTGGATCTTGTTCCGTATGAAGGGTAGTGAGACACCTTTGCAGTAGATGGCAGTGTCGTCTGCGAAGAGGGAGAGTTGAACACCTTTCGATGGGATGGGAATGTCGTTGGTGAACAGGATGTACAGCAAAGGAGCAAGTACTGAGCCCTGAGGGACACCAGCCTTGATAGTTCGCTGTGAGGATAGCGTGCCTTCGTGTCTAAAACGAAAGGTACGATGCTTCAAATAGGAGGCCACGAGACGAACTAGACGATCGGGGAGACCTATTTTGTAGAGCTTGTAGATGAGGCCTGTGTGCCAGACTCTATCAAAAGCTTTGGCTATATCGAAGAAGACCGCGATGGTTTTATGACGTCGAGGATAGAAACCGCTGAGGATATATTCCACAATGCGGTGAACTTGTTGAGGACATGAGTGTTTGGCTCGGAAGCCGAATTGGTGGGGAATGATGAGAGGGTCACCGTCTGTGGGAAACAGATAGCGCCTCATCCGTGTTTGGATGACTCTTTCGAAGAGCTTGCCCATTGCCTTGAGGAGGCTAATGGGGCGATGGCTGGAGGGGAGGTTGAGAGGCTTGCCTGGCTTGGGAATTCCAATCACAGTTGCCTCTTTCCACGTAGTGGGAAAATAACTAAGGTTGAAGCAGGCGTTGAAGATAATAGATAGAAAGGTTAACACCTGCTCGGGAAAGTGTTTAAGGGCTTGGTTGGAGATGCCATCCGCGCCCGGAGCCTTTTTAGGCTTAAGTCCTTTGATGAGGGATGAAATCTCATCATTGGACACAGAGATAGGTTCGGAGGCGGTAGGGGGTGAGTTCCGGCGGCGGACCTCATCCTCTACTGCCTGGACGTGTGAGGGGTCGACAGGTTGAGAGCTAGGGGAGCATTGATCGGCAATGCTATCCGCAAAGCACTCAGCCTTCTCCTCGTCCTCGAAGGCAACCGTGCCGTCGGGACGGGAGAGAGGGGGAGTGTGGGTGATAGCGTCTATGCGGAGGGCTCTAGCCATCTGATAGTACGCTGTGTGAGATGGAGTGATATTCTCCATGAGCTTACTCTTTTCGAGATCTTGAAATTCAGAGAGGCGGAAGCGGAGTTTTCGTTGAAGACGATTGGCCGCGCGCCTATATTCGGGGGTGGGATATTTTGCTGCTCTCCGGAAAGCAGCTTTTTTGGCTTTTAATAGGTTGCTAATATGTAGGGGAAGCCCACTATTGTTAGCAACCGGGACGACCCTTTCGTTCTCCTTAAGGGAGGATTTAATAAGGGTGGAGAGTGAGTCGACCGCGGTGTCGATTTTTTCGGGACTGTCTAAGTCCGACGGAATGGAGATGGTAGAATCCTGTGAGTCCAGAGCTTTAGCTAGGGACTCCTTGAATCCCTTCCAATTAGTGAAGGTTTTTGTGTGTATTGGGGGAGGTGGCTGATGGCCAAGAATGAGGGAGACCGGTCTGTGATCTGATCCTAGATCGTCTAGTGTCTCGATTGCTCCGAGGTTGAGAGAAACTCCTTGGAGTAACGCAAAATCTAACACATCGGGAGAGTGATCGGTGTTATCGGGAAAGTGAGTAACACCGAGAGGACTATGGACAGTGATATCAAGAGACTGCGTGATATCGAGCAGTATCTTGCCACTAGGGGACGTAGTGCGGCATGTCCATTCAGTATGCTTGGAGTTAAAATCTCCAAACATAATGACTGAATTGCCCAAGGATAAAATGGCTTCAAAATCTTTTTTGAGGGGATAGGTTCCTGAAGGGATGTAACAGGAGGCTATGAGGATGGACTGATGTCCAGTCATAGCTAGTCGCGTGCGCACCGACCTGCATGTCTTATATAGCCCGATCCAGCGACGTAGCTTCGTGAACAACACACAAGTCTCACGCCGGGAAACGAAACGTACATAATAGTAATACATTTTTGATTCATTTTCATTGGTCATAATGTAAGCAGTATAATTGGCTATGTACAATAAAAATAATTACCATTGGCAAATCAATTGTGAGCCAGCCATATAAATATAGGCAAGATGAAAATATATTCATTCCAGTCCACAGTCCATTATATATTCGTACTCCAGTCGGACTTATATAAACAGTCGTTTCATTTCTCCACCTGGAAACCACTCGGAGTCTGTTAATAGTGGACCGTTCATCTCCATTATTACACGTATCACCACACTCACCAGTGTAGAGAACCGGTGACCCGTTTACTGGAATCGACGCATTACATTTAGTCCTCAGGGGTGACAAGACATCTGCATTTGATTCTTAATTGAGGATAAATGTAGATCTATTTGTCACAGCAAGGAAATACCTTTTTTTTATTGGTAATGAGGCATTCTATGGGCCACAGCATCTACTTACCATGGCGTGCACTGTGGGCTCTTTTGTCACACTTATTCTTTAAAAAAAATCGATACCGTATTATAGATATGGAGAGGTTTGATAAATTAAAATGATGTTGGTTTAAAAAGTTTTCCTTTGTTGATTCCAGGACTACATAAGTCAACCATTATTGTTGTGTTGGGAGTGCACAGCCTTAATTAAAAAAATATCAAGATTTATCTGCCAAGTAAAAACAGCTCATGACTGCCTAGTTAAATATATGGTAAGTAGAATTAATAACGAATTTTAATTTTCCCTGTATTACCTTAAAGTGCATTTTGTAATAGGATAGTTGTAAACCTTACTTTAAAAATATATTCTTCCATTACCATGTTTATATATCAGAGCCTGTCTTTTTGTTAAATCATTCCCTAAGTATTTTAAAACCCGCCAAGATACTACAACAAGGCGTTTAAGAAGTAAATATGAAGGCCTAATATATCTATCAACCTCCCTGTCAAAAAGATATGTTTATAAGAAATGTTTATAAAATGAGCATATTATTATATAACACATTACATAAGGATTAAAAAAATAGAAGGAGCCTCTTTCAAAAATAATTTTACGAAATGGTTACTGGTAAATTGTTTCTATAGCCTAAAAGAATATTTAAAATGGAAAAACTTGTTCAATGATTTATGTGCTCCTCTTATAGATAGTTTTTGTTTTATGTACCTAAATATTTGCACGTCTGTGAGCAGACTAACCACATGTACATTTTATATATTTATTTTTATTTGTTTATTTATTTACATCTAACTTATATCTAACATTACAGGTTTCTACCCAATGCGATAGATAAAGCACTATTATAATCCTATATTACCTATATTACTATATTTACTTATACATAGCTTATTATCTATAAAGCAAGTTTTGTTAATTCGTTCAGTGTACAAAAGAATAAATCTGTTTCTCTGTCGATCAGGTTTAATATTCGAAATGCTCGTGTCAGGGGTACCTCTCGCAATAAGTTAGTGCGACATCTGGGATGCCGCCGCCATATATACCTAGCCAGAACACAAATATTCTTCAACATATTCTCATTAATAATCCTACCCCTAAGGATATTAAACTGAAGACCCTGTCAACTGTGTTTTATGCAAATAAAGAATTTGTATTTGTATAAAAAATGCACTATCCCATACCATCCTGTAGACGTCGTAAAATGCTACAGAAAGAAATGAAATAGGAAATGTGCAGTAGCATTTTCCTCCGTCATGCAGCATGTTCCCGTCTGAAGGATATAGAGAGTCGAGAGATTCAATACTATTCCTCAGACAACACTTCTGTGGCCTTCTTTGGTTGAGTTGTTCTTAGCAGGTTTCCTCACCGTCTGGTGGACTGTTAGTTTGTGTGTCATTTCAATTCTATGTAAAAGAAATGTCATAATTTCTTTCTTATTGATGTAAAACTTCTTTACGCACGCTTGACTTGGGGAGTTGGTGAACGTGTGACGAAAGCGTTACGAAAAGTGTGATCCGGCGAGGCGAACGGGAGTTGAGTGGGTGATATAAGCAAGAGAGAGCAGTGTGCGCGCACATTTTCTTTCTCTTTTTATCTCATAGCCAGTTATTTTTCGTAATTTTATTTGGGTTTGAAGAATTTTATGAATTTATTCAATACATTAAAATATTCTACGTTTAAAGTGAATAAAATTGTAAATTCATTTCAAAGTTCGTGTTTTGTGAATTTTCGGGTGGATAATAACAAGTTATGTAAGGAACCCGATAATAAATTTAAATATTTGTAGAAAATTAATATATGTAAATGAAAATGCATATATATATTATCCATATATGCATATGTAAATATATATATATATATATATATATATATATATATATATATATATATATATATATATATATATATATATATATATTCTAGATTGCCAGGCAGATGTTGTTCTGCCCCTTTTGACGACCCTTTGTCATGTCAAATTGTGCAAATTTTATTAAAATCGGTTTAGGAGTACATTGCGGACAAACAACGTATCACATAATTTATATATATCCAGATGTTTGCATATATATATATATATATATATATATATATATATATATATATATATATATATATATATATATATATATATATATATATATATATTATAGGACATACAAATACTTGTTCCATTCGGGATTCGAATCCGCGGTACTTAGCGCTGCAACTCCTTGTTAAGCCACCGCGCCATGGAGATGTCATTACAAGTAGTTATGCATTTTTTAACTATGTAGTAGTAGTGATGGATAATCCATTACGGGATACTTTTAAAGGGATTAATGAGGAGAAGAAAATTGAAAATACAATGTTTACAGGTACATCAATCTACAAACCTATCGCCACTCTCAACTTTATCAAAGAGAAATGTAGACACAAACATCCAAGAATTCAAATATGATGAAACCCTCAAAGTATCACAAAATTTACATGAACCTGATAGGACCCTGCCGTTAACATTTATAAAGGTAGAGGATCAAGATCATGAGTCTGTTGATGATTTTTATATTGATGATGTGTATGATGGAAATGAGGAGGTGCAGGAAAGGGATAATGAAGATCTTAAGGTATGTACTAACTACACAATTAAATTACAAAGAGACTACTCTAGCCATATTGCCCTATTGACCATTTCCGTAAGAATATCTGATAGTGCTATGATCAAAAAAATCGTCTTTTTAAAAATAATATCCTCCAGTCCGAATTTCGGTCACAGCGGCTGGTCTCAGCGAAGACTAGGCATCTGCGAAGGACAGGATTATAGTGCTGAGTGTATAGTGCAAGCACAGGTGCACTCTCTTTTCCTTTACTTTCACAGTCCAATGGGACAGGAAAGCGACACGACCGGAGAGTGATCAGAGCAGGACCAGGTGTCTTTTGAATATGGTACAGCCACGGTGCAGCTATATTATGGTTGTAGCGTGAATATATCGGCTCGACCTGGAACACTCACAGAATACCAGCGTAAATTAGCAGCTTAATGCTGCTGTGTTTCATATGGTTAATGTAGAGAACTGGAGACCCCTTTTTACTGGAAACTAGGCATTCCATCTTAGTCATCAGGGGTGACAAGGCATCTGCATTTTGATTCTTAATTCGAGGTTAAATGTTGAAGTCTATAGACCACAGCATCCACTTACGCACTTGTGTGGTTGTTTGTCACCCTTATCCTATAAAAAAAAACAACCGCTCTACGTGCTTTCCGAGACAGGGTGTTGTAACACAACTAACTGACTCAAGGCAGTAGTACTGACAATTTCTTTAGAAATACCAAATAACTGATTTTGAATTAAATGGGCATCGCAAGAAGCGACAGAGCGAAACTGAAGCAGTAGATGGGCAGGAGCATCTTTGTGATAATAATAATAATAGCTTTATTTCTCTACACTTTTACAGAGTTATCAAAATTTTAAATAAATACATAGAACTATTAGAAAGTTCTTCTTGTTTTATGTAGTCCCTCTTGGGTAAAAGCCTCCTCCAATTTGAGCCATTCTTCACGGTTTTTGGCAATTTGCAGCCATTCTTCTCCTGCTATGTTAATAATGTCATCCACCCATCTTTTCCTTTGCCGACCCACACTTCTCTTGCCAAATGGGCCCTTCCATTTTGTTGTTTGGTAGGTCCATCTTTTGTCCTGGTATCTAGCTATGTGTCCTGCCCATTTCCATTTTTGTGTTTGACTATGCTGAAGTGCGTCCGTTAATTTCGTTTTCTTTCGAATATCTATGTTTCTCGTTTTTTGTATTCTCCTTAGTTTAAGGATGCTCCTCTCCATAGCATGTTGGCAAGACAAAATTTTGTTTAGTGTGTACAGTGTACACCCATGTTTGGCTTGCATATGTTAGACTTGGGAGGATACACGAGTCCATTATGACCTTTTTCAATCTTAGGCTGTAATTTCCTTTGAGAATTTCTTTTTGAGCCCAATATTTTTTCCACGCTATATTTATTCTTCTGTCTATTTCTTTTTCAGTGTTGTTTAGTTCGAAAGATATCAATTTGCCTAAGTATACATAATCATCAACATATTCAATGGATTTTCCTTCTATTTTGATTGGTTTTTTGGAGCTGTTTGTAATTATTTTTGTTTTAATTGCATTCATTTGAAGTCCTGCTTTTTGGCTTTCGGTGTTCAGGCTCTGAAGCATGATTTCTAATTCAGTCGCAGATTCACTAAATCTTTGTGATATTAACTCAAAATTATAAAAACTGAAGTTGCCAAGCCACCTACCAAGCGTGGCTACTATGGCAAAATCGCTCTATGAGGCATTTCTTTTAAATAGAATAAAAGTGACAACGAGCACACAGTCCACCAGATGGTAAGTGGATGCTGTGGCCCATAGACATCTACATCTATCCTCGATTAAGAAACAAAATGCAGATGCGTTGTCACCCGTGAGGACTAAGATGGAATGCCTCCATTCCAGTTAAAAAGGGTCTCCGGTTCTCTACACTCACCATACGGAAGACAGCAGCATTACGCTGGTATTTTACGCTGGTATTCTGTGAGAGCGTGGTCCTTCTCTGATCGAGCAGACCCATTCATGCTGCAACCATAATATAGCTGCAGTGTAACTCTACCACGTATAAAACATACTATCGAGAAGGCCTATGTTAGGCAGTAGACTTTCGTAAGCTATGATGGATTGTGCTATTATAAGTGAAATTCGTAGGTCGTGTCGTAAACTTCAGCGTCTCATTGCCTAATGACGTCTCCGTGGCGCAGTAGCTTAACAATGAGATGCATGAATGTATTTCTATGGCCTACAAATAATTGTTCCGGGACTGGATGTTTATCCTTGTGAATTTTTTTTTTATAGAGTAGTGTGACAAACGAGCACACGATGCACCTGTTGGTAAGTGGTTGCTGTGGCCCATAGACATCTACATTTATCCTAGTTGATAATAACCCCTGGGAATGAGGTGGTCGCTTCCAAACTGTTTCTAAAATGAATTTTGTAAATATTTTGTGACTCCTGACATTGTAAAATTTATTTTAAAAAAAAGTTCCGCTGGGTTTGTTGCTGGTTCTTCCCAGGACAAAACTTTTTTTTTCGAACCAGTGATAACGTAAAATATTGACTTTCAATAAGAATTACTTTACTTGTAATGTATATTGAATAAAAAATTATTCTATTCTATCCTAGATTAAGAATCAAAATGCAAATGGATATCACCCATGAGGACTAAGATTAAATGCCTCATATCCAGCATAGAACTGCTATTTTACGTTGGTAGAATATTTTATGTATGTAAACTGACCCCACGATACAGGAGAAAATCCTAGTATCGAGGTTACATTAAAAAAACTAAAACAAATAATAAATGCAATGCACAATTATTTACAGACAGTTTTTAAATCAGATCCTTTCAACCAAGAAGATGCAATTGATAACACCAAAACTAAGAATAGGAATAGTAAAAGAAAGACTCAAATAGAAGACTTCAATGAGTCCGACGATGAGCCATTGAAACTTAAGAAAAAACATATGGAACTAGAAACAGAAAGAGTGCAGCGCAAATCTAAAAAGAGAAAGAAAAAGGAGGAAGGTAAGGGAAGATTTTTAATATGTTTTTTATTTATTTATAAAAACAATAGTGTTTACAGTTGTGATGATAAAAGTTTCTTAAAATTAAATGATTAAGTACTAAACAGTAAGCCAAAAACATGTGTTCACTTGCAATTCCCCTGATGTTCGTGGGCTGCGGTAGTCACTTAACATCAGGTGAACCGTATGCTCGTTGGCCCCCTCTTCTATAAAAAAAGCTGCCCGGAGTCAGGAAGTTGGTGGTGTCTCACCCCCGTGCCTCGTCAATGTCAATGAACTTAAAACTTTCAGTGTAAGTAGATCTGCGAGTACTAGTTACTATCCACTAATGCAAGATCAGCATATACTGGATATTAGTTAAAATACTTGGTCACATTATAATGAGTTGTATCTACTAAAGTTATAAATAATTTAATAAACAGTGGTTTTGCAATCACCACTCCAGCAGATTACAAGGGGGCTGTTACAGATTTAAAGCTAGAACATAAGTAAGTAGAAACATAAAACAGACGAGACCAATTATATCAGAATATCACGGATAGATATGTTGAAGACATTTGGATTTCAACCTAGAATATCAACACTTGGATGGTAGTGCCACGCTGCAGGTATATTATGGTTGTAGCGCGAATGGGTCGGCTCGACCGGGGAAGGACCACGCTCTCACAGAATACCAGCGTAAAATAGTAGCTTAGTACTGCTGTGTTTCATATGGTGAGTGAGTTTTGATTCTACGTCGAGGATGAATGTGGATGTATCACAGTATCCACTTACTGTCAGATACTCTCGTTTGTCATACATATGCTATAAAAAAGAGTTTATTTTACCTGATGGTGCCTCTTTTGGAGGCGAAACAGGTGTGATTTTGTACTTACCTATTAACCTCTGTAATATAATGTATTTCTGCAATGTAACACGCGATGCTATAAGGAATAAATGATATGGGATATAGGCGGCAGCTTCTTAATAACCACTCAAAAAAACTGCGTTTGCCAACCCGCTTGCCAAGCGTGGCAACTATGGCAAACCCCATTATGAGACTTTCTATGGGCAGGGCTCTGTTCTGCAGAGAACTTCGATTGATGTATGTATGTAAATATTTATGTGTGGATGTGTGTTTTAAGTGAATATATTTACGTGTGGATATGTTTTGTATTTTTTTTTTGTTTTATATAATAAGCGTGACAAACGAGCGCACAGTACACCTGATAGTTAGTGGATGCTGTGGCCCATAGTATCAGAATTTTTTTTATTCAATGTAGATTATAAACAATACTTATTGAAAGTCACTTTTTTCATTTACCACTGGTTCGCAAAAAAAAAAAACCTCTGTCCTGGGAAGAACAAGCAAGAAACCCAGCGGGACTATTTTTTTTTTCAAATAATAGCTTACAATCATGTTGACAATTAACAACACAAGACAAATTAGAAATAGCTTGGTAGCTTATACAAAGACATCCACATTTATCTTAAACTAAGGATCAAAATGCAAATGCGTCGTCGCCCCTGAGTACTAAGATGGAATGCCTCGATTCCAGTAAAAAGTTTCTTCAGATCTCTACACTCACCATACGAAACACAGCAGCATTCAGCTACTATTTTACGCTGGTATTCTGTGAGAGCGTGGTCCGTCCCCGATCGAGCGAACCCATTCGTGCTACAATTACAATATAGCTATAGCGTGGTTTTACCACGTAAAAACCTGCTTATTAGTTTTTACCTCCCTTTTCGTCAAAGTCTGCACCGCCCAACACTTCTTATTTTCCTAGGATTAACTGGCAGAGAATGCCTCAAGACATAAAGTCCATCCATTGTAAGATCAATCACCTTGGACTTTACAAGAAAGAATATATAAATAAATAAAAAAACAATGCTAGAAATATAATTTGTTAGTTTTTTTTAGTGTTCTATTGTTTTCTTGTTTAATGTACTCATGATTTAAATTTAATTTGTATGATATATTCTACTCAAATGTTCTGCTATTTTATTATAACATCTATACTAAAACATCTGTATAATTACCATATATTAAGAAATTAAAGATTTTTATATTTTTTGAATACCTACTTTATTGAAGTTATATAGTTTTGATAATTTAGTTTTTAATTAAAGAAGTTATTGTGGAAATGACAGTAAGACATTATTCATCATGTATGAAAAATTGAACTTTATTTGTGTACATTTGATTTAGTTGTTAATTTATGGTATTTATCAATGTGTTTTTTTTTTCAAATTGATAAATACCATAAATTAACAACTAAATCAAATGTCCAACATACGAAATCGTTGACCACAGACACGAATCATAAACAACGCGCTGTCTACAATTTATTTGTGCACTACAACTTCTGAACCATCATTAGAGAAAGTAATAGGACAGGGACGGTGTGTCGATCAATAATAATAGGAACTAAACTAGAACCAACCCCCAAACATAAAAAGCTTGTTGAGTGTTCTACTCGTACGTGGTAGAGCCACGCTGCAGGTATATTATGGTTGTAGCACGAATGGGTCTGCTCGACCGGGGAAGGGCCACGCTCTCACAGAATACTAGCGTAAAATAGTTGCTTAATACTGCTGTGTTTCGTATGGTGACTGTAGAGAACCGAAGATCCTTTTTACTGGAAACGAGGCATTCCATCTTAGTCATCAGAGCTGACAACGTATCTGCGTTTTGAACCGTAATCGAGGATAGAGATAGAAGTTGATGTCTATGGACCACAGCAACCACTTACCATCAGGTAGACTGTGTGCTTGTTTGGCACACAATCCTAAAAAGATATTATTAAAAAATGCGTGAACATTATGCTTTTGTTAGAATTTAAAAAATCTTGCAAAAACGTCTAATATTATTATTTATATAAATTTAATATTTGACGGCCCCATGGTGCAGTGGCATAGCAATGAGTTGACGCTTGGGGTCTACGGGTTACGGGTTCGGTACGGCACTAGTATTTGTTTGGCCTACAAATAATTGTTCCGGGTCTGGATGTTTGTCCTTGTGAAGTTTATGAATGGAAACTACCCCCACTATACAAAAGAAAATCCTAGTGTAAAGGTAATTTCAAAAAACATACTTTCTGTAGGCATAAAAATCGATCGCCGGAAGCATCCAGCGCCAAAGCGCGAGAAGCCAGCCGGTGTGGTGACCAACTCCAGGGTCAGTAAGAAACTTCAACAGCTGAATGTGGACAGTAGCCAGCTGGAAATGGTCATGCTGAGCTGGGATGAGGTATGTGTATCATTGTGCGATGGTAAGAGTCCTTCAGTTATTTATAAACTACTCCTATGTATAGAAGTAAAGCCATGCTGCAGCTATATTACGGTTGTAGCATGAATGAGTCGGCTCGAACGGGAAAAACCACGCTCTCTGCCGTGTTTCGTATGGTGAGTGTAGAGAACCGGAGACCCTTTATACTGTACACGAAGCATTTCATCTTAATCCTCAGAAGTGACAACGCATCTGCTGGTTAAGAATCAAAATGTAATGTTGATGTCTTTAGACAACAGCATCCATTACCATCAGGTGGGCTGTATGTATGCTTGTCACCATTATTCTTTAAAAAATATTTCGGCGTTTGATGTATTTTTCCTGGCAAAAAGCCTTATAGCCAGTGCCATAATTAACGTTGGGAAAAAAAAATCAACGTTGTTATCACATTCCCCATCTACCATGGAGTATAGTTGAAAATGTGTCCATCTGTAAGCAGTAAATAACAGTTCAAAAACTCTCCACAACAGCGCTCGAGCTACAGGGTATGATAAATCGCCGTAAAGTACGTTGAGAGTGATTTTGAAAAAAAAATTTGAAAGCAATATAATAATTATTATAAAAATAATTATGGTGAAAGTTTGTGCAATAAAAAAATTATAAAAATTTCTTTAAAATTTACACTGTAGCTACAGTGGCGCCACTCTTATTACGCTTTCCTACGGACACATTTTTATACAGAGTCTCTTCCTTACCTCTACGCTCCATACCAGCTACGTTGCAGCTATGTCCTTATAATAGAGAAGTTGCATGTTATTTTTTTTAAAGTTAGGTAATGGTTATTAATAAAAATTAAAAAAAAATATTGAATTTTAATTGAATTTCATGCAATTCTACAATTATAAAGTGGTTTCTCTAAAATATAGATTCAAACGTCAGTGATGTCATTATATAGCTTTAGTAACGCCATGGCATGGTGAAATGATAAAACTCTCATGTTTACGTTGATAAAATTAAAAAAATTGTCATTGCATAATACGGGTTACGTATGTTTTGTTACGACACATGGTGATTCGAATATAGAAAATACAAATGTGTAGCATGATTGCGGTTGGCTCACAGTCTCAACGTATAATAATGACGTCACAACCAATCACAAGTCGTATTATTTTCATTCAAAAAATGAAACATTTTTTATTATTAATTACTAAAAAAATGGAACTGTTAATAAAAAATATATATTCAAATATACTTTAAATGAATTGTTCTTTAATTTGTATTATTATTTATTTATATACTTTTTATTTTAAATTTTATTATTATGATTCTTCTTCTTCTTTTCTTTTTTATGGCGGTTTTTGATTATTCGCCAATGTCAGCGTGGAAGTGTTTATTGAGTACAAGCTCAGTAGTTACAAATACTATGCCCATGAACTAAAGAAGATTGTGATAATACAAGTGTCTTGTTTTATTTAAACAATTAAATTTTCCTTTTTATCTTATAATACTAGTGGTTGTACTGTTGAATTACCTAGAACATATGACAAACACAGTTGCTATAACTACTTTAGTATATTTGTATTGACAAACATTAAACTTTTATACTATTAGTGTTAATAAAATCACACAGAATGTATACATAAGGAGTGTTTGTGTAGGTTAAAAGTGAATCAAAATTTATAGGACGAGGGATGTCAGGAGGGAGATGATCATAGAGTGAACAAGATAATTTAGGACAGTTAACAAAAAATGGTCAGAAGTTCCCTCATCTAACCCACATTCGCAGAGGGAACTGTCCCTAATCCTCAGTTTGGCTAAATGTACTGGTGTACAAGCATGGCCAATTCGAAGTCTACAGATAGTTGATGTTGACTGTTTGTTAGCTTTATTAAATTTGAAAAACCATGGTTTTGGAGGAATGGCACATTGTATAGCAGCATAGTGTTTACCTTTTATATTTTGAGTGGCTTTCCATAATGTATTCCAATTATTATTTAACTTCTTCTTTGCAAGTAACACTATGTCTGAAGAGTAAACTAAATTACATGGCAAACCATTTCGACTTGCATTTTTAGCCATCAGATCAGCTGTTTCATTGCCCTTGATGCCACTATAACCTGAAATCCAAGCTAAGGAGACCTGAATACACTTGAGATGACATGTATACAATGTGTGTTTAATTTTGAGGATCAAGGGTATCTTATATTTACTTTGGAACTGGTTTGACAAAATTGCTAACAAACAGCTTTTGGAGTCGGTAAGAATAACTGACTTATTTAAGTTGTGTGCTTCTATATAAATTAAGGCTTCATAAATTGCCGTGGCCTCGCCAGTAAAAGTGGAAGAAATAGAAGGGCATTTAAAATTGAGGATTATTTTGTATCTGGGAATCCAAACGGCTGCTCCAGTGCAACTTTCACCTGACTTTTTGGAGGCATCAGTGTATATAATAAGCCAGCCTTTCCATAAATTATCTATGACTCTACTTAGTTTACTATTTGCTATAGGGCAATCTTTCTCAATACCAAGGTCGAGGTGGATATTTGGTTGATAAATAATTGCATCGTATGGGATATCAAAGATGGGACAGGACTTGCATTGTGATACTGGGTGTGGTAGATGAAGTAATGTTACCAAACTGTTGGATAAGCAGGATTCTTTATGAGTCCAGTAATGCTTTGATGAAATATATTCCAAAAGAAGATGTAATTTAGAAATGAGCGGGTGGGAAGAGAGTTGGTAGATTTTAAAAAAGAATCGGTCCGAAAGATATTGTCTTCTTAGGTAGAGAGGGGGATCTACACATTCGACTTGGAGAGCATTTATTGGGGAAGATTTCATTGCCCCAATGATTATACGAAGGCTTTTGGTCTGAATCCTGTCTAGGTTCTTTAGGGAAGACTTATTACAGGGTTCCAAGACAAAGCACCCATAATCCAAATGACTACGAATAAGGGCATTGTACAATATTTTTTGATTGAGAGATCTAAGAGATCTAAATAGAAAATCTAACTAAACGTGGGAGGCACATTTTCAGAAGAGGACTGTTGCAGGCTATTGATGATAATTATGCATATCATGAGTTATTTTGTTTGACCATCATTGAAAGATATGTGAATGTGTATGGACATACTACTTTAGTCATTATAATTCAACTGTTACAACAAAATATTTCAGAACGCATCCTCTCCTTGTACCTATTCAACATAAATTTATGCGCATTGTTTGACCTGTTTGCATAAAATCCATACTATCAGCGTTCATACCAATGCAGCTAGCAGAGAAACGATCGGTGCTTCTGAAAATGGTAATGATAACGTGTGTCCTACTTAATGACGATCGTCAATTCGCCTGCTAAACACGATGATTACAATAATTCATCCGTTATATTGAAGCCGCCCGTGTTAACTTTTCGATTATTTATTCTTTGCTGTTCTATTGTAAAATTAACAAATCTGAAACACTTGTTGGCAGCATCATGAACCGCGTTGCAGCGTGTGAATAAATACTTATTTATTCACATTATATTTTATTTGGCCGAGTTAGAAAAAAATGATATCTCCCGCTGATCGAGGTGATCAGCCCGGATAGCGGCCAATGCTGTTCGTGTTAGTACATAAAGTATAGAGCTGTTCAATAATGGATGATTTTTGCCAGTAGAAGCCTATGGCACTTATATTTTAAACTTTTCTTAAATTCATTAGCTTATTATGAAATTGATATATAAATAAATACTACTAATTTGAACTAAACAAGTTGCAAGTTACTTACAAAGAAGAGGAATAAGAAAACCCGTTAATTTAGTCCAAGAAGCGTCGAAAGAGAAATATAAGAAGGCGTGTCCGTTCTGTGGGGAAGAACACTTCGCATTAGAATGTAAAAGGTTCAAAGAAGCCAACCTGAATGGAAAATGGGATATGACCAAGAAGGCAAAGATATGCTTCAAGTGCCTTCGATTCAGACACTCAAGAATCAACTGTAAAGCACCAGTCTGCAAGCTGTGTAAAAGATGGCATCATACCATCTTACATTTTGACAAACCACCGGCGTCGATAGAAAAAGAAGCAAAAGACACCAATAGCATCTCAGAAGAAAAGGTAGCTTCAATCCATAACGCCAAAGGAGAAGAAAAGGCCTACCTAAAGATGATCCCCGTGAACCTCTATGGCCCAAAATGACAAGTTCGCGTATTAGCACTACTAGACGAAGGGTCAACGGTCACACTCTTAGACGCATCAATTGCTGAAAAAATCGGAGTCGAAGGAAAGAAAGAAAAACTCACGATCGAAACCGTTGGCGGAAAGGTGTTAAGAAAAGATAGTTCACAGAAGATCAAGTTCAAAATAAAAGGGGCTCATAGAAAAGAAAAGAGAACTATCGTAGCAAGAACCATCGACGACCTGAAGCTGTCTGAACATGAGAATGGGTGGGAGCCCCACCAAACTCCCGATAAAGCTCGAAGAATATTTATATTTTTTTCACATTTTTTAGAAACATGGTTGATATGGTGGAAAAAGGCTAGTTTGGAGTCAAGAATAACTCCCAAAAATTTTACATTCTCCCTAATTGGGATAGGTTCATTATTATAGAGAATGTTGATTTCAGGGAGTTGCCTATGGCGAGAGAAGATAACAACACTGCTTTTGGGAACAGCTAAAGACAAACCATGATCAGTTAACCAATCTTGTAAATAGGACATTGATAAATTCAAGCGGGAACAAGCTGCAGGGAGGTTATCCAAGGAATTATATATAGCTATATCGTCTGCATATTGGAGGATGTTACAGAATGAGTTAACAGAAAGTTCTAGATCGTAAGTATAGATAGAATAGAGCAAAGGACTAAGTACTGAGCCTTGTGGGAGACCCTTCCGTACTATTCTTGGTGGGAGTAGAGAATGTTGACTATCAATATAAATGGATCTAGAAGAGAGAAAGTTAGAGACAAAATTTACTATCCTCACTGGAATACTCAGATTGAGCATTTTTTGCCTGAGCACAGGAAGAAGTACATTGTCATATGCAGACGCGATATCTAGGAAGACTCCAACAAGGTATTCATGTTTAGAGTAAGCTAAACGAATATCAGTAACTAAAGTACTAAGGCTATCCATGGTGCTTAAGCCCTTTCGGAATCCAAATTGGCTTGTTGCTAGAAGGCTTTTGCTTTCAAGAAACCATTCTAAACGATTTTTTATTAGGTGTTCAAGAATTTTGGCCATGGTACAAGAAAGAGCGATAGGGCGGTAGCTTGAGGGATCAGTGTAAGGCTTACCTGGTTTGTAAATAGGTAAAATAACTTGGGATTTCCATTCTTCTGGAGGAATACCAGACATGTAAATACAATTCAAAATAGAAAGAAGATGGACTTTAATAGGTTCACTGCTATTAGTAATAAAAGAATAAGGAATTCCATCAATTCCTGGTGAAGAGTCTTTAAGGACACTAAGAACAGCATATAACTCCTCATAAGAGAAAGGGGAGTCAAAACTGTGTTGATAGTGCAAGGACTGTGATTGAAATGCTATACATTCATTGTAAGATGGTACTGAAGGAGGAGCAAGATTACTAGCAAAATTTTCTAGCCAATAAGACTGATCATTAGAAATTGTGTTTTCAGAGGTCAAAACTGAACATCGGAATTTTTTTATATTTTTCCAGACTAATGATGGATGAGTCCTAGGCGACAGTGACTCACAGAATTTAAGCCATCCAGCCTTTTTCTTCCCGGATAATAATTTTAATGTTTCAGCAGCAGTTTTTTTTATAAAAAATATAGTTGTCAAAATTCATAGAGTGGGAATATCTTACTTCAGCTTCCTTTCTCTTCTTACATGCTACAGAACAATCTTGATCCCACCAAGGTGGTGAAGGGGCACTATTTTTATAAGGTTTTTTTATGGGAATTGTCTTATTGGCAGCAGATAAAATAGCGTTTTTAAAAGAAGCATACACCTGGAGAACATTATCTTTCTGAACAGGAGGAAGGGCAGAAAGTTCTTCCTCTAGAACTGTGGAATATAGTTGCCAGTTTGCTTTGGATGTGATATATTTTAACCTAGGATTAAATGGAACATTGACTGTATAGGAGCTAGGGGGACTGATAACAATAGGGAAATGATCACTGCCATGGGAAAAGGGTAATATTCTCCAAGAAAGAAGGGACGACAGAGCAGGAGAACAGAGTGACAGATCTACTGCACTTTTAGGATTTTGGAGGGGGGATACTCTACGTGTAGGTGAACCATCGTTAAGGAGGCAGAGATCTAAATCATCAATGATGTCTAAAAATGTAGAAGACCAGGGATCACAAAAATGGGAGCCCCATAAAGTATGGGGCATATTAAAATCACCAAGAATTACCATAGGAGGCGGGATGGAGGATATGATCCTCGTAAGTTCTGATAAAATAATTAAACTAGGTTCGGGAATGTAAATAGAAAGAAAAGAAGTGTTATGAGCTCTAACTGCTACAACATTAATTGAAGGACTATGAGAAGGAAGGGAAATTAATGTATAAGAAATTGATTTTGAGATAAGAATGAAAGAGCCAGCATGACCATCATTCCTATCATTCCTGAGGCATAAATAACCTGAAATCCTAAAATGGGACCCAGGCTTAAGCCATGTCTCTTGAATGGCTAGGATGAGGGGATGGTATTTATTAATAAGGTAAATTAATTCATTTTTTTTATTATTAATGCTCCGGCAGTACCACTGAAGTATTGGAGGGAAGGTTATTTGTTAATGAGATGAGCTCAGTAAGTTTTTGGCGGAGGGCAAGTGGGAGATCCATATCGCTGAAACGGGAAAGCATACTTATAAGCATGGAGATCATTAACTCGCAGAGATTGTCATTAGGGGAAATACTCCGCCCTATTAAAGCACAACCATTAGTAGTTGAAGAAGAAGGGGTATCTATTATTGCCTCGTGGGCAGATTTATCATATCCATGACTTGATGCTGGATTTGGCGGAAGTCTTGGAGTAAATGTAGTCTTCCTGTAAGAATGAGATTGTGAGGGGACGACTGAAGGTAAAGGGGAATTTGAAATAGGATAGGGACTCTCATGATCATACGAAGGAAGGAGTAAGATCTCCGGACTTGAGGGAAACGGGCAGATGCTTCTAGATAGGAAATATTTTCCTGTGACATGGTAAGTTTGATAGATCTCTGCCTAGAGTGTTCAGGGCAGGAAGGATCTTTAGCTGTGTGAGATCCTGAACAAAATAAGCACGTGGGAGACTGTCTTGTGCATGATATTCCTTCATGATTTTGAGCACACACAAAACAACGGGAAGATGACCTACACTGTGAGGTTACATGCCCAAAACGACAACATTTGTGACATTGAATAAGAGGTAAAATGTAGGGCTCAACAGGCATTGAGGTAAAAAAACAATAAATGTTAGGAGGAAGTTTCTGACCGGAAAAAGTAAAAACAACTGTTTGAGAGGGAATCCACACAGTGCTTTGGTTTTCATTAACTGACTTTCTATTAAATCGGCGAGCTTTAATAATTGGGCCAAAACCAGCTGGGACCTCGATTGATGAGATGAGTTCCTCTAATGTCCATTCTACAGGGACCTGCTTCACTATTCCCATGCGTGTGACATTATAAGAAGGGATTACAGTATCATATTTAGCACCTGCAGGGGCTGGGTTCTCAATAAAACAATTTGCATCAGCTGCACTTTTAAACTTGACTGAAATTCTATTGCGTCCTACTCGCTTAACACCTTCACTTACAACATTTTTAATGTTATTATGGTAGAGAAAATGACCAAACTTTATCGGTTTTAAAACTACTCCAGTTGATAAATCATCTACTCTCTTACTTACATGTACAATAAACGGCGCATTGTCGTTATTAGAATATTTATGTTTTTTTTCTATGTAGTCAGGGTGGGTATAAGAGGTCTGAATAGATGGAACAGGTTGAGATGGATCTGTAATTAATCTTTTCTGAGGATGACCTGTGTTATTGGTTGCTTGCAATCTTTTACGCTTCGACTGATCAATTTCGATAGGAATATTATTATTTTTTTTCGTACCAGTATGGGAGTCACATGGAACCCCGTCGGGATCGGGAGGATCTTCCTCCATTTTATTTTAACTAATTACATATAAAACAGCACAATTACTAAATACTTACGGATTTATAACTACTAAAACCAAGACCAACAGAAATAATAAACAAAAAAAGTAAATCAACAGTCCTCAGAATAAGAAATAGCCAAAAACACAACGACACTTATACACCTCACACTCTCCCAAATCAGGTTGTCCAACACAACCTCCTCCCGCCGACATTTCACGTAAACTCATTATTATGATTAATTACTAACAATAGGTTATGTAATTATACTAATTATGTTAAATGATCTGTGTAGGTCGAAATAAAGGTATTATTGTTACAAGTACGAGTATTATTATTGGGGTATTTGTAAAGTGTTCTCATCTGATTGGGGTGAATAAATATATAAAAGAAAATGATAATTAATATACATTAAATATAGTTAAATTTTTTTATAGAATAAGGTGACAAACGAGCACAAGGTCCACCTGTTGGTAAGTGGATGCTGTGGCCCATAGACATCTACATCTATCCTCGATTAAAAATCAAAATGCAGATCGCTGTAAACTAAGATGGAATGCCTCGTTTCCAGTAAAAAGAGTCTTCTTTTATCTACACTAACCACACGAAACACAGCAGCATTAAGCTTCTATTTTACGCTGGTATTCTGTAAGAGCGTGGTCCTTCCCCGGTCGAACTGACCCGTTCGTGCTACAACTATATTACTAATATAATTGCAGCATGGCTTTACCATGTATGAATTTACGAATGTTTAATTAAAATTTATTAGTAATATGTATTTTTATATTTTTATTTTTTTCATGCCTAACGGCCGTTACTAATGCTAATTATAGGTGTTCCAAGTATGAGTAAAAAGCATATATGAAAATATTATTAAGTAGTGTGTTCTGATATATTGGGCAACACTTCGTTTTCAGCTATTTGTAAAAATTATCTCACTATACGGCACGTATTCAATATAGCGACTTTGTTAGTACCTAGTATGTATTTATTTTCTTTTATATTTACTAGTTTCAGTATTATTATTACTATAAAACTAAGTCTCGTCTTCGAAGGTAGAAGAGGAACGTCAGAGGGCACTCCTCAGTGAGACATTCACGAGGCACGAGTACCGATGCTACGACTGTGCCCTCGGCTTCAACCACCGGTTCAAGTTGGTCAATCACATGAAGAAGCACGACCCGGTGAGTGAATGCTTCTCTTCTATCCTCATTGTCTTTATTTATAACTGTTAAGACTTGGTAAGCAAACAACTATTATTTATAGTAGATGACATTTTTAACGTCTGGAAAAAAAATAGGGTGTAACATGTGAACGGTGTAGAAGCCTATGGTACTGATATTTTACAAAATATAAAAACAAAAATTTTGAATTAAATAAATTAATTAATTAAAATCTATCGAAATTCAAATTAGGGAATGTCAATCTCGCGAGATTGGGGCACAAGTGCGATCCCGCGAGTTTATGAGTAATAATACTTCGAGATCTCGCCAATTTCGAGATTGGCAGTTTTGTGTGTTTTCTTAGCAAATAATCACAATATTTGAATAAATTAGGAAAAAATAATAAAAATTATAAGTATTATAAGATAAATATTTATTTTTACGAATTTTTTCAATAGACATTGTTTGATTTATTACATTATGCAATAAATATTGTTTGACGTATATCTTTCTATAATTTTTAGTAAACTTCTACGTAGTAAACTTTGACGTACGTATCTATCAAATAACGTACGAAAGAAACAACCAGTCTTCTCTTCTAACATCAAACAAAAATATTTTAATAATGAAACAGTTCTTTTATAATAAACATAACAAAGAGAAGTCAAAAAAATGAAACTTATTATCAAAGTTGAGTTGACTATTAAACTGAGATATTATTATCAATTAAATAAAACTATATTTACTCAGAAGATCCATTAGATATTACAGACTAATTAACAAAATATACCAATTAGTCAGGCTATTAGAAATTACATATCAATTAACAAAATATACCAATCAAATGAAAGATTTGTTCAGTTCAAATCACAAGCCATTATTACGAATCATTTTGAAAGTAGCTCCTTAAGAAGCACATAATGTCCAAAGAATTGTCTGCTAAACGGCTTCTTATTTTGATAGCCAGATGACCGACAGATCGCAACTCCGTCCGTGTCAGTCCGCGCTTCGAATAAGACGTTTTTATGCTCGAGTGCAAACTCGTTAAGAGATCTCGCCCTTTTTCGTCCAAGATCAATCTCGCTAAAAAAGGCCGAGATCTCGCTAGAACAAGATTGCATTCCCTAATTCAAATCATATCCACCCTAGCCTGGGACCCTGCGAAGTGACAAGGTCAATGATGCCTACTAAATTCATTGTTTTATTGCCGTTCGTAAAGCAGTTCCTTTCATATTGTAAAATTTAATTTAATAAAAGTCCCGTTGGGTTTCTTGCTTGTTCTTCCCAGGACAGAGGTTTTTCCGAACCTGTGGTAAAGTAAAAGATGACTTTTAGTAAAAATTACAAACATTTGATTTATAAAGTTAAAGTTACAGCCTATATTACATCCCACTGCTGGGCACAGGCCTTCTCTCATTTCTGAAAGAGTTTTAGGGCAAGGAATAGTCCGCCGCGCTGCTCCAATGCGTGTTGGCAAACTTCACATGTCTTCGAAATATTTTTTTCGTATTACTCAGACATGCAGGTTTCCCCACGATGTTTACCTTCACCGCCGAGCACCTGGTAAATCAGCAACAGCCATCTGAGCTACCACGCATCTGATATTTAATAGTTAGTAATGCTTAGTTATATGCACGAACATATAGATGTTTTATCACAATAGTGAACTATTAAATTGCAGGTGTTTTGAGGTGGAAGGGATAAGCGTTGAATATCAAAAGTAATGTACATTGTTTTGTCTTTGTTAATCGTCCACTTAGAAACGAGATTAAACCCTATTTGAGCATATTTGATAACCTCTTAATTGTCGCCTAAAAAGAGATATGATATGACAAACAAATGATTTTACCATGATCTAGTTTCAGATTGCATAGGCTATTTATATAAGCCAAGAATAGGGTTGGACTGTAATGATTTCTTATATTTACGCGAACGCTACACATTCATTGAAACTATTGATTAAAACTACTTTTACGGATTTTATCGCGTTTTATTTATATTAATTTTAACACCCGACGTTTCGGGTGCTTTAGCACCCATGGTCACGGGGGACTGAGGTGACTGACGTCCCGATGTCAAAGTTAACCCGGAGTACCTTCAGCTTTTTAATTATTGTCTTTGGTCCGATCTACGCAGAATGAACTAACTGTGTTTTGAAGTCTTGCAGTGGTATGCTTGGGTTTAGTTTTAAATATGATGTAATGGTTGAGGCCATCTAGGAAATGATCGCAAACTGCAGACTTCCCGGAACGTTGATGCTTCACGTCAGCTATGTGTTCTTTTACACGAGTTCTAATTAATCTCTTTGTTTGCCCTATATATGAGAGACCACAATCACAATCAAGCTTGTACACTCCTGCATCTTGTAGAGGAATATGACACTTGACGGATGTTAAGAACTGACTAATCTTCTTCGGCGGCTTGTAGAATGTTCTAATAGAAGCTCGCTTCAAGATGTAGCCAATCTTGTCTGTGACACCTCTGACATATGGTAGTACAGCAGGCACACGCTCGACTGTGGCCGGCTTCACTCGGTCACTGTGACGGAGGCGCGGGACCCGAAGCTTGTTGTCGTGCAGAACCTGCTTGACGTGCTGTAGCTCGGCGGCCAGGTGTTTGCTGTCACAGATCCCTCGTGCTCTCTGTGTCCCGCACCTCCGTCACAGTGACCGAGTGAAGCTCCAAGTGAAGACCGAGAATAGCTGCCCATAGAACCTCTCAATCTCACTCAGAATCTCAGGTGTCCCGGAAACGATGCTCCCACACTCAGTCTTCAGCTTTGACAGTTGACTCTTACTGGCAGACAGATCTCTGGCAAAGACTTTGGAACCCTGGTTCCGCTCGATCGCTTCTTTAATACGAGCAGTATTAAAGTTGCGTAAGTCTCGCCGCATGCATTTGGAGATCTGTCTGTTCAGTTGCCTGTATGCTGTCAAATCTGTTGACGATTGCAGCCTCATCTCCCGGCTAACAGCCATGAGATTAAGAGTTTGATCGGAGAGTTTTTGTGTTCTTCTGCGGCGGGTCTTGCAGAACTTAGTTCCGACCGCATGGACAGTTTCCACGAGCTTGTCATTCGTATCGTCCACTGCATTGCAATCTTCTAGGCACTGAAAGCGGTTACGTAACTCGAGCTGAAAGTTTTCGGGATTTTGGATTAGAGCACGAGGGGGACGGAGCGTTGACTTCATTAGACGAGACCTCTCCAACTTAACGTTTAGGTTCAGTGTGCCTCTAACCATTCGGTGATCGCTGTCAGTTTTCACCCTTGCGATCACTGAGACATCACTGAACAGTTGTCGTCTGGACGTCATAATGAAGTCAGTTTCATTTTTTGTCGAACCGTCGGAGCTCGACTAGGTCCACTTCCTGTGGGGCCGCTTCTGGAAGAAAGAGTTCACCACAAAGAGTCCCTCTTTCTCCATAAAGTCAGCCAGCTGCTGGCCCCTACGGTTCCGTTGCCCTACTCCAAATTTCCAATTACTCCAAATTTCCCTAACTCAGCAACTCACTGCCTTCTCTTGTGCCTAGTTTTGCGTTGAAGTCTCCCATCAACACCGTGTAGTGGATTTTGGAGGAATGCATGGCTCTGGAAATATCCTCATACATTTCCTTCACCTCCTCATCGGGATGTGCCGAGGTTGGTGCGTAAACCTGAATGACCTTCAGCGAATACCGTTTGGTGATTCTGAGTATCAGGTACGCGACCCTCGTCGACACACTCCCAATCTTTACAACGTTGTTGACGAGAGACTTGTGTACGATAAATCCGACACCTCCTTGGGACAGATGGTCGCCTTCCCGGTGATAGAACAAGTTGCCGGACTCGAGGATTACCATGTCCTCCCCCTCTCTTCGGACCTCGGATAATCCAATAATATGCCAGTGCAACTTGTCTACCTCTTCTTCCAGCTCCAGTATCTTCTCGTCAATCCTCAGGGTGCGTACGTTATATGTTGCCAGGTCGAGTCGTCGTAGGTGGCAACAGAACCTCCACCGGAGATTCTTAGCACCCCCTGCCCAGCCGTTACCATGGTCGCCACCGTAGCCAGGAATAGCAGGGCCGCCGGGGACTGGGGGCCGTTTGTTTGCATCGTTATTCATGGGGGGATATTTGCCTTAGTTGCCACGCTTGACGAGCGGGTTGGCAACCGCAGTTTTTTATTATATTAGTGTTGTTATTGCTGCTGCTGACCATCTCCTGCCTGTTTCCCTCTGTCGCCTCTTACGACACCCACGGGAAGATATGGGGTAGTGGATATTCTCAACCGCCACTACACGGTATACGGTTCTTTTCAAAGTAGTGTTTAATTGAGCTGCTATTTTTGCTATTTCACTCTGGTATTCTGTGAGAACGTGGTCCCACCCCGGTCGAGAAAAGTCACTCGTGCAACAACCATAAAGTACATGCATAAAAAGTGGATATACCACGTATAGTCTTCGTCATTTTTATTATAATTAAACCAAAGAAATATCTAAATCTATTTTATTTTTATTGTCTGTTAGGAGTCCGGTCCAGAAGTGTGCAACATCTGTAAAGTGCGTTGTAGAGACGCCCAAGCGCTTTGCGCGCACAGAAGAAGACATCGAGTTAGGTGAGTGTTAGAATTACTTCTCCGATTCTTTCGGACGTTATATAAAACACTTACTGCCTCGCCGGACGTTGTTCTGCCCTACCCGGTAGATGGCGCGAGTTTCACTTCGAATTCACTCCGGACTTTTTAAGGTGAATATATGTTTGTTTACCTTTTACGTAGTAGAGCCACGCTACAGCTATATTATAGTTGTAGCACGACTGGGTCAGCTCGACCGGGGAAGGACCACGCTCTCACAGAACACCAGCGTAAAATAGCAGCTTAATACTGCAGTGTTTCGTATGGTGAGTGTAGAGAACCGGAGACCCTTTTTACTGGAAACGAGGCATTCCATCTTAGTCCTCACGGGTGACAACGCATCTGCATTTTGATTTGTAATCGAGGACAGATGTAGATGTCTATGGGCCACAGCAACCACTTACCATCAGGTGGACTGTGTGCTCGTTTGTCACCCTATCCTATAAAAAAAGAACCTGTCCCAGAAGTAGGGTAATGCTTTTCGAGTGTTTGTGGTTAGATTTGTCTTCCTTGTGGAATTGACATGGGGGATATTTTTTTCTTTTAAGTAAACTTTCTTACGCAGCCGGTTTTTTTTAAATTACTGTTTTCACTATTGTGTTTGTTTTAATAAGTAGACCAAAACGTCATCTCCAGGTACAAATTTTGTGATTTTTGGCACAAAAATAACATAATACTGTGTGAATGTATCGTAGCAAACATATCGTAAATTAATAGCATGCTGTGATTTCATTTAGGAGATTGTACATTTAGAAGTAAGATTACCGTAAATTTTATTTAAAGATATTAATAATTTATCAATTGTAGATAATTCTACTAAATAAAAAAATTGAGTCATTTTGATTCATATATACGGTATTAGGTAAATGATTTACTTTATTCATTAAAGTCGAAAATGTGAAAAAATAACCGATTTTTTTCTTTTCTAAGTCTTTTTAGGATCTAAATACAATTTTGCAGTTAAAAGTTTGCTTTTATTTTATTACACGTATCTTTATCTATCCAATGAGACATCTTTTAAGAATGTAGGACTTCTACATCGGTGAATATTGTAATTCTAATGCGCGGGGTCGAGGTGGTGACACTAAAAATTTAAATGGCTGCCATTTAAATACAGCCAGGTCTAAATGAGATTTGAGACATGATTTGTCGATGAAATTGATTATATTTTATAGCATTAAAAGCTCCGACACCGGTAACCGGACACATTGTATATATATATATATAGATTTAAATAATACAAGTTTTTACGGATTTAGCGCGTTTATTAACTTTATAAATACCCGACGTTTCGAGCACTTTACAGCATCCACGGTCACGGGTTCACACTGAGATGTTCAACGTCCAGTTGTCATAGTCAACCGCAGTTACCACTGGTTAAAGTTTTAAATTTTGTTCCGATCTACGCAGTATGAACTTACAGTATCTTGAAGTCTTGCAGTTCTATGCTTGGGTAGGGATTTAATTTTATTTATTATAGGATCCCAAGCAGATGGTAGCCAGCCATCTTCTCTATTGAAATTAGAATGTTTTTTGATTTCAATAGCCTCGCGAATCATCCTTGGAAGAAATCGGTGTTCTTTAGCGAGGATTTGTGGTCTAGCAAATCTGATTTAATGACGAGGCGATCCTGTGTTCACAGTCGAAAAGAACCACGTTCTTACAGAATCATCATCATCATCATTCCCCCAAGGAATACCACAAAGCACGTTCCAGAGCCACCTGCATTCATCGAATTCCTGCATGTCTTACCAGGTCGTCACTCCATCTAGTGGGGGTTCGCCCTACACTTCGCCTACCGGTACGAGGCTGCCACTCGAGAATCTTTTTACCCCATCGGTTAATGGTTTTTGGAGCTATATGGCCGGCCCATTGCCACATCAGTTTACTAATCCGTTGGGCTGTCTGTCACTTAGGTTCTATTGCAGTTATCCTCATTTCTAAGTCTATCACGCAGAGAAACCACGAGCATAGACCTCTCCATAGCTCGCTGAGCGACCTTAAGCGTCCTCATACCGCCAGCAGTGAAGGACCGCATCTCAGTTCCATAAGTCATCATTGGCTACACGCACTGGTTGTTGCCGTGTAGTGGCGGTTGAGAATATCCACTACCCCGTATCTTCCCGTGGGTGTCATAAGAGGCGACAGAGGGAGACAGGCAGGAGATGAGCAGTAGCATCTTCCTGATAACAACAATAATATAATAAAAAACTGCGGTTGCCAACCCGCTCACCAAGCGTGGCAGCTATGGCAATATACCCCCCATGAAGAATTACACAAATAGATGGCCCCCAGTCCCCGGCGGCCCCGCTATTCCTGGCTACGATGGCGACCATGGTAATGGCGGGGCAGGGGGTGCTAAGAATCTCCGGTGGAGGTTCGGTTGCCACCTATGACGACTCGACGTGGTAACATTTAACGCACGCACCCTGAGGATTGACGAGAAGATCCTGGAGCTGGTAGAAGAGATAGACAAGTTGCGCTGGAATATTATAGGATTATCCGAGGTCCGAGGAGAGGGAAAGGACACGGTGATGCTCGAATCCGGCAACTTGTTCTATCACCGGGAGGGCGACCATCTGTCCCAAGGAGGTGTTGGATTTATCGTCCACAAGTCTCTCGTTAACAACGTTTTAAAGATTGGGTGTGTATCGCCGAGGGTTGCATACCTTATACTCAGAATAACCAAACGGTATTCGCTGAAGGTCATACAGGTTTACTCGCCAACGTCGAAACATCCCGATGAGGAGGTGGAGGAAATGTATGAGGATATTTCTAGAGCCATGCATTCCTCCAAAACTCACTATACAGTGTTAATGGAAGACTTCAACGCAAAACTGGGCACAAGAAAGAACGGTAAGCTGAAAGTAGGGAAATTGGATAGGGCAACGGAACTCAAGGGGCCAGCAGCTGGCCGACTTCATGGAGAAAGAGGGACTTTTTATGATGAACTCGTTCTTCCAGAAGCGGCCCCATGTTTGCCATAGTTGCCACGCTTGGTGAGCGGGTTGGCAACCGCAGTTTTTATTGTATAGTTTCTGTGATCGGGAAGATGCTGCTGCCCATCTCCTACCTATCTTCTTCTGTTGCCTCTCATCAGCCGCCACTACACGGCTTACAAAGTATAAGTGTGAAAAAGCAGCTTAATGTTGTTGTGTTTCGTATGGTGAGTATGGAGAACCGGAAACCTTTTTTCTGGATACGAGGTATTCCACCTTAACCCTGAGGGGTAATTACGCATCTGCATTTTGATTCTTAATCGAGGAGATATGTAGATGTCTAAGGGCCACAGCATTTACTTACCATCAGGGGGCTGTGTGCTCGTTTGTCGTTCTCATTCTATAAAGAAAAGATGGATTGATTGAATGGTTGGTGTTAACCGTTCCCTGGTTTCGGTCGGCAGGTGGCGCTGCGTGCAGTGCGGCGGCGCGTGGTCGCGCGCGGGCGTGGGCGCTGACCACGTGGCGCGGGCTCACGGCGCGCCCGCGCCCACGCACCGCTGCTCCGTGTGCGGCCACCGTGCGCCGTCAGTACCCAGCCCACTGCACGCTCACACTGCACACACACACACACACACACACACACACACTGCACACTGCGCATACACACACTGGACACTGCACACACTCACTGCACACTCCACACACTCACTGCACACTGCACACACTCACTGCACACACTCACTGCACACTGCACACACTCACTGCACACTGCACACACTCCCTACACACTCACTGCACACTGCACACACTCACTGCACACACTCACTGCACACTGCACACACTCACTGCACACTGCACACACTCACTGCACACTGCACACACTCCCTGCACACTGCACACACTCACTGCACACTGCACACACTCACTGCACACTGCACACACTCACTGCACACTGCACACACTCCCTGCGCACTGCACACACTCCCTGCATACACACGCACACACACACACGCACACGCGCGCACACACACTCACACACACACACACACACACACACACACACACACACACACACACACACACACACAAACCGCATGTCCGCTTGTACACACTGCATGTACAGTAACACTTACCGCATGTACAGGCATACTAACCGTATTTATACTCACACTTACCACATATACTCTCACCCTAAGGGGCCACACTTAATATAATTACGTAAGGATGAATTTTGCGATGTTTGACCCATCCTACTCCCATGTATACATAAGATTTCGTGAACCCCCTCCACCTCCCTCTTCTTATGTAACATTCTATCTCTTTGTTTAGAATAATAAATTGTTGTGAGAAAAGGAATAGTTACACTAAAACTTACAATTTTGCGTAAATAATAGATTTTGATTATACTCCTCTATTACTATCAGATGTAGATTACCATTATAATATTATTAGATAACTAGTTAAGATAGTATCTAGTCTTTGAAATATCGCTAACATAATTAAAATTTTATACTGTCCCTGTCACCTCGTTTTTTGGCTCTAGAAAATCGACAAATCATCCAATTACGATGATTTTTTTAAAAATTTTCATTATTACGGCGGATTTATGAAAAAATTACAAGAATAAAAAAATGAAAATTAATATTGGTTTTAAGGCTTTAAATGTTCATGAAAATGCATTATGTATAATTGTTGATAACTTTTTTTCGTAATCTACACAAAAAACCAACATTTTAAATAAAAAAAATAGAAAAAAATTTGTTTATAAATTTTTTGTTTTAGTTTTTATTGAGTATGAGATCGAGCGATGCGAGCTCGGGTTTAGGGCATCACGACTCTGGTTTGACGGTGATGGCGGGGTCGAATGAGCGAGCGAAGCAAGCGAATAGAGCCTGCCATCTCTTTCGTGGTTTTTTTTTTTATAAATCACTCAGAAGGCGGGGCTCCTAGTCGACCGGGCTTCCCTCGACGCGCTACGGGAGAAAGTTAGGGGAGGAAAGCAACACGCCACTCTATTCTATAATATATTCGCTCGCTTTGCTCGCTCACTCGACCCCGCCATCTCCTTCTAACCTGACTTGTCCGAGTCCGGATGCCCTAAGTCCCGAGCTTGCTTCACTAAAAAATTAATAAATAACATTATGTTTTTTTTTTAAATTGTTTTTTAATTTTTTTAAATGTGCATTATTTAGTTTAAGATATAGCAATCACTGTTAAAGATTGTATAATTTTTTTATTTTCTTACAAGAGTTTTTCGAGGATGATCTAAGTTATTGATTTATTTTTGAATATACATAGTTAATTCTTATCATTTTGGTATTTTCCGTAAAAACGAGGATTTCAAAATAAATCGTATGATTTTTCGATTTTCTAGAGCATTTATTACATTACATACGTACATTTAAAGTAAAAAACTTAAAGTGAAATAAAAAAATAATAAACAAACATTTTTCAATGCTTTTTTAAATGTTTGTTAGTTTGTGTAGATTAACAATAAAAATATACAAACTTCGTTTTACGCTTTGCAAAAAAGTTGGAAACAATTATATTCGAAGAAGTGCGTTTATGATCACATTTAAAGTCATAAAACTATATGAAATCTTGAGGTGAGCTATTTTCCATATTTATTTCCATAAATCCGCCGTAAAGACGAATATTTTAAAAATAATTTCATCGAAATCGGACGATATTTCGATTTTCTAAAGCCAAAATGCGAGGTGACCACGATAGTATAAAATTACCAAAGTAAGTTTTTAAATAATCTTAAAGTGAGCGAATAATACTTATAAAATAATGATCAACTGGTTTTAAATTAAGCTTTAAGAAAACGAGTAAGACAGTAAAAGCTAAATCAATTCAGATCTACATCGTCTTCTGGACTGAATAGGTGAGCAAGTCATGTTGTCCAATGGGTAACAGTTGGTAACTTGGTAACAATGGGTACAGATGCAGCGGTAGGTGTACCTTCATTTGACACGTCTATTGGCACATCTTTCTCTAGTCACTCTGCATCTTCGACGCTGGCAGGAGGAGCTGGACTGCACGGCACAGCACTCTTGTCGTGCTTCGCAATTTTTGAAATAAAATTTTAATAATAATAATAATATAATAATTAAAATTTTAATAAACAATACAAATTTGTAAAATAAGATATAAATCGGAGTGTAATATACGGATGAAGAAAACCATTCGACATCCGAAATCGAACTAAATTTCTAATACTAAATAACAACTTTATAAAATATTACATAAGAATAGGTTTTACCGCCCTCCCTCTCGGGGCCCTTACGTAATTAATGAATGGCTCCTAACCGCATGTACAGGCATACTGCATGTTCACTCACACTTACCGCATGTTCACTTGTACACACTTCATGTTCAGTTATACTTACCGCATGTACAGGCTTACTTACCGCATGTACACTCATACTTCCGCATGTACACTCATACTATTCGCATGTACAGGTATAATAACCGCATGTTCACTCACACTTACCGCATGTTCACTTATACATACATCACTTTCAGTTATACTTACCGCATGTACAGGCTTACTTACCGCATGTACAGGCTTACTTACCACATGTACGGGCTTACACACCGTTTGTACAAACATACTTACCGCATATTGACTCACACTTACCGCAAGTACAGGCAAGCATATTTGCCGCATGTTCACTCAGACTTACCACATGTACAGTTACACTAACCACATGTACAGATATACTTACCGCGTGTTCACTCACACTTACCGCAAGTACAGGCAAGCATATTTACCGCATATTCACTCAGACTTACCGCATGTACAGTTACACTAACCACATGTACAGATATACTTACCGCATGTTCACTCACACTTACCGCATGTACATGCTTACTTACCGCATGTTACGGGCTTACATACCGTTTGTACACTCATACTTACCGCATGTACACTGATACTATCCGCATGTACAGGTATACTAACCGCATGTACAGACATACTTACCGCATGTTCACTCAGACTTACCGCATGTACAGTTACACTAACCACATGTACAGACATACTTACCGCATGTACGGGCTTACATACCGCTTGTACACTCATACTTACCGCATGTACACTGATACTATCCGCATGTTCACTCAGACTTACCGCATGTACAGTTACACTAACCACATGTACAGACATACTTACCGCATGTTCACTCAGACTTACCGCATGTACAGTTACACTAACCACATGTACAGACATACTTACCGCATGTACGGGCTTACATACCGCTTGTACACTCACACTTACCGCATGTACAGACTTACTTACCGCATGTACAGACGTACTTACCGCATAATCACTCGCACTTACCGCAAGTACAGGCAGGCATATTTACCGCATGTTCACTGAGATTTATCGCATGTACAGTTACACTAACGGCATGTACAGGCATACTTACCGCATGTTCACTCACACTTACTACAAGTACTGGCAGGCATACTTACCGCATGTTCACTCACACTTGCCGCATGTACAGTTACACTAACCGCATATACAGGCATACTTACCGCATGTTCACTCACGCAAACCGCATATAAAGGCATACTTACTTACCGCATGTACACCCTCACTTACCACATGTTCACTCACACTTGCCGCATGTTCACTCCCACAAACTGCATGTACAGACATACTTACCGCATGTAAACTCACCCTTGCCGCATGTACAGTTGCACTAACCACATGTACAGGCATACTTACCGCATGTATACTCACACTTGCCGCATGTTCACTCACACAAACTGCGTGTACAGACATACTTACCGCATGTAAACTCACACTTACCGCATGTACAGTTGCACTAACCACATGTACAGGCATACTTACAGCATGTTCACTCACACTTACCGCGTGTTCACTCACACTTACCGCATGTTCACTCACACTTACCGCATGTTCACTCACACTTAACGCATGTTCACTCACACTTGCCGCATGTTCACTCACACTTGCCGCATATTCACTCACACAAACTGCATGTACAGACATACTTACCGCATTTAAACTCATACTAGTCCCATGTACAGACATACTTGCCGCATGTAAACTCACACTTACCGCATGTTCACTCACACTTACCGCATGTTCACTCACGCTTGCTGCATGTTCGCTAACACAAACTGCATGTACAGACATACTTACCGCATGGTCACTCACACAAACCGCATATAAAGGCATACCTACCGCATGTACACCCTCACTTACCACATGTTCACTCACACTTGCTGCGTGTTCACTCACACAAACTGCATGTACAGACATACTTACCGCATGTAAACTCACACTTACCGCATGTTCACTCACACATACCGCATGTTCACTCACACTTACTGCATGTTCACTCACACTTACCGCATGTTCACTCACACTTACACATGTACAGGCATAATTACCGCATGTACACCCACACTTACCACATGTTTACTCACACTTGCCGCATGTTCACTCACACAAACTGCATGTACAGACATACTTACCGCATGTAAACTCACACTTACCGCGTGGTCACTCACACAAACCGCACATAAAGGCACACTTACCGCATGTACACCCTCACCACATGTTTACTTACACTAATCGCATGTATAGACATACTTACAGCATGTTCTCTCACACTTACCGCATGTACAGTTACACTAACTACATGTACAGGCATACTTACCGCATGTACACCCTCACTTACCACATGTTCACTCACACTAATCGCATGTATAGACATACCGCATGTAAACTCACACTTAACGCATGTACAGTTACACTAACCACATGTGCAGGCATACTTGCCGCATGTTAACTCACACAAACCGCATATACAGGCGTACTTAATGTATGTACACCCACACTTACCACTTGTTCACTCACACTTACCATATGTTTACTCACACTTACCGCATGTTAACTCACACAAACCGCATATACAGGCATACTTACCGTATGTACAGCCTCACTTACCACATGTTCACTCACACTTACCATATGTTCACTCACACTTACCGCATGTTTACTCACACAAACCGCATATACAGGCATACTTACCGTATGTACACCCTCACTTACCACATGTTCACTCACACCTACCATATGTTCACTCACACTTACCGCATGTTTACTCACACAAACCGCATATACAGGCATACTTATCGTATGTACACCCTCACTTACCACATGTTCACTCACACCTACCATATGTTCACTCACACTTACCGCATGTTTACTCATACAAACCGCATATACAGGCATACTTATCATATGTACACCCACACTTACCATATGTTCACTCACACTTACACTATGTTCACTCACACTTACCGCATGTTCACTCACACAAGCTGCATATACAGGGATACTTACCGTATGTACACCCTCACTTACCACATGTTCACTCACACTTACCATATGTTCACTCACACTTACCGTATGTACACCCACACTTACCACATGTTCACTCACACTTACCGTATGTTCACTCACATTTATCGCATGTACAGGCATACTTACCGCATGTAAAGTCATACTTACCGCATTACAGTCACACCTACCGCTCGTACAGTCAAAGTAACCGCATGTACACACACACTTACCGCATGTACATTCACACTTACCGCATTTACAGTCATACTGCGGGATAGTATTTCATGTCAGGACACCGCCTGCAACTTTACAAGGCGCAGGTTCGGCTTCACGTGGAATACTGTTCCCATTTCTGGGCCGGGGCTTCCCAGTGCCAGCACCTTCCACTTGACTGCATCCAGCGCAGAGCAGCTCGAATCGTCAACGACCGAGTCCTTTCCCATCCGCTCGATCCACTGGCTCTGCGAAGAGATGTTGCATCCCTTTGCAACTTTAATCGCATCTATCACGGGGAGTGCTCTGAGGAATTGTTCTGATTAAGTTCCAGCCGCCAAATTTCACGAACTCCCGTCGTGTCAAAACTCAGGATACCATCCACACCATCTGGATGTTTGGCGGTCCACTGCTGTACGTTATACGAGGAGTATTCTTCCTCGTACGACACCTCTTTGGAATCGTTTACCACCGGCGATCATTCTGGACCCATACGATTTAGAGACCTTCACGAAAAGAGCTTACTCCTATATAAAGGGCCAGCAACGCACCTGCAGTTCCCCTGGTGTTGCAGAGGTGGGCGGCGGTAGTCATTTACCATCAGGTGAGCCGCATGCTCGTTTGCTTCCTCTTCTATAAAAAAATACTCACACTTACCGCATGTACTGTCACACTTACCGCATGTTCACTCACACTAACCTAACCGCATGTACAGGCATACTTATCGCATGTACAGTCACTCTTAACATCTAAGAATGCAGATCTCGATGTACTTTTTGATTTTGTATGACCGGCATTTTGATTTTGTATGACTGGCATTTACCCACGTCTCATCTAAATATTATATGGTGGTTCCGTTTTGTCTGGCTGCCTTTATTTAGTTATAATATTTTCCTCGGCATGAAACTATATCTTCCTTTATGATATCCAGAATTTTATCTAATGTAGGCATTACATTTTGAAAATAAAATTTGTGCACCACATTTCGAAGAGCGCTTTTCGTAAAATCATATTTGTTAATAACACTCTAGTTTATTAACAAAAATGATTTTACGAAATCGATTATACTTTTTCGGTGATTTTGGTGATCCACCTGATTTCATATCTCCAAAAACCTAAAAAAAAATAAACTGAAACATCTAATATTATCTATAATATTAGTATAATTAATTTATGATTTAGTTTTTAATTTTTTATTTAAAATTTAGTTTGACGTAATTGGTAATTTACTTATGTGTATTTAATTATCTATTTATAATAAAATATGTATAATATTATTTTTAAATAAGGAAAAATGTTTGTAATTTGTTTTTATGTAGATTGCAAAGGGCGCTTAGTACGCTTAACTACAGGAAACGTGTCCGCCATGACTCGAGCACAAACAATAACGTCTGGTTCACTCACTAAAACACGCTTGTGCATGTAACTACAGCGTTAGTGTGAAACGGACTCTATGTTGATTACGTGCACCAAAAACAAGCCAGTCAAAATTTTCGGTACTCGTTTGTTAACAAAAAAATAACAGACTATAGCCCATTGCACTTTCACGCTCACCGCACTTGTTTTCCGATATCACACTAAACACGCCTTTAAATTAGTACTTGATTTAAAATTTAAACATGCCGTTACTTTAAGTTTTGATTTAATTTATACCTATATTACACATTGAAAGAGACTACTATTAACGATTCTAGTTTCGGTTAATTTATTTATAACAGGAAAACTTACAGCCTTTAACTAATACTTAGTTTGGGTAAATACATACAATATATATATATTGTAAGTTGTATATTGTAATTTAATGATACTATAACGCTGCTTTTTCACTGGCAAGCTCATTTCCAACCTAAAGTTGCCATTAATAAAGTCCAGTCATCGAGCATAAACATTTTGCTTTTATAATACAAAGGTAACAAACAAGCACACATTCCAACTCATAGTAAGTGCATGTCCTTGATTAAGAATCAAAATACAGATTCGTTGTCACCCCTGGGGACTAATATGGAATGCTTCGTACCCAGTAAAAAGGGTCTGATTCTTTATACTCACCATACAAAACAGCAGCATTAAGCTGTTATTTCACGATGGTATTCTATAACAGCGTGTTCCTTCAAAGTCGAGCCGACCCATACATATAACATCCACATTACATTAGCCGCAGCGCAGTTCTATTCTATTCCATACATTAAACTTATTTAAAATTTACTCGAGAGTCAAGAGTGCCGGTAAAGGACGTCTTCGCCCTCAGCAGTCGAAAGCGATTTATAGAGCCATTTATAGGCGAAAGTGGCTAACCCTAAGGGTAGGACGAGAGTCCTCCAGGCAAATCTTCACCATGCAGCAGCTGCTCCTGCCGTGATGGAGGTTTTCTTTGCAGAGGACAACATTGACACCGCCCTCATACAAAGAGCCTTGGGTGGCTAACGATCAAGTTCTGAAATTGTCGGCTTCTGGTGTTTTTATAGCATTAATAATAATAATAATATATTTATTTGCTTAAAACATGGTATGAAAAAGATTTTACAAATATACATTCGAACAACATGTTTTGCTAGAGAGAACATAGCATGCAAAAGATTTTTATCGTACATTAAGACTTATGATTAATATAGTCCATAATGCTATAAAAATTATTCTTAACTAGGTATTCCAGTAATTTTGATTTAAATAATCTAGTATTTAACATTTTAATATTATTTGGTAACTTGTTATATAAACACGTTATACGCATTGGGTAACAAACGAGCACACGGTCCACCTGATGCTAAGTTGATGCTGTGGTCCATAGACAGCTACATTTATCTTCAATTAAGAACTAAAATACAAATGCGTTGTCACCTCTGAGGACTAAGATGAAACGCCTCGATCCGGTAAAAAAAGGGTCTCCGGATCTCTACACTCACCATACAAAACATAGCCGTATTAAGCTGCTATTTCACGCTGGTACTTAATGAGAGCGTGGTCCTGCCCCGGTCGAGCCGACCCATTCATGCTACAACTAAAATATAGCTACAGCTTGGCTCTACCACGTAAAGTATAATAGAGTTACAAAGTGGGTCCTGGATCTTAGTCAATATTAAAGGCAGTACACCCAGAGCTTGTATAATTCGCAATAAACAAGGAACAAGGGTATCCCTTGTTCCTTGGGGCCTCCTTTTGTTTGAAGCTTGTAGTACTTCTCAGGCTAAAAATACGTCTGGGGAAGTACCATCTACTTCCGCCCTCAAGTAGTGATGCTTGCACTGCTCTGTTCAAGTCACAGAAATCGTAATAATAAAAAAGACAATAGAAGTCGCATAGATGCGTGACCTTGTCGCCGCTATCGTGTGTTGACGAACATCATTCACCATTTTGTGATTTAGTTTCTCGGGGAACGTCGTACGTGAATTTATTTTATTATAAATTTATAATGGTGAACTGTAGCATAATCAGTTGTAAAAACTGGACGTGTAATTCAAATAATAAAGGCATAACATTTCATCGGTAACTTGATTATTTACTAATTATCATTGTCTTAACTAATTTACATCTGGGTGAATACTTTACTATGATATTTACCTTTTTAAACTTTCTATTTTAGTTTTATTACTTTTCGTATTGTACAATTACCATTGCTGCTTTTGTTCTACGTTGACAAACTCGCCAAGTAATGTAAAACATTAGATATCATAGTGCATTGTGCGTATGTTTATAATACGGTATGATGTGGATGTGGCGACATCGGTTTTGGAAGTAACGAGCGCTAATTCATTTCCATTGTCTTATTATTACTATTTCACCATCTCTTATGCAATCTTTGAGGGTCTGAACTATGTATAATTAATTTGATCAACAAATTAATGATAAGGGTCCTTACTTTTTATGTTTATGTCATGTTGGAAATTTTAATTTGATATTTATTAACAATTTAATGAATTGAAATATCCCATTTAGGGAGAATCATTGGTCAAATGTTTTTAATTATTCTTATTATAATCTCCTCAACACATTATGAAGTTCTGTGGAAGTTGCAAAAACGTTTTTCTTGAAACTACAAATTTGATGTATTTGCTTGGTGTAGGGTTGTCCTACAAAGATCATCATTACAATTATTACATCAATTACATACCTATATTAATTTTTGTAATTGCTTGTATGTGTGGTCGTAATAACGTCGACGGAAGTGCCATTCTATTGTATATTAAAGTATTCTATGGTATGTTATAATACATATATACGTAGGCGGTCCCATAATGAATTGGCCTAACTATGAACCAATGAAGGAAATGAAACGAAACCAATTTTATTTTTCAATATAATCACCATGAATACTAACACACTTCTGACATCTGTGAATCAACATCTCTAAACCTTTACAAAAATAATCACATTTTTTATCCTCAAAATGACTGAAGACGGCCGCCTGCAACTCTTCATCGCTTGAAAATTTTCTTCCTCTTAAGTCCCGCTTTAAATTTGGAAATAAATAATAGTCGGACGGGGCCATGTCTGGACTGTAAGGTGGATGTTGAACTTCTGTGAACCCGCATTGACGAACTGCATGCTTCGAAACACCAGCGGTATGAACAGGGGCGTTGTCATGGAGCAACAGGACACCTTTAGACAGCTTGCCTCTTCGTTTTTCCTTTATCTTGTCTCCGTAATTTATATATTAAAGAAGCATAATAATCGCCGTTCACGACTGTATTACGTTCTTTAAAATCCACCATCAAAATGCCCTGAAAATCCCAAAATATTGTGCACATCAGTTTTTTAGTCGATTGTTGTCTAGGGGGCTTTTCACCCTTATAACGCCATTCCATTGACTCGCGCTTGCTTTGTGGATCATAATACAAGATCATAGTTTCATCACCAGTCACTAGCCGCTCGATCACAGTCTTTGGATTTTCGCCACAAAGATCCAAAAACTCCGAAGTGCAGCGCACTCTTTCCTGTCTCTGTACCGCTGAAAGAAGTTTCGATACCCATCTTGCACTCACTTTTTTCATGTGAAGATGTTCATGGATCGCCGGTCGCCGTCGCAAGTCGAAATTTTTCCCGTTCATGCCACGTTACCGTCTCGTTCGTGCATCCGTAACGTATGCATTATCACGTACATTTTCTATGAAACGATATTTTCAACCAAAATTTCACGTTCCGCTTCGTCTGAAATAAAATACGTTACGTATGCAGCGCCCTTTACTCCTCAGAAGTGACATCGCGTCTGTAGATTTCTTAGTTTGCAGTTGGCTGCAGGTGTCCACGAACTGCAGTAGCCACTTACTGGACCTTACGTTCGTTCGTCACTTTGGTTTTATAAAAAAAATGTCTGAACAAGACGAGTCACATAATGTTGCGCTCATAGTTGATGCCGATAAATGCCACTAGCGCCATCTAGTATCGAGTAGCAGGCGTTAAGACAGCCTTCCAAAAAGTGCCATGCCAGAACTTTCCCACTAACGCTATCTAGTATCGAGTGGCAGAACTAGGAGAGACGTAATTCAATTGGCAGTTTTTATTGTCACGAACCCTAAGCTCGTAACAATAATGACATATTAAAGTTACTAAGTGAGTAAATGACACTACAACCATAATGTGGAAAAAATATTTTTACATATCTATGTATACTGGATGACTATTTTTACCGCCTGGAAGAAAATAAGTTATAACAGGTGAATGGAGTAAGCCTATGGCAATGACATTTAACAAAAAAAGTTTTTTTGAATTAAATAAACAAATTAATTAAAATCTATCGAAACTCAAATAATACCCACCCTACTTTAGAACCAGCAATAATATCAATGAATTTGTAACGCAATGCTATACATTTTAAACAATCTACAATTGAAGCACCCGCGGAAGCCCTCTTTACTCTGCTTTAGCAGGCGCAAGTGCCGCAACTTACAAAGATGTCCTAGTTTGTGTTAAAAAAGAAACTGTGGATATTTTGAACAATTACTGCGATATCGCTGAAAAGGTATTTAATCTGTAATATTACGGATTTTACGAAATTCCACCCGCAAGGGAGGTTGTAGAGGCGTAATTAAAAGAAAAACACATTTTCAAACTAGCTCTTATAGGTATAAAAACTATGTATGTGTTTTAATGGGCTCTAAATGTTGTCGATATCCAGAAATTCGTTAGTATTTTTATAAAAACAACAAATAGATTTCTATTAAATAAAAATATATTGACTTGTAAAAATAAATATGAAATTCTAAAGAGTACTATATAATAGGTATAAATGTTCGCACAGTATGACTAAAAAACTTAGTAAAATACCTAAAGCCATATTGTGGAAAAATATTTTGGCACTTATTTTTATACATATTGCGGTCCATTCCCTAACTATTAGGCTACTGGTTTAGATAAAGTGCACTTTTCCACAGTACTCTCGGCAAACTTCGGAACCATATAAAGAATCACTCGGAACGGCAGAAATGTGATTTGTGTGGGAAGACGTTCAGGGATCGAACTTCTTTGCGGACGCATCTTTTGTGAGTATTCTTGATAAAATAAAAACAAGACATTAATGTTTAATGTAAACTGATTTTGTAGATTTTTTCAGATTCAAATTCTCGACATTTCGGGTGTCACCTCCCCAAACGTCGGGAATAAAAATAAGTTAAATTAAACGTGATAAAACCCGTAAAATCAGTTTTATTCAAAGACGTTACTCTTCTTATTCATCAACCACTTCTACTTTATGTGAACCTCTACCTTTGTGAAGAAGATTTCCCCAAATCGTAACATCCCAAGTCTGGGTATTTTATGTCAGGTGTAAATGTGATTGTTGTCATCTATCGGAAGCCAAAAGATCTTTCTAGCGTTCCCTTTCGGTCTTTTTATCTATTCTCGTATGGATTAGTTTGCTGAAGTGGCAGTGGGTCGCCCATATAGCTTGAACAACCGACATTCGACGGGGAAAAATGGTTCGCGAGTGGCAACCTCGTACCAATAAGCGGAGTGTGGGGCACTATCCACTAGACGGAGTGACATCATCGTAAGATATGCTAGAAATCGATAAATGCAGGTGGCTCAGGGCCGTTTGTGGTGTTCAAAAGGGCCAAAGTTCAGCAGTGGACTTGTGAGGGCTGTAATGATGATGATGTTAAAAGTATTTTCGTAAGCCGCCACTAAACGATAACATTACTTTAATTCATAAGTGATTTTTGTCCCCCGAGCCAAAGTAATATTAGTCTTTCAAGGCCGAGAAGTTTTGGTCCTTCGAGTCCGAATAATTTTGTTTATCTAAGTCCAAATTATTTTCCTTCCTTTCTTTACCAAGTTTTATTTGCTTTCTTTTCTTACTTTTGAAGTATAATTTTTGTATTAGAACTCAAACTAACTTCCCGATGAGCTAGAGACTTGAATCTTGACGTGGTAATAAAATGGTCAATATTTTGAATTATAATTATTTTTAATTGAACCATCTTTAGTATCCACAACGGAGAAAAAGAGTACGAGTGCCCACGCTGCGGGAAACGTTTCCTGTTCAAGAAGGCCATGCAGATCCATCTCGTCACACACGAGTCTTCCGCGCAGGTCTACTGCTATCAGGTATTTCAACATCTCCTTTATCAGCCTGTAAAAGTCCATTCTGGTCTCCTTCATCAGTCAGTAATATAAAACCATTATTTTTCGCCTCTTAAGGTACCCACGGGATGAAATGGGTTGGTTTATTCATTTGCTCCATCACCACATGTTTAAATAAATTTCAAAGTCTACTACTTCTACGCCGGCTCCGTAGAGCAATGGCTAAGCGTTTGAGATTCGGTTCCTCATGGAATAATAGTCTGATCAGCAAACTTTTGTTCGGGATGTGTGTCCTTCAGCAATTTATATTTTTTTTTTTAATTTATTTAGAGAACCACAAACAAGTTTACAATATGTCTTATGTTAAAGCTTATGTTCTATTACAATTTATTACTTATTATAAACTCAACGACGATGGTCACACATTGAGTATAAAAAATAAGATAATATGTGAGGGACCTAGTTTTGTAAAAGAAAAGTATTTTAATTTCTAAAATATTATTTTGACATATATTAGAGGTTAGAGTTTAGTGTGTTAGCATATGTGCGCTCGCATGCGATCGCGCACGCGTGTGTATATCTTTATGCATGTACATATATATATATATATATATATATATATATATATATATATATATATATAGTCATTGGTTAGATGATTTATAATTAGAGATTAAAGAGATATTAAGTGTTTAACAGTAAGTTTACTAGCTGTCTGTTATAGAATCTGGTACTGCAAGTAAATAAATCTACAGAATTAAATTTTTTGTTGTATGTGTCAACCATACGATGAAGGGGTGATCTGATACCAGCGTTTGTCCGAGATCTTGGCACAGCAAAGAGTGAGTGAGGACGCAAAGAACGCATACGTGCCCGAGATGGTACGGAGTAACTAATTCGATTAATTATATCTGCGCAATCATACTTGTTCTTGCACAGATCATAAAGTAATCTTGCCTCAAGTTGAGTGCGCCTAGACCTTAAGTCTAAAAGCTTATATTTTGTTAAAAGGAGCGCATATGATAAACGCTCACGGTGATATTTATAATTAATGCGACGCAAGAACTTTTTTTGTACCATTTCAATGCTATGATTATATTTATTATAAAGTGGGTTCCATACAGGCGCTCCGTACTCCAATTGTGGCCTGACCAAAGATTTAAAAAGATAGATTAAAGTGAAGGGGTTTCTAAATTCAGTGGAAGAACGCATAACAAGTCCGTACATTTTAAAAGCTTTACTAATTATGTTTTGTATATGAATATCAAAATGTAATTTGTTATCAAAAGTCACTCCCAAATCCCTTATATTATTCACCCTTACAATATCTGTACCGTTAAGAGAATAGTTAAAGTAGCTTATATTCCACTTTTTTGTGAAAGTTATTACTTTACATTTATTTAAATTGAGTCTTATATTATTAAGAGCACAGTAATTGTGAAATCTATCAAGGTCTTCTTGAAGCAAATAGTGATCCTCTATCCTATCGATGCATTGATATATTTTGAGATCATCAGCATATAAAAGGAACCGACTATTTTTAAAGCAATTTTTAACATCATTTATGAAGATCACAAACCAAATCAAGAGTGTAAAAAACTGCAAAGTGCTTCCAGGTGAAGACTTAGTATCCCAGCACCGAATTCTGCTGGCTGACATCTGCTTAACTGTTCGCCTCAACAAACATAAGGATCGTCCCCCACCCAAAATAAAGTGGCATTTGTTGCATAAGGAGGAGTATGCAAGTGAATTTAGAGAGCTAGTTGTAAACAAGATGATAGAGATGGGTGATATGGAAGGAATGAGTGTGAATGAGTGCTGGAAGGAAATGGCTGATTGTATCCGAAGTGTGGCAAGGAAGGTGTTAGGAGAAACAAAAGGGAAGCGTATGATAGATAAGGATGGGTGGTGGTGGAGTGAAAGTATTAGAGAAGTTTTGAGAGAAAAGAAAAATGCCTTTAAAGAATGGCAGAGCGTAGAAGACCAGAATGAATCCATAAAAGAAAGTAAGAGAGAGGCGTATAAAGAATGTAAGAAGAGAGCGAAGAAGGAAGTTGCTATTTGTAGGGCAGAGGCGCAAGATAAATTATATCGGTCCCTTGAAAGCCCCGAAGGTCAAAAACGACTTTTTCAAATTGCAAGAGCGAGAGAAAGGAATGGAAGAGATGTTTCACATGTAAAATGTATAAAAGATGATTCTGGAAGGATTTTGACTGACGATGAAAGTATAAAGAAGCGATGGAAGGAGTATTTTGAGAAATTGATGAATGAGGAGAATGAATGGAATGGTATGCTTGAAAACCCACCAGTGAATATGGGCTTAGTGAGAGAAATTAGTGTGGAAGAAGTAAAAATGGCTGTTAGGAATATGAAGAATGGGAAGGCAGTCGGCCCAGATGGAATACCAGTAGAAGTGTGGAAGTTGCTGAGTGCGGATGGATGGAAGTGGTTGAGTTTATTTTTCGGTAAATTGTTGCAGGAAGAACAAATACCTGAGGAATGGTGCAGTAGTATACTGGTCCCCATTTTTAAAAACAAAGGAGACGTTCAAAACTGCAGCAGTTACCGGGGAATAAAACTCATGTCACATACTATGAAAGTCTGGGAAAGAATAATAGAGAGAAGAATGAGAGAAGAGTGTGAGATAACACAAAACCAGTTCGGATTCATGCCCGGTCGAGGTACGACAGATGCCATTTTCGCATTACGCCAATTGTGCGAAAAGTACAAGCGCGTGCATAAAAATCTGCACATGGTTTTTGTCGACCTTGAAAAGGCGTACGATCGGGTTCCCCGTGAGGTTTTGTGGTGGGCGTTAAAGATGAAAGGTATGCCTGGGAAGTATGTGAGGTTAGTCCGTGCTATGTACAGAGCATCCCGTACATGTGTACGATCTGCCGCGGGAACTACGGGCAGTATCGATGTGACGGTAGGGCTGCACCAAGGGTCGGCATTGAGCCCTTACCTCTTCCTACTGATTATGGACGCTTTGACGTCGGACCTGCAGGATGAGGCACCCTGGTGCATGCTCTTTGCTGATGACATCGTGCTTGTCGGGGAAGAAGGCATCGAGGTACAGAGCAGACTGACGGGGTGGCAACAGAGGCTGGAAAGTGTTGGCTTGAAGATCAGCAGATCCAAAACCGAATATCTGTGCTGTGATTTCGGCGGTCTTTCCAGTCCTGTACCCATGTCGTTGGATGGCGCTATACTGCCTACCTGCTCAGATTTCAAGTACCTCGGTTCCCTCATTCAAGGCGACGGCGGAATAGATAGAGCTGTGCAGCATAGGATTAACGCAGGGTGGATGAAATGGCGACAGGTCACAGCCACAACGTGCGATCCCCGAATGCCAATAAGGCTGAAGGGGAAAATTTACAAATCGATCATCCGACCTGTCGTCATGTATGGAAGTGAATGCTGGGCCGTCAAGAAGAAGGATGAAAATAGACTGCATGCGAATGAAATGAGAATGTTACGATGGATGTGTGGTGTGACAAGGATGGATAAGATAAGGAATGAGTATATAAGAGGAAGCCTGAAAGTAGCGCCAGTGGTAGAAAAGGTGAGAGGAAGCAGATTGGCATGGTTTGGGCATGTGATGCGGAGGAATGAAAGTCATGTCACAATACGAGTGTTGAATATGAATGTGGAGGGACACACGGGCAGAGGAAGGCCGAATAAAAGATGGATCGATTGTGTGAAGAGTGATATGAGAATGAAAGGAGTAAGTATGGAAATGACGGCTGATAGAGAGGAATGGAACAAGAAGGTTTACTGCGCCGACCCCAGATAATGGGAAATGGTTTAGAGAATGATGATTATGAAGATCACAAACAAGAGAGGACCCAAAATGGAGCCCTGTGGGACGCCAGAAGTGACATTTGTAACATCTGACTCCAAACCTTTAATTACAACCCTCTGCGTTCTATTAGAGACGTAAGATCTGAACCAACGCCAGAGATTGCCGCGTATACCATTGAAAGCAATCTTCTCCAATAGTATTTTATGATCAACAGTGTCAAATGCTTTCCGGAAATCAGTATAAATACTGTCAGTTTGTGTATTGGTGTCAAGCGCACTAAACAAATCTGATGTGTAAGTGATAAGATTAGTTATAGTAGATCGCCGTTTAACAAAACCGTGTTGTTCATCTAGGATAACATTATGCAATAGGGGGTAAATAGCATCATGCACCAAACGCTCAAAAACTTTGGAAAGAATGGGCAGTATTGATATTGGTCTATAATTCATAACGTCACTTTTTGATCCATCCTTGAAAACTGGGACTATTCTTGCACTTTTTCAAATGTCAGGAAATGTTCCATCAGATAAGCATTTATTGTAAAGATAGCACAAAGGAAGATCGATTACAGATGCAGTTACCTTGAAGAAAACACCTGGTATGTTATCCATCCCAGCGTCCTTCGATACATCTATCGTTTGCAGGGCTTTACGTACCTGAGATCTAGTCACTTTGATGTTATGAATAGTAAAGTCAGATGTATTTTCAAATGGTATGCAAATATCATCAATATCGAAATCATGTGGTACAGATGATCGTTGAAACACAGATTGAAAGAATTTGCTAAACAGATCACAGGACTCTTTTGGACTATGAGCAATAGAACCTTTATATTGTACACTACTTGGGATCTCTGAAATGTTACGGCGTTGAGATATGAACTTCCAAAAGTATTTAATGTTATATTTTATGCTATTTTCAACCTTCGCCATGTAAGTTTTGTAGCATTTTTCTGATACTGTTTTAAACTTTTTTCTATATATTGAGAATATATTATAATTTGAATTGTTGTTATATTTTTTCATTTTAACCCAAGCTCGATTTTTTTTCTTGAATATATTTATTAATTCAGGAGTAAACCAGGCAGGATACGAAGAAGCCGTAATATACTTTTTAGGTACATATAAATTAATAATACTGTAAATTTTTTCATAAAATAATGAAACTGCTTCCTCAGCACTTTTATTTAAAAATAAGACATCCCAATCAATATTCACTATTTTTTGCATAATTTCATTATAGTCCGCGTTTCTATAACAGTAGTTGAGATATGGTTTAAGCCGGATGTATCCATGATTTGCATCATACGCAACCGATACACAAAAAGGTGGGTGATGTTTATCCGCAGGAACTAATGCATTTGATATCGGTGACAACTCACAGTACGTTTTATTAGTGAAAAAAAGATCCAAAATACGGCCTTTGTCGTTTCTTAAGGAGTTTATTTGAGAGCAATTTAATACCGCCATAAAATTATTTATTTGTATGTGAGATTGGTTAAGATCGCTGATACAAGGATATTGCCCATAGGAATTATTATTCATCCAAACTAAGTCAGGTAAATTAAAGTCCCCAACAATAAAATAATCTGTTACACTAGTATCCACGTCAAGCAACTTATTTTGTAACATATTTAAGTAACTAAGATAAACGTCATGGCATTGTTTTGGCGGAATGTAAACTGCACCTATAAATAAACACTTTTTCGCAAATTTAAATTCGATGAGTATTTGGTCGATAACGGGTGGGAGCGGGGAGGATGTCATAGTGGCAGGTGCGCAGCCGGCAGAGCACAGTGTGCGCTGGATCGCGATCAACACACCACCTCCGTCACGGCGGCCGCTTCCCGCTCGATCTCGATCCGCACGAAATACCTTATACCTATTGTCTATGTATTCATTATCGGTTATGTCTGCATGCAGCCACGTTTCAGTTAATATTATTATATCGTATGATTGAGTAAGTATATTCATAAATAGTGTATGTAATTTGGTTCTAAGGCCACGACAATTCTGGTAATAGATAGAAATATGCTTATCCATTTTTAAATATAACAATATTATGTGTTGTTAGTAAAAGATAGTTAAAATTATAAAAAAGACTACTTAGATTGTGGTTATTATAGGTTATTGCATACCAGAACCGCCTTACTTTAGTAATATAAATAAGTTTAAATAGTAACCAGTAAAAAATATATTTTGTTTCTCCTACTTGACACATATCTGTATATAACGAGCTTAATTTTAGTAAACATGCACAAATAGTATAATCGCCCGATAGTCCCATGGTTGAACATTCATTTTTTGTATAAGTATAGCTAAGACAAAACAACATCAGTAGAAAAGATAACTTAGGATTTAATTTTCTTGAGATCTTGCTCGCTTCGTACAGCAAAAATAGGAGATGTCTCAGTTTGACGCACCAAAACAGTACCGTGCTTAATCCATGTGAATTTATAATTGTGCTTAGTGGCTTGTTGACGGCACAATCGAAATAATTGCTTGTTTTTAGCTGTAAGATGTTCGTTTACGTACACATTATGTATAGTACCAGGTACCGCCAGCAGGTCTGATTTTAAACCTTTATTTGCCCGTGCTGCCGTGATGAAGTTGTCGCGAATTATTTTCGTTGTAAATTTTATAATAACATTTTTTGGACGCGAACACTTTTTATACAATTTCCGATTTGCTGACAGGGTGTTTGATGACACAACCAATCTTTTCAATAATAGATAGAAGGTTTTCATCACGTCGTTCTGGTAAGTTAGCAATCTCGACGTTATAAAGCCGCGCCTGTTGCTCCATTGCATCAATTTTATCTTGTAATAGGTTAATCTGGCTGGTTACATCATCGTTCGATCTCAGCTGGCTTTCTACCTGTGTCAGACGCGTTTCAATACTATCCTGCCTTTCCATCGTATAAGATAAGGATTTGTCGATTGTATCCAATCTATCTCCCAATTCTTTAAAGGAGTTACTTATAGTCGCTGATATTTTCTTTAGCTCTCTATCAATAACTGTATCGATTGAATTTTTGATACTTTCGGCAATGGTGATGTCCAATTGTAATTTCCATGAGCTGAGCTGATCATTAATTTTTTGCTCAACGAACTCTAGTACCGCCTTAACATTTTTATCATCAGGCTGCTTACGTTTTCGGAGACTCACAAAAGTATTATCATCAGCAGATATATATATATATATAAACCTTGTCCAAAATACAACTAGATAAACAGGAGTAAATTCTTCTATTTAATTTAATGTTGTTTTATTTTTAAAAAAATAAGATCCAAATCACAATTCAATCAAAACAATCATCAATTCAATCATCAATCATCAACAAAATCAATTTTGATTCTTAAAGACGTCTATGGGCCACAGCATCCACTTATCCATTTATTTATATAATTAATTTATTTGATTTCTAAGGGAAACATACAGTATAATAAAAAAACATTATAAAACATAAAAATTAATCCTAAAACCAATGAAATTTCCACAAATATCTAATACAGAGTAGGAGCTTGCCACCACTTCCAACAGTATGGACTCCAATCTATACTAAATCTATGGCCACAACAATAATTTGTGTAAAAATTTAAAAAATATAAAGTAACTCAATGGTATTTGTAATTAAACAGTAATAAGCAGTTAAAAGTAATACCAAAAAATAAATTAAGTTTTACATTATATTGTAACTATCATTTATCATTTCAAATGAAAGACATCTAGTTCACAATATTTTAAGTATTTTTTTTACATGTACGAGATACAAAATTATTTGAAGCATTATTAATTGACGATATAATATGTAAATGTCTATGGGCCACAGTATCCACTTACCATCAGGTGGACTGTGTCTACGTTTGTCACCCTTTTTCTATAAACATATATAATATTGATTACGCATTTTCTTCCAGTGCGACATGAACTTCAAAAATCAGATGTCGTACAATCAACACATTAAGTACAACTTAAAGCATATCGATCCGGCGAAACTAAAGTGAGTATACCATTTTAAGAAACATGTACTAATACTATATTCTTATTATGTTTTTAATGCGTGGAAAAAAAATTAAGCTCAATTTTTTTTATTTGCGCACACAAAGAACCTTAAGATGTGTTACAGTTAACGCTAGTATAGAGAAGTAATGCAAAAATATAAAATTTATGTATAATAGGTATTACAAATATATTCAATTAAATAAAACGTTCATTGTACTGCCAATGTCAAACACAAAATAGTATGTGTTGAAACAGTCGCACATAGTATAGGTTGTCGCCAAAGATTTTTAACCCTTTCTTTTCCCGTGACCCACACCTGGTTCATTACTATTGTATTACTATTGTGTCTACAAATCGAACAGTGGAAGTGTTAAAATGTTGCCATCAAATACTGACAGATTGACTGAACAGTATTGTCTTAAATTTTGTTTGATTTCAAAAGTACCTATATTTAAATAGTGTTTGGAGTGTATTTCAAGAAGAAGAAAAAAAGAGTTTATTTTATATTTTGTATATTAGTAATCTGTGCTTTAAATATTAACGTGCAGTTATTTGAAAGGATAGATAACATGTATTATATTGAGAGTTCAAATTGAAATGCAACTTGCTTAATATGCAAACTTAAAAATGTAATGACTGTAATGAATTACAGTCAAACCACTTTTAGTTAGGCCACTGGACGATCAGTAGTCTTTTTTATTAGGATACTATTAGTCATTTGTCGAGTTTTTGTCATTGCAGTATTTCAGTGCGACAACTTGTCTTTGCAAGTCCGACTGCTGGGCAAAGTAACTGGAGTCCGTCCATTACAGATACGCGTGCCAACTTTGCGAGAAGAAATTCGTGCAGGCGAAACGTTTGGAGGAGCACAATCTCGCCGTGCATTTGAAGATCACGCCGATAAAGTGCACGATGCCGGGTTGTAGTTTTGTAAGTACGTTCAATAGAAAATCAACTATCGAAGTCTTAAATCACGCTATCGAAATTTCGGAACATCTATGCTGTAAAGATTTTATATTTAATTAAACAAATTTGCAACCTATTGTTTTTTACTAACGTAATCGTCTTCCGACTTAAGGTTGTTTTAAAATATAATTGCAGTAACTTCTGCCTAACACGTTATACATCATACTTTATTTATGTCGTTTTTATACAATATAATAAATAACATTGGTCCGAGTATGCTTCCTTGCGAGACTTCAAACGTATTCGGAATGACTATGCATCCTTGCGGAACGCCAAATATAGTTGGTCCTTAAAATGCTTCCTAGCGGAACGCCTAAAGTAGTCTGTTCGAGTAGTTATGCTTCTTTGCGGAGCGCCAAACGTAGTTGGTCCTAATATACTTCCTTGCGGAACGCCAAACGTAGTCGGTCCTAATACGCTTCCCTGCGGGACTAAAATGATAATAGATTTCGATTTACTTAGACTAAAAGTCAAAAAAGTGAATTACATAATTTTGTATTTTGACAGTTGATATCGTCGACATTATTTTTAAGATAGTAGTTAGTGTCTATGTTCAGAACTGACTGCAAAAACTGATTTTAATAAAATTACGTTTTATTAAAATCAGTTTTTGCAGTCAGTTTAAGTATGAATTTTCACACAATCAGTTCGCGAAGTCGAAAGACGAACAAAAAGAGACGTGTTACGTGTACTCGTATTATTAAAATAGTTTGATTATTGTAATCTCAGTCTCATAAAACTGCATACGCATAGTAAAAGTTACATTCTGGCCCAAGAAATTATTTATACAATTATCGGATGAAACCGATTACGTTCAAGAACGCCCACCTCCTGTGGGCATTTGCCGTGAAAAAAGAAGCAAAAGTGTAACTTGATACTGGCACGGTGGTCAAAGGAGCGTTTTCCACAATAAGTAGAAAAAAGGAGCAGTAGTTAGTGGGCTATAAGTTTCCGCCAAAAACTACTGAAGCTAAAGAGTAATGTCGACTCTTATTATTGTATAAAATATCTTTATTTCCAACTGCTGAATATAACACAAAATGTTTTGAATTTTATAGTCAACCAAATGTAAGAAATACCTTTTGATGTTTCACATTAATCATTCCGGAATAACTTTGCACAAGCGTACACACACGATTTAAAATAACCTTTTACGTAAATCTTAAGAATTAGAAAGTTATCTATATTTCATTACAACGTGTAAAGTTTTTTATCACTTATTTAAATTCGAATCTTTCAAACAAAGCAAAATATTTCAAAAATAACCAGTATCAACTTTTTTACTTGACGTCGCTTCAATAATATATCGCTATGTACGTTACCGTAGTGTTTGGATGAATAAAAGTCATTGTTAGGCGAATAATCGGCAAAAATATTCAAATAATCGGTAAAAATATTCGAATAATCTAATCATGATTAATGTATACATCAATCAATGTATTATTTTTGTTTAGTTAAATATTTATTTTTGAAATTCTTTAAATTACATGAATCATGACTTAAACAGGTTTATTTTTTTTCTTTGTCAATGTAAATTTATGTAGGCGAAAAAACAACGTAATTTCAATCTCCCACCATTTCGGGGGCCCACTGTGTGTAATTTTGTGGTTTTATGTTTGTCTTCTTATTTTGTGACTCGACTTCAATTTTTTGAACTGTTTCTTCTATATAGGAGAAAAGTCGTTGAAGCATGTTACCAATAATGATTGGGCAAAAGTGGTAGAAAAATCAAAAACTGTTGACACATTAATTTTGACGGCATTATTAAAAATCAAATAATAGTTAATCTAAACAATAACAACCCAACTAGTTGTACTGAAAGTAATTGAATAAATATATTTTTAACCTAGTTTCAATCAGAATTTTTTATAACTTTACCTCTAGAAATAAGCAGTAACAAAAAGTCGGTAGAAACTGATAAATCTTGTCTTTTAAATTTATTATGGTATATTTTTAACAGTGTTAGAGCCACGCGGCAGCTTTGCTGTTGCACGTATGGGCCGGCTCAAACCGGGGTGGTACCACGACCTCACAGAATACCGGCGTGAAGTGGAAGCTCTGCTTCCGCGTTTCGTCTGGTGAGTGCAGGTGGCCGGAGGCCCAAATCCCCCCCCCCCCATCAACATGGTAGCGGAATTAAATAATAATAGACTACCCCAGGAGGGTACCAGCACCCCTGGAGAATCCCTCGCTGAGCATCCACGACCATGTTTCTCCACTTCTGAGCGTGGGTGCTCAGGCTGCCCCGCGTATTCTGGGGGGGGGGGCAAAATTCCGCTCAAGACTACAACTGCTCGGGGCAAACGGAGCAACAAGACCAAGGCGACCCCTGCCACGCTGTCCGTGAATTTCTGCAATATCAGGGGACTTCACTCTAACCTAAACGCCGTCCACTACCATCTCGAGACGGCGAGGCCGGCTCTGCTCTTTCTGACCGAGACGCAGGTGTCCTCTCCGGCTGATGTCTCGTATCTCTCCTACCCGGGGTACAAACTGGAACACTCCTTTGTGCCTCGGGCTGGAGTTTGCGTTTACGTCAGAGAGGACATCTGTTCTCGACGCCTCGGCAGACTTGAAGGTTCGGACCTGTCCATCCTTTGGTTACGCGTAGACAGCGACGACCATCCGCGCGTCTACAGGTCCCATAGCGGTAATGCCGAAACAGACCGACTCTTCGACCACGTCCAAATGGCTGCAGATTCGTTGCTACAGCAGATCCCCTCCGCAGAGATCGTGATCCTCGGCGACTTTAACGCCCATCACGCCGAATGGCTTGGTTCACGTTTAACCGATCATGCGGGGAGATCTGTTCATAATTTTGCCTTGGCATATGGTCTGACACAACTGGTTACTTCGCCTACGCGGATTCCAGATGTGGAGGATCATGCACCTTCCCTGTTGGACCTTCTGCTGACCTCTCACCCGGACGGATATCAGATTTCCGTCGACGCCCCTTTAGGCTCCTCGAACCATTGTCTGGTCCGGAGTGTTGTGCCACTCACACTGAAATCGCGGTTGCATTCTGCATGCTGCCGCCGTGTTTGGCACTATAGGTTAGCCGATTGGGATGGGATGCGGTCTTTCTTTGCATCCTACCCTTGGGGGCGGGTTTGCTTCTCGCCGGATGATCCCAACGTTGTTGCGGATTCTGTTACTGATGTGGTACTTCAGGGTATGGAACTTTTTATTCCTTCCTCTGTGGTGCCCATTGGAGGCAAATCTCAGCCATGGTTTGGTCGCTCCTGTAAAATAGCATCATGCTATAAGCAGGAGTGCTACCAAGCCTGGGTTGATGCATCAGCGTCCCGGGATGTAAACACCAGCGCTCTAAAAAAGAAGTATAATTCCGCCTCTAGGTCTTTCAAAAGAGTCATTGCCAAGGCAAAGTCAGAGCACATAGGCAGAATTGGCGAGAAACTAGTTCGCCTTTCGCTCTGGAACCCGTGCATTCTGGTCTCTCGCCAAGGCTGTCCAGGGGAATTTCTGTCAGCCATCTCTTCCATCTCTGCACAGGGGGGACGACTCACTGGCCCATACTGCAAACGATCTTCTAGGCTCTTTCTTTGCGTCTAACTCGACTCTCGATGACGGGGGAGTACGCCGCCGACCATCCCGCGGTGTGAGTGCTCCATGCCGGAAGTGCAGTTCACACAGCGCTCGGTTCGCAAAGCACTCCTCTCCCTGGATATCCACAAGTCGAGTGGGCCTGACGGAATCCCCCAATTGTGCTGAGGACGTGTGCTCCAGAGTTGGCACCGGTTTTAACGCGTCTTTTCCGGTACTCCTACTCCCTAGACGTGGTCCCAAAATCATGGAAGACGGCTTTCGTCCACCCGATCCCTAAAAAAGGCGACCGCTCAGACCCGTCCAACTACCGGCCAATCGCCATCACCTCCTTGTTCTCCAAAACAATGGAGTCCATTGTAAACTGCCAGCTCATGAGGTACCTTGGGGATCACCAGCTGATTAGTGACCGCCAATACGGTTTTCGCCGTGGTCGATCAGCTGGTGATCTTCTGGTCTACCTCACTCACAGATGGGCGGAGGCAGTAGAGTTCAAGGGGGAGGCATTGGCCGTTAGTTTGGACATTGCGAAGGCCTTCGATCGGGTTTGGCACAAAGCGCTTCTTTCGAAGCTCCCTTCCTTGAGCTTCCCGAGAAATTGTGCGATTGGATCACCAGCTTTCTTGCAGATCGGAGCATCAAGGTCGTTGTAGACGGTGCAAGCTCCGATTGCAAGCCTATTAATGCTGGTGTTCCACAGGGCTGCGTGCTATCGCCAACGCTGTTTCTTCTGCATATCAATGATATGTTGCATACCCGTAACATTCATTGCTATGCAGATGACAGCACTGGTGATGCTCTTTACACCGGCCGAGCCAATATTTCTCGGGAAAACGTCTCCGAGTGCCGGGACAAACTTGTGTCTGAAGTCGAGTCTTTGCTGAACAGAGTCTCGGATTGGGGACGACTAAATCTAGTCCAGTTTAACCCCCAGAAGACACAAGTTTGCGCGTTAACCGCTAAAAAGAACCCCTTTGTCGTATCCCCTCAGTTTCAAGGCACTCCCCTTGTTGCCTCAGCCAGTATCGGAATCCTCGGCGTCGACATATCGAGTGACGTGCAGTTTCGTGGTTACTTGGAAGGGAAGGCCAAATTAGCCTCTAAAAAGCTTGGCGTGCTCAGCAGAGCGGGACAGTATTTCATGTCAGGACACCGCCTGCAACTTTACAAGGCGCAGGTTCGACTTCACGTGGAATACTGTTCCCATCTCTGGGCCGGGGCTTCCCAGTGCCAGCACCTTCCACTTGACTGCATCCAGCGCAGAGCAGCTCGAATCGTCAACGACCGAGTCCTTTCCCATCCGCTCGATCCACTGGCTCTGCGAAGAGATGTTGCATCCCTTTGCAACTTTAATCGCATCTATCACGGGGAGTGCTCTGAGGAATTGTTCGGATTAATCCCAGCCGCCAAATTTCGTGAATGCACTACACGGCAAACGTCCCGATACCATCCACACCATCTGGATGCTTGGCGGTCCACCACTGTACCTTTCACAAGGAGTTTTCTTCCACGTACAACCTCTCTGTGGAATAGTTTACCACCGGCGATATTTCCGGACCGATACGACCTGGGGACCTTCAAGAAAAGAGCTTACTCCTTTCTAAAGGGCCGGCAACGCACCCGCAATTCTCCTGGTGTTGCGGTTGATCACGGGCGGCGGTAGTCACTTAACATCAGGTGAGCCGCATGCTCGTTTGCCCCCTCTTCCATAAAAAAAAAAAATAAATTCAAACGAAACTGTAAATGATTATCAACTCTAAATAATTGATTTCGATTTTTTTAAGAATCGAATATTCTCCGTTCCCATTTTTTGGTTGGCATGCTTGGTGTAATAAGTCTGACAGCTGTCAAAATGTATTTCTTAGATTTAGTTGACTATAGAATGATTTATAATATAAAATGCCTTGTTGATTTGAGAATTATAAGTCCCATGTATGATCAACTTTTGAATAATTTTTCATAAAAAGTCCCTTCTTGGTCTGGGACTTGTAGGTCTCACTTTGTTTATATGAGACATATAACAATAAAACACGTGCCAACTTTGGTGTTTGGTTAGCATGACATTGAGGCTACTATCGCCGGCCGTGCTATCAGTATGCAGTACTACAGTACTCGTGTCCTACCGCAGGCGTGCTCGTCGCGGCCGGTGCTGCGCACGCACGTGCGCGTGCTGCACCGCAACATGCGCGCGCGCCCCAACCACGTGTGTGACGTCTGCGGGAAGGCCTACACTGTGAGTACTGTCGGCTGCTTATAGTCACTTGTAGCTCCCCATGTCACATCTGCAGCTAGAAGAGTTCACTGTACGTGTTGGTGCCGCACCGCACCACAACGTGCGCGCGCGCCCCAACCACGTGTGCGACGTCTGCGGGAAGGCCTACACTGTGAGTACTGTTGGCTGCTTATAGTCACTTGTAGCTCCCCATGTCACATCTGCAGCTAGACGAGTTCACTGTACGTGTTGGTGCCGCACCGCACCACAACGTGCGTGCGCGCCCCAACCACGTGTGCGACGTCTGCGGGAAGGCCTACACTGTGAGTACTGTTGGCTGCTTATAGTCACTTGTAGCTCCCCATGTCACATCTGCAGCTAGACGAGTTCACTGTACGCGTGTGTTGGTGCCGCACCGCACCACCGAGCGACCATACTACTGCATGTTATATTAAACGCGATGATATTAGTTAAAATAGTTTTATTAAAATTTTCTTCATTCTAGACGTACGTAGACTTCTATCATAGATTGCCTCTTAAGGAGGATGTTTAACATAGTTGTCACGCTTTACGGGCGCGTTGTTAACCGCATATTTTTTTTATAGTGTTGTAATCTTAGTACTGATATTTAATTCTTGTTTCATCTCGTATTGTGCTGTGAAATGATGACGTAACAGAATAACTACTGCATATCATTCCCTTGGTTTAGTTTATAAATTAACTTTGAATGTAATAGCTGCAATATTAATCTTTTCTCTCTATACTGGATGACCTTTTTACTTTCTGGAAATAAATAGGTATATATAATGATAAATGATGTATATAATATTAATATCTCAGATATGCAGTTTTCTTTTTCAAAATGTTTTTCTTCATCGCCAAGCACGTGGTAAATCGTACTTAAAATTATAATTAATAATCTAATTGATGCGGTGGGTATCGAACCCGGGTTGCTCGCGTACTGTTATATTTACAGCCCCTGCGCTACCAACCGCACATACGTGGTAAAGCCACGCTGCAGCTGTTTTATGGTTTTAGCATAAATTGCTCGGCTCGACCGGGGAAGGACCACGCTCTCACAGAATACCAGCGTCAAATAGCAGCTTAATGCTGCTGTGTTTCGTATGGTGAGTGTGAATATCCGGAGACCATTTTTTTACTGGAAACGAGGCATTCCACCTTAGTCCTCAGGGGTGACAACGCATCTGCGTTTTGATTCTTAGTCGAGTATAAATGTATATGTCTACGGGCCTCAATATCCACGTACCATGAGGTAGATTGTGTGCTCGTTTGTTACCTTTATACTATATTTTAAAAAACACTCCATTCTGCTCTCGGGTAGAGAAAATGTTAAGTGATTTTTGTTACTGACTTATATTCACATGCATATTTCATTTTTAGACAGGCCTTTTGGTCTAGTGGTTAGTGACCCTGACTGCTAAGCCGGAGGTCGTGGGTTCGATTCCCACCCAGGACAAATGTTTGTGTGATGAGCACGATCATTTGTTCTGTGTCTGGGCGTAATTTATCTATAATATTTATGTATTTAGAAATATATAAGTATGTTTATCAGTTGTCTAGTACCCATAACAAGCTCTGCTTAGCTTGGGACTAGATGGCGTTGTGTGATAGTTGTGGAATATTATATTATATATATATATATATATATATATATATATATATATATATATATATATATATATATATATATATATATATATATATATATATTGTTTTAAGCAGTTTTGCTTGTGCTTCGTATCTTATTATGTATATTTACCACACTTTAAGTTAAACATAAAATAATAACTAATAGTGTAATTATATGGGAGAACACAGTAGCTCCTAAAACATAGTTTTACACTAGCCTTTGGATTCATTGGAACACGTCATACGGTAATATTTTACGTCAAAAATAAATAAAATTTTATTAATTCCGTATTATTTTAGCTTGTACTTTAATTTAACTTGTGTACTACGTATATTTCTGGCAAACAAATACATTTTATTTCCTGCTTGGTGACGATGTCGACTACCTAACTCCCGGTCGGTCCAGAGCAAAAAGAGTCTGGAGGGTCACCTGCGTGCACATTCTGGCGAGCGACCGTTCCGCTGCGTGCGCTGCCCGGCCGCCTTCGGCTACGAGGCGGCACTTTACAATCACAACCGGCTCGTGCACCTCAAGCCCAAGGTGAGAGTATTCTCTTACAAATATTTTTATTTAACCTCTGCGTAATTCGTTATATTAGCTGTTAATTCGAAGCGACAGTAGCCTAATGGCAGGGCGCGGACCGCGAACTCAAAAGGTCGTGGGTACGAATCCGCCATTCGACCACTGGCGTGAACCACTCGTAACACAAGCAATTTAAGCTTACCACGAGTGGTTAAGGGGAATATTAGTAATGTTTATAGTATTGTTAATATTCTTTACAAAAAAAAAAAAGAATTTTGTACATAAACACGCCTGTCACCCTGAGGGGTAGGCAGAGACTACGGACTTTCATTTGACACGATCCTGACACTCCTCTCGCCTCCTCCACATCCATATACCTTACACATACATGCTCTTCGGTTAAGGGTATTCATAAAATTGGAGCCATTGTCAATATATCGCCAATTCAAATGATAAATTTTCACCTTTCAATTCTACAATATAGATTTGCTTTATCACTTTCCTCGTTCATTCTTTCTACATGACCAAAGCACTGAAGCATTCCTTTCATAATCCTGGTCACATCAGCTTGCCAGCCATTCAGATTCAGCCCTGACATATACTCCTTATGTATATTATATATCTTTACAAAACTAATTACAATAATTATACATTGATAAGTACAATAATGTGATGACTTACAGATTGTTTATAAAACTGAAGTCACATACAGACTAACTATTCACCTGATGGTAAGTGGATGCAGCCTACGGACACACGCTGTGCACAATACATAAATATATTGTTACGCGCCTAAGTCGACGTCATGTATCCGGCACTAGGGCCATCTAGTGTCGGGGACGAGAGTGAGGGGAGCTTTCCAGAAAAGGACGTCACAAATCTTTCAACCGACAGCGCCATCTAGTCTCGGAACGAAGAACTAAGCTTCTATAAGTTGGCACTCGAACTCTCGGCCCCTTGCGCGTGTTTACTTGAATATTTTGGATGTTTCGGTGCTAATTTGTATTTATAGGGGCTGCAAGATGCGATCGGGGAAGTATTGAATTTGGCGAGACAAGCGAAGCTTCGGAGCGAAATAAAGTGAATCAGTGTGATTAATTTTTAGTGTTTTAAGTTTTAATTGGTGTAAAGAAAATTAAAGTGTTAATTTAGGTAATTCTATCGGCAATTTTTATTGTCACGAACCTCAAGCTCGCAACAATATGCACACTTTGGGAGCGGACCTCGGATTATATGAAAGGCTGCAATGCTTACGTATTTGTCCTTAAAACAGGAATTCTTACCTTTAGTCATGTATGTTGATACCAACAATGTGAGCTCCTTGTTCCAGGTCTTCACGATGAAGGTGATTATCGCAGTTTTACACAACAGTCTGGAGTAGAGCGATCGCTATATTAATTAGTTATTACGATGATACGTGAATTACACTCTTAGGGGGATTGTGAAGCTGTAAATTTTCGTACAAAAAGCGATAACGTTTTCCCTCCTGTAAACATAGTGTAAGGTTGAAATTTAGAGTCGTTTGGCAGGAATTTGGGGGAGTAAGGTGTTTTATTTGGTAGAGTGTTGGTCCCCGATTATAATAATACCATTCCCATTAAAAGGTAACGTACCGTTCTTGAGAAAAATCAAAAAGAAAATCCCATAGAACTAACCTCAAAATCATAACTCAAAATGAATTAAAGGAGTGGGAGGTGGTGGAGAGGGAGGCGGGGGAGTTGTAGAGTCGCCCCCAATTTCCACATCCTGTCGGACATGCTTAGTTTTTTTTTTATAAATTTTTAAAAATCGAATTTTGAGTTTGTTTTTGTAATGTTTTTTTTTTTTTTACTATAAACCTTTGTAATGTTTTTTTTTTAATAAACTCTCTCCCCCCATACATTTTCAGTAAAAAATTTATGGTGGAGAGATTTGGAGGAGGGAAGCACCAAGTAGCGCAGTCGAGGGAAGCCCGGTCGACCTACATCTGAGTGGTTTACAAACGAATAATCACGACGGAGATGACGGACTAGACGAATAGACCCCGCCATTCCCTGCGTGGTTATTTTACTAACGTGGTTATTTTACTAACGTGGTTATTTACTAACCTAACCTGTCCGAGTCGGGGTGCCCTAAGTCCCGAGCTCGCTTCGCTCGCTCTTGCACTCAACAAAGCACCAAAATATTAGCTTTTATAATTACTTTCAATTATAAACTTAATATATAATACAATAATAAGCACACTACGGCTCGCGCAGGTGCCTGCGATTTGCAACGACAGCGGGGGCTGCTCTCCCTCCGCACCTACGGTTTTACAAAAACACTTTAGGAGTAGGGCAGACAAGACTACGAGGATTCGGGGCGTGCTGATTAAATTGTAGTACAGATTCGATCAGGTCAGATATCTATAGTCAAGTTGCTTTGCTCCCGCATTGTACACAATATTCTGTATGCTATCCAGATCTCACAGTAATATCGTATAATTTTTTCTCAGAAGGGCTAGAACCCAGAGCTGTAAAGTCAGTTAATAATAAAAAGTGTATCACTTTCCATACTTCACGTATTTAAGGTTATAATAGTTTTTATTTATTTTTTCGATAACAGTGCATTACCTTTTAATATGAGTGGTATTATTATAATCGGGGACCAAACTTTTACCAAATAAAACACCTTACTCCCCCAAATTCCTGCCAAACGATTCTAAATCCAACCCTAGTGTAATTTTCATAATTTTTGGAGATGTTGTCGATGTAATACACAACTAGGTCCGTACGTTTTTATATTAAGGACATATTGCGTACTATATAAGTTCACCATTCATCATTACAGCCCTTTACAAGTCCACTGCTGAACACAGGCCTCCCCCAAGGTATGCCACAAAGCACGGTCCTGAGCCACCTGCATCCATCGACTTCCTGCATGTCTTACCAGGTCGTCACTCCATCTAGTGGGGGGTCGCCCTACACTTCGTCTACCGGTACGAGGCTGCCACTCGAGAACCTTTTTTCACCAACGGTTGTCGATTCTTCGAGCTATATGGCCGGCCCATTGCCACTTCAGCTTACTAATCCGTTGGGCTATGTCGGTCACTCTGGTTCTACTGCGGATATCCTCATTTCTAAGTTTATCACGCAGAGAAACTCCGAGCATAGCCCTCTCCATAGCTCGCTGTGCGACTTTGAGCGTCCTCATACGGCCAGCAGTGAAGGACCACGTCTCAGTTCCATATGTCATCACTGGCAACACGCACTGGTTGTACAACTTAGTTTTCAGATTTTGAGGTATACCTGACGAGAAGATGCGTTGTAATTTCCCGAACGCTGCCCAGCCGAGTTGAATCCGTCGATTGACCTCTCGGTCGAAGTTGGACTTACCTAGCCGGACTATTTGTCCCAGGTAAACGTACTCGTCAACAACTTTGAGCTTAGTGCTCCCAACAACTACCGGCATAGGTGTGACATGGACATTAAACATGATCTTTGTTTTGTCCATGTTCATCTTAAGACCTATCCGTTGGGAGGCACTATTAAGGTCATTGAGCATAGTGCTTAAGTCCTTCCGCGATTCTGCCATAAGGACTATATCGTCGGCAAATCGAAGGTGAGTGATGCACTCGCCATTGATGTTAATACCGTATCCTTTCCAGTCCAGTAGCTTGAAAACGTCTTCCAATGCAGCGGTGAAGAGTTTCGGGAAAATACTAAAAAACTGTTTTAATATGCTACGCCCGTACAGGGTGTCACATGTTCTGTAAATATATTGTTCCAACTTTATACTTTGTGGCATACATTATCATAAAAAAAAGTAAAAAGTAAAAAAATAACGTCACCCTGTCTTACAACTCTCTGCAGTTGGATAGGTTTCGTACTCTGGTTCTGTACTCGGATAGCCATCGTAGCCCTACTGTACAAACACTTCAGCACTTCGATATACCAACAGTCAACTTGGCACCGCTGAAGAGACTGTAGCACCGCCCAAATTTCGACGGAATCAAAGGCTTTCTCATAGTCCACATACGCCAGGCAAAGTGGCAGATTGTACTTTTCGGACTTCTGTACAATTTGCCGAAGGGTATGTATGTGGTCTATGGTACTAAAGCCTTTTCGGAAACCGGCTTGTTCGGGAGGCTGGATGTCGTTGAGTCTGCGTGCGAGACGATTCGTAATGACTCGAAAACAGCACGTAGACACGGCTCAGAAGGGATATCGGTCTGTAGTTCTTCAAGAGGGCATTGTCACCTTTCTTGAAGAACAAGACCACCGCACTTCTGCTCCACGCCTCCGTAGTAGTGCCACCATGGCGGACGGAATTAAAGAGCCTCTGAAGGACTTCAAGTACCGGTTTTCCACCCGCTTTCAGAAGCTCCGCTGTAATTCCATCCTCGCCCGGGGACTTGCCGTTTTTAAGGTGCTGGAGAGCCATTCTAATCTTGCTCAGACTGACGTCCGGGATATCATCGGAATAGTATCGGATAAGACCCGCTCTTGGATCGTTACTCACACTTGCGTGTGGCTCCAACGATGATGTGTACAGCTGCCCATAGAACCTCTCAATCTCACTCAGAATCTCAGGTGTCCCGGAAACGATTCTGCCACACTATATAAGTTATTAGCAACTAAGTATATATATATTTGACTTAAAAACTTCCTCGAGCGTTTTTACTTTTTTAATTAAACTAAACAGAATTACTGAAAAAGAAAAACATACAGACCATAATTAAGGTATACTGAATCGAATGAAAAAATTGTCTCATTTCGTAAAGGTTGAGGCGGGTGAAAACGTTATCGCTTGAAATATAATAGAAGTAAGTGCCTACATTTTCTTTTTAAAATATTAAAAGGAAAATGTAGGCAATTACTTCTAACATTTGCAACTCTCTCTATCGCACGACGGCGATACGGAGCGAGCAATGTGAAACAGATAGCAGTTTCGAAAATACCTACTCCCGCCGCGTATATCGGCACTTCACAATCCTTTTAAATATGTATTAGTTCTTAGATTTTAATTTTCATAATTGAACTGCACAACTTTCCCGCGTTGGTACCGAATCGTCTATTTTTCTTTTTTTTAATACACAGAATTACTTGAATGGCTTGTGATTAAACGAAACGTATAAGCATTTTCAATAGCGCTCTGCTATTGGTTGAATTTTCGCCACAAAAACATAGTACCAAAACTATGGAATGTAGAAATAAGGAGTACCAACTCCCATAGTAGAATAGTTGAAAAAGTGTCCATCTGTAAGCAGTAAATAACAGTTCAAAAACTCTCCACAACAGCGCTGGAGTAGCTACTGGGATGAAATGAACTTAGCAGTTGTCGACGGTTTGAAGTATGCTGCTAAACTGCTTAGTAGCTCTAAAGTCTCTAAGTCTCTAGTAAAATCTAAAATAGTTTTATTTAGTAAATATAACCTGGAAATAGTCGTCTATCCCACTAACATTTTTTGTTGCGTTCTTTAAAATTTACCCCGTAGCTATAGTAGCGCCACCCTTATTTAACGGTTTTCTATCATGGAGGTTAGAGAACAGGAGAGCGATCGCTACGTACTGTTACGCCGCGCTCAAATCAGCGCACTAGCGCCATCTAGTGTCAGGAACGAGAGCGAGGGGAGCTTTGCAGTAAATGACATCACAAATCTTTCGACCGACAGCGCCACCCGAAGAACTAAGTTTCTGGAAAATCTACACTCGAATACTCGTTGCCTGGCGCGCATTTACCTGAATGTTCGGGACGCTTCTTTGCTAATTATATAAATAGGCGCTGCAAGATGCGATCGAGACAGAGTTGAACTCGGCGACACAAGCGAAGCTTCGGAGCGGAATTAAGTGAATTAGTGTGTTTAATTATTAGTGTTTTTAGTTTTAATTTGTGTAAAGTAAATTAAAGTGTTAATTTAGGTAATTTTATCGGCAATTTTTATTGTCACGAACCTCAAGCTCGTAACAATTGGTGTCAGAAGTGGGATAAAATAATGCCGATTTTACCTAAGGAGGAAACGGAGGGTGTCCGTACCCGAAGTCAACGCCAGCAGGAGACGGACCAGAGGAGATTTGGTGGTGCAACGCCGCAGATGTCTGAGGGCCAGTCGCCGGCCACGGAAGCCGGTCCGTCAGCAGCTTCTACGTCTGTGGCACCTGACTTAGGTGCTCTGATGGTGATGCTGCAGGAGCAGGCCCGTCAGTTGAAAGAGCAGCTGCAGAACGGACAAGAGGAACAGGCCCGCCGGCAGGAGGAACAGGCCCGTCGTTTAGAAGAGCAACTACAACGCGATAAGGAAGAGCAGATGCTCCTCATGAAGGACCTTCACGCTATCTTCGGAAAAGAGATACGGGAGGTGAAGGATAAGGTTGCTCAACATGACAACCGCCTGTCGGAGGCCGAAACCCGAATCGACCAAGTAAACAATCGGGTTGACAACGTAATGGCTGACGTGAAGAAAACGCTGGACGACCTCAAACTGGGGGATGGAACAACAGCTCCCGTAGTAGCTTCTACACCTTCGCTACGTGGGTTCAAGGTGCCACCATTCGACGGGACTTCTTCCTGGTCAGCCTACAAAATCCAGTTCGAAGCTGTTATGAAGGCGAACGGCTGGAATAAAAATCAGGCCATGACTGCTCTCACACTAGGCCTGCGCGACCAGGCCTTAACAGTTCTGGAAGCTCTCGGTGAGGAAGTGACTTATGAGCAACTCCTTGAGGCATTGGAGGCGAGATATGGCGACGCTCACCTGGAACACGTCTTTCGTGCGCAGCTTAAAGATCGCGTGCAGCGCATCAACGAAAACCTGCAGCAGTGGGCTCTAGAGGTGGAGAAGCTGGTGCGAAAAGCATACCGGTCAGTACCTGCGCTCATTGAAGGGAACCTGGTGCAGACATTCAGCGACGGCATCCGTGACCTGGAAGTCAGAGCTGCTGTGAGGCTCGGGCACCACGAGACGCTTAAGGACGCCTTGGCCCATGCACTGGAGGTAGAAGCCGTGCGGCAGGATCATCGTTCCCATCGCGTCAGGGAGGTTGCAGCAGTTACAGTTCGCGACCGCAACAGAGGATACAGCCCTAGGTGCTATGGCTGTGGGGAAAAGGGCCATCTTCGATCCAGCTGCCCTAAGCGAACCCTAGAAAGGGACGGTGAACGATCTCAGGAGGGTAGTGCGGCCAACAGCACCGCCCAGCAGCAGCAGGGAAACGAGTAAAAGCCAGAACTGCGGGGCGGGTGCTGGCTGATGTTAAAAGAGCCCCAAGGATCTCGATCTCACAAACCCATGATGGGAACAGTCTAATCATCAAGGGCGAGGACAACGGAATGCCGTGTAAACTGACCATAGACACTGGAGCCTCTCGTACGGTTGTTAGTTCCCAACTTATAAGTCAGTTCCTTGGGGACTCCGCATACAACCTAGAACGCATTAATTTGGTAACAGCCACCGGTCAGCGTATACCCGTCCGTGGAGAGAAGGAGATGGAGTTGAAGCTAGGCAACGTGATCTACCTGCATAATGTCATCGTGGCTGATATAATGGACGACTGCATCCTAGGCTTAGACTTTATGAGGAATAATTGTTGCGAGATCGACGTTAAGCAATGTGTTTTGAAATGTGGACAGGAGGAACTTTTTATGGAAGGTGCGTTACCAGGGAACGTGTACAGCATCAAGAAGATTGTTCTTCCGCCGAGATCGGAAACGATTGTTCCGGTTAGTCTTCCTCGAAACGCTGGGCAAGCTCACCGTTGTGTAATTGTGGAAAGGGTAAACAATGACCTTCCATGGAAAGCAGCTCGAACCTTGGTCAGGACCACTGACATCGCAGGAGTACGTGTGCTGAACCTTTGCGACCGGGAACAGATTATAGAAAAAGGCACACTGGTTGGTACTTGTGAGGAAGTGGATTGGTTACGTCAGTGCCAATATATATCGAGTGGGACCCCCAGCAAGGATTCAGAAACGAGAGTGACCACACTTTTGGAAGACTGTCGCAGTGTTCTGCCCCCGAACGAATTGGTCAAGGCGAAGAAGATGTTACCCGAGTACGCCGATGTATTCTCATCAAACGATGCTGACATAGGAAAGACTGGTTTAGTTCAACACAAAATAAACACAGGTGAAGAGTTGCTTATCCGTCAGCGGCCAAGACGATTGCCGGTAGCACGTGAAAAGGAAGTGGAAACCATGATTAAGGGAATGGTGAAGGATGGTGTTATTGAACCTTCATCTAGTCCATGGTGTTCACCCGTGGTACTGGTAAAGAAGAAGGACGGCAGCTTGCGGTTTTGTGTTGACTACCGCCGTCTGAACGACGTTACTAAGAAGGATAGCTATCCCTTGCCAAGAATTGACGATACGCTGTAGTGTTATGTTACTTACATACCATTTTAACTATTTTAAATTTATTTTTCCATTCTGTTTTCTATTTTCTGGATTCATCTCAAAACTAGATATTTTGCATCACCTTTATTTCCATAGGAACCTGTAACATTTTTAAACCATAAGAACACAATAACAAATCATTTTCACGTCGTATTTTCCCGTTATCAGCACTTTTTAAATCGATTTCAATGGAGTCTACCTTTTTCGGTCTTTTATTTAGTTCTCTGTAACTCTGCAATTTCGGGTTTCGGGCGCGCTGTTGCGCTACTTTTTTTTCCTATATAAATAATATCTCATTTTTCACTTAAATCTTGCCGTTTCTGTATTACGAGCCTAAAACCAAAATTTGACATGTTTTGACATCGTTGTTTATCAGGTTGTCATGGCAATTTTTATTCAAATATCGTTACCGGCCTGATGTTTTTACTTCAAAATACTCCTTTCTTCTTGGCCATTTACAAGAATTTGCTTTTAATTTAAATAATTTCAAATTTAATGAGAATAATTTTCCGTTCTTAGGCAGATCCGTCAAAAAGCAAAAATAAGCCGAACAATCGGCGAATGGGGAGTCTGACTTGAGCTTTGATACTTGAAGCATCTCCTAAAGGCCTTTTCCGCACTGCCTCGGGATCCTGCAAGCCTCTGCCCGCTCCTTAAGTCGTCGCCTAGCCAGCTAGCTAGTTTTTTTATTGTCGCTCTACGACATCAATTCAATCAAAAGGAAATGGATAAGGCGTAGCTAAGGTGAAGAAAAGAAGAACTTTTACGTCGGGCGCCAAATGTTGTAGAGCGACAATAAAAAAACTAAAGAACCTAACTTAACTACAACGAAAACAACCAAAATAAAATAAATTATTTAAAAATTTGAAAATTTTTACAGTTTCTTTTATAAAAAAGGTATGAAGGTGATGATGGGATGTAATGAAAATAGTGATTTACAATATTATTAAAAAAAATAACAAAAATAAAGATACTGCAACGAAGTATGCACAGGCTATGCCTATGATAGGTGCACAGCTCCTGCTCTAGGTACACGCAGAATCTGGAGAAAGCACACGCAGCGTCTGGAGAAGGTACATGCAGCGCTTGGAGTAGACACACACAGCGTCTTGAGCAGGTACGCAGCGTCTGGAGTAGGTCCACGAAACGTCTGGAGTAGGCACGCAGCGTTTGAAGTAGGTACACGCGGCGCTTGAAGTAGGCAAACACAACTTCCGGAGTAGACACACACAGCGTCCGGAATAGACACGCAGCGTCTGGAGTAGGTCCACGCAACGTCTGGAGTAGGCACGCAGCGTTTGAAGTAGGTACACGCGGCGCTTGAAGTAGGCAAACACAGCGCACTAGTAGGCGGAGGCGTAGGCGTGGCTAGGCGACGACTTAAGGAGCGGGCAGAGGCTTGCAGGATCCCGAGGCAGTGCGGAAAAGGCCTTTAGGAGATGCTTCAAGTATCAAAGCTCAAGTCAGACTCCCCATTCGCCGATTGTTCGGCTTATTTTTGCTTTTTGACGGATCTGCCTAAGAACGGAAAATTATTCTCATTAAATTTGAAATTATTTAAATTAAAAGCAAATTCTTGTAAATGGCCAAGAAGAAAGGAGTATTTTGAAGTAAAAACATCAGGCCGGTAACGATATTTGAATAAAAATTGCCATGACAACCTGATAAACAACGATGTCAAAACATGTCAAATTTTGGTTTTAGGCTCGTAATACAGAAACGGCAAGATTTAAGTGAAAAATGAGATATTATTTATATAGGAAAAAAAAGTAGCGCAACAGCGCGCCCGAAACCCGAAATTGCAGAGTTACAGAGAACTAAATAAAAGACCGAAAAAGGTAGACTCCATTGAAATCGATTTAAAAAGTGCTGATAACGGGAAAATACGACGTGAAAATGATTTGTTATTGTGTTCTTATGGTTTAAAAATGTTACAGGTTCCTATGGAAATAAAGGTGATGCAAAATATCTAGTTTTGAGATGAATCCAGAAAATAGAAAACAGAATGGAAAAATAAATTTAAAATAGTTAAAATGGTATGTAAGTAACATAACACTACAACGCTGGACATGCTTACAGGAGTAAAGTGGTTTAGCACGCTGGACCTAAAAAGTGGCTACTGGCAAGTTGAAATTGACCCTAAGGACAAGGAGAAAACTGCGTTCTCGACGGGAAAGGGTCTGTGGCAATTTAAAGTAATGCCGTTTGGGTTGTGCAATGCTCCAGCAACGTTTGAAAGGCTGATGGAACTTGTACTTACCGGGCTAATTGGCGACGCCTGTCTGGTCTACTTGGATGACATCATCATCGTGGGCCGTACGTTTGAGGAACACCTTCAAAACTTGGAACGCGTGCTCATGAAGATTAAGAGTGCCAACCTCAAGTTGAGTCCGAAGTAATGTTCACTATTCAAACGGCAAGTCAACTTTTTGGGGTATGTAGTGTCGGAAGAAGGTATCCGCACGGATCCAGAGAAAATCGCAGCTGTAAAGGATTGGCCGATTCCAAAAGACAAGACACAGGTTAGAGCATTTTTGGGTTTGTGCTCCTATTACCGACGTTTTGTGAAGAACTTTGCAGATATAGCCAAACCTCTGCATAAGCTAACCGAGGAGAAGCGACATTTCTGCTGGGATGAAAGTTGTAACATCGCATTCCAGGAGCTCAAGGACCGTCTGTGCAAGACACCTATTTTGGGATACCCTGATGTAAGCAAAGAGTTTATAGTTGACACAGACGCAAGTGATATAGGACTTGGCGGTGTGTTGTCTCAACGTAATGGTGACCAAGAGGTGGTGATAGCGTACTTCAGCAAGTCGTTGTCAAAACCGGAAAGGAACTACTGTGTCACAAGACGCGAATTGCTAGCTGTGGTAAAGTCGTTGCAACATTTTAGCAAATATCTTCTGGGACGAAAATTTCACTTACGAACTGACCATGCTGCATTAAAATGGCTATTGCAGTTTAAAAACCCAGAAGGACAAGTTGCGAGGTGGATTGAACTACTGCAGGAATACGACTTTGAGATCGAACATCGCAGCGGGAAATCTCATGGCAACGCAGATGCATTGTCAAGAAGACCTTGTCCTGAAGATTGCACGCATTGTACTAGGCAAGAGAGTAAGGAAGTGGTATCCGTGAGGATGCTCAGGGCAGACCACCTCAGCAACGAGTGGAAGGACAGCTTACTACATGCACAGCAGGAAGATCCGGACATCAAGCCGATTCTGGAATGGATAAAGGCCAGTGCCCCCAAGCCCAAGTGGAGTGAAGTCTCAGCGATGAGTTCGACCACTAAAAGCTATTGGGCCCAGTGGGACAGCTTGCTGCTTCAGGATGGAGTTCTGTGTCGTAAATGGGAAAACGTTCGGGGAGACAGCTGTCATTTGCAAATGGTTGTCCCTAAAGCTAAAGTACCGGATGTTCTACAGCTGTACCATAATGATTGTTCAGGAGGCGGTCTGGGAGTTAAACGAACTCTACTTAAGATCCGAGAACGGTTTTACTGGGTCCACTGTCGAAACGATGTCGAGGACTGGTGTCGCAAATGTACAAGTTGTGCGGCTGTAAAGGGACCTCAGACTCGTAGTAGAGGTGCATTGAAGTTGTACAATGTTGGTGCACCATGGGAAAGAATAGCCATTGACGTGGCGGGACCGTTTCCGGAGAGTGAAAGCGGTAACAAGTATTTCATGGTTGTGATGGATTACTTCACTAAGTGGCCAGAAGTCTTCGCCATTCCAAATCAAGAAGCTTCAACAGTTGCTGATAAACTAGTTCATGAAGTCTTCTGTCGTTTTGGTGTACCTTTAGAGATTCACAGCGATCAAGGAAGGAATTTCGAGTCTCAAATATTCCAGGAAACTTGCCGAGTTATGGGTACTCATAAAACAAGAACGACTTCTTATCACCCGCAATCTGATGGAATGGTGGAACGATTTAATCAGATATTGGAGAGGTACCTAGCAAAAGTTGTAGACAATCGGCAACGAGATTGGGACAAGCACATACAACCGTTTTTGTTGTCATATCGAAGTTCTGTTCACGAAAGTACAGCAGTGACACCAGCTTTCGCAAACTTTGGAAGGGAATTACGGCTGCCTGCGGACCTGATCACCGGGATACCACCTGATGCCCCACGCAGTATAACCGATTATGCAAATGACTTGCGGAACAAAATGAAGTACATTTATGAGCACGTCAGACAATCGGGCCAGCAAATGTCTGAGAAAATGAAAACCCGGTACGACCGCAAAATGAAAAATAAAGGGTTCAACGAAGGTTCATTAGTGTGGTTGCATAATCCAGTCCGCAGCAAAGGGAAATCTCCTAAGCTTCAAGCTAAATGGGACGGCCCGTACCGGATTGTGACCAGGATCAACGATGTAACCTACCGGATACAGAAAGGCGCAAGAGGGACTCCTAAGATCGTCCATGTGGATTGCCTAGCGCGTTATTAAGGGGCCGATAATGCTCGGGACGAGCATGTCTTAGGAGGGGGCAGTGTTACGCCGCGCTCAAATCAGCGCACTAGCGCCATCTAGTGTCAGGAACGAGAGCGAGGGGAGCTTTGCAGTAAATGACATCACAAATCTTTCGACCGACAGCGCTACCCGAAGAACTAAGTTTCTGGAAAATCTACACTCGAATACTCGTTGCCTGGCGCGCATTTACCTGAATGTTCGGGACGCTTCTTTGCTAATTATATAAATAGGCGCTGCAAGATGCGATCGAGACAGAGTTGAACTCGGCGACACAAGCGAAGCTTCGGAGCGGAATTAAGTGAATTAGTGTGTTTAATTATTAGTGTTTTTAGTTTTAATTTGTGTAAAGTAAATTAAAGTGTTAATTTAGGTAATTTTATCGGCAATTTTTATTTTCACGAACCTCAAGCTCGTAACAGTACTAAAGCATAGCCCGCCTGTCCTTGAAAATTGTAGAATTTACAGCGGTGCTGACGTCGGTAGGTAGTGACTGCGAAGTTAGCTGTTTATGAGTGCAAGTGGATGAAGTTAGTTGAATAATGTACAAATTTTCATTTCATTTTTAATAAGAAAATTTTCATGCTTCGTAATTTTGTAATTTTTGACGAAAAGAAACATTAAAAAATGGAGAAATATTTTATTGTGCGTGGATTTGCAAGTGCTTTAAGCATCTGATCGGAAAAATAGACTCAAAATGACATTTATTGACCGAACTTCGCGATCGCAGCGCCTCACTTATGGCGTCCATATTTCTGGGACAATATTTTCTACGGTGATCGTTCTCCTTTTCTCTAACCTTCATGTTTTCTATGGACACTTTTTAATACACAATCTGTACTCCTTACCTCTACACTCCATAACCAAAACGTTGCTAATATTTTTATGGGAGTTTTGGCGGGAACTTGGCCGTAGACTGATTGTCGCTCCTGTTTTGTCGCTTGAATAATGGTTTGAAGTGGATTTTGATTCGCAAAAGTGATGCGATTTTGTGAATTAAGTGTCCGCGCGTGTGAACCATTAGAGAAAACGACGAAACAAGTGCTTTGATGTCGATATAAACCTCAAGTTATTTTGATCGCTTGGGCGCCTTATGAACTTGAGTGGCTGTCGTCATCAACTGTCCGCTGGGTTGAGCTGTCGTCAATATCTCCCAAGGGCTTCGCAATGTGACGCATCAGCATATTGTGAAGAAAAAGAGAACATAAAATGAAGATTCCCAAAGAAAGGATAGGCTCAGAAGGTCTAGAAACTAGAGCCGTAAAGCCAGTTAATAAAGAAATAATATTTATATGCCGTCAAAAGTCGTTTTTTTTAATATTTACGATTACGAAACATACAGCCAACTTGATAGGATGAAGGCTACAGATACCGCTAATAATAATATTTACTAATTGAAACTTCAACGCAAATTCAAACACTACATAATTTATTTATTTATTTATTTATCAAATCGCTAACATAGCGCACACTGTTATTAATATTCAAAAAATCAAACAGATTGAAGTAAATGCAGCCACATTAAAAAATTATTAAACACGTTGTACTTCAGAGATGGCCCCATACATACATACATTTGAAGATAAAACTCTACCCCAAAGGCTTTTTTTTAAAAGGTGGGAAGGGGATGAATTTCCTGCAGAAGTTACAGGTGTCCCTGGACTGCAGTGCCATTTAGTATCAGGTGGACTTTTTTTTTTTCACTTCAATTTCAATAAAAAAAGTATTTAATGTGTTCACATTACAGATAGGACGAGGTCGTAACGCAATAAGCGACGCAGCCGCAGCATCAATACCATCAGTAGAGCCCAGCATCACGCGCTCCATACCGTTACCGGTTCAACCAGCGGAAGTTTCTTCGCGGCAGTCCACCGCAGACGCCATGTCACTTAAATGAATTAGGAAAAAATTATTTATAATAAAATCGATATTTTTTAAATGGTCTGTCGTTTTATTATTATCGGAACGGTGCTCGCGAATCTATTTATTTAGTATTTTAAGTCTGTGATCAATAGTAGACTTTAAACGGTTGGAATGAATGATGAATCAAACACTCTTATAACTATTTCCCTTAATTTTTTTATAGGATAGGGTTGACAATCGAGCACACAGTCCACCTGATGGTAAGTGGATGCTGTGGCCCATAGACATCCACATCTATCCTCGATTAAGAATCAAAACGCAGATTCGTTGTCACCCTTGAGGACTAAGATGAAATGCCTCGTTTCCAGTAAAAAGGGTCTGCGATTCTCTACACTCACCATACGAAACGCAGTAGCATCGAGCTGCTATTTCACGCTGGTATTCCGTGAGGAGCGTGGTCCTACGCCGGTCTCATATAATACTCTTCCCCGGTCTATATACTCATTCGTGTTACAACCATAATATAGATGCAGCATGGTTCTATGTTATTTAAAAAATTAAATTAGGTAATAAGTTAAACCAAAGGTATAGCTTGACTAGCACCCCGTCTCTGATTTTCGTCATAGACGGGTTGGTTGATAGTTTTAAAATGAGGACTTTTTGAGCATAACCCCTGATATAAGTAACAACAATAAAAACATCCATTTTGTTTCATATGAAATTGATAAAGTAACTGACAGTACACCTTAAGTGACTACTGCAAGCCTCTGTTTAGACCAGTCTTTCTCAAAGTGGGCGATAACGCCCCCTTGTGGGGGATAACGCCCCCTTGTTGGCGTATGGACCTCGAGAGGGGGGCGATAAGGGGCCCAGAAAAGAATCTGGGGGCGATAAGGCTTGGTTTAGGGCGGCAATGGTTAATTTGTAATTTCATTTAGATACTTTATATTTTGAAATTTACTAAAATTAAAACCTACCTACTACTCAATATCAAATAATTAGTTTATTTTTGCCCTGTATGATGGTATATAAACTATTAAAATGGATTTCGTAGGATAGCCCGTACGCCGTACGCATTCAAGTTGTAACAAGTTTTTGTTTAAATAACGCTATTGGTGCAATCCGGTAGGAATCGGTTCATCGATAATTGTCTTAACTTGCTCGGTACTATTGAGCGTCGAAAAAGATAAACGATTTTGTGCGTGTTTGTCTTATTCCTGTCGGTGCGTGCTGTATTTAAATCCTATATAAAAGCTCGTAATAATTTTAATATTTTCATTAGTGCTTTCGCGCGCAATCTTTGAACAAGTATTAAGGTTCAACACTTTATTTACATATTTGTAAAAACAAAGCCATGTCGGAAGCAAAAATATGAGACGTCAATACAGTGCAGAATATATTACATATGGATTCATAGAAAATTCTACAAATCCATCTTTGCCTTTGTGCGTTCTTTGTTCAAAAACATTTTCAAACAAAGCGATGAAACATTCAAGATCATTTGAATAAAATTCATCCTGGAAAAGAAGCATAATTCTCAGCCAAGTGTGTCAAAACTTTTTTCGTTGGCTGCTAAGCAAAACGATGATGCACTAAGAGATTCATACAATGTCTCTTTGTTAATTGCTCAAACAGGTAAACCACACACCGTCGGAAAAACGTTAATTTTGCCGGCAATAAAAGAAGTTATAACTACTGTGCTCCATAAACAGGTGGCAGACATAATTCTAAAAATTCCTTTGAGCAATAGTCCTGTGTAAAGACGAATTGATGAAATGGCTGAAAACATTGAAAAGTCATTGCAATCATCTGAAGACTAGTCAATTTTCAATTCAGTTGGATGAATCCACTTTAGCAACTAATGCAACATTGTTGCTGTCTTATATGAGATTTATTAAAAATGAAAAAATATGTCGAGAGCTATTATTTGCTAGAAATTTAGATACAGGTACATAAGGAGAAACCATATTTATTATTATTTATAACACCGGAAAAGTTTTGTGATGAAAAAGGAATTTCCTTGAAAAATATTACATCAACTGTTACAGATGATGCTCCAGCTATGACGGGGTGTCAAAAAGGCTTCATAGCGTAGTTAAAAAACAAAATTGTAGATGTGCTTGCTGAACATTGCGTTATACGTCGACAAAATTTGGTTGCTAGAAATTTAAGTGAACGACTGTTTCAATCATTGCAACATGTCATAGGAGCAATAAATAAAATACGAAACAACTCTTTAAATGACAGATTATTTAATCAACTTTGTGATACTAATGATGAAGATTTCAACCGAATCTCTTCCGATCTTTCACATAAAAAGCTTTGGCTATCAAAGATTTAAATAGTTAAATGCGCCTTCATCTTGAAAACTATGGCATTATTTTTGGATGTCTTCGTTTGCAAGGCGCTGACTCGCGCACACTAATGCAATAGCCTCATCTCTTATTATCTTACAGAAATTGTGTATACGACTTTCTCTGTCGCACAAATGAACACTGATTGCGAATGAGTGAGCTCACTTATTTGAGAATGGATACATTTCGGAGTGGTCATACTATGGTACGGGCGCATCTAAGTATTTAAGTCTTTGTTGGCTATCAAAAGGAAATTGTCTGACTCGATTTTACAATCCATTTGACTCTGTCGTAGAGTTTTTGGAAAACAAAGACACAGAATTGAGCGATAACATCATCACATCAAAGAATGATATCGCATACCCGACAGATTGCTTAATGATATGAATCGCCAACTTCAAGGCGATGACTTGAACTCAATAAAAACAAAAAATGTCGACGCTGCTTTTTAGCTGCTTTTACACAAGAAGAATATCGGCAGACTTGAGTTCTATAATTTTCCCAATTTATCAGCATCCAGCTACAACGACGACTTGCTTGTCTACTGCCAACATTTGTAAAATCTCCACTGATTTCTAACAGTGGTAGAGCCACGCGGCAGCTTTGCTGTTGCACGTATGGGCCGGCTCAAACCGGGGTGGTACCACGACCTCACAGAATACCGGCGTGAAGTGGAAGCTCTGCTTCCGCGTTTCGTCTGATGAGTGCAGGTGGCCGGAGGCCCAAATCCCCCCCCCCCATCAACATGGTAGCGGAATTAAATAATGATAGACTACCCCAGGAGGGTACCAGCACCCCTGGAGAATCCCTCGCTGAGCATCCACGACCATGTTTCTCCACTTCTGAGCGTGGGTGCTCAGGCTGCCCCGCGTATTCTGGGGGGGGGGGCAAAATTCCGCTCAAGACTACAACTGCTCGGGGCAAACGGAGCAACAAGACCAAGGCGACCCCTGCCACGCTGTCCGTGAATTTCTGCAATATCAGGGGACTTCACTCTAACCTAAACGCCGTCCACTACCATCTCGAGACGGCGGGGCCGGCTCTGCTCTTTCTGACCGAGACGCAGGTGTCCTCTCCGGCTGATGTCTCGTATCTCTCCTACCCGGGGTACAAACTGGAACACTCCTTTGTGCCTCGGGCTGGAGTTTGCGTTTACGTCAGAGAGGACATCTGTTCTCGACGCCTCCACATCCATAAGTCGAGTGGGCCTGACGGAATCCCCCCAATTGTGCTGAGAACGTGTGCTCCAGAGTTGGCACCGGTTTTAACACGTCTTTTCCGGTACTCCTACTCCCTAGGCGTAGTCCCAAAATCATGGAAGACGGCTTTCGTCCACCCGATCCCTAAAAAGGTGACCGCTCAGACCCGTCCAACTACCAGCCAATCGCCATCACCTCCTTGTTCTCCAAAACAATGGAGTCCATTGTAAACTGCCAGCTCATGAGGTACCTTGAGGATCACCAGCTGATTAGTGACCGCCAATACGGTTTTCGCCGTGGTCGGTCAGCTGGTGATCTTCTGGTCTACCTCACTCACAGATGGGCGGAGGCAGTAGTAGTAGTAGTACAAGGGAGAGGCATTGGCCGTTAGTTTATACATTGCGATGGCCTTCGATCGGGTTTGGCACAAAGCGCTTCTTTCGAAGCTCCCTTCCTATGGGCTTCCCGAGAAATTGTGCGATTGGATCACCAGCTTTCTTGCAGATCGGAGCATCAAGGTCGTTGTAGACGGTGCAAGCTCCGATTGCAAGCCTATTAATGCTGGTGTTCCACAGGGCTGCGTGCTATCGCCAACGCTGTTTCTTCTGCATATTGTAACGATCCCCCCCCCCCTCTATTGTATATAAAAATTATAATATTAAAAATATCCCTTTTTAAATAACATTATATATATGAGACCAGGATTATTAAAATAAGTTTTGATCTTTCTAAATGATCTTTCAAAAGGTTTATCAATAGGCCGTTTTTAATAATTTGGCGTGATCGTCTTAGTTAGGACCCTTATTTACGTTGTGTTTGTTTAGTAACTTAGTTCTTTTAGGTGTCGTTTGGAAGAATGAATATTCACTAGAGCAATTGAAAGCTGTTGGTAGTGCCTTATAAGCTAAGTGAACCCCGTTCGCGAAGACAGGGCTCGAGAAAGGTTAAGAACATAAAACGTCCCTATTCCACTTGCATCAGGTTTACATTATTAATTTATTATTATTTATCCCTTCCCGCTTGGAAAAGGCTCACAATATATTTATACAAAAATACCCGATACAAGGGCTTCGCTCTCCTATATTTATTTAAAAAAATGTAGGGGAGGTACACGGCCCCACACACGCCGTGCACGGTGAGCGCCAACCATTTTGATGCACTCCCCCCGGAAGGGAACGCTAATTCGGGAACTGGACCGTAGTCCACAGCAAAATAACTGGCGAACCAGTAAAAGAGGCTTGGCCCCTTGTTAGTGCGTAAGCACAAACATCGACCGAAGTCGCGCATGTCAATGCGTGTAAACGCCATACAGAATACGAACGAATCCAGCCACAGTGAATGTACGTCACACGGTTTAGGCAAATAGGCACACTGGCCTTAAATCCTCCGTGAGCGCCACTACCTGCCAGACCGCCGCTCCTGCAGACGTGATGTAAGTGTATGGCATCACCACCAATTGCATGATCAGCACGGCTACTAGCCGCAGAGCGTGTCATGAGACTACTGCTCACCTCAAGGGAATGGGGTCCCACGTTGTGCGGCTTTCGGCCGCAGCCTTGAGAGTCTCCTCAGATCCTCCCGCCAGCTACCACCCGCATGAGGTCGACACATATGCTCCACCAACCAATACAACGGCAGATATAGCCAAAAGGCAGTTATAAGATAAGAGTAATAATTCGCCATCAGAAAGGGTTTGTGTCACTGACGTTGAGTAAATGCATTTTCGATCATGTTTGTCTCACCCACCAACAAGTTGCCTTCAATCATTCAAAGGTGGGAAAGTTACAGAGAAATAATATTATGTTGTTATATAAAACATCGTGGAGGGCAGACAGTCTGCAGCCCCACAATGAAGGGACCCGACTTGGGCAAAGCTACTTAGGTGTGAGTCAAACCAAGACGCAGAGAGCGCCACTGAGAATTACGTCCCACCAAACAACCATCGCAGAGACGCAATGCTGCAGAACGCAACAAGCATCAATACGACTATCGTCGGGCTTACACTATTCCAAGGTCCCCCCATACATCCCAGCAGACATCACCACCCGCATACCTCCATCGATCAGAACCACAAGAGAGCGTCGAATCAGGCGCAGCACACCCGCAGATCCATCACAAAACGCAATACCGCAAGTAGCAGTAAGCATCAATGCAATTATCGTACGGATGGCGCCCCTTCACAACACATCCACATGATCCCTTCGACTTTGGTAACAAAGTTGGTATTGTTGTTATATAAAAAATGTCACCAACGTATCATAGTAGCACGCTACTAAGACGCCAATGAACAAAACTCCACGTATCATAGCGCTAATGCACTAAGACATGAAGCTGAGTATGCCTGTTACACTTAAAAGTGCTACCAAACACACTCATCATCCCCATCCGAAAGATAGACGACATATCGCTATGCGCAACGACGTCGCCCACAAACGGTATGGGTGTGCGATGTCCACGGGAAAGCCGTATTGCTACAACAAACCCGCTTACCACCGACACTAAGATGTTAATTGATTACCTCCATCGACCAGAACATCAGGAATGCGTCGAATCAGGCGCAGCACACCCGCAGATCCATCACAAGACGCAATACCGCAAGTAGCAGTAAGCATCAATGCAATTATCATACGGATGGCGCCCCCTCACAACACATCCACATGATCCCTATCGACTTTGGTAACAAAGTTGGTATTGTTGTTATATAAAAAATATCACTAACGTATCATAGTAGCACGCTACTAAGACGTCAATGAACAAAACTCCACGTATCATAGCGCTAATGCACTAAGACATGAAGTTGAGTATGCCTGTTACACTTAAAAGTGCTACCAAACACACTCATCATCCCCATCCGAAAGATAGACGACATATCGCTATGCGCAACGACGTCGCCCACAAACGGTATGGGTGTGCGATGTCCACGGGAAAGCCGTATTGCTACAACAAACCCGCTTACCACCGACACTAAGATGTTAATTGATTACCTCCATCGACCAGAACATCAGGAATGCGTCGAATCAGGCGCAGCACACCCGCAGATCCATCACAAGACGCAATACCGCAAGTAGCAGTAAGCATCAATGCAATTATCATACGGATGGCGCCCCCTCACAACACATCCACATGATCCCTATCGACTTTGGTAACAAAGTTGGTATTGTTGTTATATAAAAAATATCACTAACGTATCATAGTAGCACGCTACTAAGACGTCAATGAACAAAACTCCACGTATCATAGCGCTAATGCACTAAGACATGAAGTTGAGTATGCCTGTTACACTTAAACACAACTACAAAACTAGCAAGTACTTTCAATCATCACTATATAAATCAAAACTCTAGCACATTAAAATCAAATAATCATAAGCCACAACACAGTTCTAACTTGAAAAGTATGTTCCTTTATCCAGTAGATAAGTGTGAAATAATAGACATAGTTAAAAAATTAAAAAACAAACCCAGCTATGGATATGATAATATACCCATTAGAGTAATCAAAGAAAGCATATCCTTTATTGCTGACCCGCTTGTATATATCATAAACATAATGTTGGAAACAGGAGAATTTCCTAATTCCTTGAAAAAAGCTCTCATAAAGCCATTATATAAAAAAGGATCACGGCACGACATAAATAACTATAGACCAATTGCACTGTTACCAAGTTTTTCTAAAATATTTGAAAAAGTAATATATATCAGAATCACAAAGTTTTTAGATATTAATAATATTCTAAATAAAAACCAATACGGATTTCAAAAGAATAAAACTACATTTCTGGCAATATATAAACTATTTAATAGCATTTGGCATAAAATCAATGATAAAAAACAATGTTCTGCTCTCTTTATTGATATGTCAAAAGCGTTTGATTGTGTAAAATATGACATTTTGCTTAATAAATTAGAAGGCATAGGAATAAGGGGACTATCACTTAAATTAATAGAAAATTATTTAAATAATAGAATGCAAGCAACTGTTTTTGAGATATATAATGAATCTACAAAAATGGTTGAGGTAGTTAAATCTGAATTTGAAAATGTAATACTGGGTGTACCCCAGGGCAGTTTATTGGGGCCTCCTTTATTTTTATTATATATTAATGATCTCCCAAACATAGTTACACACCTATGCGTAATGTATGCCGATGATGCAACTATATTTATTTCTAATGATGACTTAAATGAATCTGATTATGAAAATGAAATAAACAAAACATTAAAAACAGTTACTGATTGGCTACAGTCAATAAACTTAAAAGTAAACCTGTCAAAAACCAAACTCGTACAATTTAGAAATTACAAAAGTGTACCCGCCAAATTAAATATAACCGTGAACGATATAGCGGTCGAAGAAGTAATGAACATAAATTTTCTAGGAGTCGAAATAGATCAACATCTAAACTGGAAGGCACATATTGCAAAAATAAACAAAAAGATATTCAGTGCGTGTTACGCATTGTCCATCCTGGCAGAGACTACAAATATAAGTGTTACTAGAGATGCCTATTTTGGAAGCGTTTATCCACTTCTAACTTACGGTATCATATACTGGGGAAACTCTACAGATATACAATCCACATTCGTTCTCCAGAAAAAATGTCTTAGAACAATATATAACATGCATAGTACTGAATCATTAAGAGATGTCTTCAGAACAAAGGGTTTCCTAACACTGACTGGAATCTTTATCCTAGAGTTATGTTTATTTGTTAAAAACAATATGCAATATTTTAATTTGAAATATGATTCAAAGAAAAACATTCGCAATCAATATAAATATGATATAAGCTTGCCTATTATTAAAAATATGATTTACTATAAAAGTACCTACATTACTGCTATTCGTGTATACAATCAGTTACCACCAGCTATTAAACAATTAAATGGAAATATGTTTAAAAAAAAATTAAAGAAATTGTTAATTGAAAATGTTTTTTACAATCTCAATGAGTATTTTAATAAAATAAATGTTAGTATGTAGTAAATTTAAAAGTTATTCTTTTTTTTTTTATTGTTGCATACCCGAAATGGGTAAACTGTTGAGCCTAAAACTATATGTTTTTTGTACTAAGATCTTATTGTACACAGTTATGCAATAAATGTATCTTTATCTTTATCTTTATCTTAAAAGTGCTACCAAACACACTCATCATCCCAATCCAAAATATAGACGACGCATCGCTATGCGCTACTACGCCGCCCACAAACGGTATGGGTGTGCGATGTCCACGGGAAAGCCGTATTGCTACAACAAACCCGCTTACCACCGGCACTAAGATGATATGTCTAGGACACATCGGTTAGCGAGTCCAAGTTTACCTCGGACCAATTGCTCGTGAAGCAGCACACACGCCACCATAATATTCCTTTTCAAGTCCCTAATAAGAACTAGTCATTTTGCTACAGTACTAGGAGCAGTCAGTCACCCGACCACCCCATACAATGCTTATGCATCAAGGAGACCTCCTATAATATTGCTTTTGTATCATAGACCTTACTTTCATAAGTCATGTATATATAGGATTCGAACCCATGACCCTACTATTGTAATGCATATTAATCATAGAGACCTTCTATAGTATTGCTTTTGAATCATAGACCTTACTTTCATAAGTCATTCGTATATAGGATTCGAACCCACGACCCTACTATTGTAATGCATATTAATCACAGAGACCTTCTATAGTATTGCTTTTGAATCATAGACCTTGCTTTCATAAGTCATTCATATATAGGGTTCGAACCCACGACCCTACTATTGTAATGCAAATTCATCATGGAGACCTTCTATAGTATTGCTTTTGTATCATTGAGTTTAATATCATAAGTCCCTAATATAGGACTAGTCATTGTGCTACAGTACTTCAGGCAGTCGGGCTCCCGACCACCCCATATATATGTACAACTGCAGGTATGTATCTCCGGCACCTCATCCATACAAGACGTCTATACGTGAACACCTTCCATAACTTAGGAAAATTTTCTTTAATACATGAACTCCTTCAACAACTTAGAAAATTTCATCTATTCGTGAACTCCTTCCACAACTTAGAAAAATTTTCTTTTATACACGAACACCTCCCATGACTTAAACAATTTTTAACAAATTTTCTAATTATCTTATAAACGTTATTTAACTTAATTTTATAATATTTTTTGACTTGTATTTCTATTATTTATCTTATTTTAAATATTTTTTACAAGTTTTTATAATAAATTTACTTATTACGAGAAACAATAATTTTGCCTTTAATTTGCTATGTTATTGGGATAATGTCTGAAATATATTAACTTTATGTTTATTAATTTAACTTTATTGCTTAATATATATCTTTTAAGACTATTTTTGACGCCCCTTTATATTGAATTTAATTATTAATAATAATATTGAGCCGTCACAATATCAATGATATGTTGCATACCCGTAACATTCATTGCTATGCAGATGACAGCACTGGTGATGCTCTTTACATCGGCCGAGCCAATATTTCTCGGGAAAACGTCTCCGAGTGCCGGGACAAACTTGTGTCTGAAGTCGAGTCTTTGCTGAACAGAGTCTCGGATTGGGGACGACTAAATCTAGTCCAGTTTAACCCCCATAAGACACAAGTTTGCGCGTTAACCGCTAAAAAGAACCCCTTTGTCGTATCCCCTCAGTTTCAAGGCACTCCCCTTGTTGCCTCAGCCAGTATCGGAATCCTCGGCGTCGACATATCGAGTGACGTGCAGTTTCATGGTCACTTGGAAGGGAAGGCCAAATTGGCCTCTAAAAAGCTTGGCGTGCTCAGCAGAGCGGGACAGTATTTCATGCCGGCACACCGCCTGCAACTTTACAAGGCGCAGGTCCGGCCGCACATGGAATACTGTTCCCATCTCTGGGCTGGGGCTCCCCAGTACCAGCTCCTTCCACTTGACCGCATCCAGGGCAGAGCGGCTCGAATCGTCGACGACCGAGCGCTTTCCGATCGGCTCGATTCACTGGCGCTGCGAAGAGATGTTGCATCTCTTTGCGTATTTTATCGCATCTATCACGGGGAGTGCTCTGATGAATTGTTCGGATTAATCCCAGCCGCCAAATTTCGTGAACGCACTACACGGCAAACGTCCCGATACCATCCACACCATCTGGATGCTTGGCGGTCCACCACTGTACGTTTCACAAGGAGTTTTCTTCCGCGTACAACCTCTCTGTGGAATAGTTTACCACCGGCGATTTTTCCGGACCGATACGACCTGGGGACCTTCAAGAAAAGAGCTTACTCCTTTCTAAAGGGCCGGCAACGCACCCGCAATTCTCCTGGTGTTGCGGTGATCATGGGCGGCGGTAGTCACTTAACATCAGGTGAGCCGCATGCTTGTTTGCCCCTTCTTCTATTAAAAAAAAAAGATTTCATTGAAAGATTCCAGGACATTTTGAAGTTGGAAATACCAGACTGGGTGCTAGATCCTTTTTAAATGTCAAAATAGCAGTATCACCCCAACAGGAAGAAGAACTTAAAGAACTTACAACGAACGAGGAAATAAAAATCAAATTCAAAAATATGGCTATCAAGAATTTTGGCTATTAAAGTCAATCCCGCAGTTGTACCCTGGATTGTAGTCGGCCTTTCAACGTTTTTTGATAGCATTCCCATCGTCATGTTTGTGTGAACGTGGATTTAGCGCTGTGACAACGCTGCTTACTAAAAAAAAGAAATCGTTTGCATGTTACCGAACGCGACAACTTACGACTGTTTTTGAATAAAGCCGAACCTGACATTAGTTTTAAAACTAAAATTATATATTTGAATTATTTAATTATTAATTTGATTAAAATATATTCTTAATATTATAAAGTTGCGTTTTAATTGCTTTCACAGGTATGTAATAGTAATAATGTTTAGTTTAGAACGTTAGTTTATACACCAGAACCAACTAATATAGCACACCATAACTAAATTAATTAAAGTAATAAAAATGTAGTTATTAAGTTTTAGGTGTGTATAAAAAATTAAAAGAAATAAGTTTGATAGTCTCTGGTTTAGACAGTACCTAGTTTTTTTTTTGGCAAGGGCGAGTCCATTATCTACAGATTTACTTTTGAAAGTATTAAGTATATTATGAAATTATCCTTTATAATAATTTGTTTAAAAACTTTTCTCAATAGTATGTTTATAGAATATAATAATATGTTTTTTTAAGTTTTGAGAGAGTTTTTTTTTTTTAAGAGAATTTGACGGCAGCCTGAGTCGGCAAGCTGTCGATGACGATAGGACATCAAGATCGGGTCAATCAACACTTGATTCATTGTTTTCTTTAATGGTACGCACGCATATTTTTATGTATAAAAATCTATTTCAAACCTTTATATTAACAAATAATATAATACCGGAGCAGCAATTCACTGCCAGTTAAATTCCGGCCAAAAATACCGTTAGAGAGTAGTATATTTCTTGCTGCAGCCGGTACATTATAGGGTATAATAAAGGATAGACATATTCAGTTCTACTTTCAAGGATACGCGTCATAACTTTTTGTTACTAATTATTTCTGTGTATAACTGTTCAGTGATGTCTCAGTGATTGCAAAAATGTTCTTTGAGAAAGGGGACAATGCTCTCTTGAAAAAACTACATACCGATTTCTCTTCTGAGCGCGTCTACGTGCTGTTTTTGAGAGTCATTACGAATCGTTCCGCACGCAGACTCGATGACTTCCAGCCTCTCACACAAGCTGATTTTCTAAAAGGATTCAGTACCATAGGTCACATACATACCCTGCCATTTTGCCTTACGTATGTGGACTATGAGAAAGCCTTTGATTCCGTCGATATATTAGCGGTGTTGCAGTCCCTTCAGCGGTGCCAAATTGACTGTCGGTATATCGAAGTGCTGAAGTGTTTGTACAGTGGGGCTACGATGGCTATCGGAGTACAGAACCAGAGTACGAAACCTATCCAACTGCAGAGAGGTGTAAGACAGGGTGACGTTATACTCCTGAAATTCTTCACCGCTGTATTGGAAGACGTTTTCAAGTTACTGAATTGGAAAGATACGGTATTAACATCAATGACGAGTACATCACTCACCTTGAATTTGCCGACGATATAGTCCTTATGGCAGAATCGCTAAAGGACCTAAGCACTATGCTCAATGACCTCAATAGTTTCTCCCCCTTAAGATGAACATAGACAAAACAAAGGTCTTGTATAATGTCCATATCATTCCTATGCCGATAGTTGTTGGGAGCACTAAGCTTGAAGTTATTGACGAGTATGTTTACCTGGGACAAATTGTTCGACTAGGTAAGTCCAACTTCGATCGAGAGGTCAATCGACGGTTTCAACTCGGCTGGGCAGCGTTCGGGAGATTACGACACATCTTCTCGTGTGCTATACCTCCAAACCTGAATACGAGACTGCACAACCATTGCGTGTTGCCAGTGATAACTTACGGAACTGAGACGGGGTCCGTCACTGCTCAAGGTCACTCAGTGAGTTATGGAGGGAGCTATGCTCGGTGTTTCGCTGCGTGATAAACTTAGAAATGAGGATATCCGCAATAGAACCTAAGTTCTGACATAGCCCAACGGATTAGTAAGCTGAAGTGATAATGGGCTGGTCATATCGCTCGAAGAACCGACAATTGATGGGGAAAGGTTCTCGAGTGGCAGCCTCGTACCGATAGGCGAAGTGTAGGGCGACCCCCCACTAAATGGACTGACGACCTGGTAAGACGTGTATGAAGTCGATGGATGCATGTGGTTCAGGACCGTGCTCTGTGAAGTTCCTTGGGGGAGATCTATGTTCAGAAGTGGACTTGTGAAGGGATTTAGTGATGACGATGATCCTCAGGATTGAATTTCGGTCACGGTGGCCAGTTACAGGGAGATTAGTCAAGGCAAGATTATAGTACCCGAGTGTATGTGTAAGCACAGAGGTGCACTCCCTACTGCCTCACTCTCATGGTCCGTCCGTCTCATGGAATGGTAAATCGACACGACCGGAGAGAGAGATAAGGCGCAGAAATAACGGCTTTACATAACAAAAGTAATAAATGCAACTGTATTTTGATTAGTAATCAGGATTTTTTTACGTAATGTTACGCGTCTAAGTTGACGTCTGGCACTAGCGCCATCTGGTGTTGGGTAACAGAGCGAGGAGAGCTTTCCAAAAAATGACATGACTAATCTTTCGACCAACAGTCACAACATCTAGTATCGAACAGAAGAAATAAGCTTTCTAGAAGCCCCCACACTCGAACTTTCTGCGTCTGGTCGGTCGGCGCACGTATCTACGGGAATATTCTGGATGTTTCGGTGTAAACGTGTATTTAAACCCGCTGCATGCCACGATCGGGGCAGTATCGAATTTGGCGAGACAAGCGAAGCTTCGGAGCGAAATAAAGTGAATCAGTGTGATTAATTATCAGTGTTTTAAGTTTTAATTGGTGTTCGGTAATAAAAGTGTAAATTTTGGTAATTCAATCGGCAGTTTTTATTGTCACGAACCTCAAGCTTGTAACAATAATATTAATTTTTATATTAAAATGACGTTTTGTGATAATATATATACCACTGACCTTTATACATATATATTATATACAAGTAATTTATATTATGACGATGATGATATATATATTATGACATCAATAGTTTTGGACTCAATTACCTTGAATCCAGGCCAGAATCCAAAAACAATTAAATTTACATATCTATTAGGAATCTATGGTATACATTGCCAAATGTCAAACTAGGAAAAACTAGGCACATCGATTCACTCTTAAAAAAATCGATCTCTGAATCGATTTGAATCGAAAACACTGGAATTGATTATCGATTAAATCGAGGATTAAATGATCGATTTTCGATTAATCGCGACATTTTCAAACATGAAATTTCAAGAATTTGCGATTTTTTTTAATTGAACTTTAAATTTTTTTTAATAAAATATTAGTAATATTAATAACTAACATTATTAATATTCCTTTTAACCACTCCTGGTAAGCTTGAAACGCTTGTGTTAGTAGTGGTTTGCACATAAGCCACTCGATCCTTTTTTACAAAGTGATTCCATGTATCACTTTTATTTGACATTTTAGGCTAGAAACAACAACAATATATTAACAAAAGTTCAAACTGCAACGTACATTTCTCGATAAATCTGTTTCAATCTAATAACTCACTATTTATCAAATTGAAGTGAATGCTACACGAACACAATACTGGTTATTTCCTTACTATAAACCTAACTACAACATATAATATTTATTTACAGTATCTAGGAATTTAAAAAGTACTCCGTCTGTACTTACAGCTCACAGTATGTACGTTTTTGATAATAAATAAAGTAAATTCACAAGTTCACAGTACAAACAGGTTCACAGCTATAATATTATACTGTAGTATGTATATGTAGTCTTTGTTCACAACACAGATTAGGTTAGACCAACAGGTAAGATTAGAATTAGAATTTTAGAAATGAAAACGAAATGACAACTTTTCGATATTGTTTTGATGCGTTCGTAAATATTTATTTTATTCAAATATATATTGAGTTCAAATTATCAACCAAGTACGACCGGTTGTTTTTGCGTCCCCCAACAGCAAAAAATAAAAAAACTGCGGTATCTGACCCAGCCAGTTTGGGAATTTTATCGCTAGTTCTTGAATCAGATGAATCAGTCCGATTCGAGAGGTTTTTGGATCGATTCAGCGAATCGATGCGGTGCTCGTAATCGATCTAAAAGATCGATTATTTTACGCCAAAGAAGCGATTTTTCGATTAATCGATTTAAGATCGACATGCCTAGGAAAAAATAATAAACATAAAAATAACCTTAGTTTTTTAATAACTTTAAATGTAATAATGAGATTATTTAACCTTTTAAAAAATCTCCGGCTAAGTTACACTCAAGCAATACGAAATTACTCTGATAATTATACGCCGAAACCTTTACGAAGCTTAAAAGCAAAGTCTAACAGAAATTATGTTCAGTATTATGTAGATTCTTGTAGAATAAGAGCTATTGGGGGAAATGGTGGCAATGGTTGCATTTCTTTCTTGAGTGCTTGGTGTAAGGAACATGCTGGACCCGACGGTGGTGATGGAGGGCACGGGGGCCATGTTATACTACAGGTATGTTTAGAATTGATTAGATTCAGTACAATTGGATTACTTATTGCTTATCGTATTAAGTGTTACGTGGTCTCAACAACACTGCTGTTACATTGTGGTTGTAGCACTAATGGGTCGACTCGACCGGGGTATACCATCGTAACATTAATATTGATATGTTAGTGTTTGTAAAACAAAAATTTGCATGTCTCCATTAGAGACTTAGTATGTAATACATAGATTTAATAGTATCTCATGTAACATACATACCAAAAAGCAAATAAATAACATTACACGCACAGAATACCAATATAAAATAGGAACTTAATGCTGCTGTGTTTTATAGGAGGAGTATAGAGAACTGGAGATTGTTTTAGTGGATACGAGGGATTACATTTTTGTCTTGCCACAGACCACTACCTTTAAGACATATGATTAATGCAAGATTTATTTTTGAGTTTGTTATTTAAATTACAGAGATATCACGAAGTATAATAAAAACCTTCTAGTAACCTACTAAAGTAATAATAAAAACCTACTAATCTACATAAACGGTATTTTTGTAATAAAATAATGTACTTCTCCAGGCATCACACACAGTCAAGAGCTTGAACCACTGCAAATCAGTGATCCAAGCAAAACATGGAGAACGTGGAGATAATAAGGACTGCACTGGGAAAAATGCCCAGCATGTTATTGTTCCAGTGCCACTTGGTATATCTAACTGTTTTTTTAATTTATTTATAGAATTTGTTAACTCCAAAATATTCATTAGATAACACATTTTAAAGGCTGACCCTTCTATGTTTGAATACCAACTAACACAACTTATGTAAAATGACAAAATATTGTTTTTCGAGTTGTGTATCATCTTCTCTACTACAGCATAAATGGTTCAGCTCAATTATAGAAGGACCAATCTCACATAGAATACATACCTTTATAACATGTATGTCGCCCATCTATCGACTCTTATACACCTCTGGATATATGTGGAGTACTACAGACTCCCATTTAGCACAATCTTGACACACAGAATAGCATGAAATATCAGTACAATTATGCAGTGTTCCTAGCAGCTGTATGGGGTATAGGAGAGAACTTTTTTACTGGTAATGAGGTATTGTATGGGCCTCAGTATCCACTTGCAATGGGGTGGACGTGGGCTTTTTTGTCACCCTTATTCTATAAAAAAGACTTCCTCGTTGGTCTAGTGGTTGTAGTAGTACAACTGCTAATCATGAGTTCCTGGGTTTGAATCCCGGGTCGTGCCAAAAAATCAATAATTGAGTTATTCTGTCAAGAAATTCTCAGTAGCTGCCCGGAGTCAGGAAGTTGGTGGTGTCTCACCCCCGTGCCTCAGAAAGCACGTAAAGCCGTTGGTCGTGCGTCTGGTCTCTCTCCCGGTCGTGTCGGTTTACTGTCCCATTGGATTATGAGAGTGAGGGAATGGAGATTGCACCTGTGCTTGCGCGTACACTTGGGCACTATAATCCTGTCCTGCGCCGATGGCTAGCCTCCGTTGAGGCAGGCCGCCGTAGCCGAAATTCGGTCTGGATGACTATTATTATTATCTATAAACAACATAGGGTTGCCTTATACATTACTTCAGACAACTTGTTTATTTTTTCGGAAAGGTGTTACTGTCCATCTCCTATTATGGCACTCATGGGATGATATTATGGAGAATTTAATTCTTCTAAGCTGCCACTACACATAATTTAATTAATTTTCGTTAATTAATTAGCTTTAACGATTTTAGAAAGTGAAGTTGTTTAAACCCGCTGGTACTATGACCTGTGACTATCTCTTTAGTCTAGTGGTCGTATAAACGTGGTTGCTGTTCATGAGGTTCTGAGTTTAATTCCCGGGATGGGCCATTATCGGATTAGTTTTTCTGTCAACAAATTCTCAGTAGCTGCCCGGAGTCAGGAAGTTGATAGTGTTTCACCCCTGTGACTTGGAAAGCACGTAAAGCCGTTGGTCCTGCGCCTGATCTCTCTCTGGTCGTGTCGGTTTACGTCCCATCGGACTATGCAAGTGAGACAATAGTGAGTGAGCTTGTGCTTGTGAATACACTTGGGCACTATGAACTGCACATATGACTGGTCTTCGTTGAAACTGGCCGCTGTGACCGTTGTGACCAAAATTCCGCGCTAGAGTACATTAATATAGTGACCACAGAAATAGTAATAACAAGACAATAGAAATTAATTAGCGCTCGATTACTTCCAAAACTGATGTCGCCACGTCTTTATGCCTGCAGCTGTATTACAAACCTACACTATGCACAATGGTATCTAATGTTTAACATTATATTGCTTGGTGAGTTTGTAAATGTCACGTTTGTCGCGTATTAAGGTAGAATAAAAGCAGCAATCAAACTAAGTTGTACAACTGGTGTGTGTTGCCAGTGATGATCTACGGAACCGAGACGTTGTCCTTCACTGCTGGCCATATGAGGACGCTCAAAGTCGCTCAGCGAGCTATGCAAAGGGCTATGCTCGGAGTTTCTCTGCGTGATAAACTTAGAAATGAGGATATCCACAGTAGAACCAGAGTGACCGACAGCCCAACAGATTAGTAAGCTGAAGTGGCAATGGGCCGGCTATATAGCTCGAAGAACCGACAACCGTTACGGAAAAAATGTTCTCGAGTCTCGAAAAAGTCCTCTCGAGAGTAGAAAGAGCCTCGTACCGGTAGGCGAAGTGTAGGGCAACCGCCCGCTAGATGGAGTGACGACCTGGTAAGACATGCAGGAAGTTGATGGATGCAGGTGGCTCAGGACCGTGCTTTGTGGCATACCTTGGGGGAGGCCTATGTTCAGCAGTGGACTTGTGAAAGGCTGTAATGATGATGAACCATCCAATTATGACTGGGACCTATTCACATATGGCTTTATAATTCTGATGATATAGCAAACATTGAAGATTTATTCAAGGTTTTTACTGTGCAGGTACCATTGTAAAAGACTCTTCTGGGCGTGTCATTGGTGACCTTTCGGCAGACGGGGCGATGTTCATAGCGGCGCGGGGTGGGGCTGGGGGGAGGGGCAACAAATTCTTTCTCACCGACACACAACAGGTATGGTGTTAGGGAATGTAAACTACAGCTAATGCCTTGCTTCTATAATTATAAATCTTAACCGCCTCCAGAAGTACCCCTGAGATGATAGGCATGACTAAGAGCGTAGCGTTCCACACCAGGAATTTACCTCTCTCGTAAGGGACCAAAATCAAAGTCAAGACCACCTGGCTTTCTGTCATTATCTGTAATATTTCATCCTTATAAAAGACCTGCCATGCTTGGCTGACGCAGTTTTTTTTACTGTTTTGATTTGTTATTAGATGCTGATAATCAAAAATCTCACCATGCCTACGCGATGATATGAAGTAGTTGACACTTTTATACCGCCACTACATCATCATCATTACAGCCCTTCACAAGTCCACTGCTGAACATAGGCCTCCCCCAAGTAATGCCACAAAGCACGGTCCTGAGCCACCTGCATCCATCGACTTCCTGCATGTCTTACCAGGTCGTCACTCTATCTAGTGGGGGGTCGCCCTACACTTCGCCTACCGGTACGAGGCTGCCACTCGAGAACCTTATTTCCCCAACGGTTGTCGGTTCTTCGAGCCATATGGCCGGCTCGTTGCAACTTCAGCTTGCTAATCCGTTGGGCTATGTCGGTTACTCTGGTTCTACTGCGGATATCCTCATTTCTGAGTCTATCACGCAGAGAAACTCCGAGCATAGCCCTCTGAGCTCGCTGAGCGACCTTGAATGTCATCATACGGCCAGCAGCTCAAGCACCACTACACGGCTACTAAATATTCCACAAGGATCTAAAACAAAGGGAACATTTATAGAAGCAAGAGCTCTTCTGATAACATCGTTCAGAGGTTCAAAAAACCGTGACGGGACCACCTATCAAAAATATCATAGACTTGCCCCTTAATAGATTTAAAGGCGCCCTTTACAGGTGTCTAAATGATCATTGTTTTTATAATGTGAATGACTACCTAAATTTGACATGATGTGACACAACAGTAGTTACATATTTTAATTGCATTTTCAATTTTAATTATTTTTAAATTTGTATGTATTGGTATTATGTATTGGTAATTTGTAAACGATGACTATTTTATGATGAATATTTTAATTGAATTCGCTATTTCAATACAGTAAACTTAATTATAAGAAATGTATTTGCATGCTATCCATAGATGGCTGAAAAAGCTGTACTATACTTTGTGATAACCACCTTAGTGTAACCTTTTTCAAAGAAAATAAATATTCATTTCATTTCATTTCATACCAGCCTTTAGGGAGTTGTTTCATTTTAAATTGTTTTAGAGTATAACTTTTCATAAAAACTGTTTATGATGATGTATGGTTACATCACACATTTTTATTTAGTAAACGTTGCAATCTACTTTAGCCGGGCGTCGCGTGTATTTAAATTTACCTATTGAATTGCAAGCTGACGATCGGCGGTACGTCAACAACCGTCCTTCTGAACACCAACTACTCAAGGAAAGATCTGCCACTCTAACTTTATTAACTATTTTACTTTTAATTAAACTTTTAACTTTGGTGATCTATTCCTTCTGACGTGCTCATCATCTAACTACAACTCTTAAAAGTGTGTGACCTTACAAACCATACAGATGATTACCAATAAAGGCAGTCAAACGTCGACTGACTTGTACTATATTGTATAAATCTCTGCCTCCTTGCTATAGTGATCGTAAACGCGGTTACGATAACGAGGTCCTGGGTGCGAGTTCAGCACAAAGTAGCAGACGGAGATCAGGAAGTTGGCAATACAGAAATACGTATCAGGGAGATCAGGCTATCTCGCGTCGAATTACCGTCACATCGAACTATGAGAGTGAGGTAATAGAGTGTATATGCACCTGTTCATACACTTGAAAAATATTACTATCCTTCTAGGACAGTCGGGTAAGGTAACAAAAGAGCACACAGTCCACCTGATGGTAAGTATGCCCATGTGGCCCATAGACATCTACATTTATCCTCGATTAAGGATTAAAAAGTAGATGCGTTGTCACCCCTGAGCACTACGATGGAGTGCCTCGTTTCCAGTAAAAAAGGGTCTCTGGATCTCTACACTCACCATACGAAACTCGGCAGTATTAAGCTGGTATTCTGTGAGATCGTGGTCCTGCCGTGGTCGAGCAGACCCATTCGTGCTACAACCATAATATAGCTGCAGCGTGCCTCTACCACGTCTAAGTTTAAATCATTTTTGGCAGGCACCAGATGTAGCGGAGTATGGAGCAATAGGCGAGACCCAAGTGTACACGCTGGAGGTGCGGTCGATGGCTCACGTGGGACTCGTGGGCTTTCCCAACGCTGGGAAGAGCACGCTCTTGCGAGCCCTGACCAGAGCCAGGCCCACTGTAGCGCCGTACCCGTTCACAACACTTCGGCCACACATTGGTAAGTCAAGTAATCTAGGCTTTGTAATTTTATTTAGACACTAGCAATTCGGGGTGAATTCTGGATCTCGATAACAGCCACCTACCGGGTCTTATTGTGAATCAAAACCATTCGCGAATGAACACACATACAAATTTTCATCATAATCGGTCCACATAATAATTTCTTAAATTTACGCGAACACATTGTATAAAACCACTTATACGAATTTTATCGCGTTTAAGTAACTTATTTTTAATTCCCGACGTTTCAGGTGCTTTACAGCAGCCATGGTCACGGGGGGGACTAAGATGTTTGACGTCCCAATGTCATAGTTAGCCCGCCTACCTTCAGTTTTTGAATATTAATTTTTGGTCCGATTTACGCAAAACGAGCTTACAGTATCTTGAAGTCTTGCAGTGGTATGCTTGGGTTTGTGTTTAATTTTGTTAATTATAGGATCCCAAGCAGATGGCAGCACCCATCCATCTTCTCTTTCGAAATTAGGATGTTTTTTTAATTTCAATAGCCTCGCGTATCAACCTTGGTAGGAATCGGTGTTCTTTTGCGTGGATTTGTGGTTTATCAAATCTGATGTAATGGGGACGATCTTAAACATGTTCGCAGACTGCATATTTCCACATCGGTTAGGCCGTTTAGGAGGAGTTCAGTCACATACACACGGACAGAAGAATTATGTATATAAAGTATAGAATAGAAGAAGAATATATAGAATGTCTTCGAAATATTTGTTTTTAATTCTCGGACATGCAGGTTTTCTCACTAATAATAAATAATAATGTCCTCCATACCGAATTCCGGTCAAGGTGGCCACTTTCAACTTGGACTAGCCATTGTAGCAAGATGTCCGAAGAGATCAAGGCCAGGATCGACGTCTCCACGTGCTTTCCGAGGCACGGGGGTGAGACACCACCCACTTCTTCACTCCATGCTGCTACTGAGAATTTCTTGGCGGAAAAACCCAATAAGTGATTTTGGTTCAAACCGGGTTTCGAAGCCGGCACCTCATGTAGAAGCAATTGCGTTTACTACCATTTTACTAACGAGCAAGTCAAAGTTTTCCCACTATATTTTCTTTCACTGGCGAGCAGTGGTAAACTACAATAAACAATTTCATTGCTGATATGCTTCCATACAAACAATATTTGTGGTAAGCGCTTAGCCGGAGTTACTACGGCTCTTTCAACCAACGTGATATAGCAGCTTAATGCTGCTGTGTTTTGTATGGTGAGTGCCGGAGAACCGGAGACCATTTTTAATGGAAACAAGGCATCCCATGGGTTCCAATAATTGGCTGTTATGTCAGGAACACACAACGATTTTAAAGATGTTTTCACTTCAACAATGTCACTGGTTTCATATGTATCACCACGCGTCAAAATTCTCTATACCATCCTCACAATCTGGATGCTTCGCGGTCCACCACTGTGTGTTTTACTAAGAGTTTTCTTTCTCGTAAAATTTCTCTGTGGAATAGTTTACCACCGGCGATTTTTCCAGACCAGTACGACCTGGGGACCTTCAAGAAAAGAACTTACTCCTTTCTAAAAGGCCAACAACGCATCTGCAATTGCCCTGGTGTTGCGGATGTTCGTGGGCGTCGTTTGCCCCCTCTTCTATAAAAAAAAGTCCCATCTTCATAAACTATAGAATTCCACCAAGGCATCGTAACTGATGTTTTATTTTTATATTTCCAGGAATGGTGCCATACGATGACTATGAGCAAGTTGCTATTGCGGATCTGCCTGGACTGATACCCGGTTCGCACAAGAACTACGGTCTTGGTGAGTTGGTATTTATTGTAGAATGTGGTGTTTACCGTGCAGTGGCGATGTAAGAATATCCAGTTCCCGTATCGTCCCGTGCGTGTAGTAAGACGACAGGGGGAAAACTGGATATGGGGACCAGCATCTTCTTGATAACAACTCGAAGTTATAAAAAACTGCGGTCGCCAACTCGCTTGGAAAGCGTGGCAACTATGGAAAATATCAATGAGTCAATCTATAGGGAAAGCCTATATATTCAGCAGTAGACTGTTTTTGTAGACTGTAATGGTAATAAGATCCGTATGAAAAATAATAATGATGTATCTTACCTGGTTTGAAGAGCACCTCCCTCCCTCAATTGCGTGCACTATATGCACCACTGTACTAGGGTTCTAGTGGTCAGCCATCACAGAGTATTTTCTTCGGATGATGCCTCGTGTAGAGGCGAAGCACGTGACGTATTACCGTCGGTAGCGTTTCTTTCCTAGTGTAGTGGTGTTGGGAGTAGTGGTGACGGGGATAGTGCATGCTAATGAAGGGAGAGAGATATGCTCTTAATATTAGTTTGATGATCACCTCCTTCAGTGTTTCGTACTTAAGTAAGACACATCAAATATATTTTTCACACAAATCTTAGCTTATTTTTTCAACATCTTTAATTTTAGGACCTACTCAACACACCTACTAGATGACCTTTTTTACCGTCTGGAAGAAATAGGGTGTAACTTGTGAACGGAGTAGAAGCCTATGGCACTGATATTTTACAAAAATAATAACAAGAATTTTGAATAAAATCTATCAAAATACAAATCATATCCACCCTACTTTACAAACGGCAATAAAACAATAAATTCAGTAGGCATCTTTGACCTTGTCACTTCGCAGGGTCACAGGCTAGGGTGGATATGATTTGAATTTTGATCGATTTTTATTAGTTAATTTATTTAATTAAAAAGTTTTGTTTTTATTTTTTATAAAATATCAGTGCCATAGGCTTCTACACCGTTCACATGTTACACCCTATTTTTACCAGACGGTAGAAAAGGTCATCCAGTATATACGTAAATGAGTTGCGTTGTCGGCTCCGTGGCGCAGTGGCAGTGAATTGAGTTGAGGGCTAAAGGTCGCAGGTTCAAATCCCGCCGAATAGTCTACAAGTGATAGTTCCGGGTCTGGATGCTTGTCTTTAAGCAACTTATGTGTGTAAACTACCTCCAGTGGAGGTAACGCTTAAAAAAAGAGAAAGTAGAATGGTTAAGCAACTGAATTTCCATATCCTTTCGCAGGCATCCAGTTCCTCCAGCATGCGGAACGTTGCCGAGGCCTGATCTACCTCCTGGACGGTTCCGATGACCCTCTGCATCAACACCAAACCCTTAAGTTTGAGCTGGCACAGTACAGCTCAGTCCTGGCTGAAAGACCCAGCGTGGTTGTCATCAATAAAATCGATTTACCAGAAGCAAGGAAGAGCTTTGAGGAGATGAAACGGAAAATGGACGTCATCGGTATCTCGGCGAAGACGGGAATCAATTTGAGTGAACTTTTGAGGATAGTTAGAATAATGTACGATGGTGAAAATAACGAATCGTAATTTAATAATAAATGTTTAAAGTTGTAATTTGTTTTATTAATACATCTTTTTTAACTATTATAAGTCAGTTTCTTTGTTATAGTCACCCAGTTTCAAAGTAGACTAGCCATTTGCGCAGCACAGCGTTATAGTGCCCGAGTGTAGTGTACCATCCTTACCATCCGGATGCTTGGCGGTCCACTACTGTGTGTTTTACTAGTTTTCTTCCTTGCACAACTTCTCTGTGGAATTGTTCATGGGCGACGGTAGTCGCTTACCATCAAGTAAGCCACATGCTCGTTTGCCCCCTCTTCTATAAAAAAGCACAGGTGCACTCTCTATTGCTTACATAGTCCGATGGTACGGTAATCCGACACAAAAAAAGGGGTCGGGCGCAAGACCATCGGCTTTAAGTGCTTTCTGAAGCACGGAGATGAATGCCTCTAACTTCACAAAAACACAATAACTAGTTTTGGTTGCGACTAGGAACAACATAATCCGTATTCGCGCTTACGATCGTTAAACTAAGGAGGCAGTTCTCAAGTCACTTCTTATCAGATGGACTTTGTTATACAAGGTTATGTTGCAATAACCGACCAAAGCAGAGAAAGATCAGAATAATACAGGCAAATTGTGATGAAAAATTAATTAAAAAAAATCTCAAACCTTCTTTCCAACGACATAGGTTAAAGTAAACCCCTCGAAAACTTTGTAACGAAGTTGTGACTCATGAAATATACTTTTAAAAAAACGATTATCCGCCTTGCTACCAAGAGAATGACATATTGGTTATTATGCAGTAACTGTATAAATTTGCAGAGAAGATTTAGAATATGTAATGTAGGCAAATGGTTTAGAAAAATTAATTGAAAAAAATCTCAAACATTCTGTCTTTTTTACCTTTTAAATTCAAAATGCGTTACGTATTATTTTAGCTGATTTTACTGCACATACACATTCGTAAGGGTCGATCAGTATGCCAAAAGGTTGTTGCCCGTAAATCACATTCAATTGGGGATAATTTCAAATAAAAGTAGAAGCTTTATTTACTCGTATTTTCAAAAACTGCGATAACTGTATTACATTATACATTTGAACTTATGTTTAAAATATGGCTACCGTTTGAAAAATTACCCTGTGGAAACCCTGAGGGAAATTAAAAAAAAATATGTATATTCTTTTATATACACCTTTTTCATATTGTTATATTGACATCCGATTCTGAGCTGTGTTCAAAATTTCAAGTGTTGTGTAATTGGGAAGTAAGTTTAAAATCAATTAGTGAATTCGAATTGAACAGACATACACGAAATGGAGTAAATGAAAACGTATTAAAAACCTCATCCGATGACTGGATGATCTATTTCAAATCGCAGGTACTTTAAAAAAAAAAAGAAAATTTGTGAATATAATATAATATAGTCATATGGTCGACACACACGGTCAGTTCAACTGATCAATTCAAACTAGGACTATTGATATTTTTTAAAATCTCGGATTTTCGATATAACGATCATTATAAATATATCGATATCGGAGTTTTATACAAAAGTTTAACTATCGATATATAGAAAAGTCCTAGTACGAACTGATCAGTTGAACTGACCGTGTGTGTCGTCTAATAGGGTTTGTCATGAATAAAAATACAATAATATATATATTCAAAATACATATTTATTTACAATCCTTTCGAATATTTACTACAATTAGATCAGTTGTTGACTTATTAAAATAATTTATTCAGTCTAAAACATTAACTTAACTCTTTCACGTGATTTATTTTCGATCTGTGCATAAAACGATTCACAAATGATCACAATCGTTAAAAATATGTTGAGGCATACAGATAAATTATCGGTCTGTGATTTTTGAGTTTTTGTAGGCACTCCTTTCACATCTTTGTCTTCAGGAGTGACAACACATCTGTATTATGATTTTTATCGTTGATAGATTGTAAAACCTAAGTTGTGACTAAACTTAATCCACCACCTTATGGAGTGTAGAAGCAAGGAGTATAGTTAAAAATGTGTCCATCTGTAAGCAGTAAATAACTGTTCAAAAACTCTCCACAACAGCGCTCGAGTAGCTACTGGGATGAAATGAACTTAGCAGTTGTCGACGGTTTGAAGTGTGCTGCTAAACTGCTCAGTAGCTCTAAAATCTAAAATAATTTTATTTAGTAAATATAACCTCGAAAAATTCGTCCATCTCACTTATATTTTTCGGCACGTTCTTTAAAATTTACCACGTAGCTATAGTGGCGCCACCCTTATTTAACGGTTTTATGGACACTTTTTAATACACAGTCTGTACTCCTTACCTCTACACTCCATACACCACCTGGTACAGTGCCATTAAGTTATCTGTTCAGGTGGACAAAATTGGAACTAAGGCCGCCTTTTTATAAATGACATTTCGCTGTAAGCTAGTATTTAGTCTACGCTGTGAAGAAAGTGTCTTGTTTGATTTCGTTGTGAAAAGTGCAAATAAATATATACTGGGTGATTTTTATTACCGACTGGGAAAAAAAAGAGTATAACAGGTGAACGGAGTAAAAGCCTATGACTGATATTTTCCCTTTTTTTTCTCTTTTACATTAACATATTATGAAATTGATATATCAATAAATACTACTAACTGGGTGCGTATTATTTTAAGTTCAATAGTTTTTACAGGTTTATATATTTCGTTCAAAATTTGTTTTTATTTTTTATTACCTACCGGAAGTTTATTTCATATTAGTGGTATTTATTGATAAATCAATTTCATAATATGTTAATGTAAAACCAAAATAATTGAAAAATATCAGTGCCATAGGCTTCTGTATCGTCCACCTGTTACATCCCATCCTTTTCCAGACGGTAAAAAAAATCATCCAGGATATGGTCACCTATTTCCAAGGTAAATTTCTAACGTGGCAGTAGTAAGCTTTCCGCTAACGACTCTGTCAGCTGAACAGTAAAGTTGGTGGCTTCATAAGTGGCTACTCCGGCCCGTAGACGTAATAATTATACCATAGACAAATAACTTCAAACAGGGGACACTACAGATACATTGTCACCCCTCAGGACTAAGACGTAATGCCTTACAGCGTGCTGATATATTGGCTGTATACCCTTCAGATCGGGACACAGCAGTGCAGGCACCACATTTGACGGTAAAAATAGATAATATGGTGGTAACTAACCAGATAGACTTCACAATTGTTTTATAGAATAAGGTGACAAACGAGCACACATCTGATGGTAAGTGGATGGTGTGGACCATAGACATCTACATCTATCCTCGATTACGAATCAACACAGAAACACAGATGCGTTATCACCCGTGAGGACTAAGATGGAATGCCTCGTATCCAGTAAAAAGGGTCTCCGGTTCTCACCATACGAAACACAGCAGCATTAAGTTGCTATTTTACGCTGGTATTCTGTGAGAGCGTGGTCCTGCCCCGGTCGAGTCGACCCATTCGTGCTACAACCATAATATAGCGTGGCACTACAACGTACAAAACCAAAATCCAAATCAAATGTTCCACCATCTAGGTAACGATGTGGCTGTGTCGGGTCACAGCATTCACTGACCATCAAGACTGCGCAGATTTGTTTATCTACCCACATGACAAAACAAGGTGATGTATCTTACCAAGTCTATACTTATTCTATAAAAAATACTGCAAGTCTTTTTAAAACAACCAAAAGTGATCATTGTTAAAACGTAACGTATCGAAAAAATCGAAAAGCACAGACAAATATATTTGTTTCGTTATTATAGTAAAGTCAAGTTCAGGCGGGTCCAGGATGATGCGGGAGGAGGTTCTGCGGAGGCAGCAGTGGCGGCATCAGGTCGTTCTGCATCTTTTTCGCTTTCCTCGTCTTCTTCGGTTGTACTTTCATCTGCGGAAGTGTAAGAAGCACTTACATTAACTTCAAACTCAATAAAGATAATATTAATATCTTAACTATCGGAAAAATCGGACTAAAAAATTAATATTTAAAAACTGAAGGTAGCCGGACTAACTATGACATTGGGACGTCAAACATCTCAGTCCCCCCCCCCCCCCGTGACCATGGGTGCTGTAAAGCACCCGAAACGTCGGTATAGTAAAAAAATTAAAGCAATTAAACGCCGATAAAATCCGTAAATAATAGTTTTATTAAATTTAAAAAAAAACGCGTAAATTTAAGAAATCATTAATTAATATTATTAAATATTAATCACCGCCGAGTCTACTTCACTTGAGGATGCCTCGTGTAGAAACGAAACACACGTGTCGTATTAACAAGAGTGGTGTGTCTTTCCTAGTATAGTGGTGTTGGGAGTAGCGGTGCTGGGGATAGCGCACGGAATTGAGGGAGGTCCTCTTTTAATGAGGTAAGACACATCATCAAATCCATTATATACTATATCTATCATATAATACAAGAATCGCAGTCGGAAGTTAATTAAATACGCATCATTAAGGATAATCAGGTCAGATTTTGATCAAATTCATATGGGACCACATGGGAAGCACCAGCTTTTAGATAAAAAGAATCATCAAAATCAATTCACCTAGGAAAAAAGCTTAACAAACATAAAAGAGTACAGTCGAATTGAGTTTACGCGATTCTTAGCTAATAAATTCATAACATCTTTAATACTATATTTTCACTTAGTAAGTAATGCTTAATTCTATTAATTTCAAAATCGTTTCATTATGAATATTTCATAATACACAAGCTGGTCCGGTCGACATTGTTAGGCCCTTTCCAGTACGGGTGCAATGAGGGGCACTCCAACTTTATTTCAGACTTTTCACATTGTAAATACGTCATCATCGTCATTACAGTTTATTGTCCAATCATCATCATCATTACTGCTCTTCACAAGTCCACTGCTGGCCTCCTCCAAGGTATGCCACAAAGCACGGTCCTGAGCCACCTGCATCCATCGACCTCCTGCATGTCTTACCAGGTCGTCACTCCATCTAGTGGGGAGTCGCACCACACTTCGCCTACCGGTACGAGGCTGCCACTCGAGAACCTTTCTTCCCCATCGGTTCTTCCAGCTGGCCGCTGACCAGCCCATTGTCACTTCAGCTTATCAATAGCTAATAAATAATAACTATCACAATTTATTAATAACTTGAACAATATCCTGACCGTATGAGAAAACTCAACTGCGGATATACTCATTTCTAAGTCTATCACGCAGAGAAATTCCAAGCACAGCCCTCTCCATAGCTCGCTGAGCGACCTTGTGCATCCTCATACGGCCAGGCTATTATTCAAGTTATTGATAGATTTTCTCTTTTGGCACTAAACAAATATAAATTATGAATATAAAAAAAATCTGTCCCTAATTATAGAATTTGTTAATAACTAGACAACAGCGACACCTATCGCAGCGTAACCAATAATAACATAGCTATGAACTATCGTTTCGCCGTGTGAATATGACTTCAATTTGGCGCACAGTGTAAATAGGTAAAGTACATAAGTGAGCAGTACGTGAAGTGGTACAATACACGAGTGAGTAGTACGTGTAGTGGTACAGTACACAAGCGAATAGTACGTGTAGTGGTACAGTACACAAGCGAATAGTACGTGTAGTGGTACAGTACACAAGCGAATAGTACGTGTAGTGGTACAGTACACAAGCGAATAGTACGTGTAGTGGTACAGTACACAAGCGAATAGTACGTGTAGTGGTACAGTACACAAGCGAATAGTACGTGTAGTGGTACAGTACACAAGCGAATAGTACGTGTAGTGGTACAGTACACAAGCGAATAGTACGTGTAGTGGTACAGTACACAAGCGAATAGTACGTGTAGTGGTACAGTACACAAGCGAATAGTACGTGTAGTGGTAGAGTCCACAATGGAGTAGGATTATATGTGGTTGGTACCTTGTAGTGCACTTCTCGCACGTGACGGTACAGACTGGAGTACCAGCCGAACGCGGCGCTACATCGCTCGCACTGGTACGGAGTCTCGGTGGTGTGCATCGCCACTATGTGGTACTTCAGCTTGGCCGCGTTCTGTTCACAATGGACACTTGTAAAGGATCTAAGTGATAGGGATTTTTGTTTTCATGAAGAATTCATATTCGCAGACCACTTGGACACTCAGATATTTAGAATATAATAGAATAATTTTTATTTAATATAGATTTATACAAGAATATTTATAGAAAGTCATTTAACTTTTAACACAGGTTTGGAAAAACATCTATCTTGGGAAGCACCAATAATAAACCCAGCGCAGCAGCACGAGAAGCATAGTGTGGCCCGGCCATATAAATATATATGTATAAGCGAAATACCACTGATTGACTCATCACGAGATCTCTAAAACTGCACACGCGATAGACTTGAAATTTGGTTGTATAAGTGGTAACTCCTCGCTGCAGCTATATTATGGTTGTAGTACGAATGGGTCGGCTCGAGCGGGGCAGGACCACGCTCTCACAGAATACCAGCATAAAATAGCAGAATTGTTCGGACTAATTGCATCTGCACAATTTCACCATCGAACATCGCGACAAAACTCGCGATACCATCTCTATATCATCTGGATGACTTTCGGTCCACCACTGTGCGATTTAAAAAAAGTTTTCTTCCTCGCACAACTTCCTTGTGTAATCGACTACCACCAGAGATTTTTCCGGACCGATACGACTTAGGGACCTGCAAGCAAAGAGCCTACTCCTTTTTAAAAGGCCGGCAACACACCTGTAATTCACCTAGCGTTGCAGTTGTTCATGGGCGACGGTAATCAATTACTATCTGGTAAGCCGTATGATCGTTTGCCCCCTCTCCTAAAAAAACTGATAAAATTGAAATTATTAAAAAAGTGACTGTCTCATTGGTCTAGTGGTCGTACACGAAATTGCTGATCATGAGGTTCGGATCCCGGTTCAACCCAAAATCAGGGTATTTCCGTCAAGAAATTCTCAGTTGCCGCCCGGAGTTAGAAAGTTGGCGATATCTCACCCCCGTCTCTCGGAAAGCACGTAAAGCTGTTGGTCCTGCGCCTGATATCTCTGGTCGTGATAGATTACCGTCCCATCGGACTATGAGAGTGAGGAAGTAGAGAGTGCAGCTGTGCTTGCGTACACTTGTGCACTATAGTCCAGTCCTGCCCAGATGGCTCGTCTCCGTTGAGACCGGCCACCGTGACCGAAATTCGGTCTCAAGGACGTTGTTATCATTACAAATTTGCATTACCTGATACGACTTCCCGCAGACGTGGCAAAGGTTGTCTTTCTTCTCCTTATTACGGTGCACGTTCTGCATGTGCACGTAGAGGGACGTGTGACATTTGAAGGGCTGTAACATATATTTACATATACATACTCGTAAACCCAATAACATCTCAACCAAATGGCGACGATGCGAAAGTTCTATTCGGATCCATGGTTCACGTAGTATAATAATGTTGTAAGCCATAATTAATTCCACTAGCGCCATCTAGTATCGAGTAGCAGAGCTAGGAGATCCTTCTAGAAAAATCTATGGTAGAACTTTTCCACTAGAGCCATCTAGTATCGAGTGGCGGAGCTGGGAGAGAACTTTCTACACCTAGTCGGTCGGCACCGGTATGTGCTGAGCATTCTGGATGTTTCAGTAGAAAAGGTCCTACGTAAAGGCGTTAAGGACCGCGACCGAGGCAGTATTGAAGACTTCGGAGCCATATAAAGTGAACTAAAGCGTTAAGTTTGATTAAATAATCGTGTGTTTTAAGTTTTAATTGGTGTTCGGTAATTAGTGTCAATTTTGGTAATTCAATCGGCAGTTTTTATTGTCACGAACCCTGTAGCTCGTAACAATAATTAACGTCATATGATTTAGTGATGTATATTAGGGTGTGATGGGACTGACTTACGCTAAGTGGTAAATATCTCTTACATTATTGTAAAATAAAAAAAAATTATATATGTATACATAAAATGTTTTTTACAAACACTTATAAACTACTAATGTAATTATATTGTAGTGGCGATGTTAGAATGTTCACTATCCCGTATCTTCCCGTGGGTCGTAACAGGCCACAGAGGGAACTAGAAACAGGCATATTTTATGTAGTAGAGCCACGCTGCAACTATATTATAGTTGTAGCACGAATGGGTCGGCTTGACCGGGGAAGAACCACGCTCTCACAGAATACCAACGTGAAATAGCAGCTTAATGCTGCTGTGTTTCGTATGGTGAGTGTAGAAACCAGAGACCTATTTTACTGGAAACGAGGTATTCAATCTTAGTCCTCAGTGGTAACAACGCCTCTGAATTTCGATTATTCATCGAGGATAGATGTAGATGTCTATGGACTACAGCAACCACTTACCATCAGGTGGACTGTGTGCTCGTTTGTCATCCTATTCTATAAAAAATGCAGCAGCATCTTCCTAAAAAAACATAGAATATAAAAAACTGCGGTTGCTAAACCACCAGCCAAGCGAAGCAACTATGGTAAATATCCCCCCCTCCCCCCCTCCCCCCTCCCCCCCGTATGAGGCAATCCAGTAGAAGGTTTATGTTTAGTGGTGGATTTTTACGGGCTGTAATGATGGAATAAAGTAATTATATGTAAAAAAGTAGGCCTCCTCCAAGGAACGCCACAAAGCACGGTCCTGATCCACCTGTATCCATTGACTTCCTGCCTTACCAGGTCGTCACTACATCTAGTGGGGAGTCCGCCCTATGTTCAGCAGTGGACTTGTTAAGGGCTGTATTGGTTATGATGATGTAAAATAAGGTAACAGTAACAGCCTATATACGTACCACGGCTGGGCAAAAGCCTCCACATTTTTGAAAGGTCATGGAAGCTTAGGAGCTAAGAGGCCGTCGTAAGCGTGTGTAATTAATTTAGCAATTTATGACACTTAAGAGGAATTCCGGGTGGCGTTTAGTCGTTCACTCCTTACTTTCCGTACGGAACCGTCCGGACGTACCGAAGTCCGTACGGAACCGTCCGGACGTACCGAAGTACGGACGTTGTTAGGTCGGGGTTTTGGGAATGCTTTTTTGTTTAAAAACTTGAAAAATGAAGCTCAATCTATTAGATAATACAATAATAGTAAGGAATACGAGCGATGCTCGAACGCGACGGATGTTAAGTCTCGGCTGACTGAAGCCTTGACGATGGCAGCCTCTACTGTGTTCACAAACAATGACTAAACAAGTGGTAAAATTTAAAAATTTGCACAATCGACTTCAATATAAATAAAATTAGAACATCATCAATGTAGTCGAAGTCAATTAAATACGCATTATTAAGTTTAACTGGAAAACGATTGATCAGATCTTGATCAAGGAGTACAAGAGAAGCACCAGCTTTTAAATAAGAAGAAATTATCAAAGTCGGTTCACCCGTCAGTTCAAGTTCTGAAGTAACAAACATTACAAAAAAAAATGTACTCAAATTTAGTACCTCCACCTTTTTAAAGTCAGTTGAAAACCGCGTTTATATTTTAGGTTATAAATCATTGTGTGGTGGTGCTCACTACTAATATAGAACAACACGGGCCACCGGCGGATCGAGGATAGATGTAGATGTCTATGGTCCGCAGCATCCACTTACCATCAGGTGAACTGTGTGCTCACTTGTCAGCTTTATTCTATAAAAAAATGACACAGCAAAGACGCCTCTAACGGAGAAACCGAGGAGACAGTCCATCTGGACTGTGTGCTTGTATGTTAAATTATTTTTCTATTGTTCTATTTAAAAAAAAATTGGACCTTGTAGGCCATCCCCGAAACTTCCAGCTAATTTCAAACGCAAAGCGCTCCAAATGTCACCAAATTATGACGTTGAATACGAAATATCGAAATAATTTAACAAAATCAATTTTTTCTAAATTTTTAATTAGGTAGGATGGGGTAAGACAATCACGGGGGGAAGACTATCACAGTGTAATAACTCATTATACACAGCTTCCTACTCTAGTTTGTTATGCTAGTAAAGTAGGAAACACTCAAAAAGTTCTTGGCTCAAAACGCAGATGTCGCTACTTTACGTAAAAATGGTGAACATTACACAAATCTAAGTTGACATTTGAGGAAGCAAAACACGAGGTCGGCGTTTAGTGATAATAATAAAATTTTCGTGTGAAAAAGTGGTGAATTTGAAACCTTACATACGTAAGTATAATTGCAATAATACTAGCTTTTAAGTAATGATATTGGTACAACGTAAAACCAATTGATTTAAAAAATATTGATAAAAACAAATACATAACCTCTAAATCGCGAGGTGGGGTAAGACTACCAGTCCACTTGGGGCTAGACTAACATATGGTAGTCTTGCCCCAAGTCATGTGTTGTAAACATTTTTTTAGGAACTATATTTTTAAAAATTATTATCCACGGTACTTATTTTTACAAATTGGTTTGACGTTTGGATGGTTCCTAATATTGCTATCTCTCTGCATATACACAAGTCATCATTCGCTTGCCCTTTTCCCATTATTTGGGGTCGGCGTAGTATGTCTTTCACTTCCATTCCTCTCTATCAGCCGTCGTTTCCACGCTAACACCTTTCACTCTCATGTCAGTCCACACAGTCCATCCATCTTTTCCTCGGTCTTCCTCTGCTCACGTATACGTATCCGTCCACTTTCAAATTCAACACTCGTTTTGTGACATACCTTTCATCCCTCGGCATCACATGCCCATCCATGTCAATCTACTTCCTCCCAACTTTTCTGTCACTGTTTACTTTCAGGCTCCCTCCTATAAATTCATTACTAATTTTATCCATCCTTGTCACACCACACATCCATCTCAACATTCTCATTTCATTCACATGCAAACTTCTTTCATCCTTCTTCTTGACTTTTCCAAAAAACATATTTTATCCAGATATATATTTACATTGAGAGCAAATAACTTCTATGTTGTAAATAAATGTATTACTTACGTACGTGAATCAGAAATATTTATGATTCAAAGAGTAACGTATATATAAGTGCTTATTTGTTACTTTGTGCTCGCGGGAGGCCAATGGGGGGTTCAATTTGTCTGATTATTTCACAGAAAGTTGTGGTCGGTGTCAACGGATTCTGTTCCGCAGCTTTCCTGAACTTGCGAAACGAAATCGGCTTTTCCATAAATATTGCGCTTGGTGGATATTTTTTGTATGGGAAGCTATTTTGTTTCGCAGGTTCGGGGGAATTGCGGAGCGGAACTTGTTGTATTGATAGCAACCCTCTGTAAAGGTATCGAGCTGAGTTCCCTGTTGATTTCTCGTGAGCGTGAATTGGTAAATAGGTGCATATATATACGTTATTCTTTTCCTTTAAAAAAACAAGATTTTGCTATTTGTATTTCAGATGAACGCAAGATGGTACGAAATTATGTCCGAAAAACAGATAGAGCAACTAAATATACGCGTGATGACTTGTTGGAAGCTATCGGGAAAGTAAAAAGTGGTGAATTGACGGCGTACAGAACCTCTATTGCTTACAATATTCCTAGACCAACAATAGTAGCTCGAGTGTATGGTAGATATGGCGATAAATCTGATTCTTTAGGAAGATGTACAGTTATTCCAATGGAAATAGAAACAAGATTGGCAGAAAACTTACATCAAATGGAAATATACGGATTCGGTTTATCAAGAACTTATAAGCGACAGTAGCCTAATGGCAGGGCGCGGACCGCGAACTCAAAAGGTCGTGGGTTCGAATCCACCATTCGACTACTGTCGTGAACCACTCCTAACACAAGCATTTTCAGCTTACCAGGAGGGGTTAAAGGGAATATTAGTAATGTTAATTAATAGGATTACTAATATTTAAAAAAAAAGAACAGAAATAATGGAGCTTGTTGGACACTATGTAACAAAAAACAACATAAAAAATCCTTTTAAAAACGGCATCCCAGGAGAAGACTGGTTTTTGGCTTTCAAAAAACGACACAATTTGGCTTTCAAAAAAACGACAAACTTCGGCAAACAGTAAAAAGAGAAAGCTAGACTATTATTCAACCAGTGAAAGTGATGCTGACTTAGAACTAATGGATGAAAGTGATCTAGAAAATTTAGAAGATATGTTAGATATTAAGGAAAAGGATCTAGAAAACTAAAAAGAAATTTTAGATGATGTGGAAAATTATCAAAATGACGATTTACAAACAGAAACAAATAATTCGGATGATTATGATGATCTGCCCACCAGTACTGTTGTTACAGGACAATGGGTTTTGGTAAAATATACAACAAAATCAAGCTTAAAACATTATGTAGGAATAGTTTCAAGTGTAAACCATGAGGGAATACCAAAGGTAAAGTACGTGAGAAAAAGTGCTTTTAGAGGCAATGATGATAATACTGCATTTGTTTACCCTGATGTACCTGACGTTTGTGAGCTCAGACATCTAGATGACATTGTGTGCAAGTTACCTAATCCTATAATTGGGCGAAGAGTAAAAATCTTTTTCAAGGTTTCCTTTAAAGGATATAATACTATATAAAAGAGATTTTTTTTAAAGAAAACTTGCAAAATTCTTATGGCGCGAGCAGGATTTAAAGCTGCGACCTTCGCTATCAGTACTAGTACTCAGTGTCGCAAGTTCGAATCCTGACCGCGGCATAAGAATTTTGCAAGTTTTCTTAAAAATTGTTTAGGTAACACAGTTTAGTGTTTTAAAATTGGTATTCAATACATAAGTAAGCACATAGATATTTTAAGTTCTCGTGAAAAACTTAAGTAAATTGAAGTAACAGTCCTATTCATACATTATGGTGATAAATATAAAATTAAATACTTAAGTAAGTAGGTATAAAAAATTAGTCATATGGTTATTCCAAAGAAGTAATGCAGTTTTCTTTTCTTTATTTTTTTGTGTAAGAAATTACTTAATTGATGACTTTTTTTGCTATAAGTACATTTTATGCCATTTTTTTAAACACATATTCCAAAGACGTAATGCAACCTTGATTTCTTTCTTTATTTTCTTTATTACCTAAACTATTAAATAAATTGACTGCATTATTATAATGTCAATTTATGTTCTGTCTGATATTAAAGGATTCTAAAATTTTTGGTAATTTTGTTACAAGATTTCCCTGGTTCTACACTGAATTTCATCATATGTTAGTCTTCCCCCAAATAAAGAAAAAAGGTTCTGCACCCCTAATTTTTGTCATATGTTAGTCTTCCCCCAAACAAAGAAAAAACTGAGTAAGTACAAAACTGGACCTTAATCTGTATGGTATAAAGTTAAAATCTAAGTAACAACTTTAAATGTAACGGTTTTACTGACAGAAGTTAAGAAAGTACGTTTTATTAGAGAATAAAAAACAGTGGTAGTCTTACCCCGTTTAGTGGGGCAAGACTAGCAGTTCGAATAGTCTTTAGATTATCCTTAATAAATCAGATTTGAGTATACTTGCGTAAAAATCAAAACACTTGTGTAAACGTGTAAAGAAATCTTAATTTAGTGTAATTATTCATTTAACAGTAAGATGTGAAAATTCACTATAAGAACAGATATTTCATTTCTTACAATAAACTATGTTAGTCTTACGCCACCTTACCTTAATGATATCTCACGAACGAATCAACCGATTTTGACCGAATTGGCGGCGATCTACGTGGTTTTTCGAGGTTAAAAGCTGATCAGTTTTTTGGAATCGATCGGTAAAGCCGTTTAAAAGTTATTCCAAAGAAACAGCTATTCAAAATTTTTATTTTTGAGATTTCTCAAAATCTATCGAATCCGAATTAGTTAATATGCACAGGAAATTTAAGTTTGATGAAACGCTTTGGAAATCCGCTTAGTTCATTTCAATCGGTCAAGCCGTTCAAGAATTATAAGAGGTTACAGGTTAGGTATACATCCATGCACACGCACGCACGTACGCACGCACGCACGAACACACACACATACACACACAATACATACAGACCCCATCGAGAAATTGTCAGGGTGGCTTCCTGTGACACCAAAACAGTAGTTTTGGTGTCACAGGAACTAAAGATTTGATGAAAACTCAATTTATGAAAAACGGGGTAAAAACAATAATTTCCCGATTTTTCAATTTTCTTAGCGGTAAGTTTGTGTCAGGGTACAATGGCGGCACGACTCACCTTGTTACACAGCTGACACCGAAACTTGATCTTCTTGAGGTGCTCCCAGTCTATGTGGTCGCGCAGCCGCGTCTTGTTCACGAACTTCTTGCCGCACTCGTCGCACGTGAAACTGGAACACATTTTCATGTTACACCCAATGTATAATTTCAAGCTTTATCATAAAAAAGTCGTGCACTAGCAGGAAGCTGGCTCCGATATGTTGAAGACATCGTCATTATTATCATAGGTCTTCATAGATTGACTCAGGGGGTGGCGATGGGGTTATTCCAAGTTCAGTCCAGATTATTATACCTGTCTGTATTCGTTCACTGCATTAAACCTTTAGATATACAAATATTATTGGTATATATATTATATAGCATAAGGGTGACAAACGAGCACACAGTCCACCTGATGGTAAATGGATGCTGAGGTCCATAAATATCTACTTGTACCCTCGATTAAGAATTGAAATGCAGATGCGTCGTCAATCCTGAGGACTAAGATGGAACGCCTCGTTTCCAGTAAAAATTGTACATATATATATATATATATATATATATATATATATATATATATATATATATACGAGTATATATATATATATACACATAAATGCATTTCCACATACACAAACATTCAAACACTCACGGTGTACCTACCCCTCTGGGTGACAGGATGACTTTAAAAATCTTCCAAAATTATATACCATATGTGTACTAAATATCGGGAATTTGTTAATAAAACAAAAAATACAAATTATTCATCTAAATTTATTTTATCGCCTTCAAAGTAGGCCCCATCGCTTGCAATACAACATCTCCAACGCTTCACCCAGTCTTCCATACATTTTTCATAGGCTAACTGCGGTATGGCCTTTAGCTCATTCAGCGAATTTTTTGTTATGGCTTCTATCGACTCAAAACGTTTTCCTCGAAGTGGTAATTTTAACTTGGGAAATAAAAAAAGTCAGACGGAGCCATATCAGGTGAATACGGTGCTTGGTTGAGAACTTTTGTTGAATTTTTCGCTAAAAACTCTTTCACTAGAATGGCTGTGTGTGATGGTGCATTATCATGGTGCAGCATCCATGAGTTGTGTTGCTGCTTGCTTGCTTGCTTGCTCTGGACGTTTTCGGCGGATACTCTCACGCAAACGCTTCATTATTATTAGGCGTCCTAAATAATATTCTTTATTCACTGTTTCTCCCTTTGGAAGGAATTCGGAGTGAACCACACCACGGTAGTAAAAAAAAACTGTCAGCATCACCTTGATTTTGGAGCGACTTTGCCGCGGTTTTTTGGGTTTCGGCTCGTTTTCGAGACGCCATACTTAAGACTGTTGGCTTGCTTGCATGTCGTACACATAAACCCATGTCTCGTCGCCAGTTATTATACGTTTCGTAAAGGTCGGATCCGTAGAAGCTCGGGAAACCATGTCTTCAGCAACATGCTTTCGCTGCGCTCTTTGAACAAAATTGAGCTCTTATGGAACTAGTCGAGCGGCGACGCGTTTCATACCTAAAATGTCAATGAGAATGTTGTGGACGGACTTAAAAGATATGTTCACCTCACTAGCCAACTCTCAGACTCATACGTCGATTTTCGAGCACTAGCTTCTTGATTTTGTCGATGTTTTCTTTGGTCGTAGCGGTTGAAGGTCTACCAGAACGAGGCAAGTCTACTACTACTTCTCGGCCTTCTTTAAAAAAGCCTTATACCATTCATAAGCCCTTGTTTTCGATATACACGATTCGCCGTAGGTATTTCGCAACATTTTTAGTGATTCACCACATGAAATATCATTCGAAACACAAAATTTAAGGCACACTCCTTGTTCAACAATATTTTCCATTGTAAAAATCGCCGAGAACTCAAAACTATGACCAACAAAAAGTGTAGTTTAAAACAAATTAAATGACAGATCCCGCTCTAACTTTGTTGAAAGCAAAGATTTCTAGAGGAAGTATAGGCCCATCTAAATATTTTACTCAAACTTTTTTCATACAAGAAAAAGTAGCGCATCTGTCATTATACAAACGTCATATCAAAACAAGACGTAACCAGGGTCGGATTTCGTAGTATAATTATCCTAATTATACCATTATTTCTTAGTTTGTAGTACATAGTATCGTAATAATACTAAGCGAAAATACCGTAATTTTACCTGTGTGTATTATTATTGGGTTCTTTTAATACTAATCTTTAATAGTAATTAAATAAAATCAGAATTAGCTCCCTTTTGATCGATGCATTTATGTTGCATCCTTGATACAACTATAATGATAAAAACTCTATCCTCCAGAAGCAATCGGTTTGAAAAGAGAATTTCAAAATATTTTATGAATCAGATTTTTAGATTCAATTAAGCAGATATGGTTTCTTTTGAACTCTTTTCGTTTTACTCTTATTGAATATAAAATATGTTAGTATTCAAAATTTTACTTACATTAAGCTCTTTAGACAAAAATTAAACAGAAATAAAAATTCGTCAAAAACCAAAACGTATAGATAAACTAGACACGTGACGCCAAAATCCCAGCACATGGGAAAAAAGAAACATGAAACGTCAAACGTGATATAATTTATTTAAAATAGTATAATTTTATTTTCCATGTACAAAATTTTTGAGGGTCTGACTCCAACCCTGGCCTAATCTTGGTAACGTAACTAAACTAACTGTAAAATAAAACTCTAAAAATGTGTTTATATGATAATTTAATTGTAACAAAATTAATATAAGTTTATTTACCGATGATACGGTATCCCATGTTTTTTTTTTAAATTTTTGTATCGTAATTTTTGCGTTCTTTTACCACGCAACTAGACATATTTACGACAGGCAAATCAGTCCTGCGCGCGCACTACTGTTGACCGATTCGCGTTGGCCCTAAACTGTAATTTTAGGACCAGCGCACTGGTCCGTTTCAGTTGTTCGGTCGGCCCGGTCCTTACGCTAGTAATATAATATAAGTCAATGGTTGAAAGTGCTGATCAGTCGGCAGAACAAATCGAAACAAGAAATGCAGATCAAAGAATCAGGACAGCAGAGAGTCGTGCACAAGAACAGCGTGACGAACGTCTGCGACTGACTATTATGAGAACAAGAGCAGCACGAGAGCAAGACATAGCTACAGCACGAGAACAGGAACCACAGAGGCAGCGGGCCAGCCGCGCATTATCACGAGCATCATTTGTTCGTCTTGCTTATATATGTTGTAAAAAGATATTAATAGTTATTTTGCAACCATCCGCTAAATTAAATAAAATGATGTGTCTTACCTGGTTTGAAAAGCACCTCCCGCCCTCCCTCAATTGCGTGCACTAATCCCGTCACCACCAATCCCAGCAACACTACTCCCAACACCACTATTCTAGAAAAGACACACCATCGACGATAATACGACACGTGTTTTGCCTCTTCAGGTGATGTTGAATGTGAAATTTAAATCCTAAAGACATCGGTAATGCTTTCATTTCACCTTCAAGCTACATCGGCAGTCCACGGAATATACTACTCTGTGTAAAAAGTATCGGGAATATGTCAATAAAAAGACCCGCGTAAAAGAGGTCGTTCTAATTTTTTTACTGCATGTTGGTAGTACTGTACTGATTTAGCGCGCAAAGTTTGAGCGGGATCTGTCATTTAATTTGTTTTAAACTACACTTTTTGTTGGTCATAGTTTTGAGTTCTCGGCGATTTTACAATGGAAAATATTGTTGAACAAAGAGTGTGCCTTAAATTTTGTCCTTCGAATGATATTTCATGTGGTGAATCACTAAAAATGTTGCGAAATAGCTACGACGAATCGTGTATATCGAAAACAAGGGCTTATGAATGGTATAAGGCTTTAAAGAAGGCCGAGAAGTAGTAGTAGTAGACGACCAAAGAAAACATCGACAAAATCAAGAAGCTAGTGCTCGAAAATCGACGTATGAGTCTGAGAGAGTTGGCTAGTGAGGTGAACATATATTTTAAGTCCGTCCACAACATTCTCATTGACATTTTAGGCATGAAACGCGTCGCCGCTCGACTAGTTCCAAAAGAGCTCAATTTTGTTCAAAGAGCGCAGCGAAAGCATGTTGCTGAAGACATGGTTTCCCGAGCTTCTACGGATCCGACCTTTATGAAACGTATAATAACTGGCGACGAGACATGGGTTTATGAGTACGACATGCAAACAAGCCAACAGTCTTCAGAATGGCGTCTCCAACCCAAAAAACCGCGGCAAAGTCGCTCCAAAATCAAGGTGATGCTGACAGTTTTTTTTGACTACCATGGTGTGGTTCACTCCGAATTCCTTCCAAAGGGAGAAACAGTGAATAAAGAATATTATTTAGGCGTCATGAAGCGTTTGCGTGAGAGTATCCGCCGAAAACGTCCAGATTTGTGGCAACACAACTCATGGATGCTGCACCATGATAATGCACCATCACACACAGCCATTATAGTGAAAGAGTTTTTAGCGAAAAATTCAACAAAAGTTCTCGACCAAGCACCGTATTCACCTGATATGGCTCCGTCTGACTTTTTTTTATTTCCCAAGTTAAAATTACCACTTCGAGGAAAACGTGTTGAGTCGATAGAAGCCATAACAAAAAATTCGCTGAATGAGCTAAAGGCCATATCGCAAATAGCCTATGAAAAATGTATGGAAGACTGGGTGAAGCGTTGGAGATGTTGTATTGCAAGCGATGGGGCCTACTTTGAAGGCGATTAAATAAATTTAGATGAATAATTTGTATTTTTTGTTTTATTGACAAATTCCCGATATTTAGTACACAGAAGGTACACACAAGATGCGACGACTTACGTGCGTCATTACTACCGACCAGTTTTGTTTATTACATTCACGTGTAATCCGAATTGGACAGAGATACGAACTTTACTGTTACTAGGACAACAAGCAATTCATCGTCATGATATAACTGCACGTGTGTTAAAACAAAAATTGAAATCCTTAATTGATTTTATTGTTAAATATTCAGTTTTTGGTATCACACGTTGTTGGCTATATTCGATGGAGTGGCAAAAGCGTTTTATTCAACATAGATTATTATACATATTATAATACTTATTGAAAGTCATTTTTTAATTTACCACTGGTTCGCAAAAAAACCTCTGTCCTGGGAAGAACTAGTTAGAAACCCAGCGGGATTTTTTTAAACATATTTAAATTTACAATAAATTTATTTTGTACAATTTTTGAATGACATTTTATAGAACCAGCATGGTGGCGATCACCTCTTTCCCGGGGGTTATTTTCATTTATGTATTCATTTATATTATAATAATAACCCTTTGTGTACAATTTTTCTTTAATAAAACATTTAAACTTTTTTAATGACAAATTTTGAATTTTGTACATTTTTTTAATGACAGGTTTTGTTGTAAAGGCGTATTCATTGCCCCATAAATGAATTACTAATTCTGTGGAGTCTAGTAACTGGTATTACAAGCTTATGTTTGTTCCTAGTGTTTAAAGTATGAACATCTTTATTCATATGAAAGTTATTTATGTTTTTATGTTTCATAAATATATTGTGACGCCAAAGTTAATATGTTTATTTCCTTAAATTTTTCTCTAAGGCACTCTTTACAATTTAAGTTGTAAGTCGCCCGTACGGCTCTCTTTTGCAAAACAAATAAGACTTCATTTCATGAGGTTTGAATCATGCCCACATTTTAATTTGGCTTCAAGATAAAATCAGTCCGGAAGAAATAGATCAAATAATTTTAGCTGAAATACCAGACCCATCAATTGATCAAGAATTATTGATATCGTTGCCAAACACACGATACACGGTCCGTGCGGTGCTTTGTGTTAGGCAAATTTACCACTTAATCATTATGGTATGCCATCACCTGATCGCCCAGCCACCGACTTAGAAAACACCGATTCACAACGAAAAAACAATATGGCTATATATGAACAATGAGCAAAACTGAGAGCAGAACAACATCTTATTTATGATCGGATTATGCTGACTGTTGCTGCTGAACAAGGCGGCTTTTTCTTCTTGGTCGCACCAGGTGGAACCGGTAAGACATTTTTATTTTACTGGCAAGAGCCCTAACTGAACACTGTTGTCTTAAAAAGCACATGCCCATCTTGGGACTAAGCAACTCAAGGATGTGTCGGTTCTGTTCCATAACGGAAGAAACGCCTCTGCACATCCTAACTGATTGCGGACCCTTAATGCGCAAGCGTAACACTCATCTGGGAAACTATGTACTCCGCCCAGAAGAAGTGAAATGGCTCACGGTTAAGCAACTCCTTCAATTCATTGAAGACATAGGGCTTAGCAGTGAACTATAGCCATAGCAGCGATCACAATAGATCTTCTAGGTCGCAGTGATACTGGTCTCTTCCCTAGACCTGCATAGCTGCTCGCACATAATAAAAAAAGACATTTTTAATATCGTTGATTCTTGCCAAAATACGATCACAAAAGGAAACCGCATTGGCAGTTGCATCGTCAGGCATTGCGGCTACTTTGCTAGATGGTGGGCGAACGGCACATTCAACATTCAAGTTGCCATTGGACATTCATAATAAACTTTGTCTGGTGATTTCCGACAGACCTTACCGGTTATACCTTGCTCCACTATAGAGGATGAGATAAATGCATGTTTGAAACAATCATTCAACACTTCGCTTGACCATAAACACGCTCGTACGATTGCGAAATGATCCATGTGCACAAATGTTTTCCGAACAAAATTACTAGATATTGGGAACGGTGAAATAGAACTGCAAGCAAATACGCAATGCATTAAACTGCCAGACAATTTCTGCACTGTTCTTCAGGGAAAAATGAATTGATTCAGAGTATTTTTCCGGATTACTTGAATCATAACCGACTCAGTGATCGGGCTATTTTGGCAGCCATAAATGTTGATGTTGACGAAATTAACTTCCAGATACAATAGATTTAAAGGCACCCTTTAAAGGTGGCTAAATGATCATTGTGTTTATAATGTGAATCACTACCTAAAGGGGGATGCCCATATTAGGCCATGTAACGCCCAACAATGTGCATTTGTTAAAAAAATATATCTTTATTTATGGTTATTAATCGCGGTATTCATTTATCCTAAAACAATGGGAATATTTTTGCACAAATTAAAAGTACCGAAAAGATAAAAATAAAATTAGGTAAATACGTAATTCATTAGTCTGTGAATAAAATAAAAAATGTTGCCAATCACAAAAATCATTAAAAAATCGATTCCCCTTTTCGATCGATTACTTATGGTGTCATTATTACCATGCATATATGATCTTTCGATAACTATTACGATGTTATGATATAGGTTTAAAATAACCGTTGACAATGGATATTTATCCAAAGCAGTCGATACGCAACCGTTATAACCAAATGTTTACCGACTACAGACGAAAAAGGATGGTTATGTTTTTACTGTGTGTGCGGATTAGGCTATGTTGAATCGTTTTTTGCTATGGTGCTTAAAACGTAGGATGCATTTTATTATTGAGGGAGCTACTATCAAAGAATATTTTATTCGCTTAACTCGTAAAGTACTTGACCAACTTTAAGAATTCTTTCACCACTAGATTGTTATGTATAATTTTAGATATCTAATATAGGGTTAATTTTATTATAGAGGGCGCTACTTTCAATGAATACGTTTTTTGGCTAATCTCAAAAATTACTAGACCGATTTTGAAAATTCTTTCACCATTACATTGCTAATGAGGGCGTTAGCTGTGTGATAAATTATATTATTACAATAAATAATTGTGAGATTAATATTTTCTAAATAAATAAAACTAAATACCTACCTAAGATGTTCAAATCCAATTATTATTTTTACAATTTAAGAATCGTATTTACACACTTTACTTACTCATTGATTATTGTAGATAAAGAGGTAATAAACCTAAAGTAAAAGAGCTCCGCTTAAACGAAAAAACTATTTATTAGAATAAAACTAAATGTTGAAAAAAAGTGGTTCAGTGCGAGTTGGACTCGCAGGCCCATGAAGAGTTCAGTAGTAACAAGCATATATTTTAAATCGAGTCAAAATACCACTATCATTATCGCCAGCAACAAATTATTTTGTTTTTCATAGTGTTTGTATAAATAACAAAGTTGTTTTTGCGGTTCCTTAAAATGTGCTACTTGTATCAAAAAAAGGACTATTATACATTAAAGGGGTTTCTGTGGTTTATTCATTACCAAAGAGAAAAAACTTATTGCGCAAAATAGGTTTTTATTAATTTCAAGTCATCAAAAGCGGCAGTCAACCATTAAAAACTAAAACAACCGTTGTTATAGGCTCGGTTGAATTCATTGACAACCTTCACATTTATAGTTATGATAATTAAACAAGCGAATTACTAGCTGATTTACCAAGAATTCTTTAGAGTATAACAAAACGCTACTGCACAAGTTAACTGTTATTCTTATCTGTTTTTAACATAACATTTAAAATGGAATCATGTTATGATAATTCAAGAAGTTAATTTCCAGCTGATTTACCACGAATTCTCTAAAGCATAACAAAACAATACAGCACAAGCTAACTGTTCTTAAAAATACATTTGAAATAGAGTTTCAATAAATAAAGGAAATTATATTTTAAAAAGCGTGCAGAACTTAAAACGCGTCAAAGATTATTCTTTTTATGATATTATTAATCGAATAAAAATCGATATCATTCCATAGATTTTATAACCGTTAAGTGGCAACATCGTATCCGACAGGTAGGCCGCTGTCACTGTTATGTCACAAGAATTAAATTACGTGTTGTTATCGTGTTATTGTTCTGTTGTAAAAGTAAAATGCAATTGTTGATCTCTCAACAATTGGTTCGAACACAGCAGGTAAATAGTTGGTACATATCACGATGTGGTATGTCTTCCTCTAAGAAATGCTTTATAACTGAGTTTACTTGAATAATATCAATATAATAATTGTAGCTTCTTTATTAGGTATAAGTTTCGAGTACAGTGAACGTGTAGTGTGGCACTCGCAAAATGCACCAATAGTTCGTCTTGAACATATATACATCAGCTGTGGCACTGACACTTATGAGAATAAGATCACACACATTGTTTGTCTTCGATTTTCCACGTGAGGAATTATTTGCGCTACGTGAGGTAAGTGTTTAACATGTTTAACATTTCAATTTATTAAATGTGATCCATATATCTGATAATTATACATGTTTTTACACTGATTGTATATCAACTCAAGAACTTGTTTTATTTTTTCACATCTGCCCTAGCTATATCTGACAAACATACTAGCTTATTTATGAGATTAACCAGTTTTATCAACTACCAAGAAAGGAGACAGTTGATTTTTCATTGTTTTTGGACTGCTGGTAGTCTGTCAGTCCTTAATTATTAAATAATATAGGGCATTAAATCCGTCCTTGTGCAGTAACATTTAACTTGATAAATATTTTATTTATATTTGAGTTTGAAATAAATCTATTTTATTTTTTCACTTTGACTTCATTTTTTGTATTTTACATTATTTCAGTTGTCATGCCGTGTATATCATAATTGCTGGCAATGAACTGATAGAACAGCATCATGTTCAACTGCAGAACGGGAACCATCTGAATCATCTAGTCCGTCCTCGTTGCAATCTGAAGTGAGTAATGTATTGCACCCAGAACAACAAAGCTTAGATCATACATCACACAGTGTACTGCTAACTAATTATATAAAAGCACAATGTTTTTTACCAGGTTGTAACAGTTCCATCAGCATTGCAAGTATGTTTTTTTGTGATTAACTACATATTGCGATAACAAACATACATAGTGACAAGTACTATGTATGTGTGTTATACTTGGTAGAGCCATGCTGCAGTTATATTAGAAGTATAGTTGTAGCATGAATGGGTCGGCTCGACCGGGGAAGGAGCACCCTCTCACAGAATACCAGCGTGAAATAGTAGCTTAATGCTGCTGTGTTTTGTATGGTGAGTGTAGAGAACCGGAGACCCTTTTTACTGGAAACGAGAAAATGATCTTAGTCCTCACGGGTGACAACGCATCTGCATTTTGATTTGTAATTGAGGATAGATGTGGATGTCTAAGGGTCGCAGAAATGTCTCCAGCAGATGGTGAATCTCAGTTAATGACAAGATATGCTAATAAATCCAGAGCCGTGACTATGTGTCGATATGGGTACTAGAGGTGGTGAATGGCATTTTTAAAACTGAATTTAAAATATTTCATCAAAATTACTTTAACAGGGCTTCTACACATTTGATGATAGACTGCTGTGGCTTCTGCTATAGTTAATAAATTGCACACAAAAATAAGGGACAGGGATGATGCGGCTCAAATACTTGAAATAGTTCATCAAAATATGGAGACAAATAATGATTTTTCTGAGTATGCTAGGGAAAACAATCTAAATAGAGCTAGGGCAGGCAGACTTTAGAAATATAAATGTAGACTTTAAAATGTTAGGGAATTTCCTGTTTTAACTTACAGCGACTTAATATTAATTGCTTGTGTCACATACCAATTAAAGCAAGCTCGCTACTATTATGGTGAGCATATAAGATTTAATGGTTGCTACCGGATAGAACTCTGTAATAACCAGAGGAGCAGCATTATGGAAGGAATAAAGTTAAGCCCTAGCTGATCTTTACTTAGGGCTAGAATTGCAAGTCATCACTATTAGTCGTAAAGTGTATTTTATTATATTAATTCTATATAATATCTAATATATAAATTCTTTTTTAGGAAGGATGCTTGGTACTACCACCTGCTTAGGACCCTGTAATTAATGAAATTAAAAACTCAAGCATACCACTGCAAGACTTCTAGACACAGTAAGTTCATTCTGTAGATCGGACAATAAATAAAAATTAAAAATCTGAAGGTACTCCGGGTTAACGCTGACATTGGGACGTCGGTCACCTCAGTCTGCCGTAACCATGGGTGCTGGAAAGCACCCGAAATGTCTGGAATTAAAAATCAAAGAAATAAAACGCGATAAAATCGATAAAAATAGTTGTTAAAAAAACTGCATTTGTGAAAATAAAAACTTCAAATATTTTCAAAACCCCGACTTTTTTTAAAGCAATTCCTTTACCATTTCATTGTTTTAATTGCATATTATCATATCTATATGCTTTTATATGTGGGCACTCATGGCCGAAGTGTCTATGAAGACTGGGCATTGCCCTTTGTCATGATACGACACAATAGTAGTTCTATATTTTTAATTGCTGGAGACGCCAGTAACATAAGGTATCTTCGATAAAGATTTAGTGGACTGTAATTTTGGTGCATACGGCAAAGGGGAAAATAAATAGGTGGGATAGCACGCACTGACCTGATGAGGGCTGCCGCGCCTTCCTCCTGGAGTGTCTGCTATACAGCGAGCTCGCCACGTGGTTCGGCGCACACGCACTCTCGGAACAGTCTCGTGAAGTCCCACACTCTCCACTTTTGCCCTTACGGGGGCGTCTCACACTTTTATGAGTTACAAAGACACAATGTCTGATGCGGTGAATATTAAACATAAACAGGAGAACTCAATGTTCGTCCTGCGCGGTTTGCGGTTAATGTACATAAGACGCGACGGGTGGCCGTGCGTTGCGGATGGCGTAATATCACTTAGTATAATGACGCGCGCCGAGATCCTCTTTTTCACCTCGGCGGCAGCGCTTGCGGTAGGAAAGGGAAGGAAGGAAGGAAACAAAAAATATGCACTAGTCATGTTGATAAAGTAGATATAACTTAGGACGAACTCAATGCGATATGTAATGTAATGTTGATAAAGTAGATTGTTATTCCATCCATTTCCTCCCGCCCTTAAAGGGTCACCTTTAAAAGACAACCGTAATATAAAAAGTAAAAGGAAAACAAATAAATAAGCGGTATATAAAGTGAGAGGATGCGCTCAATGCGCATGTCTCATCTACTAACCTTACTTGGTAAGCGAGAAAATGTATACATAAATATAATATTGCGGTTTAATACTTTTTTAATATATATAAATATAAACTTAATTCCTAATTTAGATAAATAATTATAATCAAATAATCGTGATTTATTGTCTTGAGAGAGGGCAAATACGAGCAACAGGACGGAGATATGTTCCCTTAGTAGTTCTCACGGTCACTACTCGAACTACGCCATCCTTCGAAGGATGAACAGACTCGACAATCGCTAATGGCCAAGCAAGGGGCGGTTCATTATCATTTATCACAATTACAACCATGCCTGGTACGATAGCCGTAGACGGGGTGTTCCACTTCTGACGAACTTGTAATCCGTGAAGGTATTCCGTCCTCCACCGGTCCCAAAACGACTGAACTAATTTATCCAGTAAAGAATGCCTGTGTAACAGACTGGTAGAGTCAGATTTGACTTTGGGTGCGGGTAATGACAATAAAGGTGCGGTATTCAAAAAATGACTCGGAGTAAGAGCTGAAGGCTCTGCAGGATCAGAACTCAATACTGTCAAGGGCCGCGAGTTTAGCAAGCACTCAATTTGCGCAAGAACAGTATTAAGCTCTTCGTATGAAAGTAACTGATGTCCGATAACTCGGAACAGATGCGTTTTTACGACTTTGATCATACTCTCCCAGGCGCCTCCAAAATGAGGAGAGTTGGGACAGATGAACTTCCATGTTATACGATTCTCAGCACACTCTTGCTCAAGCTTTGGGCGGTATTCAACGTTTAGAAATTTATAGAGATCGCGAAGATACGAAGCGGCACCTTTAAAATTCGTTCCATTATCCGAATATAAAAACTGAATCGGCCCTCGTCTAGAGAGGAAACGTTTAAGCGCAGCGAGGAAACTAGAACTACTAAGATCTGTAGCGATTTCTATATGTACAGCTCGAGTCGTGAGGCATGTGAAAACACATAAGTACGCCTTCTCGCTGCGTACACCACGACGACGTACAGGAGTGTATGCGATAGGACCGGCATAATCGCAGCCCGTGTGTGTAAATGCCTTAATAGCTTGTCTTACACGACTATGGGGAAGATCAGCCATCAAAGGGTAAGTTGGACGGGGTCTAAGCCGGAAACATATATTACACTTGTAGACTCTGCTTCTCACAGTGCGGCGTGCGGAAAGTATCCAAAATTTTTGACGGAGCAATGACAATAACAATTCAGGCCCAGCGTGTAAATTTTTAATATGATAATAGTCAATGATCATGTTCACTACATGATCACTGCGCGGGAGTATAATTGGATGTTTTTGCGTGTAATCTAATGCGGAGTTCGAAAGACGACCACCAATGCGGATTAAACCATTCTCAATAAAAGGCCTTAAACGATTGAAAGCGGGCGAGCAAGGTTTGTTTTACCTTCAATATTTAAATATTCCACTGCAAAATGCTGTTTTTGCAGGGCGCGGAGGATTATAACCTCAGAGAAACTGAGATCATCAGCAGTCACTACAGTAGTGTTGCGGCGGGGCAATAATTTAGCAAACTTACACACGTACGCAATTATACGTAGAAGTTTACTCCAAGAAGAGATGCGGAGTGCGAGCTCATAAATCGCAGAATTACAGACGGATGTGCACACAGTGTGCGACAAAATCTTCTTCTCAGGCATATTTGCAATAACCTCATTGTCTAAAGTACGAAGAGGCCATTGAGATGGATCTAACGAAGTCCACTGAGGCCCATGGAGCCACAGGGGGTTTGAAACTAATTTATTTGGCGTAACGCCACGTGAAAGTATGTCAGCGGGATTCTCAGTACCTGCGACATGATAAAAGTTATCAGCGCGAATATTGTCGGTAATCTGAACAACGCGGTTTGCAACAAAGGTCTGCCACTTGTGTGGCGAACTCTTTATCCAGTACAGAGCTACTTTTAAATCTACAAAGGCATAGACTGATATTGCAAGGTCAAGAGAATAATTGTCGAGTACTCTGCGAAGCAATTTTGAGAGTAAAACCGCTCCACAAAGCTCAAGGCGTGCAATAGATAGTGGTTTCGTCGGTGCGACTTTAGTCTTTGCACAAATCAACTGGACGGTGTTACCATTGACGCTCTTTACATGTATGTAGACTACGGCACCGTATGCGTGCTCGCTGGCGTCGGAAAACCCCAGGAGTGACGCAGTACAGTTTTTGGATACACCAACATGTCGCGGGATACGTAAATCATTAAGAGCTGGTAATTCAGCACAGAATTGCCTCCACATCTTAATAATTGGCGGTGGTGGTATGTCGTCCCAATCTAAATTAAGTTGCCAAAGCTGCTTTATTAACAATTTGGCGTACGCGACTGTGGAAGCAACGAAACCCATTATGTCCCACAGGCGAGCGACAGTAGATAAGATGGCGCGCTTAGTGCACGTCACATCAGCGGGAACAGATATCTTAAAATAAAAGGCGTCACTATCGGTAGACCAATGCAAGCCTAGTATTTTATGTGGCATTGATTTATCGAACTCTACTTCTCCTGTAATTTTATGGGAAGTAGGGAGGTCATCTAAAACAGTTCGATCGACGGTTGCTATGCCATTTTATCAGGTCCCATTGGGCACCCTTGAATAAGTCTATCAGCTGCCGAGAGGTCTCACTGGCCTCGGATTCACTGGGCATAGAGAACGCGATGTCGTCCATATATAGCGAAGTAAATGCGATACGACTCGCAAGTGGATACTTTGCGCCGTCGTCATCAATGAGCTGTCTTACCGTGCGCAATGCATGGTATGGACTCGAAGTTAAACCGAAGCACACGCGATTGAAGTGGTATAACACAAGTGGGTCTTGTGGACGGAAGCGGTATAGGAAGCATTGGTAACGACGATCAGAATCGCGAACAACTATTTGCAGAAATTGTTGGCGACAGTCGGCTGTCATAGCGATTGGATGTAAGCGGAAAGTTAAAATTATATTGAACAAGTCGCCTTGCAAATTTGGTCCTGAATGCAGAATATCATTTAATGATCGCCCAGTGCTAGTCTTACTGCTAGCATCCAGGACGATGCGCAGACGCGTTGACTTCTTATCTTCGCGTAAGACTCCATGATGCGGTATGACATATATTGGAGCGGGTTCATGAGAGCCATACGGCGGTGCGGGGGATATATAATTTTTAGCTAAGTATTCCTTTATGACGTCATCATATGCTAACCTTAATGTAGGCGAGGCTTGAAGTTTCCTCTCCAAGCACATGAATCGTCGTCGAGAGGTTTCATAAGAATCTCCGAGAGAGTAAACGTCATCTTTAAATGGCAGGCCAACAATATATCTACCAGTAAAAGGATCGCGGGATGTCGTAGATTTATAAAACTCTTCACATTCAATGTCTGAAGGACACTGAATGGGCGGTGCGGAGGGTGGCTGTTCAAGCTCCCAAAATCGTTGCACTAATTTGTCAACGATAGGAGACTCTAGAACTGAGCAGCACGTTAAAGAATGATTTACCTGAAGTGTCGGCACTGAGCCCATAATAACGTAACCAAATACCGTACTCAAAGCCGAGGGCCCGGACAAGTCGTTAGACGAATAAATTACGTCTGGACATAGTAAGTGCGGGAAAAGGGATGCGCCTATCAAAACATCAATTTTATTAGGCATGCTATAACATTCATCAGCGAGTCTTATGCCATGGAAGTGTGATAAGACAGATGTGTCTACCACAGCGGTGGGCAAAAGGTCGGTGATTTGATCAACAACTAGCGTTGAAATATTGAAGTTAATATTCGAGTCGAATCGTGAGAAAATTTTAATATCAATCGATTTCGATTTTACAATTTTTTCAACTCCACCGAATCCCTTTACTACAGTACATTCGGTATCGTGTTGTTGAACGCCTAAACGATGACAGCACTCTTTAGTCATAAAATGGCTTTGAGCCGCGGAGTATAATAATATACGAATAATTTGTTTCTCTCCCTTAGCATCGTAAGCAAATACTTGAGCGGTTGATAATAAAACAGTTCTCTGCGAACGACTTGCGCGCGCGGGAGGCGGTGAACGTTGAGAAACATTCTTGAACGAAGTACACAGCGCGACGTCTGAACGCGCACCTGCGGTGAGGGGTGGCGAGTGTGCGGGCGCGGGGGTTGTAGACTTCAGTGTAACTGGCTGAAGCGGTGGAGAACGCGCCAGCGTAGGGGAAGCATTATCGCTTCTGCGGTGGAAGTGCAACAATGTGTGATGTTTAAATTTACAAACTCGACAACTATAATTTGAAGAGCAACTAGACACTCGATGACTTAAACTGAGACAATTCACACATGCATTGTTACTCTTTACGCATTTAAATCGTTCCTGCGGCGTCATTTTATTAAAGTCTGCACACTTAAATAGGTGTTGATGCACAATATTATCGCACAGACAGTTTGAGCAACTAGTCGTCGTGCTTACGTACGCCTGATACTTCGGCGACGAAGTATTATTACAGCGACGATTATTACCGTTACCTCGTCGATTGTTTGGTGCGCTATTAGAATTTGTACTAGAATCGGTGCGTTGCAAAACTTTGGAGCGGGTCTTAATAAAATTTACTAAATCATCAAAGGTAGGTACCATCGAGTTATGACTATATTCGAAAGAGCGAATGGTATCCGGGTCCAGCTTCTTAAGCGCGATATGAAGAACAATTAAGTCCGCGAGATTATCTAACTTTAAGTTTTGTAAAGCGCGCACTGCACTTATAAAGTTATCAGTAAATAAATCAAAATTATTTGCGGTGGCCGATTGCAATGGCTTTAATTCGAACATCTGATTAATATATGTAGATGCTAGCATACGCCGGTCTTCATATTTGTCAACGAGTGCTTGCAATAAAATTTTATAATTTTCAGCGCAAGGAGTTATACCTGAGCATACAGATAGGGCTTTGCCCGTTAGTTTACCTAGCAAATAGTATAACTTTTCAGCGTCGGTAAGCGATGTGTTGTCATGGACGGTTGATTTAAAGCTAGCATAAAATAAAGGCCATGAGCGAATGTCACCCGAAAATGGCAAAGTTCGATAGGCGGAAGTGTGAATCTGGCTTTAGATGGTGTACTAGTACTTTGTGAATTAGATTGCGAATATTGTAAATAAAGCCTATTTATTCTACCGCAAAGAGACTCAAACGCAATGAGGCTGTTATAATCAGGTTTAGCAATAGGGTTTATTTTTAATAAATGTGAATTATAATTATCTAAGACCTGTTTAAACTCAATACGTAAAGCATTAATATTAGAACTTCCATCAAGAAAACGCTCCATCGCGGAAGTGTTTATGTGGATGTCCGAGGACATATCATATATTTTTTGCACTATTTGAAATAAAGCATCTCGTTTAGCTAACAATAAAACCAACTCAGCATCAGGTGTGCCCTCATTATCCGAGGAATCGCTATTATTCGATGCTATTTGTTTTTTAGGCGGCATTACAACTTAAGTTATGCGGCAAAAATAATATAATTATAAGCGGGTAGTCTGTAAGCGACCTCGCTACGCGGTTGAATTATTAAATATTAGTTTTGTTAACGATGAACTTTAATTGTTAACTTTTATAATAATTATGAAGTTATTTATAACGAATATAATGCTTAAATATATGTGCAAATAATAAATGTAATTTAACAGTATAATCTATAGATGTAGTTAAAAGTTGATGACGTGATGTGAACATACAACAAATAATTTATATAGATAATTATATGCTTATTCATTCTATGAATATAGTTTTAAAATTACTATGAATGTCACCTATTAGGACCTATTCTAGTGTTCTAATAAGGGCGGGGTTAATCCGAAGTCGGATTAAAATATAAATAATTAATTATATAAACGCTTATTACGATAACGATCTAATAAGGGCGGAAAGTCAAGGTCAATCCAGCGAGAAGTGACCATTAAAAAATGGAGACGCCAGTAACTTAAGGTATCTTCGATAAAGATTTAGTGGACTGTAATTTTGGTGCATACGGCAAAGGGGAAAATAAATAGGTGGGATAGCACGCACTCACCTGATGAGGGCTGCCGCGCCTTCCTCCTGGAGTGTCTGCTATACAGCGAGCTCGCCACGTGGTTCGGCGCACACGCACTCTCGGAACAGTCTCGTGAAGTCCCACACTCTCCACCTTTGCCCTTACGGGGGCGTCTCACACTTTTATGAGTTACAAAGACACAATGTCTGATGCGGTGAATATTAAACATAAACAGGAGAACTCAATGTTCGTCCTGCGCGGTTTGCGGTTAATGTACATAAGACGCGACGGGTGGCCGTGCGTTGCGGATGGCGTAATATCACTTAGTATAATGACGCGCGCCGAGATCCTCTTTTTCACCTCGGCGGCAGCGCGTGCGGTAGGAAAGGGAAGGGAAGGAAGGAAACAAAAAATATGCACTAGTCATGTTGATAAAGTAGATATAACTTAGGACGAACTCAATGCGATATATAATGTAATGTTGATAAAGTAGATTGTTAACTGGCGTTACCAATTGCATTTTCAATTCCAATTATTTTTAAATTTGTATGAATTGGTATTAGTATTGGTAATTTGCAAACGATGACATTTTATGATGAATATTTTAATTGAATTCGCTATTTCAATACAGTAAACTTAATTATAAAAAATTTATTTGCATGCTATCCTTAGATGGCTGAAAAAGCTGAACTACACTTTACAATAACCACCTAAATGTACCCTTTTTCAAAGCAAATAAATCTTCATTTCGACTTTCCTCTAAAAAACTGTCGTAACATAAGAAAAAGTAGAAACACAGATTTAAATACAATTTTATTATGTTTTTCATTCTCTATCGATCAATGAAACCGCCACAATTGTAGTACAAAAAAAACTAACTTGGTGGCGTAAGTGACGGTTTTTTACGGAGCGATATTGCGCGCTCCCGCCTCAACAATACAATAGTCATGCCCTGGTAACTTAAAACATTTTTTATATATTATGAAAAGCGCCATCTACCCCTCATACATGAAACATTTTATTGCAGTGTTACCACTCTTTTTTTACTTGGACTACTTGGTACTTTACAACAATTGATGATTTTGCTATTTTTCTTTTATTAGTCCAGGTACACAAAAATAAATGATTTAACAACTTAGTATAATGTGTTTTAAAACATTTTATAATTTTTTGTATTATGTGCTAGCGATATTATAATTTATATAGTATTTATTACAGTTACGATCTTAGAATCTTTAGAGTAGTTTACAGATACCAAATGTTAGCAACACTGAGTCTAAACGTCACTACGTCACAAGAAATTTTCCACCGGTGTGTTTGCATACTCGTGCGCATTTTTCTTGTAATTTTTGGTGTTTTTTGTGTTATTACGTTGAGTTGAGCTTCAGTTCCTCCGTATAATCCAGAAATACCGAAATTCCAGCATAGACTGTACTTTGTGAAAGTGTTTTGGACATACATGTTGATAGGCCCTCCGTAGGGAGTTTGGACCATATATCATTAGTGTAGTGACTGTAGTGTTATTTTACATTTTACACAATGCCTCGAAATATCTGCTGTGTTCCTGGGTGCCAAGTAGTATCAGAAGATGGTGAGTAAAGTGTGTTTTTATATTGTGAACTTTCATAACCTCAATCGTCTTTTAAACAAATATGTGTATTCTACGCTAGCTTATATGCCACGTGCCTAATACACCATATTGTCGGCGTAATATTTATATTAAACTGATTAATCTGTCTAACCATTAAAAAGCAGTAAATACAACTTTTCTATTTATTCATTAAGTCAAAGTTTCTAAAATATCATTGGTTTCTACAAGCTTTTTTAACATTTAGAAATCATAAATGCTACATGTAGGTTCTTATAATGATTTCTTATAATTACACGAACACTACACATTTAAATAAAACTAAACTAACTGTTAAATGTCAACCTCCTTAAACCATTTCATAATAAATTACAAAGCACACGTTCACTTGCTACATAGTTTACTTCAACTCACGCTATTTTGAATTCTATTTAAATAGGCGAATGAAAGGTTTTGTCTAAGCGTCTTAGATGGCACTAGATGTCTTTGAACTTCAGTAGTAAAGTTATGTATGTCAAGAAAACTATTCTTAAGGTGGCACAAGTCGCGGGCTCGAACTCATTGGTGGGTGCGGCCAAAAAGCACGTTGTCTTACCTGGCATCGTGCCCGACAGAGATAGTATCAGTGAAGAGCAGTTAGAACGCACGTCTTGTTCGTACGGCGTTCCGAACCGTTAGAACAAAAACGATGTTACACGAACACGATGCACACATACATACCACCCTATTCTGTGCCGCTCGACGCTTGCTGAGAAATCTACCTACAAACTCGTACTAAATTATTAGGCGCTGCGTTATCGCTTTATACTATACCTCTATGGCTCTATAAATACCTAATATAGATTGCTTATTTTATTATGTTTTGTTTTCCCCGGGTGGTCATGCAGCGATTACTCAAGAGTTCACGACGCCGAAGCATGAACTGGAACAGTCATCGCAGTTTATATCCGTACTAGCTGTTGCCAGCGGCTTCAAACGCGTGAACTCGAAAATTATCCCACAGGAACGAAATACCTGAATAAACGGTATCAAATGTGTTATTCCAGACCAGGTATAACCTATCTCTGAGCTAAATATCATCCAGATCCCTTCAGCTGTTCTGGCGTGATTGAGTAACATACATCTATCCATCCAAACTTTCGCATTTATAATAGTACCTGGTTGACCGAGCTTTGCTCGGTATTTTTCGCTCGATTTTTTTAATTCGTGTGTTTTGGAAATTATATTTAGATACAAATTACATACTGATGAAATATAAATAATATTTTTTGATTTTAGCGACATAACAGAAAAAACGGACCTGGTTATTTGAATAAAAAATCATGAGTGCAATTATTTTAATTTAAATTTTCGTGTTTTTAAAAAATACTCTCAAAAACGAAAGGAACTTGAAAAAAAAAATTAAAAAAGTCGGTCGGTCTGGGCTCGAACCGGGGTTTTACGATTCTGTGACCGCCCAATACCAATTAAGCTATTTATAATTATTAACAATTTGTCAAAATTTACCTTCTTATTCTAACGATATTGTAGCAGTTTTTCATTGCCTAAAAACACGGACAAAAAGACATTTTCTAAAAATAAATCCTAGCTGGATCGATTTTTTATCCCCGAAACTCTCTGGACACTAAATTTTATGAAAATCGTTGGAGCCGTTTCCGAGATCCCGATTATATATATTTATATACAAGAATTGCTCGTTTAATAGTATAATAATAATATTTAGATAATAATTGTAATTATCAGAATATAGTATATTCTACCTACCTATAAATTGTTTTCAAAAATACTTACCTGTCTTCTTATTTTTTTTATATACACACAATATCACTAGATGTAAACACATGTTTTTATCAAGACAAGTGACCCGTCAAGACTGTTTCCTTATTACCGACGTACTTAGGCAGGTAGGTAGGCAGTTTAGATTTTAGTGTCCACGACGCAGCGACAGTTTGTCAAATTTTGTTGTATAGTAGGTTGTGGGTATCTAGGTAATAACAGTAGGTAGGTACCTATCCACCGTCCACGCCGCGCAAGTGATTCTCGTCCCACCTGTCCGCGCAGTAACTTTTTTTTACGACCGCGCGAGACTGTCGCAACAAAAACGATTACTAGGTACTGAAAAACCAAATAGGTACCTACCTAACATTCAAATAAAAATATTCTCAAAAAGCTCAACGAATTCAGAATTTAATTTTGTTAAAAGAAAATTGGTCAAATAAAAAATGAAGGATGAAAATAAAGCATATGGGAATATAAAAATAAATCGTATTTATTTGTTATTTCGAGTTTTACAAGAAAAGTATAATATTTACTGGAGACAATTATTTTATTATTATAATAGTACATGATATACCCTTTAAAATGACACCAATATGAATAATATCTTATATCTATATCTACAAATAAATAAAATTGAAGTGTCTGTTTGTAATGTTAAAATAACAGCTTTTTATTAAATGCATATGAAAGTACTAGTAACAAAAACACAATTTTTTAAATTTTTGTCTGTCTGTCGGTCTGTCTGTCTGTCTGTTTGTTCCAGCTAATCTCCAAAAAAGCTGGATCTATTTTGACGGGACTTTCACTGGCAGATAGCTGATGATATAAGGAATAACTTGAACTACTTTTGTTTTAGAAAAAGAATTAGGGTTCCGCGCAAAAAAATTAAAACCCATGAAATCCATATTCCACGCGTGCGAGATCGTGGGGAAAAACTAGTACTCAATATAGATAAATGTATACTTATTTTTATTTATTTATTATTTTAATAAATAAATAAAAATAAGTATTAATAATTTCTAGACACATCTCAACAGATATTTCGTTTATAAATTGCTGTCAATACTGAAGCATTCTTTATTTCAAACACCACAATCTCTAATTTTTTACTCTGCTATCTTCAGCGCTGTACACGAACGGAACGATGTCGTTGAGAGCCGTGGTAGCTCACATGGTTAGCGCTCGTTATTGGTATCACAGTACGGGAGCTACCCGGGTTCGATCCCCACTTGCACCAATGAAATTGTTGCGTGCTGATTTAGCTATCAGTTGGAAAGTCTGTGTTTTGTTACACTGACATCTCGCAAGTCACCTAGGGACCTAGGAGGTTGTCGGTTACTTATTTTTTATTTTTCTTTAAAATTTTCGTCGGTAAAATAACATATTTATAAAAGTAAAAAAGTAAAGTTACAGCCTATATACGTCCCACTGCTGGGCACAGGCCTCCTCTAATTTCTGAGAGGGTTAGGCAAGGAAATGTCCGCCACGCTGCCTTATGCGTGTTGACGAACTTCACATTTCTTCGAAATATATATTTTTTAATTTCTCAGACATGCAGACCCGAGTTCGATCCCCGCCGGCACCAATGAAATTGTTAATTGCAATTGTGCTGATTTACCACGTGCTCGGCGGTGAAGGAAAACATATTGAGGAAACCTGCACGTCTGAGAATATAATTATAATCGAATGTAAATCAAATTGACATAGGTAAGTAAAGATAAAATTAGCGGAACATTAATAAAATTTTGAGTACGTTTTTTTTTTTCAAAATTTTATTTATATATTCCTTAATGATTTCTTATATTTACGCGAACATTGCCCATGATTAAAACTACTTTTACGGATTTTATCGCGTTTATTTTTACTTTTTATTTTTAATTCCCGACGTTTCGGGCGCTTTCCAGCACCCATGGTCACGGGGGACTGAGATGACTGACGTCCCGATGTCATTGTTAAAAAAAGGTACTCCGGGTTTAACAATGACATCGGGACGTCAGTCATCTCAGTCCCCCGTGACCATGGGTGCTGGAAAGCGCCCGAAACGTCGGGAATTAAAAATAAAAAGTAAAAATAAACGCGATAAAATCCGAAAAAGTAGTTTTAATCATATATATTCCTTTATTTTTGTCTGTGCTTATATCAATTTGATTTAATCCAAAGTTCAAGCAGGGGTCAATGTAGCGTAGTAATTTAGAGCGCAGGTATAGCTACAGTCATACGAACGTCACAGGCCGCAGCTGTGTGTGTAAGTGTCGTCCTCCCGCACCGCACCGGGGGAAACATTATTCAGTGAGATGCACGATAATTCCTATAAACACGCGCGCGTAAAAAAATACGAAAAGGCCTTTGGAAGGAGGGGTTTTATGAAAAAACCACTGCATGAATCAATTACCAATAAAATTTATTGAATTCTTCGATAATTGAGCTGTGTCGGTACCGACTTTGTTTTGGAAATTTTACACTGCTTTTATTACTAATTTACGCCCAAAGTTGTGTTAAAATTGGCAATAAAAACGAATCTTTGGTAGCTCGTAACTTTTTAATGACTTTTTATTTTACTATTCTGTTTCGGTACAGACAAAATTAATAATGAGACAAAACGATATCATGTTTAACTTTGGATGTACACTGTCAAACAGCGGAGTAAAACCCCTCCGAAATTTCTATGGAAATAATGTCGACTAGAGTCACCTTAATAAAAGATATCTTTTTCGAATGTGTCATTCTTTAGTTCACGGTCAAGCATTAGTGCCTTTACCTTACATAGAGTTCACAAGAAGGTTTATATATATTTTACGTTCTTCATTTGTAAGTTCTTAGATTTTTGAAATGCTGGGTGAAATGAAAATACATAATTATATTATCAAGATTGTTTATCTTTACTAAATAACCTAGACCGACAGAGTGTAGGATTTCTTTTTTAAATTCTGCACAGTAATGAAAATTAATAATTTAGTTGATTGTCCCTATGGTACAAAACCTCATCCTCGATAACAGATGATACATATGTAATTATAATAAACTCTCTCACATAAAATGTAGACCCACATTTTGCATCCATCTGCATCTACCTACACCCCTTTAGCCAGCTTTTGAGTTCTTGAAATTGTCTTTTATAACATTGCTAGTCTCTATAACTTTGAACTAAGTGATCTAGAAAAATAATTATGTTAATTATTTATCAATATCTTAATTTTTTTACTGTTATTAAATTACATTATTATGTATTGTAAAATAATGTAGAGTAACTTAGAAAGATTAAAAATCACATTTCAGTCAGGCCCATTATAGTCACTTTATTTTATTTTCAGGTGTACCTCTACATTACTTTCCGTGTCCTGAGAAAGATGCAGAAAGGTTTCATAATTGGGTAAAGATTATTGGAGGTGGCATTGCGAGTCTGGACAACACCACTATCCGCAAAACTCATAGAATCTGTCGTCAGCACTTTCAGAAAGAGTTTCTTTACCCAAAAAACAGGCTTTGTAAATTGATTGTTCCATCTTTGCTTTTACCCTCTGCAGGTGTATCAGGTAAATCAGTTTTTGATTAAGTTTATTTAATATTAGCAACTGCATTAGTTTCATACAGGTTATAAATGAATGTACAATAAAACATATATTTATTGTACATTCATTTATAACCTGTGTGAAACTAATGAATTAAATGAATTAACCAAAAACAATAATATGTTTTTGCAATTTGTTTTAATTACAATATATTTAGTTAAAGGTATGTGGGACAAATTTTTGGTAGGCAACCCGGGAGTAATGTAGGTCATATAATCATTAAACATTCATTTGAATTGAGTTTCATTAAAAAATAAATACTTGCAGAAATCAACAGTGGGATCTTAGATTATCAAGTATTCTGCAAACTAAAAGGATACACTAGAATATTATATTTTTGGAATATTGTAAAATATTAAATTTATTCTCTTTGCTTCTCAGCACCAAGCCCACCATCTACATCCCAAGGAGCTATATTGCATCATGATGTAATAAAACCCATAACAACTAGAACTATTGAATACTTCAAGACTTCTAGTTCAGGTATGTTAGCTATTGCTTTATGATCTTAAGCCGTAAGATTACTGATCAGAGTCTAACTACAAATACAAACCCTTTAATGTTTATTTATAGTCTACCATAATAAAGCCGATTTAAACTTGAAGACTTGAAATCCAAAGCCGACTTGAAGCTGACTGATTCACTTTTCAATGTACCTTCCATAAACAACATTCGGCACAAATAAAACTATATTTTTATATTTTCAGTACCCTTTTTGAGACGGAAGCATTTTGAAAATAAAGTTAAAAGATTAGAGCAAACACTTCGTCAAGTTCTTAAAACCAAAGAGGCCTTTCGCAAAAGATATCTGCTAGCAAAGAAAACAAGGAAAACAAATGCTTTTGAAATTGTGACCAAAAAGATGTCATCAGCAGCTAAATCTTTATTTTATATGCAAGTAAAGGGAAGTGGTAAAAAACCTAGAGGAAGGCGTTTTACTCTTAATGAAAAAATTTTAGCACTTTCGTTATATAAACCATCACCAAAAGCATACCGCTTGCTAAGCCAGCTTTGTGTTCTGCCAAGCCGAAGAACACTTCAAAATATTTTGCAGAAAGTGGATTTAAAGCCTGGCATTAACGAAAAAATATTTGAACACTTAAAGAAAAAAGTGTCCAAAATGCCAGACAAACATAAATTTTGTTGCATACTGTTTGATGAAATGTCAATTGCTACTAACTTAAGTTATGACAGGGCACATGATAAAATAAATGGTTTTGTTGACAATGGCAGCAAAAGACAACCAATATTCGCTGATCATGTGCTTGTATTTATGGTGAGAGGCATAGTAAAAAAATATAAGCAGCCAATAGCCTATAGTTTTTGCTCAGGAACAACAAAGTCGTTAGATCTGAAATATCAATTAAAAAATAAAATAGAAAAAGTCCAAAACATAGGTCTTAAAGTTGTAGCTACAGTGTGTGACCAAGGAGCCACAAACATCGCTGCAATAAATCAGTTGATGGAAGAAACAAAAGGAAATTATTTAAGAAATCATGAGGATTATGAAGGTGGATTTTTTGAAGTGGGCAGTGTCAAAATTATGCCTATTTATGATCCACCTCAACTAATGAAGGGTGTACGTAATAATTTACTAAATAAAAATTTAAAATATGTCATGGATGGCAAGGTACGTGTGGCTAAATGGTGTCATATAGAAGATCTTTTTAAAAGAAGATGAAGGGCTTCTTTGGGGTGTAAAGTTGGCTCATAAACTGACAGCTCAACATGTGGTGCCCTCAATGATACCCAAAATGAGGGTTAAGTATTGCACACAAGTGTTCAGCACGTCTGTTGGTGTGACACTTGGATGTCTGGCAGGTATGTCTCACTTAACTTACAGTCCCTATCAATTTTGTAGTATAAAAACAGAAAATGCTACTTTTTCAGTGCAAAATTTTCAACAACTTTAACCCTTTGCCTGTCCAGTGCATTCCATGTAATTCATTGCCATTGTCTTACTATTGTGTCTGCAAACTGGACAGTGTTAAGATATCTGGTTATACATCACATATTATCATTGCAGTCATAAATCACCTATTTATATAATAAAAAGTACCTATTTACTGTATTTTAGACTGCCAAATTAATGGAGACTTAATAATAATAATATGCCGTTGGACCCATAAATGTAAACCTATTATTCATATTTTTAAGAATGTAGTAATAAGATTATTTAAATTAATAAAAGAAATAATAATTTACTTGTGTTAACAGTGCTGGAAAACATCGGGAGGAAACCTCCACACCTGAGAGGGCCTCATAAAGTTCTCAATTTGTGTGTAGTCCGTTAACCAACATGAGGCCAGCATGGTGGACTAAGGCTTAATCCTTTTACTTCTGAGAGGCCTGTGCCTAGCAGTGGGACCGTAATGATTTATTATTATCGATATCAGTAGGAGAAAAATGATTTGCATGATGTTTTATGAGACACATAATGTATACTTGGTGTGAAATGCCTCTAAACATTCTCCAGTAGTTTAAGATGCCCCAATAGAAAAAGCAAATACAATAATTAAATACTTATATATACTTAACATAAAACTTTCATTTCTAGAAAGTGGGTGCTTGCCAGAGGGAAGTGTGGACACTGCACATTTGATAATGCTGTTCGACAACCTGTTCGACTCCGTCAATGCGAATTATCATAAAGAAGAAGGGAAAATATACAGATCTGCAGTCACACCAAACTCACCCCATTTAAAATTTTGGAATAAAACATTACCCATTTTAAGGTCAATGAAATATATAAATAACAATGGCAAAGAGGTAACTGTACCATCTTTAACCAGTTGGGTAAAAACTATAGAAGGCTTTAAATTAATAACAAATAACTTAAGGGCAGAAGGAGTAAATTCATTATTATTACGTAATATAAACCAAGACCCTTTGGAAAACTTTTTCGGGGCAATAAGAGCTCATGGCTATAATAATGTAATGCCCAACTCGGCAGCTTTTGAAACCGCATTTAAAACTTTATTAATAAATAATATAACATCCCCACAATCCTTACAGGGAAATTGTGAAAAAGATGACAGTATATGTTTAAAATCATTAAAATCTTTAATATACCAAAATTGTAATGTGGAGGATGTTAATGACATAATGGAAATTATCGATGAACATTTAAATATTGATTTAATAAATACACAACTAATTCTAGAAAGCCGTTCTCGAGTTCATGTAGAGAAATGCGGCCATAGCTTATTGTAGTGGGTGGATAGCAACCAAAGCAAAAAAGTTTATATTTAAAAAATGTAAAACATGCCAAAATAATTTAACATCATCAAATAATGAAGATTTCCACAATTTTATAATAAAAAAAGAATATTGTGGCAAAAGATGGTTATGCTATCCTACCCGATCATTGTTTGACTTTTTTGCACAAGTAGAACACATAACATGGAATATTTTAAACAAATATGCACATATAGAAAACATTGTTAAATATATAATGCTGATTATATCAGTCCACATTGAATTAAATTTTATGAAATGTGAAAAACATAAAGAAAATTTAAAGAAATATTTGGTCCACAAAAGTGTTGTGTTCTTCATAATTACTTGGTGCAAAGGAGTCAGCAATATACTTAATGGCAAGAGCTATTATAATTTATGTAATGATACTGGTGAAAATGTCTCCATTTTCCTACGGGCTCGAGAACATTTCAATAAAACAAAGGGTGCAAAACGAGAGGCAAAAAAGCATCGAAATTAATGTGTAATTAATAAATTAATTGAATTATATATTTTTGTATTATTAATCTCATTGAATCTCATTACCTTTACCCGAATACCCAAAGATACTTAAACTTGTGTCTAAAAACATTCCTAAAAATATGCTTACTTCAAAACACTGTTTAAGTATCTAAAACGAAATATAAATAATATGTGTAGGTACTTACGTATGAATTGCCGTTTTATTTATAGATAAAATATTATATTCTATCTATAAATGAAACGGCAATTTATACATAAGTACCTATACATATTGCCATATACGCAACTACGTATATATATATATATTAGTTCATTGCTTGGCGTTAAGAGGGCGCTGAACGGTAACTAAATCTGAAAACGTCAGTTGCCAGTCTATCTCCAGTATTATATATTAGTCTATGACAATAGTGACGTATCGGAGCTTGTGTCGTGTGAACGTGTATCGGTGCTCTTGAAAATCGCCATAAGCTATCTTGTGACCATATTTTGGGTAAGTTTTTTCACAATACTTGTAAATTTAAGAGTGAAAACTGCAGTATCACAATATAGTACTGTTTTTTTCAATCGTAATTCGAAAACATGTCATTTTTCACTCTAAAAAAGTGTCATAACATAGGTTATGATACTATTTCACTCAACATTGTATTATATTTTTACGTTTTAACTGGGTAAAAAAGCAGTATCACAATATAGTACTGTTTTTTTTCAATCGTAATTTGAAAACATGTCATTTTTCACTCTAAAAGTGTCATAACATAGGTTATGATACTATTTCACTCAACATTGTATTATATTTTTACGTTTTAACTGGGTAAAAAAGCAGTATCACAATATAGTACTGTTTTTTTCAATCGTAATTCGAAAACATGTCATTTTTCACTCTAAAAAAGTGTCATAACATAGGTTATGATACTATTTCACTCAACATTGTATTATATTTTTACGTTTTAACTGGGTAAAAAAGCAGTATCACAATATAGTACTGTTTTTTTCAATCGTAATTCGAAAACATGTCATTTTTCACTCTAAAAAAGTGTCATAACATAGGTTATGATACTATTTCACTCAACATTGTATTATATTTTTACGTTTTAACTGGGTAAAAAAGCAGTATCACAATATAGTACTGTTTTTTTCAATCGTAATTCGAAAACATGTCATTTTTCACTCTAAAAAAGTGTCATAACATAGGTTATGATACTATTTCACTCAACATTGTATTATATTTTTACGTTTTAACTGGGTAAAAAAGCAGTATCACAATATAGTACTGTTTTTTTCAATCGTAATTCGAAAACATGTCATTTTTCACTCTAAAAAAGTGTCATAACATAGGTTATGATACTATTTCACTCAACATTGTATTATATTTTTACGTTTTAACTGGGTAAAAAACAGGTTATTTTGTTTTGTGGCACCTTTTTTATAATTGTTTTGCAAAATTTAGTTACCGAATGTTTATAAAAGTAGCCTTGAATAGGTTATGACTGTTTTTTACATTTTTTTATTCTACTTTGAACTAACGGGTACTACAATTTTGTCACATCAATATGTTATGGCCGTTTTGAACTGATTTTAGTATTACTCTTTACTGTAGTGCTAACATAACTTTATTGTATAATTTACCTACATTAACATCAATACTTACGGAAATGTTGATGTTCTGTTCATATTAAACTTGTATTTATTTATTTCAGAATAAAAATGTGTGACAGATTTAAGGATAGCAGGGGCAAAAAGTTACTACAACTTTTAAATTCTGAAAGTGATGAAAATAAAGAAAATTGTGACCGCAATCTGAACAAAGGTAATTTTAACTAGCTGCACGACTTAATTAATAATTAATATGTTATGTAGGTGGTAACAATTGTTCTAATAAGTATGTTTATGGTGAGTTTATTTTTTTATTTTTTTTTACAGAAGATTCCGAGGAGATAGTACAAAATAATATTCCTAAGGATGATAATACCAAAGAATGTTTCAGTAAGTTATTTATATAAACTTTTAATGTTAACGTTAATTTGAAAGTTATTATTATTGCTTAGTTTATGAATTTGTTTTATTTCAGAAAATTCAGATAATGTTACAACTTTTGAAGCTTATGAAGCTTGGAAAGAAGCTGAGCCTATTGCCCATTGCAGTTACAATCCGCCTGAAAATAAATCTTCATATACCGAGCCACCACCCGCTGCTTATGAATCGTATTCGGAAGATGACGATGATTCAGTAAAAGATCCTCACTACAAGTCTAGTTCCTCCAGTTGGTCATCTAGTTCTTCTAGCAGTTCTTCGAGCACTTCTACGTCAACTGCGATAACGAATAATGTACAAGTATTACCAACTAACGGTCAAGTGGAACCAGTTTCGATCCAGACTTCTGCTGAAACAAATAACGAAGAAATACAAATAGAAAAGAGAGGTAATCATAAAAAAGTCGATGAATCGATTAAGCAAGCAGTCAGAGATCACATAAATTCGATTCCACGGATTGAAAGCCATTATATCAGGAAAGATTCTAGCCGAGAATATATCGACGGTGGTAAATGTTTAGCAGACTTACATGCAGACTATAAAGCACAATGTTTGGAGCAAGGAGTTAGTGCAGCACACTACGAAATGTATGCAAATTTTTTTAATTATGAGTTTAATATAAGTTTTTTTATTCCTAAAAAGGACCGTTGTGAGTTGTGTGTAAGCCAAGAAAATGCAACTGGATCTGCAAAAGAGGAACTACAGGAAAAGTACATGTTACATCAGGAAGAAGAGGATTTATCTAGAATAGAAAAAGAGAGTGATAAAAATAAAGCGTGCAATGATTACATCGTAGCTGTCTATGACCTTCAGGCTGTTCTTCAAACTCCAAGAGGAGATGTATCAGTATTCTATTATAAATCGAAATTAAATAACTTCAATTTCACTATAAGTGAAATTGGTTCCCCTGATCACACCGAATGCTACCTCTGGCACGAAGGGGAGGCCAATCGAGGGGCAGATGAGATTGGGTCTTGTGTCCTGAACTTTATTGACAAAGTAATGGAAAATTATGCTGGTTCAGGTATTGAATTTGTATTTTACTCCGACAATTGCTGCGGCCAGCAGAAAAACAAATTTCTTTTTTCCATGTGTATATATATATATATATATATATATATATATATATATATATATATATATATATATATATATATATATATATATATATATATATACGCGTTGATGAAAAATTCTAAAATTAAATCTATAGCACATAAATACCTTATTACTGGCCATACACAAAATGAAGGAGATAGCGTACATTCCGTGATAGAAAAAGCTATCAAAAAGAACCTCCGCTCCGGTCCCATCTATGTTCCGAGCCAATATGCTCAAATTATAAGGAACGCCAAAAAGAAGGGCAACCCGTATAGAGTAAACGAGATGAGCTTCAGAGAATTTTATTCTATGAAAGCCTATCGGAAACCATTGGTTTCAATTCTAAAAATTTTAAAACCTCTGAAATAAAGGTTTTAAAAGTGATTCAGGGCGAATTTAAGAAAGTGTACTATAAATATTCTTTTAAAGAAATTGATTTTAAAGAAGCAGAAATCACAAGAAAGCAATTGCCCGTTCAAATAATATCACTAAAAAAAGCTTATAGGACGAAACCGAAAATTAAAGAAAATAAAAAGAGAGACCTCTTAAGTCTGGTACAGAGTAATCACATACCTAATTTCTACAGCGAATTTTACACAAATTTGTAATCTTTAAGTTTTAAGTATTAACAATTTTTAGTGTGTTTTTTAACTTTGCCTTTAGACTGATTATGGTAATTGTGAAAGTTCCTAAAGTTGCTCCAAAGATTAGATTTAATATTAAGAAGAACCATAAATTAAAATATTTTTTGTGTTACGATATTTTTTTTTTTGCTACCATAATAATGTAAAAAAGTGTCATAAGTTGGGTAATTTTTAATTTATTTACTTTTTAGACAAATTTCATTTAATTTTTTAATATACTCTTATATTTTGCAAATGGCTTGATAAATTCTTTGTTAGTTAAAACAGTAGACAGGTAAAAATTTGTAACCTAAAAGTCACAATAGCATTAATTTATCGAAAAATAATTTAAATCGCTTTTTTCTCAAAACTAGCTTTCAGCGTCTTATGACAGTTTTTCAGAGGGAAGTCGATTTCATATACAGTTATTACCAGGCGATCTGATGTCTTATAAAGCAATCGATATACTGTTGTTAATGAAAATGAAGGTGTAAATTTTCCAATAGAATTTTTAAATTCACTAGATATGCCTGGAATGCCACCACATAATCTTCGATTAAAGATTGGTTCACCTATTATTCTCCTGCGTAATTTGAATCCACCACGATTATACAACGGTACGCGTTTAGTAATCAAAAAGATCACCGGAAATATCCTCGAGGCAACCATTTTAACTGGAAATTTTAAAGGAGAAGTAGTTCTGTTGCCAAGTATTCCAATGATACCGTCAGATTCTACGATACCCTTCAGAAGGCTTCAGTTTCTGATTCGTTTAGCTTTTGTCATGTCTATAAATAAATCTCAAGGGCAAACAATGTCCATTTGAGGTTTAGATTTGGAAAATCCACGTTTTTCTCATGCGCAACTATATGTAGCATGTTCACGAGTAGGAAAACCGTCGAATTTATTTATGTTAGCTAAAACAGGCTAACCATATATTGTTCACCACAACACGCTTACAAGCATAATATGGGACTATTTTGAGAAGTATGACATAGTCGATAAAAAGGCCAAATGTCGGATTTGTGGCGATATTTATAGTTACAAGGGCTCAACAGGCAACCTTAAGGCGCATTTAAAAAAAAAAAACATTTAGATGCTTCGAAAACATGTCAGCAACAAAGATATTAATTATGTTCGTCTTCGTTGTTGACAAATACGTATTTAAACGATTTTCACGATGGTACGTCATCTGCCGCTGGTACGTGAGCTGCCGCAAGGTCATATCCCGAAGATTACGATGCAGCAAGCAGTAGAAAGATATGGCACGGCAAAAAATATCCAATGAGACTAAAAAGAAAATTGATCGAGATCTATTCGATCTATTTATTGATAAAGAAAAGTAAAATTACAGCCTATATACGTCCCACTGCTGGGCACAGGCCTCCCTCAGTTCTGAGAAGGTTTTAGGGCAAGAAAGTGTCCGCCGCGCTGCCCTAATGCGTGTTAGCGAACATCACATGTCTTCAAAATAATTATTTTTATTCCTCAGACATGCAGGTTTCTTCACGATGTTTTCCTTCATCGCCGAGCACGTGGCAAAACAGCACTTAACTGCAATTAATAACTTGGCCGGCATCAATGAAAATTACTCGCGTTCTGTTATATTTACAGCGAGCCTTAACCAGCTGAACTACCACGGCTCCTATTTATTATTCTATTCTATATTCTACTAGCTTGCCAGGCAGACCTTGTTCTGCCCTTTTCGACGACCCTTTGTCATGTCCTATTAAAAATCTTTAAATTCGCAAAAAACCTATCCTATCTCTCAAGTTGGACCAAACTATACACGGTGTGCAAATTTGATTAAAATCAATTAAGTAGTTTAGGATTCCATCGCGGACAAACAACGTGACGCGTAATTTGTATATATTATGATTTATTAATAGGTACCACCCATTTTCATAGGTGGAGAAAGGGCGTTTAAAAAGTTTGCTCGGGGGATTCCCGGCTACCAACTGTCAAGTAGAAAAACAAATTCCACCGTCATGTTGTCTGCATTGTACAATAAAACCAAATCGGAAATGAAAATGGTATTAGGCCCGGAGTGTAACTATCCTATATGTCTTACGACAGATTTATGAACCTTAAGATCGAACGAGTCCTATATAGCCGTCACCGCTCGTTATATGACAGATGATTTTGAGCTCAAAACTGTTTTACTTGATTGTTGCAATTTTCATGACTCCCATACCAGTGAAAATATACAGGAAGTGTTAAAATATTGTGGCTGAATGGGGCCTAAAATATATATAATAATATAAAATGATAAAATAATATTTGCCGCAGCAGACAACGCTGCTAATATACAGAAGGCCATTCATACCATCGGCCGGAAGCAATTTGGATACTATGGCCACACTTTGAATTTAATACATCAGGATTCCCTCGCAACAATTCAACCAATTTTAGAAAAGGTTAAAAAAATCGTTCGCCATTTTAAAACAAGCTCCACGGCTTGGGAAAAACTTTTAACGGCACAAACGGACGATACAGCTGATAAGTAGGTAATTTTATATAATATTTTAACTTTAGGTAGGCACACGTTATTTAAACGTTACGTAGTGTGTTTAAAAGTTTATTTACTTACACAATACTTAAATATCATTCGCAGTATTACCAAATTACCGTATTTTTATCGAGATCACGTCTCAGTGTGTCTCAGTCTACCAGTGTTGCCCGTAGCTTCGAATTTCGAATCATAATATTATTAGTAGTGTGAATATTAAAAATATCTTTTGTTTTAGGTACTTACTGCAACGAGTGAATTAATCAATAATGTCAAATAAAATAAACTACATTCCTGTATACAAAAAAAGTTACGATCCAACGTCGGTTTGGTATCATTTCCTAAAGGCCGATACGGGTGATTCTGCAAAATGTAAAACATGTGAAAAAGTTATTAAGTGTGCGGGTGGTACTACAACAGGACTACGCAGCCATTTAAGATTACATAATATTTCACTTGACAGCGAAAGGCTTGCTTCAGAAGTAGCTAGGGAAACTGCTGGGACTTCCAAAAGAAAAAATGATAACTCTTTATTGGAGTCACCAGTTTCAGCGAAAAATTGCAGAATGACCGACTAATTCTCACAATCAAACAGATCATTGGATGTTATGGTATCAAGAATGACAGCACTTGACGGTATGCCATACAGGGCATTTACAGAATCTGAAGACCTGAAGCATCTATTTAAAAAAGCTGGTTATAAATTACCTACGAGCGCAAATACTATAAAAGATGTGACTATAAAGTTTTATGATAAGACTAAGAAAAACCTTATAAAGGAAATACAGGAACTAAAGGATGAAGGACACAAATTTTCGGTTTCAATAGATGAATGGACATCTTCAAGAAATAGGCGATATATGAATGTGAATCTTCATTGTGCATTTTTCAAAGGTAACCACCACACGACGAGAAATCTTGGTTTATGTAGGACGTATGGCTCTGTTACCGCTATCAAGTGTGAAGAATACCTGCGAGAAAGGCTACACGAATTTAAATTAGATTTTGACACTGATGTGATCGCCATTATATCTGATGGAGCTTCTGTTATGACAAAACTAGGAGGAAATTTAAACTGCATACATCAGCTATGCTTAGCTCATGGCTTGCAATTGGCCATCGTGGATACGTTCTACGTAAAAAATCAAGAAAACGTAAATGAGGCTCAAGAGGAACTTGCCGAAAACGAAAATAATCTAAACACTGTTTGCACTGGCACTGAAGATGATACTGAGACTGGTGGATTTCAAATAGAGCAAGCTCCAACTGTAACAGTTGACGTGGAGACAAATATTAAGTTTGGGCTTGTTGTAGAAAAGGTGAGGAATATTGTGCGGATGTTCAGAAAGTCACCAACGAAATCCGATATTCTTCAAAATTACATAAAAATGGAGCTTGGTAAAGAATACGCACTGATATTAGACTGCAAGACGCGCTGGAGTACTCTTTGCAATATGATTGGTAGGTTTATTAAAGTGAAAAGAGCAGTCTTAAAAGCACTCATTGATGTAAAATGTGATATCCAGATTAATGAAGTGGAGTGGTCTATTCTCGAAGACATTTATGAGAATCTCGATGTAATGAAAGTTACTGTTGAAGCTGTTTGTCGCGAAGATGCTACTCTGCTTAGTGCTGATGCTGCCATGATTTTTGCACTTAAAAAACTTGAAACTCGTAACACGTTGCTTAGTAAGGCGCTTCATGCAAGTCTGAGCAAAAGGATCAAACAAAGGCGGCTACCAGTTGCAAGTCTAATGCAATACCTTCACAACCCAGCAACATATTTTGAAGAAAATGAATATGACGCAGATGTTTATCCGCGCTTGCCTAACGATTGTCTGCAAGAGATGGTATTGGGGCTTCTAAAATACGATTCGGCCGCACAATCTTTTACTTGCAACGATGTCAATGACTTACCTACTGATGATTCGCAGAATGAAGTCGGCAGCAATTCCTCATTATCAAATAAAGAATTAATTAACCAACAAATCAGCCAAATTATCTTTGATGACACGAGAAGAGTTGGAATTGGAAATCTTTCAACGTCTAAAGAAGACTTATTGACACTACTGAAGGTTGAAATGCTGTTATTTGAAAATGGAGGTGATCGAGGCCAATTGCTGTCAAAAGCTTATCGATGGATTCGTTCAATTAAGCCAACAAGTGTAGAGAGTGAACGCGCTTTTTCTGCGGCTGGAATATTATGTAATAAACTGCGCACAAGCCTTAGCGACAAAACTATAAATTGCTTGTCGTTTCTTCGCACTTATTTCCAACAACAAAAAAATTGTAAATAGATTATGTATGTTAATAATATACCTACAAATTATTCTAAATTAAACGACTGATTTAAATGTTACAATAATTGATTCCTAATGAAACCAAAAAATGTTAAGTAATAGGTTAATATTAATATTTTATTTTATTGTTTATATATTTTTTGTTTTTGTTTGTGAGAAAAAGATAGTAGTATAGCTAGTGCTATTATGATTAAGACTTGTTTTTTCTATATTGATTTTTAGTTTTATGGAAATAAAACCATATTTTTAATTAAATAACGTATTTCATTGAATTATAAAAACAATAAATTTTCTTATAGAGAGTAGAATGCACAAAGAAAGCAATTTTAAGAGACAGGTATTTTTTTTAATGTAAATCGGTAATTCTCGGTTTTTATCGAAAAAAAACCCGATAAAAATTGAATTATCGATTATCGAAAAGTTCCGATAATTGCATGCTCTACACCTGACGTGTTAAATATTGCATCGCCTAGTACTGAGCAAATTGCTGTCATGGGTCTAAGCATGTGCTTATGTTTTGACTATTTTTGTGCGAAAATTTCGTTGTGTTATTATTAGTGAAAATTTATAATTATAATATGATAAAAATGAGTGGCGGGAGATCCACTATTTGGACTTATTTTAGAGAAACTGACGACCAAAGTTAAATGTAATGTACTAAAGTAATGTAATGTTTCTTTATTTGATTACAAAAACATTTTATCAAGATTTGTATCTGATATAATTGGAAATAAATCTACAGTGCCTCAAAAACATAATGCTATACAAGTAAATTTAAATTATACTTTCAACAGTGAAATTATGAAAGACATGGCAATACTCAATTCGTACATTTCAATACAGCGGAGACTTGGAGTACCACTTTAACGAATATTCGGCCCATTTCTAGTTTTTAGTGATCAGAATGAGGCCATAAACACAAAGTGTTGTTAGTTGCAATGAATTCGTGCTATCCTGAACGAAAAATAATAGGTCAAAAGCAGCACGCAGTCAGGGACTCCTTTATCAAAGACATTAAGGAGATCGACACATACTTAAACGACGACCTACAGCTAATCTTCCATTGCGACAAATGGAGCTGTCCCCTTCAGTAGTGGCGTGGCCACAAATTTACATATCCACATCTTGCCAAACTTTTTCAAAAATATGGAAATATAATGGCTTCACCTGTTCCATGTGAACGTATAGGTAGCAAAACGGGCATCTTATTAAGCGACCGTAGGACAACTCACCTTTTAAACGTAAATTTAGATAAAATAGGTTTACATGTATAAGTAAAACCATAAAGTAAATATTTAATTGTAAATAATCAAAATCAAAAAGTATGTACATATCATGAAATGAACTTTTAAATACGCCTGCATTACATACTTTTATTAAGAATTATTGTATATCTTACAGACAACTGTCGTAAAAAGCAAATGTACCTACTTATCTACCTAAACAGGGTATGTATAACGCGAAGTTATATATTAACTTAAAACTTAATAATACTTTGAGTTACAAATTCCCTTTTTATTACTATTATTAAATGATGCAGTCAGCCCGAACCCTGAAAAAAGCACGAAGGAACGATTCCGAAAAATTTATAGATAGATATGCGATATTTAATAATGATATTAATATTTAATTCGCAACCACCCGCTTAATTATTATTATTATTATAATTAATTATTATTATAATTAAGCAGATGGTTGCGAATTAAATATGATTATCTTTATTATGAGTTTCCGCAAAGTAACGCCTGATTCTATCAATTATGCGATAATTTCCTTTGACCTAGGGTATAACCACTAACCATAACCAGCATTGAAACAACAAACACAAAATACACCCCGACCTTCAGTCTTAAATAATATGATAATTTTCAACCACAAGAGTGGCATAAAATATAAAAGTTTAATTGATTAAAACTACTTTTACGAATTTTATCGCGTTTCATTTATTTTATTTTTAATTCCCGACGTTTCTGGTGCTTTCCAGCACTCATGGTCACGGGGGACTGAGGTGACTGACGTCCCGATGTCAAAGTTAACCCGGAGTACCTTCAGCATTTAATTATTGTCTTTGGTCCGATCTACGCAGAATGAACTAACTGTGTTTTGAAGTCTTGCAGTGGTATGCTTCGGTTTAATTTTAATTTTATTAATTATAGGGTCCCAAGCAGGTGGCAGTACCCAGCCTCCTTCTCTATTGAAATTAGGATGTTTTTTTAAGTTCAATAGCCTCACGTATCATCCTTGGTAGGAATCGATGTTCTTTCGCAAGGGTTTCTGGGCTATCAAATCTGATGTAATGGTTGGGGGCCATCTAGGATATGATCGCAAACTGCAGACTTCCCGGAACGTTGACGCTTCACGTCAGCTATGTGTTCTTTTGTGAAAAACTAAATCTAACTAAACTAAACTATAATCAATAAAATTAAAACTAAACCCAAGCATACCAATGCAAGACTTCAAAACAGTGATTTCGTAAAATACAACAAACTTATTTGGGTATATTCATAAAGTCCACAAGGCTGCTTACATTGAAATTGTTCCGTTTCAAAGGACTACATCGGAGAAAGAAAGTATCACGCAATCAGTTCTAGCGCCAGCTGCTTCAAGTTGCAATGAGACACCTTGCATTGGTATTGTTGATGAACCTAAATCAGTTCAATCTGATTCCGAAACCGTTATTCCTTCAACGAGTAGTTCTCAAAGTACGTCAAAACCGTTGGATACAGCTTTAGATCTGACACGGAAGTAATCCCTATTAAACGTCAAAAATCTATCAAGACCAGTTTTCAAGAAATCTCCTCTTATTCAGAATCCGGCATGAAAACAAGAAAACTTAACAATTGTTTGTTATATATGATTTGTAAAGATCATCAGCCTTTCTCAATAGTGGAGAATGAAGGTTTCAAAAATCTTATGAAAGCAGTTGCTCCTCAATATAAAATACCAAGTAGAACAAGTCTAAGACGATGGTTATATAAGAAATAGGAGGTTGTTAAAGAAACTTTTAAAAAGAAATTGTCTTCGATAGAAGACTTAACCTTGAAGACAGATATTTGGTCTGATACATTAAATATGAAAAGTTCTATAGGCGTAACTGTTCATTTTGGAATAGAAATTGAACTTATTTCAGTTACTCTCGGCGTGTACGAAATCGATGAAAGACATACCTCACAATATATTTCTGAAATGCTTTTAAAAACTTGTGCAGAATGGGGTATTAAAAAAGATAACATGACGGCTGTTGTAACCGATAATTCTGCCAACATGGTGAAAGCTGTAGAGTTGACGTTCGGTAAGAAGAAACACATTCCATATTTAGCTCATACGTGGCAAACAAAGTTGCGTTACTAAACTTATACAAAGCGTACCGGCGCGCTGGAATAGTACTTACTACATGGTACAAAGATTTTTAGAACTGCTGCACGCCACCGCACCCCCAATGCTCAGCATTTCAGAAATATCTATTGCCTCATCCGCCCTCCTGATATTGCGGCCTTTGGAGGTAGCCACAAAAGAAATTTCTGCAGATAAATATAGCATAACCAAATACAATTAAAGTATTAATGCAAAATTATACCTTTAGTCCGCTGCATATTTTCCAAAATTACTTCAGCAGGTGTCGCAGGAGAACCTGTGGCACGAGAACTGCAAAAACTGGCTCCGCAAGAAATTACGAAAAGAATGGGTTCCATTGAACATGTAACTCCTCTTGCTATAGCAAACATTTTAGACCCACGTTTTAAAAAAATTCACTTTAACGATTCAATAGCTTGTAGCAATGCTGTATCAAAAATCAAAGATTTAATGACGATTCATTTGCGTCAAATTGAAGAAATCAAGTCAGACTCGGATAAGTCAGATAAAAGTGAAGACATTTTCATTATGGAGTGACTAGCTGCTACCCGCGACTTCGTACGCGGATGATGTTGCTTATGCCAGCGACAACGGGGTCGTCAAAATCGAAGATCTAAAACGTCTGATGTCGAATTTTAAGAGCCCGGGAACGGGAAAACAACGTGATGCGCGAGACGATTCGAGACGTTCCAGATCTTTCATTCTTGTAAGTCAACACGAAATGCCCATCAGACTAAACAACTTTTGCTAAGACGTCATTCCTATATATGTTATAGTGTCGCTGGGCTTTGGAGTTCCACAACAGGTGTTCCAGATCTTCAAATTTATTCTCACAGCTGTTTCCCTAACAAAAACAGCTGTTTCCTTGCAATTTATAATGTTACTGCCCCGCTCCTTAAAAACAGCGTGATTATTATGTTCCCAGAGTTAAATATTTATTTTTATTTTAACTAATAACATGTCATTTTATGCATTCTATTACGAAGAAAAACCTTTTAAAATCAATACTGCTTACCTCCTATAACATACGGCGTGATAATATGTAGCCTAAAGCCTTCCTTGGTGTACAAAGAACATTTTTGCTGAATTTCAATTCAATCTATCCAGTAGTTTTGGCGTGAAGCCGTACCATACACACAGACAAACAGACAAAAATCCTAAAAAGTCACTTTTTGTCATCAGTTACGTTTTTCTAACAAAAGCCACTTATTTTTTCTCGAAAATACTCAATGTACAGTTTTCCTTTCGTTACTGTATTATTATATGTATAGATCATTACAAACTGGTACATCGCAATTGGAAGAGTAATAACAAAATAAAAATCTGAAGATAGCTTGTCGGATGAACTTTCAGTTTATCTGACAAGTCCTGTTGGAAGACTTAACGAAAATCTTCTAGAAATTTGGAAAGATTACAAAATACAGTTTCGAATATTGCATAAAATTGCCTTTAAATATCTAACAATGGTGGGCACCTCAGTTCCATCAGAGAGACTGTTTTCGCAAGCGGCGCAGGTAATTACTCAACAAAGGAATAGATTAAAGGGTAAAAGATTGGGTAAAATTTTGTTTTTACAAAGTATATACAAAAAATTATTGGGATATATATTCAAAATAAATGTAAAGGTAATAAAGTTATTTTAATGGATGCTAGCTTATTATTTGTAAACCACACCACAGATCCACAGAAAAACAATTGATGTATAGAAAACATCGACGTATTTTTTATACATCTATATTACATCGATGAATCGATGCAATCCATGGAAAAAAACATCGATGTCTTTTTCAATGTCTGTCCATCATTACTAGAAATGAGTCGGTTTTTTCGCAACCTGTTACAGCAACAGGTTGCGTCAACAATAAAAATGTAACCTGTTGCGACAAATCGCGCAATAGGTTGTTTCAGTAACGTCCAAGAAATGTTTTTGCAGAAATATAGGTTGCGCACTGCTATTGGCGATAAAGCAGCCGGTTAGTTGTGAGCAACTGACAGCTTGGCAGTTACGTACTGTTTTATCCACACAGTTGTTGTTAGTTACTGTGGTTATGGTTGCTTAAGAACTGAAGATATTCGGGCTATGTTATGCGTCCTTCAAATATGAATTTGAATTAGTCCGTTGACAACTATTGTTTATGATACGTTGTTCGAGTTTCGATATGAAAGTAATTTTAAACTTTCAAAGTGCGTTTTGCTTATATGTTATTGTGTTATTGTTTAGTTTCCTTTATTTTTTTTTTTGCATGTATTTATTTGTTTTGCTTGCATGACGATATAATTTATAAAGCTTTGGTGTCGGAAACTAATAAACTGTATAAAATATAAAATGTCTCGAAAAGCCAGTGATATTTGGAAACATTTTAGCAATGGAGACAATGTGGCAAAAATTGCAACTTGTAATATACGAGTATGTCAAAATGCGGTATCATACAAATCTACCGTAACAAATTTAAAATTACATTTAAAGCGTAAGCATGTGTCTGTATTTTATACATTAAGCCAACCTGATACTAATATTGCTTCACAAGCCACATTAACAAGTGACAAAACGGTGAGTGTGACAAAAGCCAAAATTCATCAAAAATGATTTTTACATTATCAATTTAATTTTTTAATCTACGTATATCATCTTTTTATAGAGTATGCTGACAAACAAGCAAACAGTTCACCTGATGGTAAGTGGATGCTGTGACCCACAGGTATACATTTATCTTAAAATGTCTACTTTTACGTCGTTGTTTAAAAAAATCGATAAGATATCAAGAGAACAAATTTATTTAATATTCTATTATTTAAAAAAAAGCTTTAAATTCAAGTAATAAATAATTGACATTTTTTTATATCCTTAGATAAATGTGACAAATCCAGAACATGTTATAGCATCAGCGTTAACAATAAATTCTACCGCTACGATTTCTGACGCTATTAGCTCCGGTTCTTCAGCGCAAAAACGACAAAGAACAATGGCACCATATATTCCAAAAAAAAAAATGAGTATGCAAGAAAATAAAGTGATAGATGAAGCATTGTTACATCTCTTCATTTGGGATTATCAGCCGTTGAGTATAGTGGAAGATAAAGGATTTTTAAAATATACAAATGCTTTAAATCCTTCGTACAAAGCACCTAGTCGGAAAACAATATCAGCCAGTTGGATACCATCGGCTTACACCGCCTGCAGGGAGAAATTAATGAAAGAAGTACAGCGAGAAGCCATGAGTGTATGCCTCACAACTGATACGCGGACTTCTTCCGTAAATGATACTTACATAGCAATAATCATACATTACACTACATCAGAATTAGTATTCAAAACGGTACTTTTAGAATGTGCTCACTATAGTGGTAAACATACAGGTGAACTACTAGCTAGCCAATTGAAAAACACGATTGAAGCCTGGGGCTTGACCGGTAAGGTAGTACTGGCAATAACGGACAATGCAAACAATATTGTAAATGTCGTTAATTAGGGTTCCGTAGTCAACTAGGAACCCTTATAGTTTCGCCATGTCTGTCTGTCCGTCTGTCCGTCCTCGCTTAATCTCTGTGACCGTTAGCACTAGAAAGCTGAAATTTGGTACCAATATGTGTATCAATCACATACAAATTCACAATCACAATAAAAATTGGAAAAAAATGCTTTATTAGGTTAGCCCCCCTATATGTAAAGTGGGAAGTGATTTTTTTTAATTTCAAACCTAACGTATGATATGTTGTTGAAAAGGTATTTAAAAATGAATAGGGGTTTACTAAAATCATTTTTTGATAATGTCAATAATTTTGGAAATAATCGCTCCAAAAGTAAAAAACAATGTGTCCCCCCCCCCCCCTCTAACTTTTGAACCATAAGTTTAGAAAATATGAAAAAAATCTAAAAAGTAGAACTTTATAAGGACTTTCTAGGAAAATCATTTTGAACTTGGATGGAAACAACAGTACCCACTACCGGGAGCAGTTGCAGGAGCGCGGAGTGCAGCTGGAGCGCGAACATAATGGATACCCACCTTTATACTCATAAGTGGGAACACTTATTGTGACGGACGGGAAACTACGGAACCCTACACTGAGGGTGGCAAGACACGCTCTTGGCCGGTTTTTTGTTAGGGTGGAAGCATTTTGGATGCTATGCTCACACCTTAAATTTAGTTGTTGATGATGCATTAAAAATTGTTAAAGATACTTTAGAAAAAATAAAAAATATAGTATCATATTTTAAGAGAAGTTCATCGGCAACAGATAGATTGAGAAAATATCAAGTTCAACAACAGATTAATATACCCAAAAAACTCAAGCAATCTATACTTACTCGTTGGAATTCAACATTTTTCATGTTGCAGCGCTTTGTAGAGTTGGAAGAAGCAGTGCGGGCCACTTCGGCCCTGGTGCAAGGAGATTTTGATGAGTCTCTATGTGAAGACGATTGGATTATATGCACGCAACTTACCACTGTTTTAAAGCCATTTGAGCAAGCAACGGCCAAAATGAGTGGAGAAAAATACACCACCGCCAGTATGGCGATAGTTGTAACGCGTGGTTTACATAACGTGTGTGAAAATTTGCTTAAAAACCAATACAAGCCTGTCATTAGCAATGTGCTACTGAAACTTAAAGAGGGACTTTCAATGAGATTCAATAACATTGAATACCATAAAGAGTTGGCTATGAGCACACTCTTAGATCCGAGATTTAAAATGAGTGGCTTTAGGGATAAATGTGCGGCAGATCATTCCAAACAAAAACCGGCCAAGAGCGTGTCCGGCCACGCTCAGTGTAGGGTTCCGTAGTTTCCCGTCCGTCACAATAAGTGTTCCCACTTATGAGTTTAAAGGTGGGTATCCATTATGTTCGCGCTCCAGCAGCGCTCCGCGCTCCTGCAACTGCTCCCGGTAGTGGGTACTGTTGTTTCCATCCAAGTTCAAAATGATTTTCCTAGAAAGTCCTTATAAAGTTCTACTTTTACCAGATTTTTTTCATATTTTCTAAACTTATGGTTCAAAAGTTAGAGGGGGGGGGACACAATGTTTTTTACTTTTGGAGCGATTATTTCCGAAATTATTGACATTATCAAAAAATGATTCTAGTAAACCCCTATTCATTTTTAAATACCTTTCCAACAATATATCACACGTTATGGTTGAAATTAAAAAAAAAATCATTTCCCACTTTACATATAGGGGGGCTACCCTAATAAAACATTTTTTTTTATATTGCGATTCCTGCATAGGGCAAAATAAAAATAAATTTGTTCTGGCCTGCATCCATCAATCTTTGCAAAAATGCAAGAATATATCAACCATTCAAGCGAATTACCTTCTACCGGGACACACATATATGCCTGTGGATTCCATGCACTCAGTCATTGAGAAAAGTGTGACAAACAACATTGTATGGGCACCGTCTCAGTGGCCAACCATATGTGCTCTAGCAAGAAAAGTTCCTAAACCATACGAAGTTGAAGTTCTTTCTCACAAAGATTTTGTGGGCTGGGATACAATTTTAGACAGATACTTGAAAGGCAATCTTGCAGGTAAAATAAGCAGGATTCGCACTGCTACATTCAAGAAAGCTAATCTGCACCATATCAAAGTCAAATACTCCATGAAAGTTGAAGCTGAATCTGAAAAGATCGAGGTTATAGGCAAAGGTGAATTTATTCCAAAGTTAATTTACAAATCGAAATTATAATAATAAATAATAATAAAATATTCCGATTTGGAAAAATTATGTAACAATAAAACTATACCAGCAATGTATGTTGCAGAATATAAATCTTTACCTCATGCAGTAAATGTTCAAGATTTTTTGGCAGATACAGACATTGAAGGCATTCAAGACTGACAGATTTAAGGTTAATCTTTAAAACGCTGATTTTAAAAGTACCAAATTAGATTTACTTATTGTTATTTGTTTATATTTCTTTTTGTTCTAAGATTTATAAATACGTTAGGTCAAACGTCAGACTTACCTTTGTGATTCAGGATGATAAAAACTTATTGGAATATGTCAAGAATTGATAATACTGAAGTTTTATTTTTACGTTCGTTTTGTTGATTACTTAACATTTAAGTATGTTTAATATTAAGTTTTTTTGTTGGTTATGGACCAACTTGATGTTTTTCAAAAATTATGGTAAGACTACTTATTAGCAAGTCACAACAATGTTTGGAAAAATATTAAAAATAAATAAATAAAACTGATTGATTTTTAAATGCAATGGTTTTACTTTTAATGCAAATTCCGACAACAGATTTGGTACATTCTAAAAAGTTTTCAGTTTAGTCCATTCAAGTCCAATCCATTTGTCAATATAAAATCTAACTAAATGTGAGTTAGATTTTATATTGACAAATTCTTACCGCACATCAATTACTTAGTATCTACATAATTTAGTTAAATTTTCACATAATGCCCCTATTAAGCAATTTTGAACAAATTCTTAAAACCCATCCGTAGATAAGTAGTATAATCGAGTAAAGTAACGGTCAATAATTTACCTTAGTCATTTTTGTTTGCATTTATTCGGTTAAGTTAGCGCACGTAAGCAATTTTGGTTGCATATAGCCTCTGTAATGTATCGCTTGTTTAGCATTTCTTCTTGACGGCATGTTACCATCATAAGCAATCGTTAGCAATTTTTCTTTACTAGATTGATGATGCATTAAAAATTGTTAAAGATACTTTAGAAAAAATAAAAAATATAGTACCTATCATATTTTAAGAGAAGTTCATCTGCAACAGATAGATTGATAAAATATCAAGTTCAACAACAGATTAATATACCCAAAAAACTCAAGCAATCTATACTTACTCGTTGGAATTCAACATTTTTCATGTTGCAGCGCTTTGTAGAGTTGGAAGAAGCAGTGCGGGCCACTTCGGCCCTGGTGCAAGGAGATTTTGATGAGTCTCTATCTGAAGACGATTGGATTATATGCACGCAACTTACCACTGTTTTAAAGCCATTTGAGCAAGCGACGGCCAAAATGAGTGGAGAAAAATACACCACCGCCAGTATGGCGATAGTTGTAACGCGTGGTTTACATAACGTGTGTGAAAATTTGCTTAAAAACCAATACAAGCCTGTCATTAGCAATGTGCTACTGATACTTAAAGAGGGACTTTCAATGAGATTCAATAACATTGAATACCATAAAGAGTTGGCTATGAGCACACTCTTAGATCCGAGATTTAAAATGAGTGGCTTTAGGGATAAATGTGCGGCAGATCATTCCAAAAAAAGAGCCATTGATATTATGATCGGCAAATCTGTTGTTACACATTATCCCACCACTTCCAATGAGCCGCCGCAACCTGGCTGTTCAAAAGAGATATCCATATGGGACGAATTTGATCGGGAAGTTAAGAATTTACAGCCAAGAAGCTCACCTATGGCAAAAGGTATTACGGAAATAGGAGCATATCTAGAAGATGCATTATTGCCCCGAAACTCCGAAGACACAACCCTTGAATGGTGGAAAAACAACCGCCATCTTTATCCAACACTATGCAAGTTATTTATTAAAAGGGGCAATTTCCTGGCTACCAGTGTGCCTTGTGAACGAATATTTTCGAAAGCTGGGTACATTATTAATGACAGAAGGACTCGATTAACCAGTGAAAAGGTTCGCCAATTGGTGTTTTTAAATATTAACACACTTAACACCAAATACCATTTTGGTCGAATGTCATGGACATGTCAAAATTTTTTTATTGTAAAAATGGCTTCTAATGGTAACAAAATATGCACTGTTTTTTTGTTTTTTTTTTAATCATTTTCATTTACCCCCTTTTTTAGGTGTATACTTTAAGATACGCCAGCTTGGGAATTAATCCTAGACGAAATTTACGTTCCAAGGCCAGATGTATCTTAAATGATACACCACATGATTTTGTAAAAAAAGACTCATACCTCACTAAGTATCATTATTTCCTTTTTGTTTCGGATTTTTGAAGACAGAAGATGAATCAAGATTGTAAAAAGGAAAAACTGTAGCGAGAATTGTAAGTTCTTGCTATAATTTTTCCTTTTCTTTGTTGTTACAGTGAAGTGAAATTTTTTTTTATAAAAATATCATGGATTTCTCAAGCGATGACTCTCTTGATGATCCCAATTACGCACCTGACGCATCTGGTGACTCAACTTCGGAATACGATAGTGCAGATGAAGAGCCTTTAGCCAAATGGAGGATCCATCACTCGACCAACAGACCAAGTTCAACTGGTTCAACCCAGAACTTTTCTGAAGATGAAATAGTTAGGCAGCAAGTTGCCAATATTGATTGGGGTATCCCAAAAGATCATATGCCTACTGAAGACTTCTCAGGTGTGGCAGGCGTGAAGGATATTCATCAAGGAATTATGGCAGATGGTACACCACTTGATTATTTCGAGGTGTTTTTTACTTTTGATATAGTTCAAACGATAGTTGATCAAACTAACCATTACGCCTGCCAACATCTAACAGCAGGCAATGTAGATGTTGGTCCACAATCAAGACTACATAATTGGAAACCTGTGACCATCAATGAAATGTATAAATTTCTAGCTCTCATTGGATGGATGGGGCTGGTGAAGCTACCTTGCACTCGTGATTACTGGAGGAAGCATAAGCTGTATGGACTACCACTGGCCAGAACAGTTATGCCACGTAACAGATTTGAGCTTATCCTGAAATTCCTTCATTTCTCAGATAACGAACAAGACCCCGGCGAAGACCGTTTGTATGAGCTAAGAACATTGATGGATAAGTTCATACATAATTTTCGCTTTCACACCTGGTAAAAAGATATGTATTGACGAAAGTCTGATCCCTTGGAGAGGGAGACTTATTATGAAGCAATACATTCCGAACAAACGCCACAAATATGGCATCAAATTGTTCAAACTATGTACAGACAGGGGGTATACGTGTGTGACAGGGGTATGTCTGTCTATTGTGGAGACTCATGTGAATGCTCAAACAGATCAAGGTGCTGCTGAAAAAGTTGTGATGAGTTTTTGTTTGAATTTACACGGATAATTACTACACGAGTATCCCACTTGCCTATAGGCTCAAGCATAGAAAGACAAATTTGGTGGGCACGTTGAGACTCAATAGAAAGCATTTACCAAAAGATTTGGTCACACAAAAACTGAAGAAAGGAGAAATAATAGCGAAGGAAACGACAGACGGAAAAATTGGCGTGACGAAATGGAAAGAAAAGAGAGTCGTTACAACTTTGAGCACTGTTAATTCAAGAAAATTACAGCAGTAAAAACAAAAAGAGGACAAGTTATTTTCAAACCGGATTCTGTTGTTGATTACAATACTAACAAGTCATCAATAGACGTCAGTGACAAATGGCTTCATATGCATCAGCTTTCAGGCGATGTACTAAATGGTACAGGAAGCTTGCAATGGAGTTTATTTGGGGTACGAGTTTGGTAAATGCCTACTTTTTTATAATGAGTGTTCTCGAAACAAGAAAATTACTATAACGGAGTTTCGTGAAAAAGTTATCGAAGGAATGATTGATAAATTTGTGGATAAATCACCAGGAAACCAACCACCTTCGATCAGCAGAAAAGCTGCTGGGAGCAGCAGAGGAGCTGTTGGAAGCATCAAAGAAACTATTGGATCAAGCAACAAGAATCTTTTGGTGAATTTCCTAGTTGGCAGACCGCCAAAATTGAAGCGTGGCCGATGCAAAGGCTGCTATGCCATTTATGGGAAGAAGGTGAAGGATGTTGGTGGGAAGAGGAAGTATATCACCCAAGTGCAAACTATTTGAAATATTTGCAAATCATTTTACTGCCGTAATTGATTTAATCTAGCACATAAGTAACTTAAAATAATCTAGAATAACTATTAAGTGAACGAAAATAAACAATGTCGATTTTTTGACATATTTTTAGACATTTTCCCAATCCAGAAATAGTGGCGTATTCTCCAGGGCCAGCCCTATCGAATCGCCTAATAAAATGTTTGAAAATGTGTATACTTTTCTATATACCAGCCTCTGAATAAGATCGTGTCGGGTGTATCATTAAAGATACACCGCCCTGGGAGTAGAGGTACAATAGTGTATAGTTAATTAGTATACACCGGCGCTGAGTGTGTTAATAAAAGTTAAAAATATTGCTGCTATAAATAATTTTGTTTGACTTTTTTCATCCACAAATATAATTTCTCGTTACTCAAATTTCATAACCAAATTTATTTTTAATAGAATTAGGATGACGACGAACACACTGTACACCTGATGGTAAGTGAATGTAGTGGCCCATAGTCGTTTACGTCTATTCTCGATTAACAATTAAAATGCAGATGCGTTGTCACCCCTGAGGACTGAGATGGAATGCCTCGCTTAGTGCCCGTAAAAGGGTCTCTTTACACTCACTATATAAAACACAGCAGCATTAAGCTGCTATTTTACGTTGGTATTTTTTGAGACGAACCAACCCATTCGTGCTACAAGCATAATAAAGCTGTAGCGTGACTATACCACGTATAATACCTACCAAATAATGACTAGACACAAAATAAAAACATAGTTCATATAGGTATGTATAACATTTAACCCTTAATTACTCGCGTGGGGTATATTTAACCCCACGGCGTATTTGAAGCGTCGTATCTCCGCCATTTTTAAAGTTACCTCCATGCCGTTCTTAGTAGCTGCCTAAATACCTCCCCCCGCCGCGAATCAGTCACGAGCGCCGCTCCGTGTCGTGTGGTTGTGTCAGGAGATCGTGTCTGGGGTATATATTGCCCCACGCGAGTATTCGTGCAACTTTTTTTGGACGAGTGAGTATTTTTATTTTTTAATGTGCAGTACAGATACTAAATGGTTAGGTTTTTTTACTTATCTTTGTTTTCTGTTCTTTTTTAGGTTATAACACCTAAAATGGCAAGTAAGCGTCTTTCTAACTACCAGATTCTTGAGCGTATATTAGAAGACGACGAAGAAAGCATCATAGATAGTCCCGATGAAGATGAGGGAGACGATGAAGTGATCCAGAGTGACCACAACTCAGAATCTGAAGAAAGTGCCAATGAAACCGAGTTAGAATGGAGTGATGACGATAATGAACCGCTGAGTAGACACGCAAGTATAGATTCTGATAGCTTTTATTTATCAAAAAAGAAATGCACAAAGTAAGCAAAAGAGCCGCCGCGTACTAGCGTTCGAGTTCGTAGACACAATATTATGAGGGAAACACCAGGACCTAAGGGAGCAGCCAAGGAGATACATACAATGTCAGAAGCATTCTTTTGTATGTTTTCAATGGATACTGTCAATTTAGTACTGCAACAGACCAACGATTACATAAAATCGATACAAGGAAAATTTCAACGCGAACGTGATTGCAAATTCCTAGAATACGAAGAACTTTCGGCTTACCTAGGTTTGCTTTACATGTCTGGTGTGCTGCGTTCATCTCACTTGAACTTCAAAGATCTGTGGGCTACCGATGGAACAGGCATCGAGTTTTTTCAAAACACAATATCATTCAACAGATTTCTTTTTATATCAAGATGTGTTCGTTTTGATGACAAAAATACTAGATCTGAAAGGCAAAAGACAGACAAACTAGCAGCAGTCAGAGAGTTCACTGATTTGATGAATAATAATTTCATCAATAATTACTCTGCATCTGAAAATGTCACCCTAGATGAACAATTACCTGCCTTTCGAGGAAGATTTTCTGGTGTTGTTTATATGCCCAACAAACCCACGAAGTACGGCATAAAGCATTATGCACTCGTAGACTCGGCAACATTTTATTTACTGAAATTTGAAATTTATGCTGGAGTACAACCTGAGGGTCCATATCGAATACCTAATGATACAGTAAGTTTGGTAAAGCGCATGACAGAACCCATCTGGGGTACTGGTCGAAACGTTACGATGGACAACTGGTAAAAGATCACCAGCTTACTATGGTTGGAACTATTCGCAAGAATAAGCCGGAAATTCCAACTTGCTTCCAGCCCAAACGAACACGAGCTGAGCATTCCAGTCTGTTTGGTTTCCAAGAAGACGTAACACTTTGCTCTTACGTTCCAAAAAAATCTAAAGCTGTACTGCTGATTTCGTCAATGCATCATGACAATAAAATAGTTGAAAGTGAAAAGAAGAAACCGGAAATTATTTTGTACTACAATCGCACGAAAGGTGGCGTAGATACCAACGACCAAATGTGTGCTAACTATAACGTCGGCAGACGTACAAAGAGATGTCCTATGGTTATATTTTATCACCTTCTCAACGTTGCTGGTATCAATGCATATGTCATTTATAAAAATAAAATTGACCACGGAATATCAAGAAGGGAGTTTTTGAAGCATCTTGCAGTTGATTTGGTAAAGGCTCGTACCACAACTGCCTAGGGCCGTACAAAAACGGCTAAAAAGAAATGCTCAAGTTCAGGATCCTAGCCCCACTTCCAGAGGTGGTCCATCGACAACTTATAAAAGGTGCCATATCTGTCCAAGGTCGAAGGATAAAAAAATAAGATTTATGTGTGCCAAATGCCACCAGCAAGTTTGTCACGACCATTCCACTATGATATGTGATAAATGTATTGATTAAAAAGTTCCTAAATTTAAAGTTTCATATCTTTAAAAGTTTTTAAGGATACTATTACAATTTAGAACAATGTTGCCTCTTTCAAATTTTTATAATAAAAAAAAGTATGTCATTAAAAATATGTTTTATTGTACCTTTACAATTGGGGTTATATATTCCCTACGCGAGCGTAAGTGTAACTATATGGACGCGAGTAATTAAGGGTTAATTTTATTAAGTACTAATTTAATATTATATGGCAATTAGAAACCTGTTGCTGGAACAGGTTTCATAAAAAAATGTAAATGGTTGCATCATTGCGTTGAAGTTAACAACTGTCTTATTGTAGCTGCACTATTTTTGTGAATGTTGTATATATACCTTTTAAAGGCGAATCATTTTGAACAAAACCAATTGTGTTATATTTAACAATGTCCATGTCTAGTGATAAGCCAGCCACTAGCGTATCTGTTAATCTGTTAAATAAATAAAGCAACGATAACGCCCATCTCTAATCATTACTATAACACTTAGAGATGAAGCGTATATACTAGAACAGGTCCAGGCACTAGGTATTAAACGAGACTAGCTTGCACCTGTTCCAATTTTCAAAATACTTGATCCACCTAGTCTCACTGTGCCTACGCGTCTCACCCCGGCTCCACACGTTGGCCCCAATATAGGTCCCAACGCTACTCGTCCAACGTGTGGATCTAGAAAATGGCATTGGTCCCAACGTTGGGGCGAGCGTTGGTAGTTGGCCGGCTCGTGTCGGTTTCATCAAAGGAATCTGCGCCAACGCTCGCGATCTGTCCACACGTTGGCACTTTGCTCAGTTCTGTTGCAACACGCAGCAAGTGCGTACATCAAGCGAGAATGGCTTCCTCATCCACAAAATCGCCACCGGAATGGACGATTGAAAAAGTCATAGAATTTATTGAACTTTATCAAGCACATCCAATAATATGGGACGCAACTCGAAAGGATCATAAGAATAAAAATTTATTAGCTGATGCATGGCGCACCATTCAACAGAATATGGGAATGAATTTCTCAATTGAAGATTTAAAAAAAAAGCGAGAATCATTAATGAGCACATATCGCCTTTACAGAAAGAAAATTAGTGACTCTACTCGATCTGGATCATCAACAGATGATATTTTTAAACCAAATTGGTTCGCTTATGAGCTCATGGATAGGTTTCTTGCTCCGATTTATGATAAATCAGATACAGTTACTATTAACACAGAGGTAAGATAAACATTGATTAATTTTTACTTTATTTATTTACATAGATAAAATCACAAACTGTGCTAAATTACATACTTAATCTAAAGCACTTAGTTGTTTATTTCGAAAAAATCACCTGGGTAGGTAGGTACACTGAACCACAGGCTAGACGTAACATGATGACCTTGAGCGCGCCTTTATGCCCTACGTATTAAAAGATGTTTTCGTAGTGCAACTGTTACATAGATACATCTGACCTGTGGCTCTGTGTACCTAAATCTACATAATAATTTTGTAGGTCGGTAGATTTTTTATTTAGTGTGAATAAAAGTATGATGCATATTCATTACGTATTTCTCTAGCATTTTCTGTTGTTCTAATTGGTACTTGATCTAGTGATCTTAATTGTTGCTCTTCTAAAACATTATCTATATTACCTTCCGGCATATACATACGGTAGGAGTGCTGACTCTTTTTCAAAAAATTATGAAGTACAACGCAAGTGAGTGTTATAATAGATGCTTTTTCGGGTTGTAGTAATATATTGGTTTTTAACACTCCAAATACCGATGTCATTATTCCAAATGCACATTCAATCACAACACGAGCCCTTGATAGTCGACTGTTGAATTTTCTATTTTGTGAGCCAACTGGCGGTGTACCAGGAAAAGGTTTCATGATCCTTTTAGATAATGCAAAAGCTCCATCTGCCACAAAAACATAGGGCACAGGAAGATGTCGATCAAGTAAAGGAGCGTCTTGCGGAAAAAAGGAATCAGGTCCATATATTTTGTTATAAAGCATGCTATCATTAAAAACTCCACCGTCACTCATACGTCCATGTGTTCCTACGTCAGCAAATAAAAAGTTGTAGTCACTATCAGCTACCGCTAGTAATATTATACTGAAATTGTGTTTATAGTTATAGAACTCTGATCCACTATTAATGGGTGACTGTATTTTAATGTGTTTCCCATCGATAGCGCCCAAACAATGTGGAAATTGCCATTTTATTTCAAATTCTCGAGCAATCTCAAGCCACTCGTGTTCATTTTGTGGCATCTAAAACAGAAAAAAAATATCAGTGTAGGTAATAGTTAATAATTTAAATAAGGGTTGAAATTTACTTGTTGTGTTTGAATTTTTAGACTATGGAGTTTCCTAATGAAGACAGCAATCAAGATAGAAGCTTTTCTAATGAAGGCAGCATTCAAAATAGAAGTTCCACGTCAGCCAAAAAACGGCGAGAATCAGAAGTCACGGAAGTACGAGCTCAGATTAAGACAGCTGTAAATGTCCTAAAAAATCTCTCCGACCGACCACGAACTGAAGTGGACGAGGTAGGTTTATACTGTCAACTACTGGCCAAAAAAATTAAAAAATTTAATGAGCGACAAAGGGAGGTTATAATGCACGATATAGACGAACTTATTTATCAGAAGCGAAATGAGTCTTACTTAAATATTAATAGCCCTGCTCGTAGCAGCACTTACTCGTACGTAAGGTCTACCCCGGATTCCGTGCGTTTTACACCTACACCGTCCCCTTCATCACAAATGTTGGCGTACGATATGTCTACCCGAGATTCCGTACGTTATGCACCTATAACATCCCCTTCGCCTCAAGTGATGCCAAGCCCGTCATATCACGTTGCTGATGATTATAGTGATTATACAGTTGTATCACCAAATCATAGCCAAGTAGAATATGTGACAGGTTCATCCACCTCCACCACATCTACTCCAAAGGTGACAATTATATCAAATGATATTATCTCTCAGGCATTTACTCTTTCTCAGATACAAAATAAGAATTGAATGCTAATGCAAGGACTCGATTGCTTTCTCTAATTATTTTTCTCAATAAACGTGTTTTTGATTATTATTATTATGGTTTTATTTTACAAAATATACAAAAATACTTACTTTTACAAAAGAACGCAATGCCTCACATAGTGCTTTACATACTTCCGGCACGATCAACGATATGACTTGAGGAGAAATCTTAAATAGGTAATGAAGACTTTTGAATGAATCACCAGTCGCTAAAAATCTAAGTGTCACAGCAAGGCGTACTTTGGTTGGTATTGAGTCTCTGAATACTGTATCTTGCTTTTTTATTCTTGGTCCAATCAACTGTAGAAGGTATTCGAAATCTATCGAAGACATACGACAAAAGTTATCAAACTGTCCTGATGGCTCTTGAATCAAATTACTCAATAATCGGGTTCCATCATACCTAAAAAAGAAAGAAAATGTAAATATAGAATCAAAAAGAAATTTAATATTACAGCTCCTGTAAACAACTGCTGATATAATTATAGTTTGTTGTTGATGTTATTAGAATATTTAAAATGGAGTGTATAACAAGATCTTTACTCACTGATTCCGTGTTTTATGATGTGTCGTCATCCACCATCTTCTTTGACGTGGCTTTTTATTTTTTCTCAGTAACAAATATAAATGTGCACTCAGTACTACAAAAGCGCTCAGAGCAGTTTCGATTTCTGTATCGGACATCTTCACATTGGCCCTGACGGGACAGAACTAGTTTATTAGCCAACGTGTGTACGCCTCACCGAACTCGCAGTCCAACGTTGGTACGAGCGTTGGGACCAACGTGTGGAGCCGGCCTCACGGTACTGAAGTATGAAGGTATGAAGAACCGGCGCGGCGAACCGAGATCGCATATGGTTGCCATAGTTACTAGTATGCTTTGCCGCTCACTCGTATTTCCTTAAATTATTCGTGTATCAGCCATTTGAATTTGAACCATATTTCAATGTACAAAAAAGTCACACAACGCGCACTCGTGTTGTACAAAAATATAATATTCTGTCCTTTTTTAACTGCACTATTCCGCAGTCTTTCTATCTTTGTCTTTTATTATTTGAGAGTTTGAGACTAGTCTACTCGGGACTTCAACCAAATACTAGGCAGTCGAGTCCCTACAGGCAGTACAATCTTAGAACATTTTACCATGCAACTAGTAGAAAATAATGATACCAAATTGATGGAGTACCGTAATCTAGTAACATGACCTTTTCTTAACGCCTTTTTAATTATGTCGTTTTATAAAATCATTTATTTAAGGTTTGTAAATACAGATGTCGCTCGCTGACGCTAACCAAAAAGCAAGCTGTCAAACTGTCAAACCATCAATCCATGTTTTATAACTGCCGGTCTTTTTTGTTGATAAATTCAAACATTTACAACCTAGTGCTTTTCCGAATCTCCGTAATTTCTGCTCTTTGGGTTTACGTCGAGAGTTTCATCAACATAGTGCTTCTCCGTGAATTCGTTGAGTTGAGCCCTGCTCCTCCGATTAACGTTAATTGTTTGTACTAGTATTGTTTGAGACAGAGACTTTTAACTTTTAAGACACTAAAGTGCTCCTGAGTGACTTTACCATGTCTAGTAAACGTTGTTGTGTTCCTCAGTGTGCCGAAATCGAAGGTACGTAACCAGATGGTTAGGTATAAAGTAGAACCTTGATAACTTAAACCTCGATAACGTAATAACCTCTTTAAATTCATAAAATTTTGTGTTCCTTTCCTTTCGGAATCCAAAACCTCTTTTATATTATATATATAATGTGCAAACAATAAAGGTTCCCTGTAGACCGTGGTTATTGCTTACATGTGTTTACCAAATGGCTTCAAAATCAAATCAAAATAAAAAGAAACAAAATAAACGGTACACTAAGGTCTAATTGATCTGGTTTCAATGATGTTAATGCTGCTAGCCTATGCGGCTCTTACAGCTTCATAGGACTCGTAAGGTCTAAGCGCAGTAACTTAATTGTATCATTAGCTTTTAGCCTTTGTTCTGGGAGCATCTCTTTCACATTGTGAGTGAAAATGAATTCAAAACGGTTAAATATTGAAAATGAAATTGATATAGAAAATGTGAACAGTTTGAAACAAAAAAATACTGGCTTTTTAATGTAGAATAAATTACACTCGAATAAATGTATCTTTAAACCTGAAATAAAGTACATATGTACTTATGTATTAACATTTAAAGGTTTCTTTTGCATTTAATCTAGCTTGTCTATGTATATAATTCCTAAACAAAGCTCAGAAATGAACCTCTGTAAGTACAAATTTTAACCAATAAAAACTCCTTAACTTAGACCCTTAGTAAGTAAAAACCTCAATAATTTAAATTATAATATTAATATCGGGCACCAAATTAGTACCTACCTGTATTAAATTGCTAAGACCTGTATAGGTTATATTTTGGTCTCCTGTGATAATGAATATTGTCTGTATATGTAAACTGTCGTACAGAAACATAATAGTATGTTAATTGAAAAATGGTTTTAACAATTTAATTGATGTGGTTCTATGTCACAAGTTTTTCTTCTGTAAGTATAATGTTTAAACTCTTTTTTTTGCAGATTCTCAGAGAGTTCTTCATTGGTTTCCAAATCCTGAGAAGGACATTGCTCGTTTCCGAACATGGGTTCATGCTATTGGTGGAGAGATTTTGAGTCTGAGTAACGAAAATATTTATAAACTTCGTCGAGTATGTCATTCTCATTTTGAAGAGAAATATTGTTGCCGTAACAACAGAATTTCTAACATAGCCATACCAACATTACTTATGCCAGGTAGGTGCACTATGTAGCCATATAGTTACCTGTACTATGACATTAAACAGCTATTTTAATGTGTACACAAAATTGGTTTTGACTGATGAAATCAAAACCAATTTCGACAGAAAAAATCAGTCAAAACTATTTTTTATCAATAAAAACAGTTTAGAAATATTGTACTTTCACATGCTGACTTTATTAGGTAGATTTTTATTGTAACCTGTTTAGGAACTTATTTTGTACTTACATAGGTATTTTAGATGAAGATAACTCAAATGTTTCAATAGAATAAATAATTTTGACTGAAACCAGTTGCAAAGTTTTTGTGACCGGAAGAGATTTGACTGTAACATAATTATATATAATTTGTTTTATTAATAATATAACCACATTAGTAACAGCTTAACAAGGGTTATGTTATTGTCTTTTCTAAACATAATTAAAATTAAATTAAAAAAGTGTGTTATACATTTATAGAACACACTTTTTCAATTTACTATTATTTGTATATTAAATGTTTTTTGTGTGTGTTTTTTTATTTGGCATTTTGATGTATCAAAAGTTCTAATATAAAGATAAGGCAGATTCATATGTTACTTAACATTTTGTTATGATTAATATGTATATTCCAGTATCTACTTTGCACTAGTAGTTTGACAGTTGTGCCACAGTGACTGGAATAATGCTCAGCCAAAGCATGTGCTAAGTAATAATTATGTGTTTAATAAGACTTCAGGTTGCTTTACTTATTTTTTCACATTTTGTTTTATTATAAGCATGATAGCCTGAGCTACTTATGCAGCATTTGAAGCAAATTTTGTTGTAATACATTTCACCTTTGTGTGAAGTAATTATTTCAATATTATGTTCTTCCTGAAAATTGGCATTTATCTTTTATATGTAATTACTGCTGCTATATTGTATCCAATAGCAACACAAATTCACTTATAACAATTGTTCTATTATTGTTGTTTCAGGACCACTATCTTTACCAGAATCCCGAAAACCAGTAAAAGAAAATGAAAAATCATTACAAGGTTGGTTCATATAATCTAGTCTTTCCTTACTTATCTACCAGTTTACTAATTTAAACATTATTATGATTTTTGCTGCTTAATAATATTGTTATAATATCCGCTGTTTTTCCCTTATATCAATTCAGCAACTGAATTACATTATTCATCTTATAATCTTATCAACAACATAAGGGTATCCTACCTGTTACTGAACCTTTTTATTAACAAATAAACTTAATTATGTCTTTTGTATTCCAGCCACTGTTCAACTAGATGCAACTGCTGAAAATCCGGGAATACAAGCATGCACACTACAGGATAAATACAGTGAGTGTCCTTTACTTAAATTTTATAGAAAAAATGAAATCTGAAGATAGAGTAAGATCATGTACTCTATCTTTATGTTGAACGCAACAACTCTGAAGAACCGCAGGGCACAGCTTGATTACAAAAATATTTTTAAGGAAGTTTTAATACAGTCATGATAATACCTACACGGTTTTTTTATATGTTAAGTTCTATTTACATATCTGAGAATGCAGTTTTGGTACTTGTCAGAATCGAGGGGACAACTCCTAGAAAACTTTCCTCTATTTCTCATAGTTTCAGTCCTCTCAAAATCTTTATAATTGTTATTTATCATATTTGATCATGTACAAGTATATGGCAAATATAAATTGTTGTAAAGTACTAGACACCATGTTTGAATAATCCTTTTAATATAATAATAATACTGTCTAACTTAGCGTGTTTTCTAATAGCTTAATTTTATTTGCAGGTCCAAACACTACTAAAAAAGTAGTGAATCATATAAAAATGACAAAAAAGGAACATAATTTATACCAAAAATTGGTAAAAATAAGAATTAAACTGTCAAAATGCCGGAACAGAGCACAGAAGCAATCTTTACAATTAAAAGCAGCCAAAAATTTTATGAAGAGTAGCAACTTTATAGCTACTGTTAACAATTTGCCAAGTGCTGCTAAAGTCTTAACTATGTTACAGTTCAGATAACATAAAAAGAAAGAAAAAGGGAGAAGATTTTCTACTGAAGAAAAAATATTAGCTTTGGCAATGCTAAAGCAAAGCCCCAAAGGCTATCGCTTTCTACGAAGAATGTTAGTTTTGCCTTCTCAACAAATACTGACAACATTTTTGAACCAGGCCAATATAAAGCCTGGTATTAACAATAATGTCTTTGCTCAACTTAAAGAAAGAGCAAGTAAAATGAAGCCAGCAGACAAACTCTGCATATTAATGTTTGACGAAATGTCGCTAAAAGCTAACATTAGTTACAGTGAAAGAAAAGATTTGGTTATAGGTTTTGTCAATAATGGACGTGAGACAAAACCCGAATTTGCGGACCATGCACTGGTTTTTATGATCAGGGGTCTCATAAGGAAATATAAACAACCTGTTGCTTATACATTTACACAGGCGGCCACTAAAGGCCCAGAGCTGGCTTTGCAAATTAAAACTGTAATTTAAAACTTGCAAGAAACTGGCTTCAATGTAGTGGCTACAGTATGTGACCAAGGCACTAATAATAGAAATGCCTTAAATCTTCTCCTAAATGAAACCAGGGGACATATGCTGAGAAGTGGGCAAGAAGTCAGAGAAGACACGAAAGTAATAATAATTAATGACAAGAAAATTGTTCCACTATATGATCCACCACATTTGTTAAAAGGTATACGAAATAATCTTTTAGAGAAGAATTTACGGTATACAACTGACAATAAAGAAAAGACTGCTAAGTGGGATCACATTAAACAATTACATGAAGAAAATCCTGCATATAAAGGAATCCGATTAGTGCCTAAGTTGTCTGACAGTCATGTTGATCCAACGAGAACAAAAATGAAAGTGAAATTTGCCAGCCAAGTGTTCAGTAGAACCGTGTCTTCCACTATGGGATACCTTGCAGGTAAAATCAGGAATGTGATGTTTTTGTGTTAAGTATAAGCTATATATCCACAGAGTACTTTTTATATATCTTAGCAATATTACGTTGTCTTCAAATGATATGGCTTACTCATATCATAATGATCGATTAATTGTAGAAGGATCTAAATCTAAATGATAATTTTCATTACGTATTTTTGCCACCATGGATTTTAAATAATTCAATTCTAATACAAAATTATTCATAATATGTATTAGAATCACCTGACTTCATTTACTCAGTAATTTAAAATGTAAATTGGAACACCATCATTGCAAGCGTGTATTCCAAAGCATAGCTACATGTACAATTTCATACGTATAAAGTGTATATTATGTGTACAGAAATCTTAATCTAACATAATCTAACATTGAATTATTAATGTTTTACAGATAAGGGAATCCTCCCAGCGGAATGCAAGGAGACTGCAGATGTCCTGCTTTTCTTTGACAATCTTTTCGATTCTGTCAATGGCAGCTTCACAAAAAACAGGTTTTCAAAACCTCTCCTGGGACCCGTAAAACCTAATTCAAAACACCATGAATTTTGGACGGAATCAAAAAAAGTTTTAAAATCCATGAAATTTATCACAGAAAAAAACACAATTGCAAGTGTACCTACTATTAATAATTGGGTATGGACACTGGAAGGGATAGAAATATTAGTTAAAATATTAGCTATTGATCACAACATTACGTCTTTATGGATGCGGCACCTAAACCAAGACCCAATCGAGAACTTCTTTGGGGCCATAAGAAGCCATGGGTGCCGTAACACAAATCCAACGCCAAAAAGATTTGAATCAGCGTTAACAACCTTATTGATCAATAGCCTGTCCAGTGTCCATGCCCCTGGAGCAAATTGTGAAGAAGACCAATGCAATGCACTGCATGCCCTCATTGTTACAAAGAATAGAGAAGCTGCGACGACCGGTGACATATCTTTAGATATTGTGAATGGGATTACCCTTACACCTTTAGAGGAAAAAAGTCAGCCCCAAATAATGGGACCCCTACAATATGTTTCGGGATATTTTTTAAAAAAACGAAAAATAAAATGTTTAGGTCCTGCGAAGTTTGTAAGGGTAATCTCTATAGCGAAATTGAAAATGATTTTATTAGAAGAAGAGAATTTGCCAATCGTCGTTGGCTTTCCAGCCCTAGCCTAGATTTTTTAACATGCATATCTAACATGCAAGATATTATAAATAAAATATTAAGTAATAATTTAAATCAAAAAGCCCTCAGAGAATACATAAAAACAATTATTCTTTTATTTTTAGATTTTAATTTTTTAACATGCTCTATACATAAAGATAAATTAATAGAATATTTAATTAATTTTGTATGTCGATTTTTTATGTTTACGTATTGTAAAAATATAAATAAAATATTATCTGGCAAAAAAGATATTGACAGTGACGAGGATGTAATGCAGTGCAAAGCAAAAAAGTATTTTAAAAAATGTTATAAGAGAAAAATTTGACATGTTATTATTGCATTGAGCCAACAATGCATTATTAAAAACTTTTGTTAAATCCAAATGTGCATGCTTTAAGCGCTCATATTATAACGTAAATTTTTTAAAGTATTTTAAATACACTTTTTTTTAAAATACTTTAAAAATTGTCATTTCGCAAATAACCTTATTACTATTACTTCTAATTTTACTTTGAAAACACTTAGAATTATTTTAAAACGATCAGAAATCAACTTTAATTAATATTACTTTAATTTTTAGGTATTTGTACTCAGACATGAAGGCATTGACGACTTCATGGCGCATGAGCTATAGCTCATTGCTAAGCTACTGCGCTGATAAGCGCTATAGCGCTGAGGGCCGCGGGTTCGAATCCCGCACGGACAAGTATTTGTATGCCCTACAAGTAATTGACTGCCTCTACGATACGGGATCAAATAATTATAACTAAAGAAAACAAAATTAGATTGCTTTTTTCAACAAAACAAAATTTAGCAATTCATCTATCTTGTGGGAATCCATGGATTGTAAATGACATTCCATGGCTTCCCACAAGATAGATGAAGAGATAAGAAAATAGTTTAAGTAATTTTTGTAACTTTTGAAATTATCAATTGTCCAAATTGATATTTTCAAAAGTAACCGTGTACCCTGTGTCTTGCTGACTTGATAAATCGACACCATGAGTCACTAAAACCACTTTTTAAATATAAAAGTAGCAATTAAATGATTTAAAAAAATATAAGTTCAGCAATAATTAAACTTTCTAACAATGTGCTTTTTATGCCATTTAAATGTTCGATATGCTTGTTAGATACGATTTCATGCGACAAAACATTGAAGTCTTGATTTTAGACCCTAGTAGAACATACCCACGCGCTTTGAGCTTAAGGCATGCAATAAAATCAAATACTGGTTATGTATTAGAAAATATAACTATAATATATAAATATTATATTATCACCTATTATGACAACTATTATGCCAATACAAAATAAAAAGATTATAATATGTGTTTTATTTTCTGCAGCCTTAAGTAATCCCTTAATTTATTCATATACGTTAGTCTATACATCTATATATATGCAAATAGCTATACGTATATTTAGATAGACATATAGCTATCTACATAATTATATATATAGCAGGAGAGTTGTAGGTTTGTAGTTACAGATGGCGTCACCAATCGCTTTCCTTCTGAACCCGTTGAGTAAAGCCTCTATTCCTATATATAAAAAAGTACTCTGTGGAGTCCCTAGTACGGACTTGTACGGACTCATGCGAATGTGATCTCAGTGGACGCCGGTTCAGTAACTAGGTACTCGACGTTGCAATCGTATACGCGTATTGGACTTGTTTATAAGAATTGATTTTCATAACAAAGTTAAGAGATAATAAGTATAAAGTTAAGTTAGGTTATAAATTAAAGTTATATTATAAATTTAAGTTATATTATATAGTTAAATTAGGTGTTATTAAGTAGTTAAAGAACTTTTTATTTTATTTTTTATTAAGACATTAAAGTGTTAATTGTTTATAAAAATGGCTCCCAAAGTAATTAGTGTCGCTTGGGATCACTTTACGGACAAAGGCCAACAAATGGCCGAGTGTAATATATGTAAAATACAGTTCAGTTTTAAAAGTTCTGTATCAAACCTTACAAAGCACCTTAAACGTAAACATCCATTCGTAAGTTTAGTTAGAAGGAACGATGTTCCAGCTCCAGTGATAGCAGCCCAGACCAACCAGCAATCGTCAACCTCAAACCAACCTGCTGGAATAGTTCAACAATCTGAAGGTGAAGAACGTCCGTCCACTAACTTGGTACGATTAGTACAACCAGGTTCGAGAACTATAGCTTCATACATATATAAAAAAAATGCTGATAAATGTAAATCTGATATAGATAAGTTAATAATGGATTTATTTATTATGGACTTTCAACCATTCCGTATTGTAGAAGATAGAGGTTTTAGACAATTAATTCAGTCTGCTTTTCCTTTTTATGTTATTCCGAATCGTAAGTTCTTTGCAAACAATTTATTACCAAGTCGCTATGAAAGTTTGCGAACTTCAAAAATGACGGAAGTTGCAAACGATGTTGAATCGATTTCCATCACAGCGGATATATGGACATCAAGTACAAACGACTCGTATATGGGTATTACTGGTCATTATATCAATAAAAATGACTGCACTTTAAAATCTATCTTGTTAGATTGTGTACTTTTAGAGGGATCACATACCAGTGCCAATTTAGCTATGGAACTGTCACGAATAACAGAGGAATGGAAAGTGTCAGGAAAAATTTTGTTAGCAGTGTCAGATAACGGCGCCAATATTAAAAAAGCCATGATAGATTTAGGCTGGAAGCATTTTGGTTGCTATGCACACACGCTAAATTTAGCTGTCCAAGAAGCATTATCTGGGACACAAGAATTAGTTGATTTAATTAATAAGGTGAAAACTACTGTTGCTTACTTTAAAAGATCCGCTCAAGCCTGGGAAAAATTAAAAAAATACCAGGAACAGGCTGGAAAATCTCCTAAAAGACCTCTACAATGTGTAAGTACGCGGTGGAATTCTACATTCTACATGTTGCAGAGGTTCGTAGAATTAAAAGAAGAGGTTAATAGTGCGCTCTCTAACTTAAACGCCATTAGCATCTCCCTAACTGCAGTTGAATGGAAACTTTGTGAACACATTTGCAACATTTTAAAACCATGTGAAGAAGTTACAAGGGAAGTAAGTGCTCAAAAATATATAACAGGAAGTTTAGTGATACCTATAACGACAGGGTTAGTTAAATCTTTAGAAAATATTAATAGTAATACATACCTCGACACCGCCCAAAAACTACAACAAGACTTGCTGGCCGCTATAAAAAATAGATTTATACATTTAGACAAAAGCGGCACATTTACTACGTGTATGTTCCTGGATCCCAGATTCAAATTGTATTTTGAAGATCAGTATGTAGCTGACACTACAAAACAAAGAATTATAGAAATGATTACAACAATTATAAATAAAGAGGATCGAAATTATCCCCAAATTGAAAACGAAGAGCAGCAGCTATCGGATCAAGCAGCAAATCCTCCACCTCAGCTTCAAATTAATTTAGTATGGCAGCATTATGCCGAAAAAATGAAAAATATACAACCCAAGGGCACGGCAACTTCTCGAGCAATTTTAGAAGTGCAAAGATATTTGGACGATAAAGTTGTGTTGCCGAGTGAGAATATATCACCACTAGAGTGGTGGAAAAGGCGGAAGGATGTATACCCGCATTTGTATGCTCTAGCACTCAAGAAGTTAAATGCAATGGCCACGAGTGTCCCCTGTGAAAGATTATTTTCCTCATGTGGATTGTTACTTAATGACAGGAGAACGAGGCTGGGGACTCGAAAAGTTCAACAATTAATGTTTTTAAATCAAAATTCATAAGGCTGATTTTCTCCGTATATATAAAAAATAATTATTGTTGATAGGCGATTTAAAAAAAAATAAAAAAAAAAACAAAAAAAAAACTAAAAACAGGCAAAAACTGATTACTTTGAAAAAAAAAATGAATTGAAATCTTTTAAATACGCCAACAATCTATAATGTAGATAAAATCTTTACGTTGACAGTCCTAAGCCTGTGTAAAGTATGAAGGGAAGATTACAATTCATTACTGCATACGTACACGTATCGGTGGGACGCAAAGATTAAGCATACTTTGAAGTGTACCCTATTCCAACAATACCAATCTTTATGCATACTTCATGGACTAGGAGGAACAGGTATTTGGATCAAGTATTTGTACGGAATTGGACTAGGTGCACCTAGTACAAAATTTACCTAGTAGAGATGAGACGTATTTACGCTACCAGGTTTTAAAACCAGGTTTTCGCTTCAAAGTACGGCGCCCTGGTACGGGCAAAAAATACTTGCAAGTATGAAAGTATGTGTTGTAAGTCAGATGCTCGAAGAACTTGAACACAACACATGAAAATACTTGCATAGGAAAACGATCCATATCTTAATAGGAATAAGAAACTCAATCGTATTTGTGAATTAAAATACTTTGAACTTCAAAGTATTTTTTTATTTATACGACTTTACTCCTTGTTCATAGTAGGATAACATAGAATACGGGTCGTATTCCTATGCAAGTATTTCAAAGTATTTCCAAATTTTGACACCGAAAGCAACGCGGGGTTCGCTCGACGCGTTGGCGGGAGGGACTCGCAGAGAGTAGGTTGTCGATCCCTAGTATTTCCGACGAAGGCCGAATGCTTGAACGGAAATCTGTGTAGGTACTTAATGCACATGCCATCCGATCGGATCGGGAACTTGTCAATCAAATAAGCTAAATAAAACGAAACTAATTAAGGAGCATAATTGCCTAAACATGCTATTCGTAAAATTTCTTTTGACTATTTTGCACCATTCTTATATCTGTATACAAAAGAGACATTATTGCGTTTATTTTACGTATTCGTAAATAAGAGAATTATGTTTATGTTCGAGGAAGTAAAAGTTTTGTTTCGATTTTTTGTAAATTCAGTTGTTATTGTGAACTGAGTACGTAACCTACTGACCGTGACATAATTTATGTATATATAAGTTATTTTGCGTGTTTATTGAATTTAGAGACAATTTTTAAAGTTTTATTAATTAATGTTTAAGTACGTAAATAAATAAAACTGAACATTATTGTGTTTATTAGTTGGAAATGACGATGTTTAAACTGTAAATAATAGCGTGTAAATAGTGTTTTTTGTGTATAGATCATAGGTTCTTGTTGTGAATAGTAAATAGATCTTCGTACATACAAACAAATCCATAAGTATGGCTCCTAAGAAAAGTTTGGCGTGGGATCATTTTTTGGACAAAAGAGAAAATAAAGCCGAATGCAAGATGTGTAAAGTAATTATATCGTACAAATCTGGAGTATCAAACCTTACTAAACATGTACAGAGAAAACATATTTCTGTTAATTTAATGAGAATACTGAAATACTGTAAAAACACAGAATATAATATATTCTTAAATATTATTTAGCAGACAGTCCTAAGCATGTGATTTAAAAAGTAGGAAGGAAAGATTTCATTTCGTTAACAAAAAATTAAAAAACGTTCAATCTTATACTCGTAATTGTGGCCCGACTCGAACTAGTCATTCATATTAATATTATATTGACATTAACAATACGGCGCGAGCAAAAAATACTTGCAAGTATGAAAGTACATGTTGTAAGACAGATGCTCGAATAACTTGAACACTATACATGAAAATACTTGCATAGGAAAATAATCCATATCTTAATAGAAATAAGAAACTCAATCGTATTTGTGAATAGAAAATACTTTTAACTTCAAAGTATTTTATTTTATTTATACGACTTTGCTCCGTATTCATAACAGGAAACATGCAATACGGGTCGAATTCCTATGCAAGTATTTTCAAATTTTGACACCGCGGCTGGACACGTCGCTCGCGTCAACAAAATACTTTTAAGTATTTTTAGAACCTGGTTTTCGACCCTGGTATTTTTCCATACTCGTACTTAAAAGCCCTGGTATTAAATTTTGCAAGTATGTCTCATCTCTATTACCTAGTACGACTCATCTCTAATAACCCTATCACCCAAATATCTCAAATAAATGGAACCTATCTGCACAGGATATGCAGACGGCTCGACGAAAAATAAATTTTTAAGCCTTTCAAAAGTCCACTGCTGAACATTGAACTTCACAATCTGTAAGGTTTAATGATTCGCAGTGCGGTCAAACCACAGCGCGTGTTAAAATACCACTAGCGCCATCTGCACATTGAAATTGTGGAGTTTAATGGTTGCAATTACTAACACCACTACTGTCCTCTACTGACGCAAATTTCGAGTCTGTAAAAGAAAATTACGAATGCTTGACTTCCGAAAAATAATGACAAGAAGTCCCAAAATCTATATTTTTTAAATTGGGTCATTTCTCAACAACGCAGTCCTTCACGACGAGATTATTTAAAGTCTACACTTGTAGAAAAATGTTATAGCAAAAATGTTTGTCGGGTAAAAAATTAATTTATTAAATAAAAAATTTAAAAGAAATATACTATTTTAAGTTAAAATAATTCTTTTTCTTTTTCTTTTTCTTAATTTCTTTTTCTTTTTAAGAAAGCTACTAGCATTATAATGCTGAACGTTTATAATCAAAGATATTAATATATCCAGTGCTGCTTGATAATTAATAAATTAAAAGTAATGAATTTTGTTTTCATTTTATTATTTATTGTATATTTCTTTGAAAAGCAATAAATTTCCCTCGTAACTTTGTCGTACGTGTTATTATTTTTTTTAAACTGTCGAAATATCTATCTATATTTTACAGTGCCATCTATGTCTACGGGCATGAATTAAGAAGCTGCTGTAGCGTCTGACTTAATCATGTTATACAACATTCAACAGTACAAGTAAACTAAAAGATGTGCCATAGATGTCGCGCTACTTCTGTTGTCATTTCTGATGACGCTATTGTAAATATTGTAAAACTTTTTAATATGTTTTAAATCGTATAGTTGATAATTGACTTACGTTGATTTAAAGCTTTAAATCAAATTGAAAACAATAATAATAACAATTCGAACTCGCATTTCACTTAGTCGGACTAATTTGAATTTAACAACAGACGACGGTCACGTACTTTTGGTGTTTGTTTGTGTTATTTATTCAAAAGTGTGTTCGCTAATTGTTCTGTTTTTTGAATGTATGCCGTGACAGTATGGGACTTGAGTGCTGTGTATGTACTATGTAAATATTAAAAAAAATTATTAAAAGTAATCACTTTTAAAAGTTATCCATTTTAAACCTTACTTATATCCAACTTTAGATCTGTATAGATATAGCGAAGTTCTTACAGTTCGACAATTGTTTGTTCTTCATATAGTTTTAAGACAACATACTCAAAAGTAACATCGCCGTAATCATCTGGTAGCTCAGTCAGTGCCTTGCTTCACATTTCTCGCTAGGAAATTTTTCACGTTTTTCGGGTTCACGGGTTCGTATTTATATAATAAATTACACCAAAAACTGTCTGTTTATGAAGTCAACATTTGGTCATGTAAAAATATATTCGTGGAATATCTTCAGGCACTTTCATATACACATACAATGAACAATTACTCCAAATAATCTATACACAAACATACACACAGACATACTAGCAGTCACACACTCTCATACTTATGCTACAGACATAGATGATTTTTAGTTTTTATTTATTTTTTATTTCTATGTATCCAAACTGATAAATCACTCCATATAATATTATTTGTAACCATAACGTAAGTGATCTCTGTATAATACTACACTAATTGTCAAGTAAATTCGCGGGAGGGGGGGGGGGGGCTGGTGACCTGTAATACGGGTCTTTGAACCTACACGGGCACCAGTCTCCAATGAATGACATAATATTGTTAAAGAGACGTATTACGACACTAATGTATCTCCCATCCGGTAAGGCACAGAAATCTAAATAATATTGCCTCATTATTTAGATTTCTGTGGTTTGTGGTGAGAAAGAAATAAATAATTATTATTATTGTACTACCATTGCGCTCTACTGACACAAAGTTCGAGTCTGTAAAAGTAAATTACGAATGCATGAGTTGCTAAGACTTCTGAAAAATAACAAGTAATCTCAAAATATAAATTTTTTAATTGGAGCATTTCTCCACAACGCAGTCCTTCACGAGATTATTTAAAGTCTACACTTGTAGAAAAATGTTACAATTTAAAAAGAAATACATTATATTAACCAACAATAAATGAAAAATAATATGTAACTCTGAATACAGAATCAGACATAATTATGCAGTTAGATAGTGGCACAGTTACCTTAAAACGCCGCTAGATGGCGTAACCAATATTTTAAAACTCGCTATTGTGTGACCAGTTCATACAACACTAGTTGTTTGGAAACCCAAGTTACGGCAACATCAGGTGAGCTGTATAGCTCGTTTAACACTTTTTGAGAAAGCCATTAGCAATACAATGCTATTGGTTTATAATATCTATAATAACATATGCGCAGTAATAACGATGTGCAAACTCTGAAAAAACGAAACTGGATTTAACCCGAGTTAAAATTCACGTAACTCGAAATGAACTCGGGTTAACTAGATGGAAGAGTTAATTTTTTTAAATTTTTACCAATTTATTCCCTCACCTTCGCATTAATAGTAAAAAAAATTAGAACATACGAATGATATTTTTATCTGTTTCAATTCTTTCATATTTTATATTATTTGTTTATAATGTATTGGAAGAGTTATACTAACTAAAGTAAGTGCTTATTTTTAATGTGGTTTAATAATGTGATCGTATTTCCATTATATTTGCAAAAATCTGAACACTGTTTACACGTAAAACGTCCACTCACTGGCGATTCAAAAACATCCCAAACCAAAGATTTTCTTTTAGGATCCGGAATTTTTCAAAAACAGAATTTAAAACACGAAAAACTACAACAATAACCGGCACTTCAAAGTTGACCTCAAATCTACATAAATATGACACTTGTTTGTTATGAATGAATAATGAATATAGTCTCAAATGATCGGCAAACTTCGCTCCATGTCGGTTTCATTCGGTTTTCAAACTCAAGTCAGAGAGAATTCAACTCGAGTTGGTTCGAATTAAGCCCAACTCGAGTCGACCATCACTATGCAGTTATACTGCCACTCTAGAGTATAGGCAGTCAAGATCTACAGACAATGAGAAATGGTCGATTAACCATAATACCAGCGTAACCATTTTAGTGTAATTGATGAGATCTGGTGCAATTCTAGGAGGTATAGCAATTTTTTATATAACTATGTGCTGAAGTACATGGTTTCACCATTCACACTTGATAAATATAGGTAAAAATTTAAAGGCCTTTAAGCATGATCATGCTGAAAGCTCCTACAAAAACAATTAAAAAGAGCTATACGGACAATCTATTGTAGCGTATTCTGGTCCGCAGTATAGCAAGTGATTGAGGTTTTAAATAATTTGTACTGCCATCTACCGGCATATGCCTGATTCCTGTTCCGAGTTAAAAACGTTAATAGCTTGTATTGATGAGTCAATTTTATAAAATAAATATCGCACCTTTGGGAACAAAGTGTCACTTCTTCAATTTTTTGCAAAAAATATGCTGATTTAACCGTATCGCGGAGGGAGGGAGGGTAGGACCTTATATTATTTCGCGTGATTGGTCCCTTTGCTTGAAACGTAACGTCTCTTCCTGTCAGTAGTGTTTTATCAGCCGAATTACGACCTTGCGCATTTGTGATCAAGAGGCAATACGGTAAGTAATGACGTACTTGTTTACATATTTCTTGCTATATTAATGTTACTTCTGGATAAGAACCACGTTTTGTTACCGAATCTTGGTATTTGTTTATTGTAAACATAACGTCACTTCTCTTTATAAATGACATTATAGCATAAAACTTTTCTTTTCATTGGAACCAAAATGTTACTTCTGTTTACAAGGGACATTATTTTGGTAATGTAAATCATAATATAAATACTAATGTATTTATATTATGACGGAATGTTCGGACGCAAAGGTCGTAAAAGAAAACTAAATGCCATCAAAAACATAACTTGTAAAAAATCAATCTATATATTTAAAATATAAAAGATTTTTAACATTGATATGGTCACTATAAAATGTTGTTAGGTTATCTAATTACGTAGTAACTTAAAACAGAAGGACCCTTAAGTAGGGACTGAATAAATTAACCGACTTGATATTACATGGATCTCACAACTTTTTACGGTAGAAGAACCGATTTGCGAGACTTCGTTTTTTTTACATGATATGTTTTTGATGGCATCTCATTTCTTTTTTTAGATAAGATAGTCCTACTTTTTTACCTTTCCGTTACCTTCTACTTCTTGAATACTAACAACGTACCTATCTACACAGTGGCGAAGCCTCTATACAAGCCCAAAAGCCCGGCTTGCCTCATTAAGATGAATCAATCAATTATATCAAGTAATAAAATAACTCGTAAACTGTTTCAAACTATTTCACATTTCCCGCGCACTCTGTTCGACCTCGTAGCCTTACGAATACTGCTGTCATACATATAAGGAGAGTTAAATTGAGCGATTGGTTTTTCCCTTGCACGCGTTGGGCTTTTTACCGGGCTTTCGAAAAGGCGATCGCTCCCTTTCTAACCTGTGACAAAATGTGAAATATAACTACGAAATGTTTATATCGCAATTACTATTGAACCACAAGCCTGGCTTTGCCATGAAGTTGTTTAGGAGTGCGTTAGCGACTAGCGAATGGGGTGCGGGCCATTCGTAAGCAAGTTCACTTGCATACGAATTTCAACACATTTCACACACATTTCAATGTTTATGTTTGTTTTGTTTGTTGAAAATTTATGCTTTTTCAAAGATTTTCAGTGAAAATGGTAGGATAATAGTGTTCATTGTGATGAATATAAGTGTGTTGAAGTGCTAATTGGCGAGGAAAAGGTAAAATCTTTAAAAATAAAATTTAATATTCAATAAACATTTCTTCATACTTTAAAAGTTTAATTAAGTTAGGCGTATTTAAAGGTTTAATAACTCAATATTTATATTACCATATGAATTAATAATATCAAATTGAGCGGCAGCATAAAATATGAGACACCTAGGTTTAATTTTATAGGAAATAAGTGTTACAATCTTTTTTTAACTTGAAGCCCAAATTTTAATGTAATAAATCAAAATAATACAGAAGAATGTATTGAGGTTTTTAAAGAATACTCCCTTTAGTTATTTCCAGTATATAAAATTTTAATGGCGCCATCTACTTAATTCTATAGGTAAAGTCATTTTATCGAACGAAAATCGGTTGATTCTCACGATGGTACCTAAAGATGGCACAAATACGTTATCGGCTAATTTAATATTTATATTACCTTACGAGTTTAATAATATCATTTTGCACGGTTTATTATGAATTGAAAATGAATAATTATATAATAAATAGTCATTATTTTATGGTAAAAAATTAGCAAAGCTTTATCTTCTCATTATAACTATCTAATTTCTGTCGTAATCTGTTCTTTTATGCATATAACTTAAACAAAATAATTTCGAGGTTTCACATCTGCCAGGCCACAGGCGTCCCTTTTTGAACTTTGGACATAGTTTGTTTGTACTTTGTTCATGCTTTTCTTTCGTTCATGTATTCTATTGTATGTAAATATCTCAAGCAAACCCAAACGGCTCTTTTCAAAACCACCGAAGGTGTGCAATTGCATATGTCATACAATCTATCTAGCGGTAGTATGCTTTCTGTGTGCTTTGTTAAACACGTCCTTGACAGCACTGAATATGAAACTAAAGAGTGGAGACAGCTCAAGATTGGTGTATTTTTATTAAACTGCTAAAAACAACAAAACCATATCTTGGGCTTGCCCTAGTTTGGAGCCCTAGCTTCGCCACTGTATCTACACCTATTATACATATACAATTACACTGATTCATTCACTGGAAATGTAACTTTGTAATTCTATGTATTTATATGGGATTACACAGTTATTTATGCAGTTGGTGTATCTAGAAAACTAGACCGAAATTAACAAATATTTTAGTTTTTCCTTGATTTATACACTAAACACTAATTGTGATCTAAATTTGAAGCTTCTATGTCTGCTAGAAGTACCTTAGAATTTTGATGATCGGTCAGTCAGCCAGTGACAAAATTAAGAAACTTTGACTAGTTATAATTCTTAAACTACTGGTTCAAATTGAATGAAATTTGAAATATACCTATATATTTATACAATGTCCACTCGGTTACTGAAAATTCAGGCTTTTAGTTTTATTTGATTACGAAGTTATAAGGGGTCGAAAATGGCCTGAATTAATTCGAGAAAGGTATGGTACGGCCGTGCCGCCTTTTGCTCGACTTGGCAGATTCATAATCAAACTCTTCTTCGTCATCAAGTTCGAGTACTACATTTGCAAGCAAAACTAAACAAATACACAGCTGCTGAATTATATGCCACGATCATTTGATGTTCAGATTTTATATGCCATGCACGTAAAATGTCTTTTAGAGATTTTTTGATTATTTTATTAAATAACAAGTACAACTTTAACGTTTATAAAGGTTTGAGATACTAAAACACCATGTTACTGTCATGGTATCCTACTATAACTATTCTATTTTTGAAAGCTATTCAGTTTTACTAATGTTTTATCAGTTATACAGTAACATGAAAGTCATTTTCTGTAGTTTCGTTCGAATGTACATTGTTATTTTTTCATTTAAATGCCATTTGTTTGAATTTCTATTAAAAAATCTTGGAAACCTATTTCATTTAATTATCCTCCATTTCATTAACAAATAAAGTATTTTAAAGATTCTTCTTCTTATTCTGCTTGTTTTAGTTTATATATGTTACCAATCAAATACAACTTAAATAAAAAAATACGTAAACTATCCTTAAATATAAAAAATACATTCTTTCACGATTTTTTTTAAAAGGTCACTTCTGCAATGAAACAGTACGCGATTTGTAACAAAAAGTCACTTTTGTAGACTTCCCTCAGTTTATGGCTTTTTTTTCAGAAACTTCTTGTGTTTTTTTTAAAAATAGCAACGATTGTCTGTGAAGAACTAATTCAACGACAATGAGAATCGCTTTAATACTCTAAAAGAGTACATAGTTATTAAAAAAAACACATCAATTTTTTTAAATGCTTCTCCTGTAAAGCTGAAAAACATGCAGAAGTGACCCTTTGTTCCCAAAGGTGCGATATGTCATCTCGTTTCAATGTGGCGCCTCCAGGGCGGCGCCACATTGAAACGAGATGACATATTTGACAAATCTCATAGCGGGAAAGTTAATTTGTTAGAAAAATATTAGGGTTAACGTTCTCGGGTTACGGGGGTTACGAGTTATGGTTATGTTAGGGTTACGGTTCTCTCCGTAATAATGGTATATTCTACAAATAAAAATCAATTGTTGTCTATTAGTCTCGCTAAAATTCAAAAACCCGGTAGATGGCGCTGTGTCGAGATCCAGAAATCGCCCGTGCGGTGCTGGGGCGGTGCGTTAGTATGTAATATTAATTAGATTAAAAATGAATAAATTCTCATTCTCTCATTCGCACGTAATTATTAAAATCATTTTCTTCTGTAACTCGTAGTTCATTTATTAGATTAAAGTGATTTAACTCAGCTTTTTTCTCATCCAGTCCATAATCCATCGTTTCTTTCTTGCTTTTTTTTAGATTTTTTTTTTAGTTAAACGTGCGCGCACATAATCTAGCCGCGGAGCGACTGAGTCAGATTGTTCCATGAAAAATTGGCAAATTGCGTAGTGTGCCGTGGGAAAACAGCACAGACGTAAAATTGTTTATTTTACGAAAAAAAGGTATCCGAATAATTACAAACATAGATAGCACGGACAGCTGTAAACTCTACTTTATTTCATTAAAACGATTGACACTTAAAAGAATATGCACCTTTTTCAATATACACCCGTCAGTTTTAAAAAATTAGCTCCACCTATCACAAAATTGCAAACAGTCAAATCAGGGCGCTATGATGTGTGTAAAAATTTATAATAAAATTCCCAAATATCTACAAAAAAAAATCATTGTATAAATTTCAAACAGAGCTTAAAAATATTTTATTGAAAAAAGTTTCTATTCGTTGTCAGAGTTTTTCGTTGAAAAATAATAATTATTTAATTTGATTATGTATACCTCTTTAATATCGTTGTAGATATTGCAAATTGTTTATTAAACCTAAAAGTAATGTTTAGTTTAGGGATGTTCGATGATCATCGATGTTAGAAATTAAAACATCGATTTTTTAACATCTATGTTACTGCATGTTAAACATCGAAACATCGATGTTGCCAAATGTCAAACATCGATGTCAATGAACCAATAATCGGTTAATAAGAACTTGTGAACAATGTGAACCCGCGAAATAAATATCAACTAAATATTTCGTCTCCTATTAAAGGTTTAAAATTTTGAATAATTCAGTATTCCTACATGCACCGATCACCTAAAAAAATATTATTATGTTGTGTCAAACTCCCTGTCAAGTGTGAACTGTAATGTCACAGTTACGCTTACACTGCTTACGCTTTGTTATTCTGTGGTGTCGTTGTCCGTTGTCGCTTATAGTCTTAGAGCATACATTACATGGAGGGAGCACTGTGTGAGCAGAAAGCGTGATCGGCGTAGAGAGAGAGAGACTGAGTTTAGGTAGAGTCTGTCTCTCTCGCACAGTCACTGTCATTGGCTGTTTCATTGGGCATGCGCTAAGCAAGGTGACGAGATTTTTTGTTTTACTAACACGCATTCGCGCGATGCAACGGTGGAAAACACGCCAGCCAATCAGAAGCATGTGCGAGAGAGACAGACTCTACCTAAACTCAGTCTCTCTCTCTCTCTACGCCGATCACGCTTTCTGCTCACACAGTGCTCCCTCCATGTAATGTATGCTCTAAGCTTATAGTTCATAAAAGATAGCTTTATCTCTGCGACAGCTGTCAGTAAAAATCACGCCTATGAAGTCCTGAATTTCTTAGTAGTACAGACACACAGCACCTGTCAATGTCATACTTTACGGGTATGCCGATCTAATTAGTGCATGCCCATAAAGTATGACATTGACAGGTGCTGTGTGTCTGTACTACTAAGAAATTCAGGACTTCATAGGCGTGATTTTTACTGACAGCTGTCGCAGAGATCAAGCTATCTTTTATGAACTATAATAACTATTCTTGACAAATTGATATTCAAATTAATTGTTTTTTTCCTTGCTTTCAAATGCATACATAATTTTGAAACAGTATGTATATAATGATTTCTTAAATTTACGCGAACACTACACATTGAATAAAACTAAATTTACGGATTTTATCGCGTTTATTTCACTACTTTTACTTATTTTTAATTCTCGACGTTTCGGGTGCTTTACAGCGCCCATGGTCACGGGGGGGACTGAGATGTTTGACGTCCCAATGTCATAGTTAGTCCGGCTACTTTCAGTTTTTTGAATATTTACTCGTTTTGCGTAAATCGGACCAAAAATTAATATTCAAAAACTGAAGGTAGCCGGACTAACTATGACATTGGGACGTCAAACATCTCAGTCCCCCCGTGATCATGGTTGCTGTAAAGCACCAGAAACGTCGGGAATTAAAAATAAGTAAAAGTAGTGAAATAAACGCGATAAAATCCGTACATTTAGTTTTATTCAACAGTATGTATATACACAATTCAATTATATTTAGCCGTTTTTTGAGCTTAGGATAACGAGTTTATTGTTTGCTTGAAGTTTATAAAAATAAATCACTGGGCGATCGTGAGCATAGACAATTTCACTGCTTAGTGCGTTCTACAGCATTGAGTTATACAACACATACAGTGTAATATATAAATCAATGTTCTACAGTGCATTTTATAAACGGCTGTGGATATTTACAATTTGGGCTGCCTGATTAAAAATTGTGAACAAAGGTGACGGAAAAGTCTATTACATTGTTTTTGTGCAGTTTGTTAATTTTACCTCTATAATCATATTTTTTTATTTCTCAATAGGAGTAGTTAATATAAAAGCTACGTCTAAATCGTAAATTAGGTCCCATAGTAAATTTTTGCATACCAGATTTATTATTGTATAGGAACATTTAAAGATCAAAATAATAAACATTCATCACTATTGGCAGAAAATGAACTAAATATTTGTTAATTTTTTCCCATTTTTAATAACTGTTTGAAACTAAATGTTATAATAATTTCTTTCATTTCATTAATAATAAACCATAATCAACACTACAAATTTTTTGTTCATCTAATTTTAACCTACTAAATAGGTACACGTGCAAATATCGATAATGGCCAACATCGATGTTTTGAGTAGGATAAACATCGAACATCGATGTTAAACTATCGATATTAACATCGATGTTTCTGCAACATCGTCGTCCCTAGATTAGTTTAAGTAAATAAAATTAAATTCATCTTTCTAAATTAATTAAATTAAATTGATAAATAACATAATAAAATATAATATTGCGCCGCCCTATCAGCTATCAGGGCTCATGTTTGGCTCTAATAGATCTAACATAACGCACCTTTAGAATGGTATGGAATTAACTCAAAAATCTAAGAAATCGAGTTACGGTCATAGAGGGTCACTAAAAGGTACGCACTTTTAGGTGAATATTATATAAAGAAGTGACTTTTTATGGTAGAATAAAGATTACGTTAGTTCGGTCTCTTTCACACTCCCTCCCTCTACGATACGACGAATCCTGGATATACGCGTACGAGCCCGAAACAAAAAACCAGTCACGAGTTTGGGTGTTCGAAAATGAGTTAAAGCCAACAAAAATTGTTCGTTCACGGAGTGTTGCAAAAAAATGGTGGCCACGTTTGTCTCCAAAACCGGCCATGTTAAGACTATTCCTCTTGAGGGACAAAGAACGGTTAATGCAGAATGGTATGCTAGCATTTGTTTGCCACAGGTCGTTTCTGAACTCCGTAAAGAGAACTGCAACCGCCGCATCATCCTCCATCACGACAATGCGAGTTCTCACACCGCACACAGAACAAAAGAATTTTTAGAGCAAGAAAACATAGAATTATTAGACCATCCGCCGTACAGCCCCGACCTAAGCCCTAATGATTTCTATACTTTCCCTAAAATAAAGAATAAATTGCGTGGACAGAGATTTTCATCACCTGAAGAAGCTGTGGACGCCTACAAAACGGCAATTTTGGAGACCCCAACTTCCGAATGGAATGGTTGCTTCAATGATTGGTTCCATCGTATGGAAAAATGTGTCAAATTTCGCGGAGAATACTTCGAAAAGCAATAAATACATTTTTAAATAGTAATGTTGTGTCACTTTTTTGATTCCCGAAATTTTCAGTGCCGCCCTCGTGCGCTTATTGCATTTGTGGTTTTTTTTAACAGTTATCGTAATTATCTTATACGTTTTCAGTTGGACGTAATACCAAGCAATAACAAAAATGTAAATTGGGCCTCGGACCAAATGCGAAAATCTATTGACGTGGTTTGTAAAAATTTGATTATTATAAATACCTATTTCTTGTTTCTATTCATTAGATTTCGTTTTTACGGAAATCTATAACAGTAAGTAGGTAGATATAAAATGTATAAATGGTTTTTGTGCTTTTTCGTTACAGGATGAAATTAACAATGAGAACATTCCTCATTTTATTGAGCAAAGAAAACGAAAGTTGACTCAGGTAACTAAAGGTTTATGTATTTTAACTAATTATTTCTAACCGGTTCGCTTTTTCCCACAATTTTCTTTATGCTTTCTGTATGCTGTATCAAAATTATGCACACGAACTTTGCGATGGCAAAACGAACATAACTAGGGAATATAACTCTCAAAATATTGTCTCTTTACGTAAATTCTTATTTAATGCCATAACATAAATTGCACATTCACTTATTTGATAATCTATGCTTTCAGGTTAATACTGAACAGTGCTATTCTCAGCCAATAGAAGCTACACACAAAATCGTTGTTATGGTAAATTAATTAATGTTTTTTTTTTTATTAAATAAGTGTACGTAGAATATATACATAAGAAATTAGAGTCACACATGATGTAGACACAACACGGGATATTCATATACACATAATTTTAGTATTCATTTTAAAATATTTCATTTTAGGAAGCTGTGGCAGATGAAGTGGAAGTTTTAAAATGTACACAGGGACAAAACCAACAAGAAAATGAACTGCCTAGGCGAGCACGCAGCAAGTCATCGTCCAGCAGTTCCTCGTCTTCTAGCTCAAGTAGCTCAAGTAGCTCATCTTCGTCCAGTCGCAGTAGCCCGCTCCATAATGGTAACACAGTTGAGTCGAATATAAAGATAGGCGAACCCTCAACCTCTACAGGTACATATCGTAACACTACACAGCCACCTAAAATTATTGTGAGTCGCCTAAAGTGATGCAGACTTGTGTGACGATGACCCTGATGAAATAGACCTCGTTCACGTCTTGGAGGTGCAGTCAGAGTATCTGCGTCGAGTAGTTCCTCATATTCTGATACTACAGACAGTGAACCCGAAAATGTTAATGAATAATGTTAAAAGAAAAAAAATGTTCTTCTGTTGTGGAAGGTCCAAACAAGTCCCGCAAACGTCTACGAAATCCCAGCAAAACTTTGCGAAATACTGGGAAAGAATATGTTTCTAACACTAAATCTAGTGCCTTTGTCACAGCTTCGAGGGAGTGTTTTGAAAGGTAAGAATGGACATGTTTGGTCTACTTCTGCCCCATCATCAAGCAGAACACCTCAGCGTAACATAGTAACCATCCAAAGGTCTTCGCAAGTCCGTTCCAATATTGAAATAGAAAAAGAAGCTTTTACGATTTTGTTCTCTAAACCTCTCGACATAGTACTTACATACATACACAAACCAAGAAATTAGTAGACGTGCTCCCAAATATAAAGACCAACGTTTTACTCATAAAACAGACAAAACAGAGATCGAGGCACTCATAGGGCTAGTATTTTATGCCGCGGTAAACAAAGATAGTAAAAAAAGTGCAACTGAAATGTGGGCGCCCACGAGTACCCCCGTACACAAGTCAATAATGTCCGAGAGTCGGTTTCATTTTCTGCTACTTTGCCTAAGATTTGATGATAAGGACAGCCGTGATAAAGAGGATAAATTTGCACCTATTCGAGAAGCATGGAAGATTTCTATAAACAGTTCCACAAAAGCGTACCAACCACGCTGTTACGTTACGATTGATGAGCAACTGTTTGGTTTTCGAGGAAAATGTCCCTTTCGTGTTTATATATCTTCGAAACCGGACAAATATGGTATGAAAATTGTGGCCATATGTGACGCTAAAACATATTATATGTTTGACGCAATTCCTTAGGAATATAGGAAATATAGGAACATAGGAAAAGAAAAGGAGGCGAAGACGGCAGCAGACTAAGACGACACAAAGTTAGCTGAGAGCATCAAAGGTTCTGGACGAAACATAACCTTTGATAATTGGTTCACCTCGGTGCCTCTTGCAGACCAGTTACTGAAGGAATATCGACTTACTTGTATTGGAACTTTACGTAAAAATAAACGTGAGATACCACCTGCTTTCCTACCGAATAAATCAAAGTCTGCTTTGTCCTCTCAGTTTGCATTTGATCGCGAGAAAACGTTAGTCTCCTTTACTCCAAAGGTAAACAAATCGGTGATATTGCTATCTACTATGCACAATAAGGAAGATATCAATCCTACAACGTATAAGCCAGTTATAATTGATGACTACAATGCGAAAAAGGGAGGCGTCGATACCTTTGACAAAATAATGCACAATTACACGACTGCGAGGGGTACTCGACGCTGGCCGCTTAGGTTTTTTTTCGGTATGTTAGATCAAGCAGGGATCAACTCTATGATTCTCTATCTAGAAGCTAAGCATCCAAACACACCAGCTAATAAGTTTAGAAGTAATTTCTTAAAAAAAACTAGCAATGCAGCTAGCCGAGCCGCACATGAGACGACGCCTGGAGTCAAATTTACCTCGACAACTATCGGGAAATATAAGAGCCATTCTAAATGTCCCCGAAGAAGTTCCAGCATGTGAACCCCCGCCAAATTGCAAAAACAAGCTCGATGTGCATTGTGTCCTCGAAAAAATGACAAAAAAGTGAAGATTTTTTGTTCAAAATGCAGAAGACCTGCGTGCCCTGAACATCGTGTGGAAATTTGTCTCAGTTGTGTTTAAGTTGCCATAAAACATTTTTTATAAATCTAATTTCTTTTAGTTACTGATTGATCTAAAGAAAAGTATTCTTTAAGTATGTTTCAAAAATAAAAAGTTTAATTTTTCATTAAATAAAATTTTTTTATTCATTTTATTATCATGGGGTGACGTGACACCCCTGTTACCATGCGTGTTCATTTAAATTATGTTACCATCGTAGGGTTAAGGTCTTCAACTTCTCGAGAATATATAGGTGTAGAGAAAACTATAATGGATCTATGGAGAGGTTTTGATAAAGATCAACGTGACGCAGTAAAAGCTACATGTGAATATTGGTTATATTATGACATTTTCGCAAAAGAGTTTAATATTGGTTTTTTCGAACCCAAAAAAGACAGATGCGACTTATGTTTTGAATATGAACTTGTTTCTCCGGAAAAAAAAACTACAACTACGAGAAAAATATGATCTTCATTTGAAAAAAAAAAAAGATTTATCCTGAAAAGAAAAACACAATGATCGACTCAACATTGATGAAACCCACATTTGTGCAGTTTTCGACCTGCAAGCAGTTATGCAATGTCCTAGTGGTGATTCGTCTTCATTCTATTACAAAACAAAACTGAATTTCGTCAACTTTACAATCATGGAATTACTAGAGAAAAGATACAACAATCTCGAGGAAAACACAGAAAGTGGACACAAACGTGATATTGGAGCTTATGGAGATGTCTACAGTTATTTCTGGGACGAAACTCAGGGGAAACGCGCATGCGGATCTAGCGAGATCGGATCGTGTGTTTTTAATTATTTGGAGATTTTAAATGCAGAAAACATCAGGATCAGGTCATCCATATTACGTTTTATTCCGACAATTGCTGCGGACAAAACAAAAATAAATATGTAGCTTGCTTACATTCTTACGCAGTATCACATTTTGAGAACATCCATTCTATAACTCAAAAGTAGCTAATAAAGGGTCATACCCAAAATGAAGGGGATAACGTCCACAGCCTCATTGAAAAGGAAATCCAACAGAATAAAAAGGCTGGACCCATATACGCACCTTGTCAATACGTCACTTTAACACTTTAATTGCCGAGCTAATTTGACCTATTTCCATTTGGGCCATTTGGTATATAAATAGCATATGCTCTGATATATATGTACACATTTTTTTATTATGTGCTTATTTTGGAAATTATAAGGGTTTTTTTTTTGTTTGCGGTCACCGGTGGCGTACAGATTGAAATTTGCTTCAAGCGCCGCGCGGGTCATTTCGCCGGTCACCTGTCTCTTTCTCACCCCTTTCTCTGATTGGCGGGACGGAGCGGCTAGCGTGATCGTGCGTGACCATGGTTTAGTATGTTTACGGAAGTGCAGCGTGTTGTTTATTTAAATTACGAGTGCACAAATAACTATCTTTTACAAGTATTTAGTTCCTGTTTTGTGTTCGTATAATGGAATTTGATAACTTTGAGTTGACACAGGACGATCTGTCGTATTTGGACCATTTGGAATTAAAAATTACCAAGAAAAATGACGATATTGTGCCGATTACTGTGTGTGAAAATGTGGATTTTGCTTTTCCATATATTCCTGATATTAGTTCCGATTCTGATAATGAGGATGATTGTTTACAACCAGTGCGTAATAGAAAACGTCACCGCATTGTATCTGAAACTGAAAGTGAGAATGAAATAATACAGCCGTCGCCTCGCGGTTCTACGTCATCTTCGGGAAACTGGTACTCTCCATCTGGTAATCAACCGAAAATAATACCTTTTACGGAAACGCCGGGTTTGAAGCCTTTTTCTTTACGCCATAGCTTGTCATGTTCTGGTCCAAGTAATTTTTATAGCTTGATGGTACCTGACGAGATTTTTGAACGCATAGCGAGAGAAACTAACATATATGCCCAACAACTTATATCGAAAGACACGATAAAAAGAGTTTCGCGGTTGAAAAACTGTACAGGCACAAACAAAAGTGAAATAAGAAAATTGTTTTGCCTCATCATGTACATGGGGCTTGTGCGACTACCAAAACTGAGTGACTATTGGTCAAATGACGATATGTTCGGACAACAATATGCTAAAAAAAGAATGAGTCGTAACAGATTTGAATTGCTTTTACGCATGCTTCATTTTTCTGATAATACCCAGGCTACGTCACATGACCGCTTGTACAAAATCAGATCCCTCGTTGACGAACTGAATGTGAACTTTAGAGCACATTTTACTCCGGATATTTCCCTGTGTGTTGATGAAAGTATGATACCTTTTCGCGGGAGAATAATTTTTAGACAATATTTAAAACAAAAAAGACATAAGTACGGCATTAAATTATGTACAGTTCCGGGTTACACGTGCAAGCTGGAAGTCTATGCTGGAAAACACTGCGACACAACAGACACTACACCGCCTCAGGTTGTTATGTCACTTTTTCGACACTTGTTCCAAAAAAGGACATGTACTGTACACGGATAATTGGTACACAAGTATTGATTTGGCTGAAAAACTATTACTGGAAGAAATGCATTTGGTCGGAACGTTGCGCAAGAATAGAAAAAAATTACCGAAACATGTTATGAATGCAAAATTATAACCAGGAAAATACAGTTCAGCTGAAAATGACAAAGGGATCACTGTGATGAAATGGCGTGATAAGAGAGATGTGTCCTTGATGTCTACTAAACTTACCACAAAATTCGTCACTACCACAAATAAAAGAGGACAGTCAAAAAGAAAGCCACAGATAGTTGTCGACTATAATAAAGCGAAATCTGCAGTTGACCTGTCAGATCAAATGACAGCTTATTCGTCGCCATTACGGAAAACTGTCAAGTGGTATCGAAAGTTAGCTTGCGAACTGCTATTCAACACAGCTATGGTAAATGCCATGGTTCTGTATAAACAAACCACGAAAAAGAACATTTCTGTCGTTCAGTTTCGTAAAGCAATTGTGAGATATCTTGTAAAAGCTGATGAGGATAAAGAAATGTCTAAAAGTGCTTCGAAACGTCCTAAAAGATTAAAACACGAACTAAAAACAAAAGAAGGCAAAGTTCGCACAACAAGAAGATGGTGTCAGGGGTGCTACAAAATAAATGTTCAAAACATGGGCAGGGACATTGCTAAAAACCGGCCAAGAGCGTGTCGGGCCACGCTCAGTGTAGGGTTCCGTAGTTTCCCGTCCGTCACAAATCACAATAAGTGTTCCCACTTATGAGTTTAAAGGTGGGTATCCATTATGTTCGCGCTCCAGCAGCGCTCCGCGCTCCTGCAACTGCTCCCGGTAGTAGGGGTACGTGCGCGAACATGGAGCGTGCAACATTGCACGCTCCGCGGCAGGCGCTCCGACTTTCCATCCAAGTTCAAAATGATTTTCCTAGAAAGTCCTCATAAAGTTCTACTTTTCAGATTTTTTTCATATTTTCTAAACTTATGGTTCAAAAGTTAGAGGGGGGGACACATTGTTTTTTACTTTTGGAGCGATTATTTCCGAAATTATTGACATTATCAAAAAATGATCTTAGTAAACCCCTATTCATTTTTAAATACCTTTCCAACAATATATCACACGTTAGGGTAGAAATTAAAAAAAAATCACTTCTCACTTTACACATAGGTGGGCTACCCTAATAAAACATTTTTTTCCAATTTTTATTTTACCACTTTGTCGGCGTGATTGATACACATATTGGTACCAAATTTCAGCTTTCTAGTGCTAACGGTCACAGAGATTAAGCGGGGACGGACAGACGGACAGACAGACATGGCGAAACTATAAGGGTTCCTAGTTGACTACGGAACCCTAAAAACGAAACTAAAAAAGTAGCTACTTTATGCCCCGACTGTCCGTCACGGCCACATTATTGCTTGACCTGTTTCAACAGGGAACATCGTTATTAGATGATTGTTAATTTGACTGAAAACAACCCGATAAGATTACTTTCTTGTCCATCTGTTTTTCCTTAGCTTGTTTCCTTACATAATTATTATTGAAGAACAGAAGTGTATTTGCGTTGTTTGTTAGCCAAGGGAGTTTAAAAAAGTTTTGACTTTTGTTAAGTTTTCAATACTATTATATAATTTTTTTAATGTCTAAGCACCTATTTCTTGATAAATATAATGTTTTTTTAACTTAATTAAATACAAAATTAAAATACATTTTTCATTTATTTCCATTCAATTTTTACGAAAATTTACTTGAAAACTTATAAAAATTTAGAAACCAAGCGCTCAGAAATGTTCCTGGGCGCCGCGCGGGTCATAACCTACTGTAAAACGCCAGTTACGAGTGACCGCCGGCTCTCAGCAACGTTTCAAAAACTAGTCTTCCTTACCGGTCACCGGTGACCCCCATGGCTCCAAGAGAAGGGTATGATGCCGGTCACCGGTGACCCTTACGGCGATCAATGTGTTAATAAAAAATTCGCGTAAAAACAGGAAACCGTTGATTCTTCAAGAATTAATGTATGATTTTTTTTTTGGGACTTAAAGATGTTTCAAGAGAAATGGGCTTATAACTTTACTGAAAATGAAAATAAAGGCAGTGTGACTTGGAATGACGTAAAAATACTAAAATTTTCTGAAGAGGAAACGTTTACATTTTACTATAAGACATCTTATAGTCAAAATGAGTTCAACAAAGTAAACATGAGAAACAAAAGGAAGAAGATGAGTGATATAAGAGAAATTTCTATGACCAAAGCATACTCTCAAAGACTGGTGTTATCTGAGAGGTAAAAAACTGACTTACGTTCCTTGATTGAACATAATCTGATACCTCATTATTATGCTGATTTTTATAATAAATAACATTATTTAACTGCTTTATAAGTATAACAGGCTCTTCTGCTATAGGTTAGTTTTTAGTTTTAAGCAGCATTGTATTACCAAAGTATTCATTTATAAATGTTATCATTTGAAGGAGAATTTGTTTTCGTTATAATTGATTCAATTTATTTACATAGGTAAACATTATATGCACCTATGCATAGCATTGCCGTACTTCACACTCTTTTTTTAATGAAGATTTTTTGTTTTTTATAGTTTCTTAAAACATTGTGTTAAACGATGAACATTGATTTGTAATTGTTTACTCGTCTTGTATTTATAAACATTGGCTCTGCAAAGCATTGCCTGATTTGCGAATGCTTGTAATTGTCCTTTTGTAAAAAAGCTATTTCTATATGGATAATACAATAATTGTAACTTTGTTTTGTTTCTATTGATTTTATTATTATTAATTTTATAATTGCAGATTTCGATTCAAACGAACGAGATTATCATGTTTATTTTCTGTGCCAAAGTGACTTAATATAAGTCTTTTGAAAATAAAAAAGTGTTTAATTTTACAGATCTTTTTAAATATAAAATGACTTATTTCGTTATGTGACACGATAGCATATTTTCAGTTTATTCGTGTAGTGCACTTTTAAAAATAGGATAAAAACTGTAGGTACAAAGATTTCAGAATAAAAAAGACCTAAGACGAAAACGGTCTTTAAAAAAACAAACAGTTTCAGTATAATACTGACATAAATTGGGAATCTTCTTAAAAACCTTAATTTGCTTTTATTTTACTAAAGATAAACCTAACTTAATACAGAAAGCAAATAATTGATAGGTTTACATACAAAATTAATTAATTAAATCATTCCAAAGTTGAAAGTTTGCAGTTTCAAAACTTCGGTTTTGTTTTCCCAAAAATATGTTTTTTTGAGATACGTCACTGCTATTCTGAAAGCGCGATAAGACCTATTTATGTACCAGAATTAGCAGAAAGCAAATAATTGATAGGTTTACATACAAAATTAATTAATTAAAAAATAATTCCAAAGTTGAAAGTTTGCAGTTTCAAAACTTCGTATTTGTTTTCTCAAAAGATGTTTTTTTGAGATGTCACTACTATTCTGAAGGTGCGACGTGCGATAAGACCTACTGACCTATTCATGTACCACATTAATAGGAATGTGAAAAAATAATCGATTATGAAAATAATCGATTAAAAATCGATTGTTTTAAAGTAAAAATCGATTTTAATACGTGATTTTTTTAAATTAATAATCGATTTTTTATAATCATGCAATAAATGCACCCCGACATTACGTTTGGTCTTCTGGCTTGGAGGTTGGAGCCCAGAACGCGAACTGCCAAAGAATACTATCATAGCTCCATAATGTTACATTTACGCCATCTGTGCATCTATGATGGCATTCCTTCTGTGCATTTGAAACAGTTTAGAGGATTTATTTAATCAAACATTCACTAGATGGAGTTAGTCGATGAACTGTACTATTTTACCGAGTTTCGGTTGATATGTCATTCATTATTCGTTGCTGAAACTTCATTTTTCAAACAAACGACAATTCAAAAGGTTTTCGTGACAAAAAGTTTTTATTGTGTTATTAAAAGTCTCGTTTTTAACAACGTCTACGACTAAAAGAACGACAAGTAGTTGGCGTCAATATTTTCATGTTGACAATAAATCTGGCAATACTAAATGTAAATATTGCCCTAAAATTTTAAAAACAGCACATGGAAAGGAAACACTCTGGTATCATTAGTATTGAAAATAAAGAGGTAAGTACCTACAATTTGGATTTAATTACAATTATTAATTACAAAGAAACTGGACCACTTTCTAAACAAATACTGAGTTATCAATGATTAGTTTTCTAATAAATAATTATAATAAGAACACTATTTGCCATAGTACAACATTTTCGTTCCTATGAACCAACCAAATGATAAATCAGGGCCATTCAGGACTATATTTTATAATGCCCGCCCGAGGCCCCGAGCATTAAGATTATTGACATGTCAAAGTTTTCATTTTGACAGTTGTAGTTTAGGGTTGGGCGTATACAAATCGGAAGATATACTTACCGATTCAGATAACAAATCGATTTACGATGTAAACAGTGGCTAATCAAGTCAAAATTTAGTTTTATTTTGATTGGCTTATATTATACGAAATATTCTTTTAGTTTAGTGGCCATATGATAAAGGATATCCTTAACCAATTTAATTTTGTTGTAGGATCATTCTGTCAAGTCGGTAAACAATTCGCAGGAAGAATCAATTGAAGACTTGATTTCAAAGCCATCGACATCTACACGTTCTGAAGACTCTGTGAATATGATACTGACTACTTCCGCATCTCAAATTGAAGATCCTGTAGGGTCTTCAACTCCTAAACGACAAAAAAAAGGCATAGAAGCATCATTCTCAAAAATATTAGAATTTGGATCAGGGGGTTCAAAAAACAAACAGATTACAGACGCTATAGCAGAACTGATATACCGCGATAATCTTCCCTTCAGCGTGGTCGAAGGAGAAGGGTTTGGAAAATTGATTAAATTACTTGCACCGTTATATAAAATCCCATGTCATAAAACGATAACGAACATCATTGATGGAAAATACGAGGAAAAAAAAGCTATTATAATCAAAAAGTTACAATCCGTTACCAATATATGTTTAACGATTGACGAATGGAAGGATTTACAAATGAAGAGCTATCTGGGAGTAACTATTCATTTTATCAAAAATTTTAAGATTGTTTCTTTCAATATAGCTTGTGAGCCGCTTTCGGAGAGTCATACCGCCGAATATTTATCAACCACCGTTAAAAATATTTGTGAAAAATGGGAAATTCCTGATGAAAAAATTGTGGCCGTCACTACAGATAATGGTGCAAATATAGTAAAAGCCATTGAATTAGCATTTGGAAGAGCAAAGCATATTCGTTGCATAGCCCACACATTAAACCTTGTTGTGCAAAATTCAGTCATGGTGAATGAAATAAAAATATTCATTGATAAAGTTCGCAGAATTGTACAATGGTTCCATCAGAGCGGAGTTGCTGCAGACCAATTGAGAAATTCTCAAAAGGCTGAAAATGTACCGGAAGGAAAGATTAAATACCTGGTAGGAGATGTTTCAACGCGGTGGAATTCACAATTGCATATGCTTGAAAGGTTTATAGCTATGAGTGGGACGGTGGGCGGCATTTTGTTGAATTACCCTAATGCTCCTCCTATGATTCAAGCTAGTGAAATTGCTGTACTGAAAGAGGTCGTAAAAATTCTCAAACCGTTTGAAAAAGTAAGCGAGGAGATGTGCACTGAAAAATATGTTAGCGCAAGTAAAGCTATTCCTATTATAATGTGCTTGAAACAGTTTTTGGAAAAAACAGATCCATCGCATGATTTGGCCATTCAATTAAAAAATTCAATAATAAATGAACTTAAGAAAAGATTTGAGCACATACAAAAAGTTCATTTATTTAATATTGCAACATTTTTAGATCCTCGTTTTAAAAAATTATACCTTGATGACGGAGCATCTTTGGCAAGAACTATGAACTACATTAAACGATCAATTGAAGAAAACCGAGAACCTGAGGATTGCCCACTGTCAATAACTTCGGCCGCTGATGTTGTCGATAATGATGACATTTGGGAAACCCACAATAAGTTGTTGTTGGAGACTATGAGAACCAGTCGAAGTCGCATTCAGACATCTGAATTAAGCTTGTACATAGCTGCGCCTCTAATAGGATTAAAAGAAGACGCTTTAGAATCCTGGAAAAGCTATGAGGGAGCTTATCCCAAACTCACACATTTGGCGTGTAAGCACCTATTGGTACCGGCTTCTTCGGCTCCAGCACAGAGATTGTTCTCGAAAGCTGGCGCCGTATTAACAAAGACCAGGAGCCGAATATTATCCAAACGCTTACCTAAGCTGTTATTTCTGAACTCGTTGCCTACGGATTTCTAGTTTTTTTTTTTAATTTAAATAATTTATTTTGTTGATTTATTTTCATTTGAACCTTTTATAATTTGATTATTCTCACATAATTTGATTTATGTGAAAAAAAAATTTTGATTGTTTAAAACTTTAATTTGTGTTGATTATATAAGAACTTACTGTTTCTGTTGTTTATTTTTAATGAATAAATCTATTGATATAATGTATATAGCGTTTATTTTGAAATTTATTGAAAAATTAGGAAAAAATCTATTTATATAATAAAATCGATTATTTTCTTAAGAAAAATCGATTATTTATTAATCGATTTTTCATACTTAAAAAAAAACGATTAATTAAAAATCGATTTTTTATCAACAATGTCACATCCCAATTCCGAAGGTGCGACGTGCGATAAGACCTACTAACTAAAGCTGTAACAAACCGTATGTATTCGGTACTGAGTAACGGGTGCGCCATCTAGTACCGAGTAACGAAACGTTACACATGAATGTCTTTCGTTACTCGCATTTTTCGTACTATGGGTACCTACACTGTTACAGTTCACGCAAGTACCGATGATACGTGATGCGTGTATGGTAACATTTGCTGATCGTATGTTTTACGCATGCGCACACTTATTCGGTGAATTTAAAAACGTACGTTACAAAGAGCGATGTTTGTTTATTAGGTAAAGTAAACTTAGCGGCACTTAGCGTCGGTTTGTTTATGTTTGGGCCACATTCCGTGCCGCTAAGTATAATTTGGAAATACGTCGTCCAAGTTTTTTACTGCTTATTGAAGGTATTGTGCGTGTAAACGAAGTTTTAGATTGGAACAGAAAGAAGGTAAGAAAGTATTTTTTACAAATTAGAAATATGTATGTTTTTGTTTTTTATTATCTCGTATTTTCAAGTTTTTTTTTGTTCTTATCTTAAAAGAGATATTATAAATAAAGCCGCTCTAATGGGTTTTAATTGTTTCTTGGTTTACAAAAGCTGTTAATTATCAAATATTGTTAATTGTGTATATTCGATTTATAATTATTTACACTTAATTTTTTTTTTCAGTTTAATTTACCTGCTACAATGGATAAGAAAAGAAGTAAACTATGGGGTTTTTTTACGCAGACTAAAGACGATAAGGCAAAATGTGATCTTTGTCATTCGTTGTATTCAGTGAAAGGCGGCTCTACTACAAATTTGAAAAAGCATCTCATGAAGAAACACAGATCATCTTATGAAACCATCATTCCATGCTCTATGTCAGATGAAGCAGTTCTGGAAGCTCCTATACCATCAACTTCAGCAAGTACAGAATCTACTAATCCTGTAATTAAAAAAAGTGAAACCATTTCGCAGCAGACTAAGTTAAGTGCCTTTATTAAACGTCCAGTAGGTGTAGTAAGAGAAAAAAAAATTAATGATTTAATTTTTAAAATGATAGTTAAAGACCTTCAGCCTTTTTCTGTAATTGAAGACGCGGGTTTTAAAGATCTTATAAATTACTTAGAACCAGGTTACAAAATGCCTTCAAGGTACATATTAAGCAATACTTTATTGGATGCTCAATACTCAGACGTCCAAAAAAAATTAAAAGAAGAATTGGAGAGCGCAAAATATGTATCGATCACCACCGATGGCTGGACTTCGAGAGCAACAACTTCTTACCAAGCTGTAACAGCCCATTATTTATTAAATTGGGAGTTGAAGTCTGCTTTATTAGGATGTTTTGAATGTCATGAGCGACACACGGCCGAATATATTAAAAATGAGCTGTATAGTTTGCTCTTGCATTGGAGCATACAAAATAAAATATTTGTCTGCGTTACAGATAACGCAGCAAACATGAAGGCGGCTATACGATTAACAACTTATGAACATTTACCGTGTATCGCTCACACTGTTAATTTAGTCGTGCGTGCAGGACTCCAGGACTGCGGACTCGGGGAGCTGATAAAAAAAATAAAAGCCATTGTGGAACATTTCCACAAGAGTTCAATAGCTAATAAAAAACTATTTGCAATGCAGGAGCAGCTGAGGCCTAATCAGAAACCATTGAAGCTAAAAATGGACGTAGTGACCAGATGGAACAGTACCCTGGATATGATTGAGAGGATTTGTTTACTTCAAGAACCTTTAGAAGCATCTCTTGGAATCCTACACAATCCGGTAGAAAATCTTTCGGAAGGCGAATGGCAGACACTGCCAGAAATAATAAAAATTTTGAAGCCATTCAAGCAACTCACTGAAGAAATGTCTTCAGAAAAAAACGTGACTGTTTCAATGGTCCTGGCTTCGACAGAAAGTATAATTAGAATTTTTCACAGTTTAGATACAAATATTATTACAGATACAGGAAAGAAATTGGCAAATAAAATAATAACGGAATTTAAAAGTAGATTCAAGAATTGTTACAGGCACCCAGTGTTATCTAAAGCAGCACTGTTAGATCCGCGTTTTAAGAAGCTGGCATTTAGGTTTGATGCATCAAGTTATGAGTCTGCCAAAGATGCATTGAAAACTGAACTGCAAAATGAGTTTAACTTTCATAAGCAGTCGATAGAACCTAACGGGAACGAATCGACGTTAGCTATATCTACTGGCGACACTGACGCTGATAACGACTCAATATGGAAAGATTTTGACTCTTTAGCAATGTCAGCGTCTGCTTCGAACTCTATAGTTAGCAGCAGCATAATTACCATGAGGCAATATCTAGAAGAACGCATTATTCCTCGAAATGAGTGTCCTTTAAAATGGTGGCAGGCGCGGGCAATTCTATACCCCGAACTCTCAAACTTGGCTGAGAAATATTTATCGGTGATGGCTACCTCAGTACCATCGGAAAGGACTTTTTCCAAATCGGGCCAAATATTAAGTGAGAGGCGCAGCTCTATTCAACCAAAGCGAATGGAAAAGATTTTATTTTTAAATATGAATCAGAGGTTCCTGCCATAAAATGTTTTTATTTAATTTTTTTTTTGCCGAAATGTCGCGATAAGCATGTCGCAGATGTTAAATGTTAATAATGCTTGCCCATAACAATTGCAGTACTCTAGGTTTAATTTCATTCTAAGGAAAATATTTTCATTGTTGTTTTAGTTTTGTTTAAAATATTTTTTATTTTATTATTATGTTTAATTTTATTCTAAGAACAAAAGATTTTTGTTTGTTGTTTGAATTTTGTTTAAAACATGTTTTATTTAATTTTTTATGCTTAATTTAATTCTAAGCAAAACTATTTTTATGTTGTTTTATCGTTTGAATGTTATTTAAATTTTATTGTCAATAAATAATTTTCGACACCTATTTGTTGCTTTTTCATTCATAATAATGGATGGAATAGATTTTCATGCATAATTTTTAAATAGTAAATCCATTGCAAATTTAGTAGATTCCGTCAATAGTTCACTTGTAGTTTTACACTTTACCTATTAAATAAAACTAAATTTAGAATAACTTAAACACAAGTCTGGTTCAAAATACGCCGCGAGGTCATACTGTACGCGTACGCAATACGACTCGATTCGATACGATCGAACATAACAGCATGTTGTGAGGTATCAGAAGTAACGAGTAACGTAACGATACGATAGTAACGAGTACTAATTGTTAAAGTAACGAATACATACGGGTATGCTTTTTTTCGTTACTTTTACACCTCTACTACTAACCTATTTATGTACCACATTAACACAATGAAATGTTTAAGTATGTGCTATAATCGCAATTATCTCAAATAAATGGAACCTATCTGCACAGGATATGCAGACGGTTCGACGAAAAATAAATTTTTAAGCCTTTCAAAAGTCCACTGCTGAACATTGAACGTTACAATCTGTAAGCTTTAATGAGTCGCAGTGCGGCCAAACCACAGCGCGTGTTAAAATACCACTAGCGCCATCTGCACATTGAAATTGTGGACTTTAACGGTTAAATGGTTGCAATTACAAGCACTACTACTGCCCTCTACTGACGCAAAGTTCGAGTCTGTAAAAGAAAATTACGAATGCATGACTTCCGAAAAATAATGACAAGAAGTCCCAAGATCTTAATTTTTTTTAAATTGGGTCATTTCTCAACAACACAGTCTTTCACTACGAGATTATTAAAGTCAAGTTTGTGCACTTATAAATTTGGCGCCATTTTCTTTTTCTTAACTTTTCTTTGCCTGTTGATGCAAATTACGACGTGCAAAGTGTTAAAAATTAGTTTATTCGTTGTGTAAATAACAATGATAGTGAATTAGTTCAGTGTATTTAGTGTAGGTATATAAAAACTGATCTCAGCCATTATGGCGGACTTACGCAAAATGAAAACTAGTATGGAATTGTTTTGAAGATACTGGAGATAGTGTAAATAAGGTCGCAATTTGTAAGTTATGCAAATCTAAGCTTAGCTACAAATCTTCAACTTCCAATTTAAAAAAAAACACTTGGACGAAAACATCCAACTGTGCAGTTTGTTTCTACAGAACAACAGTCAGTCCAATCTGTTCCTGCTGCACCAACTACGTCAGAATCAAACTCGCAAATCCCGGAATCACCATCGGACTCTACCTACGATGGCTTCCACCTCCAGCGCGAATGTGCAGCAACAGCAACTACAGAATTCAAATGTGCCAACTATTTCAACGGCCAATTCTGATATTATGACAAATTGTATAAGTAATACCAACATACAAAACGTAAATTCCCGTATATTATTACAGAATCAACCTATGACTAAATACATAAAAAGGAAACGAAAAAAAAGGTTAGATGATCTGTTGATGCTGCTTTTTATTTATGATTCAGCCTTTTTCAATCGTCAAAGACAGAGGATTTAAGGCCTTTGTGGAAGGATTGAATCCCTCGTACACCTTACCGAACAGGAAGGTACTCTCAAACAATTATCTGCCTGCACTTTACGAGACATTTTTAACAGAAACTAAAGAGAAACTTGAGCGTGAAGCACTTAGTGTATGTTTAACTTCAGATATTTGGACTTCTAGCAACAACGATGCGTATTATGACTCACAGCCCACTATATTGATGAGGAGTTTACTTTGAAGTCAGTCTTATTAGAATGCGCACCTCTGAATAGTTCACATACGGCCGAAAATATCAAAGAAAATGTACTACGTATTATTCAAAATTGGAAACTGAAAGACAAAGTTCTAATCGTTGTCACAGACAATGCTAGTAACATGAAATGTGCTTTTGAAAAATTGGGCTATAAGCATTTCGGATGTTATGCCCATTCAATAAATGTAATAGTGAGAAGTTGTACCACTGAAAGCACTGCAAACGAAGCAATATCAGGAGTAATCACGATAGTTAAAAGTATTGTAGCACATTACAAACGAAGTGTAAAAGCCACTGAAAAGTTACTAATATACCAAAAACAAAATAGTATTGCAATCCCGAGAAAGGTTCTTCAGGATGTATCTACTAGGTGGAATTCTACTTTAAAGATGTGAATTTGGAAGAAGCTATTAAAGCTACAATGGCTTTGACTGACGAGGAATGGGATACCTTGTCAGCCGAAGAATGGCGTTTATGTCGCGAGTTATGCACTGTACTCAAGCCTTTTGAACAGATAACTGAAGCGATGAGCGGGGAAAAATACGTATCTGGGAGTCAAATACTCATTTTAACTAGAGGTCCGATTTCGGCACTAAGGAATAAAATGCTTCAGGTTACTGAAGATCCAATGGAGGAAGATTTTGCGGACAGTCTTCACGAAATAACTACAAACCTAATACGTTCTTCGAGATCGGAGACTGAAAGAAGATTCGCTAATATCGAGGCTAGTAAGACGATTGTTGTTTCGACAATGCTAGATCCACGATTTAAACTACATTTGTTTAGAAACCAGGTTTACGCAGCTGATATTAAAAAACAGTAATTGACCTTGTCACTACCAATATAAATAAAAATTTTCCAGTTCAGCAAAGAGAACATGTGGACGCCCCTGAAGAACCCATAGCAAAAAGAAATAAGTTAGATATTTAGGACGAATATGATACCATAGTAAACACAGTGCGCCATGAAGGTACACCTAGATCGCAGGCAGTGCTGGAAGTACAGAGATATCTAGAGTTACCAGTTACAGGAAGACAGCAAGATCCATTAGAATGGTGGAAGACTTTCAAGCATAGCTTTCCCAATTTAGCAGTTTCGGCCAGAAAGAAATTAAATTTTATGGCTACTTCTGGACCCTGTGAGAGGCTCTTTTCTAAAGCAGGAAATATTATGAACGAGAGACGTACACGGCTTGGCATTAGAAAAATGCAACAGCTTTTATTTTTAAATTCTAATTATAAATACAAATAAAAATTTGAAATAGTAGGTATATAGTAAAAAATGTAAATAATGTACATATAAAATCAATGAAAATATAAAACACGCCGCCTATTCTTCTAAATTATGCGACAGTCCTAAGCCTGTGTAGTGTGAAGGATCTTATGATCAAATTAACTGTAAGTACAGTCGCCAGCGCATCAAGTTAAAATGTTGGTGGTTAAGTTCAAAATCGAATGATAAAAATTGACGGGTTGTAGTAGCTCGATGCGCTGGCGACTGTACTCAAACAATTTTGCACGCAATTTTTTAACACCCTGTTACCTTGTATAAAATAATACGTGTAGGTTACACTAGCTTCCGCCCGCGACTTCATCCACATGATGTACGGGAAGTTATCCCAAGGGATCCCCAATATTACCGGGATAAAAAGTACCCTATATGTTAATCCAGGTAATACACTACATGTACGCAAAATTTAATCGAAATCCGTCCAGCCGTTTTCCCGTTACAGACTAACAAACATCCATACATTCTCACAACTTTAGTGGTACTAAAGTAATAATTAGTAGGATATAATATTATTACCGAGATAGATGTACTTTTTTCTTTATTCTGCATTACTGCTGCAGGCGATAGTTTTTATTGATAACAGCGAATAATAAGCGACTAAAAATCAAATCGTGTATATAATCACATAACAAAACGTTCCAAATACCTATTCTGTTACCTATCCGACGCGACAGTCACAATGATTTTTTATATGAATTTTTATAACTGAAACAACAGTCACGTAGATTGACTTACTTTGCCAACATCTATCTCAAAAACAAAGAGGAACCTATCCGCACAGAAAATGAAGAGAGTTCGACGAAAGATAAACTTTACAGTTACTTAAAAAATCACTGGGCTGATTATTGAATACTACAATCCGTATGATTTATGATTCGCAGTGCGGTCAAACCACAGCGCTTGTTAAAATTCCACTAGCGCCATCTGCATATTGGAATTGTGGAGTTTAATGGTTGCAATAACTAACACTACTACTGACACAAAGTTCAAGTTTGTGAAAGAAAATGACGAATGCATGACTTCCGAAAAATAATTACAAGTAATCCCAACATCTACATTTTTTAAATTGGGTCATTTCTCAACAACACAGTCCTTTACTACGAGATTATTTAAAGTCTACACTTGTAGAAAAATGTATTGGCAAAAATGTTTGTCAGGTATTGCAGGCGCGGTGACGATAAAATTAATTTTTTAAATAAAAAAATTAAAAAGAAATATATTATTTTATATTAAAATAATATATTATATTTTTCTTTTTGTGAAAGCCACTAGCATTATAATGCTGAAGGCTTATAATCAAAGATATCACTAATATAGGCAGTGCTGCCTGATAATTAATAAATTAAAAGTATTGACTTTTGTTTTTATTTTCTTATTTATTGTAAATTTCCCTCAAAAGCAATAAATTTCCCTCATATCGCTTGTCCGGAAGAATACAGTATCATGTCAAAATTTGGCACTAACTGACTTAATAATACAGTTCGACTAAAAAAAGTACGCTCTACCTTTGAAATTAGGTCGAAAATCGCTTTCACCTTAAATGAACTAATTACGAAAGTTACATCTATATCCTTCTCGCTCTTTCTGTTTCACTAGAAAAAGGAAGAACGACACGTTCAGTGTTGCTCCTATCATTGAACTAACGTGGTGGCGCCGGTAATGGACATGGCACCAATAATGGACGAAAAAAACTTATCAACCTTATAATAAGGGTAGAAATGGTTTTCTAGAAATGGCAGCACTTTAGACATAGACAGCCAACATCCCTCTGTCATATTGACAGAGAAAATTAATTTCGGCCATTTTGTTTCAAAATGGCGAGTTGAAGAAATTGTGCTCTGGAGTTTTTCAAATTTTATCCGGATTTCTTAAAGGAATCGTTAAGCAGGTTAGTCATTGTTTTTGTTCACAATGTCCTTTTTTAGATAGATATATGGACACGCTTTGATTTTATGTTTATCTTATAGTATTAGGCATATATTCGAGAAAGAGGTTATGTCACTCGATAATTTAAAAGTATTTTAGGGGGGGTGTCCATTACTGGATCCATTAATGGACATAAAACACATTTATGGACACGTGTCCATGGTTATTTAATTGTACTGAAGAGTAAATTATAAATAGTATTACCTCTTGAACATCGCCTGATATCATATGTCTTTAAAAAATAATAATCAAAGCACGTTTACCAATAATGGACACCATGTTATAATTGTATGGTTTTTTGCAATTCATAAGCGCGTGTTACCTTTATTTTTAGTTATATGTATACCTACAGATACATCTTCACACGACCTAGGACCACGCGCTCGTAGATTGTAAGAACTATCTAATTTGATTTCTTGTTTGGTTAGATGGCGCCTAAAAAAGATTATAAGCCTGAACAAATGGCTCACGCCATTGAGGCAGTGCGAAAGGAAGGACAATCAGTATCTGCAGCAGCTAAGCGATTTGGAGTGCCGAGAATTACTCTCCACAATAAAATCTCCGGTAAGAGCCCCATGGTATGCACTATGGGGCCTAGTACAGTCTTGACAACAGTAGAAGAAGATTTGCTTGTGAAATGGGCAATAGCAAGTGCCGAAACACGATTTCCTATCACTAGAGAACAACTTTTAGATAGCGTCCAGCGAATAGTTACGGTGCAACGTAAATCTACTCCTTTTACAGCAAACAGGCCAGGGAAGAAATGGTTTTCTTCTTTTATTAAAAGACATCCGATATTAGCAGAAAGAACGGCCGAAAACCTCAGTGCAGCACGCAATGAAGTGACAGAAGAGCAAATAAACAACTGGTTCAAAGAAGTGCATGAATATTTGGCCGAAAAGGGATTGCTTGAAGCTCTGAAAGAGCCAAGCCGAGTTTTTAATGCAGATGAGAGCGCCTTTTTTCTTGCGCCAAAACCTGGACGAGTGCTTGTTAAACGAGGGGAAAAGCATGTTTATGCGGCAAGTGGCGATGAAAAAGAAAATTTAACCGTCTTGTTGACTGCAAATGCTGCGGGTACACTAGCACCACCCATGATTGTTTTCGCCTATGATCGAGTCCCGGACAGAATTTCTAGCAGTGTGCCAGGAGAATGGGGCATAGGAAAGTCGGAGACCGGTTGGATGACTGGTGAGACCTTCTACGAGTTTGTGACTACAATTTTTAATCCTTGGCTGATTGTAAAAGGCATCCAGAAACCAATTTTGTTTTTTGTGGATGGTCATAGATCGCATCTTACACTTCATCTGTCCAAGTTCTGCTCTGAAAATGACATAGAAATTATAGCCTTGTACCCTAACTCGACCCACATTCTGCAGCCTATGGACATATCTCTTTTCAGACCGCTGAAAGTATATTATCGTAAAGCAGTTATCCAGTGGAAAATGGAAAATTCGGGAAACAAGTTGAAAAAGGAAAACTTTGCTCCCATCTTTCAAAAAGCGTTAAAGAATATAACGACGGACTGCATTAAAAATGGATTTAGGGGCGGTGGTCTGCATCCATATGGTCCACAATATATTGATATGTCAAAACTCACAAAGCGGAATACTGTTTCTGATCTAGCAAATGAAAACCAAAATGAAGAAAGAAGCCATTTTTTACAATTTTTAGAAACCGAAATTACAAAACATTTTGGTCAAGAAAAGTTAGACCTATTTAACAGTCTTTATTATGAAGGAAGAAATGTTCTCGAAAACATGGCATTAGATGAAGATTTGAATCTCTATATAGTGTGGGCACACAACAAGCAAATGTCAATTTCGCTAGAATCTAGTTCCGCACCTGCTGCATTAAATAGGGAATCTTCACCGACTTCAGATAACGTATTATATAATAACACGTGTATTATGCAAGAAAATGTTATGCCAACAGACTTCGATGACAACGGCAAAGTAAGCAGTGCACTTGATCTCATAGCACCGTCAACCAGTGCACTAGATGGTGTCTCTGAAACAGTGGCATTCATACCAACGCCAAATACGCCATCAAAAGTTGATGAAGCCATATCTGATGCGAAATCCCATAAAGATACAACAAGCGATATTCTGGGTAGCACAGTGCCATCAGTGTCAGAAATGCCGTCTCAAGAGACTGAAAAAATACCTATCGAAGACACAAGGGTAACGATAGGTAGTACAGTGACTTCTTCAATCGAAATTACAACGTCAGATACGTTAGCCAGGGTTGATGGATCCCTTTCTTTGGCTGCAAAAACTCCTGCAAAAAACACAATAAGTAATGCGCTAGGTGTCACAGTTCCATCGCCATTCAAAAAATGTCTTTTCTGGCCTGACAATGAAAGTACTAAGAAAACTAAGAAGAAAAAAGAAAAATTACCATCAGCTGTAACGAGCAAAGCATGGCAAGAATACCATGAAAAAAAAGCCACCGAAAAAAAAAGAATTTTAGAAGAAAAGGAATTGAAAGCTAAGCAGAGAATCGAGAAAAAAAATATCAAAGAAAAACTTGCCAAGGAAAAGAAGGGTAAAACAAAATCTAAAAAACCAAAGATGTCTGAAATATCATCATCTGAAGATACAGAAGCTGAAATAGAATATATTGAAAGTGGCGAAAGCGAATGGAACGAAGAGACTGAATCAAATACCTATCAAGGAGAAATACTGGAAAAACAAAATGAACGTAAAGCAATGGATAAAAAGAAGATTTCAGTACAAAGGAAGAGAAAACGATCTATTACGGAAGATAGTAATTCTGAATCAGAGTTGCCTTTGACTCAAATAGCACATTCTAATAAAGTTAAAAATGCTAAAAACGATATCAACAAGGGTTCTTTTGTCATCATTATGTATGAGGGTGAATATTTCCCCGGAAAGATTGAAAATAAGGAACGAGGTCTCTTTGAAATAAGTACAATGGTACTTTCTAATGGGAACACTTTTAGGTGGCCAGAAAGGCCAGATAAAATTTGGTATAAAACTACTGATATAGTCGAAGTTATAAATCCTCCTATCAAACATAATAACAGAGGCTTTTACAAAGTACCAGAAATGGAGAAGTTTTTGCCTGACATTTATATGACCTAGATTTTAAGACTGTGGATTTAAAGATTTTTATTTCATTTATTTTTTAGTCTATTGTTTGATGGGAATTTTGCCTAACATATAAATGTCCTGGATTTTGAGACTTATTAGAATAAGATTTTTCTATTTATATTTAGTGTATATTTTTTAACCCGTTTTTCTAATTAATGGGTAAAACAGGGTTAAAGATCTCTCAAGTTGTGATTATTAAATAAGGTGGTTATTATAAAGAAAAAGAATAAAGACTGTGTAGTATGTAAGAGTAGACACCTAAGTTGTTAACTGCTCTTTTGAGACTTCTATTTACAAGAATACCTCAAGCTTTTTTTGACCCTAATAAGTAAAATGTTTCTGCTGTAGTTGCTTTAACTTGATTTGTTATTTTGATTTGTGATAAATAAATAATAGTACTTTTTAATTTGCAAAACTGTTTTTTATAAAGTTGAGGTTTCCTTCTTATATTTGTTAATAAACTTTAAAATTTTTCAAAGAATTTCATTTTAAACTGGTGAATTTAATAACCTTCCAACATTGGATGTCCATCATGGGATACATGTCCAATATTGAGTATCCATCACTGGAGAAGTGCCGTCCATAAATGGAGTTTTTGTGCCTTTTTGAGTTTTTCTTTATTTCATCAGAAACAATAACACTATATAAATTATATATGTACGTGTAATAAAGCATGTTTATTGGTCTACAATTTGATAATAGTCATAACATTGTATCTTTGCAAATAGATGAATAGTGATTAAAAATGTAAGACCAAATTCTTAAACTGTCCATAATTGGTGCCTTCACGTTAGTTTGATCCGTGTTGTTATTTGAAACAGAGTATTATCTATTAATGATACATAAATTCGGTTTTACCATAAGAAGAAAAGTGTATTATTGTGATTTCTTGCAGTATTTTTCTTTAAGTAAGTATTTTATTTTCCAAATCCTATTTAGAACAGAGTTATAACACGAAAATTCACCTATATTCACTATAACGTAACGCCTAGTGTACCCTGCATTTAAATGAACAAAGTATTATTTTGAGTTGTGCCTATGATCCATTAAAAGTTTTGTGTATTTTTTTGTTTGCTACTTTATTCACCATAAGTAGCATCTTATTCAAGTATTATTACAAAATGTGTCTGTGTTCATTTTAATTTAAGTTAATGTTAATGTATCAAAGGTAAAAACTATGATGTTCTGTTTACAACTATTTAATTTAGATAGCAGTTTGTCTAATTCTGTCTATGATCTTTAGTTTCATATTCTTTATTTCAGAATGATACCACAGAAAAGACTAGATTATATTCGAAAATGTATACTAGCACAGGGTGAGACATCGAATAACCGTCAATATAATTTGAAATCATTCAAAAATCTTGATATTAGCTTAGATGAACACGGCCCCGGCTACATCGAATGTTTAGAAAATGTTGATTTCGCATGCCAACCTGATCCAAATGGTAAGAATAGTAATTTTTTATAATAGGTATTAATAACTTTTACTAGTGGTTTTGCCGTCTTGCTCAATATCGAACACAAGAAGGCGTTGTATTTTATCCGGATCTATTCAGCCATTCTGACGTTATTAATACCTAAACATCCGAACTTTCACATTTATAATGTTATTAAAATAATAATTGTTTTTCTTTTGATCTAAGTACGAGTAACATGAACCCAAAATATTGGTAATTTAGGTATTGCAATGACACGTTTTTCTAGTTGTTCCGCTATAGCGCGTTTATCAAGTTCATTTTTTTTTATTTATTTTCCTTATTACAGAAAATGTACAAACCAATTTGATTGAAAATATAAATGCTCCAGATCATAGTATTCCAGCATCCAGTGCTATAGAAAATTGTTTGAAAAACAAATCATTCAAATGATTTTTTAATCTGAAGGGAGGTTACTATACCTTCATTTATTTATATTTAGGTATATTTATCATTTAAATTTTTATTTATATTTTAGGCATACCTAACACTGAAGATCTAAGTGAAGCCGCTAAAAGTGATGGACCCGATTTCGATTCAGATGACAGCGTTAAAGATCCGAACTTTAGACATAGATCAGCGTCAATATCGTCAACGGATTCAAATTCATCTTCCTGCTCTAGCTCCTCCAATTCCAGTTCATCATCATCAGCTTCTAGTACACGCTCACATTCCGCCCACCGCGAAAACATTCCACCTGCATTACACGTCTCTTGCATCGCAAACATTCCACTTGCAGACTCTCAGGTTGAAAACTTAGATTTGAACAAAAAACTCACACGTAAACGACAACGAAATATTAACGACTGGAAATCGGAAGTCGCGAAACGTTTAAGAAACACAGGTCAAAGCTACACATCAAAAAAACTAAATAAAGTCATTCCAGCCAGAAAAGTAGGGCCACCATGTGGTGAGAAGTGTCGTCTAAAATGTTCTGCAAATGTGTCAGAAGAAGAAAGACAGAACATCTTTCATGTATACTACAATTTGGGCAACATAACGATGCAGAGGCAATTCATTATAAACAGCACTACTATAATTAATCCGAAATACAAATACACAAATGCAGCAAATCCTAGGCAGAGCAACAATGCATTTTATTTTTCGGTTCAAAATAATAAAGTACGTGTTTGTAAAACGTTCTTTAAATCCACACTTGCCTTAAATGATCGCGTAATAAGGACTGCCTTTGAAAAGCGTATACCTACAATGAGTAACGTTGTAGCTGTAGATGGTAGAGGAAAGCATGGAAATCATGCCAAAATACCGAATATTATTAAATCCGAAATAAGGGAGCACATACAATCTATTCCGACTATGGACAGCCATTACTGTCGCAGTAATACTAATAAGCTTTATATTGATGGCAGTAAAACATTGATTGATCTCCACAGAGATTACGTTAAGTTATGTCAGACTGAATATAAGCCATATGGTAACTATGTTTTGTATAGTCAAATATTTAATAATGAGTTTAATATTGCCTTTTATTCCCCAAAAAAAAGATAGGTGTGAAACTTGTGAGGCTTTCATGAATGCTACCGGGGAAGAAAAACAACGCCTTAAAGTAGAGTATGATACACATTTAGTAGAAAAAGATCTATCGAGAGCCGAGAAGGAACAAGACAAATTGAAAGGGAGCAGTGTCGCAGTTGCTGTCTATGATTTACAAGCAACAATGCCTTGTCCAAGGGGGGACGTAAGTAACTTTTATTACATCTCTAAAGTAAATGTTTTAAATTTTACAATAACTGATTTGAAAACAAAAGATGTTTATTGTAATGTATGGCACGAAGGGCATGGCAATCGTGGTGTGAATGAGATTGCAACTTGCGTCTGGAATTATCTTAACCAAATTGACAAAAAATCTGAGCAATTAGTTGATGTAATACTCTACAGCGATAATTGCTGCGGGCACCAGAAAAACCGTTTCATGATTTCAATGTACATGTTAGCAGTAAATAGATTTCAAAATATTCGTTCTATTACTCACAAATTCTTAATTAAGGGACATACCCAAAACGAGGGTGATAATTGCCATTCTCTAATTGAAAGAAAAATTAAAAAGTCCCTTCGTTCCACTACAATATATACACCTGATCAGTATTTTACTTTGATTAGAACTGCTAAATCTAACGGTAAACCATTCGCAGTTAATGAATTAACCTACGAGAGCTTTTACGATTTTAAAGAAGTGTCACCAAAGATTGGAAAAAACTTTTCCAAAAATATTCTGAATGAATCTGTAAAAATGAATGATTTCAGTATCATTTATGTATCTAAATCAGACCCTGGATCTTTTTTTTACAAAACATCTTACTCTGACACCTCCTATAAGCAAATAAAAGTAGCAGGGTCCACTCGCAGCACTCCAAACGACTTGATGTCACCGAATTTACCTGCAGCTTATTCTGAGAGGATTAAAATTACAAGTAAAAAGAAACAGGGGCTGTTGAAATTAGTTGAAAAAAACATAATTCCTAAATACTATGAACATTTTTATCAAAATTTATAAGTAACTTTTATATTTAATACGAATCCTCATAGTACTCATGGTTTCACTTATTCAATAAGGTATCTTCTTAAGTATGTACTATGGGGACTTTTTTTCTGATTTCATTGGGGTTTTTTTTGTTTAATTAGTACTAATTGTGTTTTTTTTCTCAACTAATAATTTCATAATTAGTATGTTTTTTGAGAAAGTTTTAGTTCTTCAAATCTTTTGTTCAATATTCTGTTATTTACCAGGGTACACTTTGCTTGTAAAGCGTAAAGTTCCTATTAAGTTAATGTAAGTAATACTAACTTTTAATATCTTTGAGATTTTTATTTGTTTTTACTTTGTTAAATAATGATACTGACTAGTTCAATAAGTACCTTGTGATTTTTGTTTTGGTACAAAGACTAGAATTTAGATATAGACTAGAATAATACCATAAGATTGTAATTCATTAAATTTTTATAAGTCAAGATTGATGCTAAGGTCTTTTTGTAATAAATAAGTGAGAATTGATTTAATTTTTTTGTTTTTTTCGTTACTTTAATCGCATTTAAAAATATATAAATACTGTTTTCTTTTTAAACTAAACATCTTGAACAAAAGGAAAATTCAAAAGAATACAGTCACAAGTGGTAAAAAGTGTAAATAATTTAATAAATAATGGTAAATAGAGTAATGTCTTTAAAGATAATTATAGAGTACATACTAATACATATTAATAATAAAAAAATAATCTGTTTATCTTATGGATATGCCACAATATTTTTAGTTAAAAACTTTAATTGCTTCTCCTGAAAAAGTACGTTTTTAGAGTTAATACAGTATTCTTGCGGGCAAGCGATATCTATGTGGTACGTATTTTTTTTTAAATTATCGAAATATCTATATATATTTTACAGTGCCATCTATGTCTATGGGTATGAATTAAGAAGCTGCTGTAGCGTCTGACTTAATTATGTTATACAACATTCAACAGTACAAGTAAACTAAAAGATGTGCCATAGATGTCGCGCTACTCCATTTGTCATTTCTGATAACGCTATTGTTGTAATTGTAAAACTTATTAATAACGTTTTAAATCGTATAGTTGATAATTCACTTACGTTGATTTAAAACTTTAAATTAAATTGAAATCAATAATAATAACAATTCGAACTCGCATTTCACTTAGTCGGCTAATTTGAATTTAACAACAGACGACGGTCACGTACTTTTGGTGTTTGTTTGTGTTATTTATTCAAAAGTGTGTTCGCTAATTGTTCTGTTTTTTGAATGTATGCCGTGACAGTATGGGACTTGAGTGCTGTGTATGTACTATGCAAATATTAAAAACAATGAGTGTAAATAAATGTAAAATTCTATACTCAGTGATATTTCACCATAATTTTTCTCAAAAGTTTCATCGTTATTTCTAAGCCTGAGGAGGCATAGGCATTACGAACACTCACTATGTTCGACTGAACTGCACTGCAATCCGTACACTTGTTATTGTGGCTTCGATATTCATGTAGTGCGGAGCGGCGTTAATAATAATTTTATATTAAATTAGCACATTTGCAAAATAAACGCAAATAAAAAAAATGTACGCGATTACTAATACAATCTAAATAAACAATTATTTATTTATCTACTACATATCGTTTACATATGCAAAAAATTTGTTCACATACTCGTAACTTTAAGTTATAAAAACTAAATATAGAATAAAAAAATAAAGGAGACGTGCATAAAATCATTGCTCACTGCTGTGGTAATCCTAACAGTTTCCCATGTTCCTGTCCCGTTTTAGAGAACACTAACAGTATTAAGTATCTTGGCGTATTATTCGACAACAGCTTAACATTGCATTATCATTTTAAAACACTATGTAGTAGAGTACTTTAATTGATTTTTATATTTAAAAAATTAAGACATGGTGCTAATAGAGAAGTCCTAAAATTGGTTTCTTATGCCTTGTGCCAATCGTTATTAACATACGGAGTTGAAGTCTTGTGGAGCAGCCAAAACACACAATATTGTACTAGAGCGTGCGCAAAGATCACTTTTAAAAGTTATCCATTTTAAACCTTACTAATATCCAACTTTAGATCTGTATAGATAATATAGCGAATTCTATAATTCTTACAGTTCGACAATTGTTTGTGCTTCATATAGTTTAAAGACAACATACTCAAAAGCAACGTCGCCGTAATCATCTGGTTGGTTGCTCAGTCAGTGCCTTGCTTCACGTTTCTCGCTAGGAAATTCTTCACGTTTTTGGGTTCGTATTTATATAATGAATTACACCAAAAATTATCTATTTATGAAGTCAACAGATGGTCATGTAAAAATAAATTCGTGGAATATCTTCAAACTCTTTTATATGCAAATACTGAACAATTACTCCACATAATCCATACACAAACATACACACAGACATACCAGCAGTCACACACTCTCATACTTACGCTACGGACATACATGGTTTTTATTATTTATTTATTTTTTGTTTCTATGTATCCAAACTGATAAATCACTCTATATAATATTATTTGTAACCATAACATAATTAATATTTGTATAATATTATACTAGGCAACTAGTTATATTTTCCATAAATAATAACACTACATTTATTTTACCATTATTTTTAACTATCTGTACAGTTGGAATTAAACTACTATAAAAATACTAATAATAAATATTAATTTAGTGATTTATATATATAATATATAAATCACTAAATAATTTAATTCTTAAAAAATTTAATTCTTACTGCAGTGTGTTTTGGCGTTAAACTTGCGAGACATTACAGATACTGTGATTGCTTATCTACCTGACAAACCTAGTGGTTCAGGTAAGTCCTTCACAAAATAATAAAGCCCCATGTCCACCTGATGACAAGTGAATGCCGTGGTCCATAGACATCCACGTTTATCTTCAACTAAGGAACAAGATGCAAATGCGTTGCTAAGATGGAAAGCCTGGATTCCAGTAAAAAGGGTCATCGATTCTCTACACTCGCCATACGAAACACAGCAGCATTACGCTGCTATGTTACGCTGATATTCATTTAATAATGTGATTATAGTCCTGAATATTAAAAGAAACTGTTATTTGTTTAACAGTTATTTATTATGAATATTCTTTTCTTCCATTTTAAGGAACAACTTTTTCACCTTATAAAGCAGAGATGTAGTAAAGTTTAAAGAGATTTAGTAACACTATCTTCCATGTCGTTTGTGGTGAGAAAGAAATAAATTATTATTATACTACTACTACAAACTAACCCTCTACTGACACAAAGTTCGAGTCTGTAAAAGTAAATTACGAATACATGAGTCGCTAAAACTTCTCAAAAATCATAAGAAATCTCAATATATACATTTTTTAATTGGGCTATTTCTCCACAACGCGGTCCTTCACGACGAGATTATTTAAAGTCTATACTTGTAGAAAAATGTTTAGCAAAAATAATGTTTGTCGGGTATTGCAGGCGCCGTGACGATAATATTAATTGAAAAATGAAAAATAATATGTGACTCTGAATACAGGATCAGACATAAGTATGCAGTAAATAGTTTAGTTAGGTGGTGGTACAGTTGCCTAAAACGTCGCTAGATGGCGCCACTAACATATCAGAACGCGCTATTGTGTGACCAGTTCACACGACACTAGTTGTGTGAAAACCCATGCAGCGCTAACATCAGGTGAGCTGTATAGCTCGTTTAACACTTTTTGTGAAAACCACTAGCATTACAATGCTATTGGTTTTTATTATCAATCCTATAATCTCAAGTCTAGGAGAAACAGTGTTGCCATATATACATTTCAGATCAACATATTTCCCCGTATTTATACAGATTTTCGGTGTGTGATACATAGAGATGAGACATACTTGCAAAATTTAATACCAGGGCTTTTAAGTACGAGTATGGAAAAATACCAGGGTCGAAAACCAGGTTCTAAAAATACTTAAAAGTATTTTGTTGACGCGAGCGACGTGTCCAGCCGCGGTGTCAAAATTTGAAAATACTTGCATAGGAATTCGACCCGTATTGCATGTTTCCTGTTATGAATACGGAGTCGTATAAATAAAATAAAATACTTTGAAGTTAAAAGTATTTTCTATTCACAAATACGATTGAGTTTCTTATTTCTATTAAGATATGGATTATTTTCCTATGCAAGTATTTTCATGTATAGTGTTCAAGTTATTCGAGCATCTGTCTTACAACATGTACTTTCATACTTGCAAGTATTTTTTGCTCGCGCCGTATTGTTAATGTCAATATAATATTAATATGAATGACTAGTTCGAGTCGGGCCACAATTACGAGTATAAGATTGAACGTTTTTTAATTTTTTGTTAACGAAATGAAATCTTTCCTTCCTACTTTTTAAATCACATGCTTAGGACTGTCTGCTAAATAATATTTAAGAATATATTATATTCTGTGTTTTTACAGTATTTCAGTATTCTCATTAAATTAACAGAAATATGTTTTCTCTGTACATGTTTAGTAAGGTTTGATACTCCAGATTTGTACGATATAATTACTTTACACATCTTGCATTCGGCTTTATTTTCTCTTCTGTCCAAAAAATGATCCCACGCCAAACTTTTCTTAGGAGCCATACTTATGGATTTGTTTGTATGTACGAAGATCTATTTACTATTCACAACAAGAACCTATGATCTATACACAAAAAACACTATTTACACGCTATTATTTACAGTTTAAACATCGTCATTTCCAACTAATAAACACAATAATGTTCAGTTTTATTTATTTACGTACTTAAACATTAATTAATAAAACTTTAAAAATTGTCTCTAAATTCAATAAACACGCAAAATAACTTATATATACATAAATTATGTCACGGTCAGTAGGTTACGTTCACAATAACAACTGAATTTACAAAAAATCGAAACAAAACTTTTACTTCCTCGAACATAAACATAATTCTCTTATTTACGAATACGTAAAATAAACGCAATAATGTCTCTTTTGTATACAGATATAAGAATGGTGCAAAATAGTCAAAAGAAATTTTACGAATAGCATGTTTAGGCAATTATGCTCCTTAATTAGTTTCGTTTTATTTAGCTTATTTGATTGACAAGTTCCCGATCCGATCGGATGGCATGTGCATTAAGTACCTACACAGATTTCCGTTCAAGCATTCGGCCTTCGTCGGAAATACTAGGGATCGACAACCTACTCTCTGCGAGTCCCTCCCGCCAACGCGTCGAGCGAACCCCGCGTTGCTTTCGGTGTCAAAATTTGGAAATACTTTGAAATACTTGCATAGGAATACGACCCGTATTCTATGTTATCCTACTATGAACAAGGAGTAAAGTCGTATAAATAAAAAAATACTTTGAAGTTCAAAGTATTTTAATTCACAAATACGATTGAGTTTCTTATTCCTATTAAGATATGGATCGTTTTCCTATGCAAGTATTTTCATGTGTTGTGTTCAAGTTCTTCGAGCATCTGACTTACAACACATACTTTCATACTTGCAAGTATTTTTTGCCCGTACCAGGGCGCCGTACTTTGAAGCGAAAACCTGGTTTTAAAACCTGGTAGCGTAAATACGTCTCATCTCTAGTGATACAGATTAGTACTGGATACTAGGTATGGGTCATTGACGGATTTATAGTTAATGTAATTTAACTGTTAATTATTAATGGTCAACAGGTTTAAAAAGCTGTTAAATAATTAACAGGTTGTAAAACTTCATTTGTTAGCAGTTCTAATCAACCGTCAATTTAATATTTCAACGCTTTCGATCAATAACAGTTAACAATTTTGTGACAAATTAAGTTTAAGTTGATGATTATTGATTTAATAAGAATTTAGATTACTTTTATTTTTATTCAACTGGAATGACCTTTCCTTCGTACTTTTTCCAGGCTTTGGACTAGCTGTATAAAAATAGTACCCAGGCGTACTTAAAAGATCATCTGATCTAATTGTATTTACATTAATCATAATTTTTTTTGTTTTTTTTTCCTTTCTTCTATTTACAATTACCTACATATTAAATTTCATAGCCTGCAAAACGGTCTTCATTTAAGTTAACATTTAAAAATAGCAGTTTCTCTATTTTGCTAGTTGTTAGTCTAGTTCTCCTTTGATTGACAATCAGCCCCGATTTGGAGAACATTCTTTCGCACGGCACTGATTTTGCGACTATGTTACATTTATCTATGTAAATTTTGGCCAAGTTTGGATAAATAAAATTGTGTGTTTTCCACCATTCCAAAGAATTGTTCCAGTCACCAGAAGTATTTGTCCTTGGTAATAAGTCATCAGCCAAATAGGTGTCCACTTCTTTTATGGCTTTTGATAATGGAGTGCCTGTGATAGAAGGTGCCCCTATTATTTGGTCAAAAATATCCCACGGACTGCATTTGTTCCTAGTTCTTGTCGACTCACTTTGATTAGATGTTTGGGCCAGTGTTTCAGCACCATTTTTGGATATTTCGTTGGCCACGAGTATATAGGTTCACGAGGATAATATTAAGGAACACATTAAGAGCCTCTTCCATTTTAGAGGGAGTATCTTGTCATTCACATTTTTAAAAAAAACATGGGAGTGTGTTGCGGGCCTATGTTCAGCAGAACCTTTAAAAATATGCACGAATGGGGGGCGGCTCGACCGGGGAAGGACGGGCTTCCACAAGCTCAACCTCATGAACACAGCGGGACACTAAAGGCTGCGACACATAAGTGTTGATATTTTTGCCGCATATTCTTTGGTAACAACCACTAGCAAGGAACGACAGTGCACATAATACCTGAAAAATATACCAATAATTACATGAAACGTCTGTTTTTGTAATATTATAGGGTCTCTCATTTAGATTGGTATGGTGGAGACCACTTGACTTCAGTGACGTCATAACTGCAGCCGCTTATCTAAGTTATGCAAAGTACTTTTTACTTTCATGGCAGCCACTTATACACTTATACACAGTTATGCTTAAAGAACTTCGATTTTTCTATAAAGTCTGTGTTTATTAAATACTCTAAATTCACGAAAGTTTTGACTATTGACGTGATGGCGGACGCATAAATATAGTATATACCCAGTTTGGTATCAAATTTTTAAAATTGATATCATATTACGGTCACTTTAGTTTCCTGTGAACGTGTTTTATCGAAAGCTAAGTACATAATAAATGATGGAATGACAAGACTAATCACAGCTAAAGTAGCACAAATAATATTTCTGAACATTAACAAAATATAACTAATAATCATGTCTACATAGAATTATTACGTACATGTCTACATAATAAAGGAATAAAATAAAAAAAATATTAAAGGAAAAAAATATAAAACATTTATATTTAATGTAAGTACTAAATACATAATAATCACTGTAAGTAATAAACAATTTATTGTAAATCATAACATAATATAATGTAAATATTGAATTAATAAACCTTTAAAAAGCCTAGCTTAATAATATTTTAATACTAAAGAGTCCTGTAGCTATTAAAGTGAAGAAGCAATAAAATTGACACAACCGGTTAAAAGTATAAATTTACTATAACAGTAAGTAATATATTTAACTGTTAATTTAATCTCTTAAAAAATTAACAGTTAACTTTTAACAAATGAATAAATTTAACCATTAACGCCATGTCTACTCCGGCGAAACTACTAATATTTCCAAATGCGTTGAGGGCGTTGACGTAAATTGACGGCTAATACTATCAACCTATTTTTTCATTAATGATTAACAGTTAACACATTGACGAATGAAAAGCTGTTAAAAGAAACAGTTTATTGATTCAACGCCCACCTCTACTGGATACAGATTTTTATACAGAGTTTTCTAACTCTATTGATTGGGTTACCATAATATTCAACTTAAAACAGAACGAAGCAAAATAAGTGACTAGACACCGCGTTACACACATCATTGCATGATTCTATTCTTTATGGTTTATTTTTTCACAACGTAATTAGTTAGTACGGCAGAATTACAAGCGTATTACATAATATGTATATATAAAATATGTATGACTGAAAATAATAAATTAATTATATTATGTTCGTTTGTTGCAAATGTTTGAGTTTTAATACGTTGTTTGCTTAAATTATTGTGTTCAATTTTGCTATATAATTTTTTTTGTGTATAGCGTTTATTTTATACTTGGTTGAGCAATGTGCAATAAGTCAGCTCGACCGGGGAAGGACCACGCTCTCACAGAATACAAGCGTAAAATACCGGCTTAATGCTGCTGTGTTGTGGTGAGTGTAGCCCTTTTGTATTGGAAACGAATCATTCCAACTTAGTCCTCAGGTGTGACAACGCATCTGAGTTTTGAGTCTTAAGCGAGGATAAATGTAGATGTCTATGGTCCACAGCATCCACTTACCATCGGTGTACTGTGTGCTCTTGTGTCACCCTTATTCTATAATTTTTTTTAATAACGATATTCAAACCTTATCAGCTTATCACGTTAGTAGTTATTCCTTGTTTTACAAAAGAAGCAATGATGATGATGATCAATTATTCTATTTTGGTTTATTATATTATACAGATTCAATGCAGATTTTAAGTTTAAATAGCATACAGATTTAATACAGATTTTAGCAGTTTCTAATACAGATAAAAGGTTCAAGGCATCTGGCAACACTGAGGAGAATATCTGCGTACCATTTTAATGCATTTTATGAGATCTGGTGCAATGATAGGAGGTATAACAATTTTTTATATAACTATGTGCTGAAGTGCCAGGTTTCACCATTCACATTTCACACTTGATCAATATAGGTAAAAACTTTAAAAGCCTTTAAGCATCATGCTGAAAGCTCCTACAAAAATTAAAAAGAGCTATACGTACAATATATTGTACCGTAGCCTATTAAGTATTCTGGGCAGTACAGGTTTCCATACAACTATTGTGGTATGAACTGGTCAAACAATATTGCGTTTTGAAATGGCGCCATCTAGTGATTGAAGCTTTAAGTAATTTGTCCTGCCATCTACCGGCATATGCCTGATTCCTGCTCTAAGTTAAAAACGTTAATCGCTTGTATTGATGAGTCCATTTTATAAAATAAATATGTGATCTCGTTTCAACGTCGCGCCCCCAGGGCGGCGCCACATTGAAACGAGATGGCATATTTGTTAAATCTCATACCAGGAAAGTTAATTTGTTAGAAAAATGTTAGGGTTAACGTTTCTCTCATGGAGTTTAAAAGTAAGGAGTAGCAACTCCCATAGTAGAATAGTTGAAAAAGTGGCCATCTGTAAGCAGTAAATAACAGTTCAAAAACTCTCCACAACAGCGCTCGAGTAGCTACTGGGATGAAATGAACTTAGCAGTTGTCGACGGTTTGAAGTGTGCTGCTAAACTGCTCAGTAGCTCTAAAATCTAAAAATTTATTTAGTAAATATAAACTCGAAAAAGTCGTCTATCCCACTAACATTTTGCGGTGCGTTCTTTAAAATTTACTACATAGTTATAGTGGCGCCACCCTTATTTAACGGTTTTTATGGACACTTTTTAATACACAGTCTGTACTCCTTACTTCTACACTCCGTAGTTTCTCTCCTCTGGTAATTTCTATAAATAAAAATCAATTGCTGTTTATTACTCTTGCTAAAATTCAAAAATGGCTCGACTGATTTCGATGAAATGTTTTGTGTGTGTTTGAGTGGGGGTTCCTGGATAGTTTAGATTCACACTTGGACCCGGTAGATGGCGCTGTTGTCGAGATACAGAAATCGCCCGTGCGGAGCTGGGGCATCCGCCCGGATCGTTTTTATGAAATGAATGTTGTTTGTATGAATTATATGTAATATTAATTAGATTAGAAATGAATAAACCAAACTGCGGACATTCGTAAAAGTAGAAAAATTAAAAAAAATAAGATCGAATATGTGAAAAATCAAACTGTTTTATGTATTTGTATAATACTCTAGAGAAACCGACAAAATTTTGTTTAAAACGCAACTTCTCAATTAAATGACATTGTACTTTTTTATAGAATAGGGTGACAAACGAGCACACAGTCCACCTGATGGTAAGTGGTTGCTGCGGCCCATAGACATCTACATCTGTCCTCGATTACGAATCAAAATGCAGATGCGTTGTCACCCGTGAGGACTAAGATGGAATGCCTCGTATCCAGTAAAAAGGATCTCCGGTTCTCTACACTCACCATACGAAACACAGAAGCATTAAGCTACTATTTACGCTGGTATTCTGTAAGAGCGTGGTCCTTCGCCAATCGAGCCGACCCATTCATGCTACAACTATGTATACTAATATAACTGCAACATGGCTCTACCACGTATAAAAAACAATTGACTTAAGTTCTTGAAAAACTACAATGATTTATTTTAATGTAGCTCTTACGAAACATTTTAATTTTCATTGCTTGTTGAAATTCAATAAAAAGCAGGCGTTATTATTAAAGACACACAGCAATGGACATTTGAACGATACCTCGCAATGCATCGTAGTACAACTACCTGCAAGGAGTGCAGAGAAAAGCGACGGCAGTGGTACTGCAAGTAAATTGATACAAATGCATTTTTATTCCGCTATATTATATTATATATTGTGTATAGAATAGAATAATGTACAATGATTTTTGTTCAGTTATCGACAACAGCGTCACCTATCGGGTGTCATTGATTTAATATCTTTTTTTTTAATTAATAAAAATGTGAATATAATTCATCTAGGGACTTATTTAAACACACACAAAAAATTCATCAAAATCGGTTGGATGGTTTCATTCAATAACGGACGTAGGTAGAAACATTTTTCGTGTTCTCAATCGACTTCAAAAAATGAGGAGGTTCTCAATTCGTCGGGAATGTTTTTTTATTTTTTCACCGATTAATAGAAGACGCCTGAACCGATTTGGAAATTCTTTTTTTTTTTTGTTTCAATGGGTACAAAGTTTGGTAATGCTCTGGGAAGAACCGGCAAAACATCCAGCGAGATTATATTTTTAAACATACCACTTTACAATAATTTAGTAAAATTCCAAATGAATTTTAATGGAATGAATGTACACTGCCAATACCATCAACAGTCACCAGGTTGTGCAGTCCATGCCCTAATAAGCACAAATGGCTGTCCAGGGCGGCAAGCGAAACGGCGCGTTTAACATTTGACCCGGCATGCGTCACAGAGTGAAATACTTTTATTGAATCAAATTATTCTTATGTGTCGCTTTATATCGATACAACCGCGATGAAGCCATTTATATTATATCCAAATCGTTCGAACGGTTTAAAAAAAAACAATAAATTATATTTATATTGAAGTCTGTTGTACAAAATCTCTAATTTTACCACTTGCATTTTGATTCAGTTCAATATAGATTATAATACTCAATCAAAGTAATTTTTTATATAAGTATTTACCACAAGTTCGATAAATACCTCTGTCCTGGGAAAAACCAACAAGAAACCCAGCGGGATTATATTTTTTAAACATACCACTTTACAATAGTTTAGTGAAATTTTAAATGAATTTTAATGGAATGTATAATAATGTCCTCCAGACCGAATTTCGGCCATCGCGGCCAGCCTCAACGGAGTCTAGCCAACGGCACAGGACAGGATTATAGTGCCCAAGTGTATGCACAGGTGCACTCTTTATTCCCTCACTCTCATATAATCCGACACAACCGGAGAGAGATCAGGCGCACGACCAACGGCTTTACGTGCTTTCCTAGGCACAGGGGTAAGACACCGCCAACTTCCTGACTCCGGGCAGTTACTGAGAATTTCTTGATGGAAAAACTCAATAATTAATTTTTTGGCCCGACCCGGGATTCGAACCCAGGGGCTCATGATCAGCAGTCGCACTACTACAACCACTAGAACAACGAGGCAGGCGTGGAACGTATATAGTAAATATGTTACCTGAATTCAGTTTCAGGCACGTGCTTCCTGGATATCCGCAGGTGCTGTCGGTACGTGGCCACAGAAGCGAACGCCTTGTCGCAGACATCGCAGTGGAGCTCGCCGGAGTCGCGAGCCTGAACACAAACATAAAGTATTAGTCAAGTTATACAGTTCAATACAGACAGTACATAATATTCTTTACGTGGTAGAGCCACGCTGCGGCTATATTGTAGTACAAACGGGTCGGCTCGACCGGGGAAGGACCACGCTCTCACAGAATACCAGCGCCCTTTTGACTCTTTTTTTATTTGATTGACCTATGAACAGCTATCGTTAACCTACCTACCTTTATTAGTATTTAAAACATGTTTTTATTTTTATGTACACCTTTAAATAATTTTTAAACAGTTTCTCCAAACTGAAAAAGTCTATTTTAATGTACTTTTGTTTAAAAGTAGTTATAATCTTTATTAAGATTAAAACTAGTTTTACGGATTTTATCGCGTTTTATTTATTTTATTTTTAATACCCGATGTTTCGGGTGCTTTGTGTGTGTGTGTGTGTGTTTTCAAGTCCTGCAGTGGTATGCTGCTTGGGACCCTATAATTAATAAAATTAAAACTAAACCCAAGCATACCACTGCAGGACTTCAAAACACAATTAGTTCATTCTGCGTAGATCTGACCAGACAATAATTAAAAAAGCTCAAGGTACTCCGTGTTAACTTTGACATCGGGACGTCAGTCACCTCAGTCCCCCGTGACCCCCCCCCCCCCCCAGCACCCGAAACGTCGGGTATTAAAAATAAAATAAATAAAACGCGATAAAATCCGTAAAAGTAGTTTTAATCAATGTGTAGTGTTCGCGTAAATATAAGAAATCATTATCTTTATTAAGAGCAATATCACTTCTGTTGACAGAGGGCCCTGGTGAATGGTGATCCCATAGCGCAGGGCAACCTAGTTTGGGCACCAGACTCCCTCCTAGATCTTATTTAGTTGGTATTTATAGCTGTTATTTAGCTGTATAAGTTTACTGTTACTTAATTTATTGTAAAGCACTGATCATATGTCAGAGAAAATAAATCATCATCATCATTACAGCCCTTCACAAGTCCGCTGCTGAACATAGGCCTCCCCCAAGTAACGCCACAAAGCACGGTCCTGAGCCACCTGCATCCATCATCATCCATCAAGAAAATAAATACTAAGTTATTATTATTATATTTTTTTATAGAATAGGATGACAAACGAGCACACAGTCCACCTGATGGTAAGTGGTTGCTGCGGCCCATAGACATCTACATCTATCCTCGATTACGAATCAAAATGCAGATGCGTTGTCACCCGTGAAGACTGAGATGGAATGCCTCGTATCCAGTAAAAAGGGTCTCCGGTTCTCTACACTCACCATACGAAACACAGCAGCGTTAAGCTACTATTTTACGCTGATATTCTATGACAGCGTGGTCCTTCCCCGGTCGAGCTGACCCATTCATGCTACAACTATACTACTATATATATATATATATGATATATTGTTATTTATAATTTTTCCTTAAATTTTCGGTATAATTCGTATAATTAAAAAAGTGCAATTTGAAAGGCAAACATTTCGTCTTACGTAAAACGTTTCAAATAAACATTTTTTTCTTACTGGCAAGCACTCTTTAACTTTGAAGCGAGCAACCTTTTTTGAACTACACCCGCAACGACCACTAGTAACGGCCAACTTTCTCGTGGACGCAAACAATAACTCTTTTGACGGTACAAATTACGTACGCGCTCCGTTACTGGCAGCAGATATGATCTCATTTCCCTGCTTCGTCGAATACTAAGGCAGTTTTCCATACCTGAACATATTGTGGAAAAAGAGAATAGTGGACACTTGTGGCCAGAATCTACATCACACCGGGCCCGATATACGCGGAGCAGTTCAAAGGTTTGCCAGTTCTTATGTGTACATAACATTATAAGTTGGCTGATTTAGAAACTTTTTTTTTGCAGAAGAGGGTCATTAGAGCTATTTACAACCTTAAACCGAGTCTCTTAGAGAAAAAATTAAAGAAATAAATATATTCACTTTGGTCTCTCAGTATACCTATGAAAATTTGATGTATGTTCACAAAAACAAAGGTAATTTTAGTAAAAAAATGTGACATACAATCTGTAAACACTAGGAACAAACACAAGCTTGTGCTACCAGTTGCTCGACTCCACAGAGTCAGTAATTCAATCTTGGGTCAATGTATACGCTATTACAACAAAATTCCAGAAAATATTCAAGGTCTCTCTATTACCAAGTTTAAATATAATAATTAAAAAAAAAAACTGTACAAAAAGGGTTATTATGATATAAATGAATACATGGCTAACAATAACTCCTGGGAATGAAGTGGTCGCTTCCAAGCTGTTTCTAAAATAAATTTTGTAAATATATTGTGACCCTTGACATTGTAAAACTTATTATTAAAAAAAAGTCCCGCTGGATTTCTTGCTGGTTCTTCCCGGGACAGGGGTTTTTTTTCAAACCAGTGGTAAAGGTAAACATATTGACTTTCAATAAGAATTACTTGTAATCTATATTTAATAAAAAATATTCTATTCTGTTCTATATATTACCTTATGAGTCCGCATGTGCCTGCCCAGATTGGACTTCCACTGGTACACCTTCCCGCACCTTGGACACTGATGACTGTTCTGACCCTTGTGTAGAACGCTGGAATACAATTAGTAATTGATTTAGTTTTGACAATCATTGGTACGGTATTTTAATATTTGCTCGGGGTTTCCCTGACTTAAACACGAGGATAGTACCACAGTAGAACCAGAGCAGGGTTGCCAGCCGTACTATAATATATAGTATCGTACTATATTTCAGTATATTATACTATATATTATAGGAAAATAATATAGTACGAAAAATACTATATTTATCCCTAATTCAACTTTCGCGCTTTTTTATATTAACCGTGATTGGAAGTCTAGAATAAGAAAGTATTACCTACGTTTTTTTTCCATCATGAATGTGAATTGAAAGAAGAAAGAAAAAGAGCAAGTATTAATTTAATTAAAAAATAATTGTTAATTTCTTTTAATATGAATCTAAATTACTCAGACTCCTATAATTTTTTTAAAGGTAGGGTAGAAGGTAAGGTGTTTAGATTATTAATAACCAAAGCAAAGAGCAATAAAAATATATATGTGGAAAAATACATAAATATAAAAAATCAATGTTCTTTTTTCTCCTGAATTTCTGAAAAGTACTATATTTTTGCATCTTTTTGGGAAAAATACTATATTTGTTCAAAAAAAGATGACAACCCTAAACCAGAGCGACCGACATAGCCCAACGGATTAGTAAGCTGAAGTGGCGATGGGCCGGCCATATAGCTCGAAGAACGGAAAGTATAATTCAAATTGAATAAAAATATATGCCACTAAAGAAATAAAAATTCGTGCAATAAATAATAATAATACCGATTTGTTTATTATTTTGAATTCTTTCAGGAGCTTGTTATATATTACCATATAAAACTATATATTATTTATACATTGAAGTAATATGTACTTACTTACCAGAACAGCCATTTCAAACAGAAAATGTGCGCTACTCTGTGTTCGCGCGTTGTTTTTTTTTATCATAGAATAAACATAGAATGATCGGTAGGTAATAATAGATTGTATTGTTAAATAGGTAAATTATATCGAGAAAAATATTTAAATTCTGTCATTTATTTTGTATATTATATTTGATTATTTAATATAATATTAAGTACATAATATTATAATTATCATAATTACATTTTAATGATATTTTTATCTGAATATTTTAAAAGGTATCTATGTCAAATATAAGAAAACATACTAAATGTATGTTTAACAAAACTTATTAACATAACATTTAAATTACAAATATATTTATTTAAATTAGGATAAGAGTCGTTCATAAATACTGGGCACGTGAGAGTTAAAAATGAACGAATTTATTCCACTTTGACTTTAATGTGGAAACCTAAAAATAAAATAAAAGAATAAGCAGATTTAAATATAAAAAATATAGCCTAATTAAAATAACTTAATATGTTTCTGCAAAATATATTTATAATAATATATTCGTCCTATACTTAAGTACACACAGAAATGTCGCATCTGAACATATTCATTTCATAATCTATATTCCATGACACGAGATGGCGTCTTAGGAATAATTTGTTTTATTATTAATCTATAATACTTTTTTTATTGATTAAGTATGTTATTAACCGATCAAAAGTAATTCCTTGGTTTTTACTGACATTTCTTGAATTATTTGTGCAATATCTAAGTACACACGACGGCATAATTTTAACAAGAGATTTTTTAAAATCAACACAACACTCTACAAGCGCCTAGCGAGTGACTGATTAAAGTGCAGTGCATGCACCGCAGTTGAGTGGAACAGAGTTTCTAAATGCAATGTCGCCTCTAGTACGTAGTACATAATAGCTCAATGTATTTATACCTGTTACTCGACTCCAAACAGTCAGTAATTCCTTCATGGGGCAATGTATACGTTTTTACAACAAATTCCCAGAAGATGCGCAGACCTTATCTATTTTAAGATGGTATCCTGTGACAGCATGCCCCTTCTCCGGTCGAGCCGACCCATCCCTGTTACAAACATAATGTAGCTGCAAGGTGCAACATTAAAGATGGTTATTAAATCTTTTAATAAACTCAGAAATGAGGATATCCGCAGTAAAACCAGAGTAACCGACATAGCCCAACGGATTAGTAAGCTGAAGTGGCAATGGGACGGCCATATAGTTCGAAGAACCGATAACCGATGGGGAAGAAAGGTGTTCGAGTGACAGCCTCGTACCGGTAGGCGTAGTGTAGGTCGACCCCCCACTAGATGGAGTGACGACCTGGTAAAACATGCAGAAGGTCGATGGATGCAGGTGGCTCAGGACCGTGCTCTGTGGCATACCTTGGGGGAGGCCTATGTTCAGCAGTGGACTTGTGAAGGGCTGTGATGATGATGAATATATCTTTTAACTGTTAAAATAAACGATTAAAAAATTAACAAATTTATTAAATATATAAAATTAACCATAATGAATAAAATTATCCAGTCCATTCAAAACAATCCTCGATCGATTTCTTACCTTACCGATTAATATTTAATTAGCCGATAGCAGTGTTTGTCCCATCTCGCGTATTCTTTACATACCACCGTGAGAGTCAATCAATTTTCGTTCGATAAAATGACTTCACCTATAGAATGAAGTAGATGGCGACATTACAATTTTATATACTGATAGACTAAAGGAAATATTCTTTAAAAACATCAATACATGTATTCTCTTGGTTTATTACATTAAAATTTAGGCTTTACAATCAAAAAAAGTATTGTAACAATTATTTGCTATAAATTTAAACTAATATCTCATATTTTATGCTGCACTTGTGGTTGAAAATTATCATATTACCTATTAAATAATAAATCGTTCGCAGTTAAATCTTTTGAAGCGTTAATTTTATTAAACCCTACAAATGATATTTTAACTTACATGGGTAACGCTATTGGACGTTAGTGGTTGGTGTTAATTTTATGTATTTTGTTGTTACGCTATTGGCTGAAATATTGGTTGTTAATTTAAACGAAGAGCGTCAGTGCATTATTATTTTATTAGGAGTTTACTTTTTCCTCAAAATATTACAACGGATTTGGGATATCAATATACTAAAGAATATATAAAACGTAAAAATAATTACTAGGGATGTTAACTAAGATCTAGCGAAATTAGTTTTTATATTATTTAGTGTAGTGTACAAAAATATAAGATTTTAGTTAAGAGTTTAATTTTCACCTTTTATCATGCCGAAACGTAACACACGGCTGTGGGACCATTTTGAAAAATTTGTAATTTTTTTTACATTTAGTAAAATAAATATCTAATAATAAAATAAATAAAAATTTCATGCGAAAATTTAAGCGATTAAATTAACACAACCGATTAAAAATAAAAATTCACTACAAAGGTAAGTAATATTTTTAATTGTTACTTTTATCTGTAAAAAAAATTAATAAATAACTTTTAACAAATAAATAAATAAATTCAACCATTAACGCCATCGCTTTAAATGTACTACGATTAACGCCATGTCTAGCATGCACTCATTCCATTTTAGTTTGCAGTCGCTAGATGGCGCCACTAGTATATCAAAACGCGATATTGTGTGACCAGTTCACACGACACTAGTTGTGTGGAAACCAATGGAACGATACCATCAGGTGGGCTGTATAGCTCGTTTAATACTTTTTGTGAAAGCCACCAGCATACATGTGCTAAGGGCTTATTATTGAATTTATACGTAAACAAAGCAGAGATGGGCTGAGTGATGATTTTTGTGTATCAATGACTGCATGACAATGACAAAAAAATATCGGTGACGAGAACAATGACAAAATCATCAATGATTTTTATCTGAGTATTAGATCTCGTCATTCAATTGTGACTAGATACTGAAATGATCGCGAAACGGCTTAGTTATGATTAGTTATTTGAGTGGTGTAATTTCAAAACCCCCTATAATGATTTTGTATACATTTTTACATTTTTGTATCAAAAGAAAGATCTTGAAATTTCCTTTGCTATACACCATATGTTAATTTTCAAACTCCGCTAAAATACACAGTAAATTCAGTTTGAAAATCAACATTAGTTGCAAATGCCGCTAAAATATCGAGTGTTACTATCAAATTCCTCTAAAATGAAATCGACCAATCGGAGCGACGCATTGCAAACACGTGACTTGAAAAACAGTATGGCGATTTTGGTTGTGCTGATAGCAGTTGCTCGCGGTTTTTAATTAAAATTTACCAAAAAACATGGATGATCTAGCTCAATTTGTCAAAAAATGTGATCCTAAATATGCTCGGAAGCGTCCACGCAATCCAAAATCTTGGAAACGTGAAAAGGAGCGCCGAAAACGGTGAGTACAATCTTACCTATAACTTACTTAAAAAGTTCGTTAGAAAGTTTTATGCAACATGAAGTAATGTAGGTAAGTCTCGCAATTAGGAGACTCACTGGAATTAAGGAAAACATACCGTTTTGACATGAATGTTTACTGTTTTATGTTACTTTCTAAGTAAAGTAGATACTTACCTACTTAAAATAAAATAAGGGCCTCCGTATTTTAAAGGCTATTAATATATTATTTTCAAAACATGTTCGATTATTTCAATTGACGACCTCTGTAGCCGAAAAGCGAAAATTTTGGACTTGGCATTGCCATCTCTGCGGTTCCGGGATCGATTCCCGGTTGGGCCAATGTAGAAAACTTTTCTGTGTATTCTCTTCTCTGTATTTATTAGTAACTACTTAACAATAAATATTAATCAATTAATTAGTATTTTAACAAAAACACAGAGTTGGAGTGAACCTTATTTTGTTTTGAGTAGTATACCGGCTGGCTTTTTAAGCTGTCTAAAAAAATTGGGTATATAGGTAAATGAAATAGGTGTCAATGGCACATAGTTATTTAAACTTTTTACTTTAATATTTTTTATTTATTTTTGTTTGGGGTCTATTATTATTTATTTGTAAGTTATTTACTAAAAGAATGGGGAAAAATAATAATGAAAACTTAATGAGTGCCATTGGCATCTATTTCAATTACATCATGTCTTTTTTGAGTAGCTAAAAAAGGTCAGCTCGCAAAATAATTCGTCAAGTATTACTATTCCCAAACTTTTATTGCTATTTTTGTTTTAGATACGAACCAAAATCACTCCCGAAATTTCCTTCTTGCGACCATAATCAAAAAGCTTTTCGGTGCAACCTAGTTTCTTGTCAAGACATCCGAAAATTTCATAGAAATTTTTATAAATGTAAGACCAAAATCGATCAAGATAATTTTTTGTTAAGATATTGTCTTGTCAATCAAACCATAAAAAATAATCCAAACAGTAAACGGAAATTAACTATTAAGTACAATATACCTGTCAGTGGATGTGGTCGAAAACCGGTATGTCAAAAAACAGTTTTGGACTCGCTTCAAATAAAGAAAGATAGGGTTCAGGGGGTGATGAAACGTTTTTATTTGAGCGATGGTTCTCCATTAAAAGAAAATAGAGGAGGAGATAGGAAAAGTGAACAATATGAAGCGAAGAGGTTGTCAGTAGATTGGTTTTTGGAAAAATTTAAAGGGATCGAGAGTCACTATTGCAGATCGCAAACAAACAGAATTTATTTGCCATCAGGGTTGAATATTAGAAAGATGTGGCGGATGTACAACCAAGAAAGAGATGAGGATTTAAAAGTTAAGCAAAGTTTTTTTAGAAAAATTGTAAATAATTCGTACAACTTTGGTTTTGGGTCTCCCAGAACAGATGTATGTTCCACGTGCATTTCATTACAAGAACGCCTGAAAAATGAAAAAAGTCCTATAAAGAGAAATGAATTAATGATAGAAAAGAGGATCCACAGGTTAAAATACAAAGCTTTCTATAACATTATAAAAGAAGAAAATAAAGATATTTTAACAATTACATTTGATTGCCAAAAAAACCAACCGCTTCCGAAACTGCCCGATCAGTCGGCTTATTTTAGCAGGCAATTTAATTTCTACCATTTTGCCATAGTACAAGGAAATTCAAAAACAAAACTGACAAAGGAAAATGTGCGTTCCTATTATTGGACTGAGTTGAATCATGCTAAGGGCAGCAACCAAATTATTAGTGCAGTTTACCACTTCTTGCAAGGAACCGTTATAGAATCGCACGTGAAGGTACTAAGAGTAGTTTGTGATGGATGTTCCGGCCAAAATAAAAATACGGGAATGGTTAGCATGCTAGGTAAATGGTTGTATAGTGAAGCGCCTCGGAATGTGCAAAAAATTGAGATTATTTTTCCAGTGGTAGGACACTCCTTCATTCCTCCCGATAGTGTTTTCGCTAAAATTGAGAGGACATTAAAAACCAAAGAAGTGGTTGTTACTCTTTCGGAATACACCAAAGTTTTGCAAGAAAATGGAACGTGCATCAATCTGGCAACGATACCAGTTTATGATTGGAAGGCAGCTTATGATCCCGTGATAAAACCTACATCATCCTGGCACTTTCCATTCATGAGGAGCAAACGATTTTTCCTTACTCGTACTAAAACAGAAAATATATTGGTGCAAGGGGAAGAAACTTACCGCAATGAAATTAATAAAAAAAAATTATAACAAAGAAAAACAAAAAAATAACAATGATTATACCACAAATGTTATCACCAAACACTATACTACCGAACGAAGCCAAAGTGAAAGATGTTTGTGATTTACTTCAAAAACATTTTGGTGGAGAATGGAGGGATTTGCCTCAACTAAAATATTATGTTGATATAGAAAATAAAACTTACATACCATCACATGGCATCGACAACATGAACAATGACTTATGTGAGCATGGTTTCCAAGACGTAACTGCACACATTTAATTTTTATTTCTTTTTCAATAAACAAATTGTTCCCGCTCTTTGTTTTTAATTTGTACATTTTCATACATAGCTACATACAGTTAAGTGAGATTGTTTTCTAGGCTTCATAGCATAACACCATCCATCGAGCATTAAAGGTTAGTTGCAAAACCCTCTATAGCATGACAGTTAATTTTCAAAATCCATTATAATGACAGGTTGTCTGCAAATTCCTCCATAATAGAAATGAATTTTAAATTTTCTTGAAAATGCTCTTAAATATGAAAAGGTTTTTCACATTTATAAGGATTACAATACCGTAGCAACCAATTTATCATGAATTATTACCTTTCGCGTTAAATTAACTACAGTAAAATCAATAAAAACTTCTCGTACAAAACTTCCTAAAGTTAGTTTAGTGGGTTTTGAAATTACACCCCTCATTTATGGTCGCGTAAATACGCACCTCCAATCTTACCTTCATGCTTTTTCCAGGCTTAGGACTGCAAAAGACTGGCAAAGTAATAGTACTTAGTAGGTACTTACCTAATAAAAAACTATTATTCTGCTTTTCTTTGGCGCATTTAAAAGATCGGTATATTTACAATGATCAATAATATTTGTTATTTAATTTTGTTTTGTTTTTTGTATTTTTGTTGATTTTTTTTTCTGTAGAAATATTTACATTTTCTTGCCCTTTGTACCGAATTATTGGCTACAATGGACGTTTAAAAACATTAGTTGTTTAACTTTTGCAATTCCTAGACGAGTGCGTCTTTCAGTTACCATGGTACCAGCTCGTGAAAATACCCTTTCACATGGCACTGATGTTTCTATCACACAGCATTTATTCAGAACTAATTTTGCCTTTAACGCTAAATGGGTAAACTTGGTTTTAAAATCAATGATATAGGTAATTTCACTAAACTAAATTCACTATAACGTATCAAAAAGCCCATCATAGCGAGAATACATTACACAATGTATTTCGTACCTACGTGTGGTTGGTCGTCTTCGTCTAACCAAAACAATGATTCACGCGATACTAAATGCTAGATATAATAGCATTCGTAATTTGCCGTGCATTTCGCGCGTAAACGTAAACAACGCAAGTAAAAGCATTGTTTGTTGCCGTTCCGTGCAGTGTGCTGTGCACCCTCGCGCCGGTCATTTTATCGAAACTTGTAAGTTCTGTGACTTCAGCCAGTACCTATCACCGATCGAGAAGTCTCGCAACGTCGCACGTCACACCGCAGCGCCCGAGGCGGCCCGAGACCGCCCGATCCGAATCACCGAAGCTCGCGTTCATTCAAGAAATGATTTAAAAGCATTGATGATTTTGTCGTTGTCACTTCATGATGACATGATTTTAAAATATCGATGATTTTTACCTGTGACATGATATCGGACTCATCTCTAAAACAAAGACTTATCAGCTACCGATAGTTCGTTGACGGTTGACGGTTACTCAGTCAAGGAAATGTTTAATGTCTAAATTGATTTACTTTCGTCAACTAGTTGCATCCGTCAACGAGTTAACTAATGACAACTTTCAACGTAAACCGTACTTTCATCGAACGGTTTTTATTCAACGCTGTGAAGTTCAATTTTGAAAACAATTTGATTCAATGTATATATTATATATGGAAAACGTTCGACTGATGGATCTACTTAAACGACCTTCCCTTCTGACTCTGACTGACTGAATACAGTTAGTTACAAACCATATTCTACTCTGGCGTATTTAAAAGATCATTTGATTCTATTTACCATTTACAATATGTTTTTTATAGTTTTCTTTCTTATATTTTTTTGTCTTTTTATTTTTTCCATAATTCTTATGTTGATTTTATGTACATTCGTCAATTTCTTATATTTTACATTTAATTCATACACCTTGAACCGGTCACAATTCACTGTTACCTCTAGTACGTCCCGACTAGGGTATGCAATACCCAGTGCCGTCTTTAAGGCAGGGCCCGCAGGGCCCTGGCCCGAGGCCCCGAGGTAGGCAGGGGCCCCACAATTCTGAAAATTTTCGATATACAACAACAAATTTTAAATTTTATAACATAATAAGAAAAATATCAAATCACACACTTGGTAAAATAGAAACAAGATTTAGAAAATTTGTTTAAAAATTTATTTTTGCACTAAAATAACAGTAATTATATACAGCTTAAAAAACTTTTTTTCCTTACATAGGCCCCAGCCAGTACCTTGGCCCATAGCCTCGTTGATCCTAAAGACGGCACTGGCAATACCGGGATACCTGGATCCCGAAATACCTGGATCCCGCATGCATTTTGCGGGACTAATCTCGTACGAAAACATTACGGAATCCCGCTGGATTGGCAGGATTACAGAGAAGCATGGTCCATACGTGTTAATGTTCGCGCGGCGGCGTGTAACGTAAACTGAGCTAAGCGATGCGTGGTGCAGAGAAACAGTGTGAGGGCGCGGGGATTCCCCCGCCTTTGTTTGTGTACTTAATATTTTGCCAGTTACAACTGGTGATTATGACGTTACGCAGTGATTTTTTCAAAGAATATTGATTTCTATAGATAAATCTGAATAAACTGAGAAATTTCCAGGTTTTGATTATTTAATGAGTGACAATAATGTCGGAAAAAGTGTATAAAGACTTTTGTGGTATTATTCCTGTATGGAAGTACTTTTTGAAGGCCGAAGATTCACAAACCGTAAGTTGTGTAAATCAATAATTAACCTTTAATTTGATAATGTCTAATATATTATACGTTTGATGAAAAAAAATCTACAGCTTTTGCATTTAAAAACTACTAAATTTCGTTTTGAGCATACTCTATGGCAACATTTTACCTGTTGAAGAAAAGTATTTTATTGTCTGTGCATTCAATGTGACATAATATTTCTCACATAAAAGTTTTTGAAAATGAATCGTCAACGGACAGCTATGGTAAGTTATGTTTTTTTATTTTTTTTATTCAGTGATTGTGTTGATTTCGCAAAAAATTTTATTGAAAGACAATCAGATATAATAATTAAAATAAAAAATGCAGTTTTATACACTGACGAGAGTGTTAGACAACAATAAAGTCCTTAATATAACGGGCTATACAAATCGCTATTCACAACAAAGTTGAGTTATAAATATTGGTATAACGGGCTAAACATTTTGCTATATTTAACAAAGTAACAAATTTACTGTTTGTAAAGAGGGCTTTACATTTCATTACAGCTAGAAAGTAAAACTAATTAATGTGTGTATATAATTTTAATTTTTTTATTAATTTATTAAAATATTTTATCTTTGTAATGTTAAGTTGTTAGTGTACAGTTAAGTAATGATGGAGATGAAATAACTAAATAGATAAAAATCCCTTCTCAAATAATGATAAAAATATTTTTTACCACTGCGTCTCATTTCTCGGTAGGTAACGAGTTGAAGTGTACAATTGCGCCTGCATAATTCTAGGTGTGTTGTTTTGCGTTTGTTTCTTGCTTGGGTTGCGGATTATAGCATGTGTTTTATTTTAATAGGGTAAACCCCCAACAAGAAGTCATCGCATTCTCGCTTTGGTTTCACCTGAACATGGAAGATCTGATGCCAGTGGTGAATCTTCTGGGGAAGAGGGTGAGGAATCTCATCTATTTCGAAATTTCGTATTTTCAGACACATCTTCTGAAAATCCTTCAATTGACTCATCCCTAGAGCGACTGGACTTGTTATCTGAAGACAATTTCGGACCCACTCTTGACCCTGATCAAAATTTCTTTGCACAAGAATCAAATTCAGAAGATGAAACTGCACCGTCCCATATCCGTCGTCCATGTTTTATACCCGAATCTGATACTGAATATGAGCATTCATCACCACACATTCTACAAAACACTATTTCACCAAAAACGAATACCAGCTATGCTGGGGATGAAATTCAAGTGATATTACCAGAAGAGTCGTCACCCATTGCAGTAATGCCTTCTTGTTCATCCTGGAATGGAGACTTACCATCTATTCCGTCTAATATTTCATCTCTTCCCTCTGAACCGTTTCCTACGCCATCAACATCAGCTGTGAGTAAAAAAAAAGATTGTCAAAACGAAAGATTACAAAACAACAACAGCCTGCTCCTACTAAAAAGAAAACAACATATAGACATAACATTGTGCAACCTACTTATGAGTGGAAAAATACTAAAATCCTTCATCGTGCTGAAATTTCAGAAGACACTTTTAACGCTCACATTCCTGTGAACAAATCTCCACTTCAATACTTTTATGATTTCTTTTCCGAGGACATACTCGATGAAATAGTACAAAATACAAATTTATATTCTGTGCAACAAACCTGTCGATCTATTATAGTGACGAAGGATTATATGAGAGATTTTTTATCAATAAAACTCATGATGGGGATCATTTCTGCTCCATCTTATCTAGATTATTGGGCGTCAAAAACCAGATGTGGATTTATCGCAGATTTAATGACTCTTAAAAGGTACCAGCAAATACGCAGATACTTGCACTTTGTGGGTAATACAGTTCCTGATACAGACCCATACTTTAAAATACGACCATTTATTGAAAAAATTAGACAGAATTGCTTAAAAGTAGAAGAAGAAAACAGATTCAGCATTGATTAAATGACAATACCATACAAAGGTCGTAAAGCTGTAAAAAAGAAACAGTACAACCCTCAAAAACCACGCAAATGGGGTTTTAAGAACCTAGTAAGAGCGGGAGTATCAGGAATCATATATGATTTCTTTTCATATTGTGGCGAAGATAGTTTTCGTTGCTCAGATATTCACTTTGACAATGATGAAATGTTACTTGGTTGGGGGGCTAAAGCTGTAATCGCATTATGCAAAAGTATTAAACGCAAGGCTTGCGTAGTATATTTTGATAACTTTTTTAGTTCTCTTGCTCTTGTACAAATGCTGCGCCAGAAATATGGAATATTTAGTCTTGGAACTATTAGATCTAATCGACTTAGAGGCTGTGAAAAACAACTAATAGATGACAAAACTTTAAAAAAAAGAGGAAGAGGTGCGTTCGTTCAATTGGTATGCAACGAAAATCAAATTTCTGTCGTCGACGTCGACTCCTACCCAAAAGAGACCACAAATAGATATGATAAGGTTGAGAAACGTAAAATACCGGTAAATTTACCCCAAATTGTGAAACATTATAATGCTCACATGGGAGGAGTGGATTTGGCTGACATGTTGGTGGCTTTATACAGAACTGAGATGAAATCAAGAAGGTGGTATTTGTCGATTTTTTCCCAAATGATTGATATTTGCATTAACAATGCGTGGCTAATGTATAAAAGAAACATGAAAAGGCTTAAGGAAAACCCGATGATGCTAAAAAAATTCAGAATAAATGTCAGCGAAGAACTTATAAAATTTGGAAGACCCTCTTTGCCAGTTGAAGTACCGTGCATATCTTCGTCCAAAAAGATTGCTGCACCGAAAAGAAGCCGACCCTGCGATAATATCCGTCGTGATAAAGTTAGCCATGAGCAAGCCGGTACCACTTATGGGCGTTGTCGGTATTGTAAAAAAGGGCAAACAAATGTTTGTTGTACCAAATGTCAGCTTAGACTTTGTTTTATCCCAAATAAGCGAAACTGCTTTTATAATTTCCATAATGATTAACTTTTGATAATTTCTTTCATTCCTATTGTTTATTTTACTTTTCACCCAAAATGATCTGTGAGTTAGATATGTATAGTATATTATACTAATGTTTAAAGCGCATCTTTTTTGAACATCAAGATATGTATACTATATTATACTAAACATTTCTAAAAAATGCACGCCTGGTTATTTTATATTATATTTTTCCCCTTTTACTTACATGCAATATAGGAAAATAAATTAAAAAAAACAGTAACTAAATGAAAAAAAAATCCTGCCAAATTAAGGGTTAAAACGACCGGACGTTCGACAAAAGGTTTACATGTGCATCTAAAGTCAAAACACAAAATTGACAAGGAAAGCGCATCAGACGGGAGCGGAAGTGCTGCAGCTTCTGCAACTGCGTCAACGTCCAGTTCCTCGACATCGACTCATTGTGAAGCTCAACCATCAACCTCGGCAAAGAAGCAGAAAATCACTGACCATTTTCCAAGTGCACAGTGTTGTAGAAACGAGGGTATCACGCATGGTGTCAAAAGATGGTTTTCCATTCCGGGTTTTCTGCACCTCGTCGGATTTACGAGACCTTTTTAAAGCCGGGGGCTATAAGTTACCAAAATCGCCTAATTCTATCAAATTAATGGTTATGCATTTCGGCACGACTGTAAAAATTACCATTATTCGAGATCTTCTAAAGCTGAAAGAGAGCAACCACAGATTCACCCTCACATTCGAGGAATGGACTTCAACGAGAAATAGGCGCTATTTAAACGTTAATGTTCACGCCTTGGCTAATGAAAAATCTCTTTTTTGGAACTTAGGGCTGGTGCGGATTTACGGAAGTCTACCTGCAGAAACATGTATCACTCTTAAAAGAAAAATTATCATAATACGAGCTATCTTTGGATAAGGATGTAATCTGTATTACCACAGATGGTGCCAAAGTCATGGTAAAAGTTGGGAAACTCATCAAACCCCATCAACAACTCTGTTATGTACATGGCATCCAATTGGCTGTTTTGGATGTTATTTATAAACAAAATACTTCTTCACGTAGTGGCCACGAAGCATCAAATGAAGAAATGCCAGTGCTAAATGAGACGGTTAGTGAAAGAGCTGATGAGAATTGTGACAATGACTTGGAAGATGACGAAAATGGTATTTTTCATTTGTCTTTTCCTACAGCTACAAGTGACATAAACCTGACTGTGGAATATGCAGAAGTTGTTAAGAAGGTACGAAAAGTAGTAAAACTATATAAAAATTCACCTACTAAAAACGATCTGCTGCAGACGTATATGACAAAAGACATGGGTAAATATTGCTTTATTGTTGGATTGTCAAACAAGGTGGTCAAGCCTGTGCGAAATGATAACAATATTCAACAAAATAAGATCGTGCGTATTGAAAACCCTGATTGACTTTGGTCTTGGTGCAAATCATGACTACGTTTTCACTGAACAGGACTATGGTGTGCTAATGGATCTAGAACGAATATTACAGCCGGTAAAATTAGCAGTCGAAGTTTTGTGTAGACGTGAGTCTAATTTGATTACTGCGGAAACTACTTTGAGATTTATTATTAGCAAACTGATAAATATTAATAAACCGTTACCCCGAAAACTTGTTGATTCGTTGAGGAAACAGATCTCAGAGCGGCGAACTGACTTGACAGCGGTTTTATTATACTTACATGATCCACATAAGTACGAAGAAGACAAAAGTCAATTTATTTATGATGAAACATTCAATCTACCTCCAAAGAGTGTAATAGGCAAGGCCATCAAAAATGTAGTAGAAAGGCTAGAGTACACAGGAAGCAATGCAGTAACCACTACTCCTGTTGATGATCCTTATGACGACATCCCTCTCTCTAATCTCGAGACGCAAACGGCAGCCGCAGCACCAATATCACTTGAAAACGAACTCGAACTGACTTTGACTAGTATCAAAAGTCCTGGCTCAACAGCCCAGCCACCTAGGTCTGGAAGTATGAGTAACCTTGAGGTTTTGATAGAGAAGGAAATGAACTATTTCGAGTCGGGTGGATTAAAAGGCACTTACCTTCAGTTCGCCTATAACGCACTTATGACTATTGTACCAACTAGCGTGGAAGCTGAGCGGGCTTTTTCAGCTGCAGCTGCTGGCTACCTTGTGTGCAATATCAGAAGCTGTTTAGCAGATGACACAATTAATACTTTAACTTTTTTAAGAAGCTACTTCCAAAATAATGTTTAATTATCACTGCAATTTATGTCATCATCTGTATGTCTAAAGTAATAAATAAACCATTTAAAATATACCAAAAGGCTTGTTTTATTTGGCTTCAAATTAAAACCATGGAAACGAAGACTTTAATTTAGATTTCAGAGGTCTAGTTCCACCCTGCTGGATCCATCAAATACCTGGATCCAGCGGGACTAAGATGGTTCAATCCTGTTATCTCACGTTCAATCCTGCAAATACCTGGATTGAAAGTATCTTGCGAAAGTGCATTCCCTAGTCCCGACATTTTCAATTTTGAACCTTAAGTATTACTATTTTATGCAGGTATACACAATTATATTAATACAAACAAATTTACACTGATACTATAAACTAAAACTAAAAAGTTTAAATATTTACAATAAGCAGCAAAAAACTTCTGACCTTCCGCGCAACTTGCCAAAAACTGTCAATCAAAAATTAAAGAAAGCGAACTTCATATTGTTCATAAACGTAAACAAACAAATGGTGTTAACTTGTTCTTCTCGGGCTGCACGGGTGGGGGGCGCCATTCCACCAATATCGTCATAAGTACTATTTATAATATTTCTAAAATCAACTCTTTATTACGTTACTCAGAGTTCAAATTGCATGACTTGACCGTCGCTCGCAGTCTATGACGTATTTTCAACGTGTTTTTTTTTAATTTGGTCAGTCCGTTTCGTTTGTGTCCTCGTTTATTGAACGAGACGCACAAGTTGAATTCATAAACGTCGCTGACGAATTCAACTAGTTGATTAATAAATAGTAAACGTTAATACGTTGACAGGAGATCAACGGTTGATTCAACTAGTTCGTTGATTCAACACCCATCGCTAATATCGGCGAAGACTTTGAACAATGGAAAAGTTTCATTGTATTACACGGTCACAATTTCTCCGCACGTCGCTGGAATATAATTACACTTCTGGAGCTAAATAATTTAGTAATAATGTAAGAAAATTATTTTAATAAAAATGATATTTTTTGAATTCAAATTCAATACAGTAAATTAAGTTTCCATCACTAAAACCAAAACCATACATAGGATCTAATCTTATAAAATTTAATATTATTCATTTATTAATTAATAAATATATATATATTCCAACACAAAATCCTTCAATCTAAACTTCATACATTTGCACCCGGCAGTCGGGTAAGAAATATCAATTTAGTTCTATAGATGCTTATTTAGCACACCGTACTGTGGGAACGTGAATGCGACGTCATCGAGCGAGGTGCAGAGATAATGTGAACGAGTTGAACATGGTTATTTTTCAAAGAAAGTACCCGAAATTTGAAAATTTCATAAATATAAATATTGATAATACTATTAATGGATTTTTTCAAAATAATAGTAAATATGGCTTCTACTATTCGAAATTATCCCAAATTAAATGTAATGTAACTCTTTATAATTCTTTGAGTTGGTAATAAAAATACTTTTGGGTCTTAATTCAAGCCCCTTTTCAAGTGAAAAATTCTTTAGATTTGTTGTTATTCGAAACGCGATGAAATAAAAAAGCAACAGTAAAAAGAGACAAACATATAAAACTATAGGTACATAGACACATAAAACTTTAGCCACTGAAACAGTATCTAAGACAAAACCTTCCTTGCATTCAACCCTTCATATTCAATATCTTTCGAATGCGGCCTTAATCAAATACCGACTGTAAGATACTTCATGTAAGGCCATTTACAAGTTTTCACTTATTATATGAGTGAAAACTTGTAAATGGCCTTCATTCTTGTTATAATTATATTACATTTGTAAATTAGCTGTAAGTTTTCCAAGTAAATAAAAAATAAAATAAGGGCCGAGCTGGTTTACCGTAATACACTATATCGTTAAAAGCTATTCTATTTTATTTAATAATTATAAAGTTAAATTTATTTAAACATTAGAAAATATTTTTTATTTAAAATAAAAATCATTAAGTTTTCGTGCCAAATTAAGACTAAACGTATCACTAAAGAAATTACTTTCGATTCTATCTAACTATCCATCAGAGGCTTTTTCTGCGAGAGCATTTCACAGACACTTTATACTTTGCAAAAATACTGACAAACAATTATACCTGCCACTTTTGTCTCATAAAACTACTTCGAACTATTTCGAATAAATGTGTAAATGTAAGATAACATTATCAACAAACCACTATTTTTTTCGATTGATGACTAATATCAAAAATATTTCGGATTATGTTAAAGCATTGCCAGTGTGTTCAGCTGTGAACCTTAATAGCCTCTAACGGTAAATTTATTTACATTAAGATCTTAGCCTGGGAGTGAATGAGATGGAAATGAAAGAATACATTATATGGAGTTTCCTATTACCTCAGCCTCCTTTCCTGAAGGTTCCACTTCTACCGAGTGTGAACTGCACACGTCTTTGATCCCCACATAAAGATTTTTTTATAGAGTATGGGTGAAAAACGAGCACACAGTCCACCTGATGGTAAGTGGATGCTGTGGCCCATAGACATCTGCATTTATCCTCATTCAGTTTGTTATCCGCTATAGTAACTATTTTAAACTGCGAAGTACATAATATTTGTATTACACAAATTGATTATGCCATCTCATTGTACGATCCCATTTACAAAAAATACTCAGAGCGCCTTGACAGAGTGATAAAGAATTTCCTACGATGCATACATTTCAAATGATCGCATAGTAAATTGTCTTACTCAAAACTGTTATAACAATATAAATTATTTAACCTTAATACTAGAAGGTTAAAATACAAGTTAAGCTTTTGTACAATTTTTTCAATAATAAGTACGATTGTATTGATATAGTGGATAAGTTTATACAGTACCAGTCATATCACGAACTCAAGCATGCCGTATATATAAACTATAAGCTACACCTAAGTCTCGAACGAAACGATGACTAAAGCTTATAACAGCTACTTCACTACCCTAGATATATTTGCAACGAATGTTATTTAATTTAGAAAATCAGTTTTAAATCTGCTGCGAGAAGTCAACTACACGCAATTATTCACATTTGATTGAATTAAATCCGTAGCCAGTTTACTAAGAAGTACTAACTTTCAGCAAAAATGCGCAAATTTTTTATGTTATAATTTGTGGTTAACGGTGTTGGTTTCACAATTATTCCATTGTGATGTGTATGTATATTATTTGTAAAATTCTTATTGTGAAACTGTTTGTTAAACCAAACAAATGAAAAAAAAAAAGAAATAAAATGCAGATGCGTTGTCACCCCTTAGGACTAAGATGGAATGCCTCGTTTCTAGTAAAATGTAAAAAAGGCAAGCTTCCCTAATGCATATGCAAGATAGCGGAAGCAAACTAAACCGTTTAAAACGAGTTTGCAACTGTCCAGTTACTAAACATTATATATTATAGTTCTTATTGTAATTATGTATATTATATATTTTATATACATATATGTGTATGAATATTAATATAATTTTATCTATTTTTTGCGATGTACCATTTATATCTTATGTATTTTATTTCCATGTATTACAATTTTTTTTGTTATTTTATTTTAGTATTCGCATAATATTAACTTTTTATTACACCTACTTCATTCTATCTCTGCATCATCCCAAGGTAGACTGGGAGAGAATGCCTTAGGCATTAAGTCCGCCTATATACCACTTGTGTATATGAAGTTTTAAATAAAATAAAATAAATAAATAAACATTGCATAAGGCACGAATGTATCTCTTAACTGAGTCACTACTCACTAAGTTTCAATTATTTTTTACACACATTTAATAATAATAATAATAATTTTTAACATTTAGCTATAATAGTATTGAGCCATTTGTCGGATTAGAACATAGCACATAGCTAATAACTATTAAAATAGCTAATTTTACTTCTTCCCACTTTTATTCATTTCTTGTTTGCCGTAAAATTGTTTGTATGTTTTTGTGTTTTTTATCTGGTATGTATTTAATGGGGAGGGTTTAGCAGCTGTAACACAGGTCACACCTAGCACGGTTGCTAAAGATACCTTTATATATTACTGAGTTAGATTACGCCTTGTCATTGTAATTTTATAAACTTTTGTTTCTATGTAAAGTATGTTTGGATTCAATAAATATTATTATTATATTATTATTACTACATCTGGTGTAATTTGAAGGCTATTTCTGTATATGTATTGCCACACAGGAGTATACCATAATACAATCCGTGGTAAGTCGTGAGTGCACCTTCAAATGAGCCCGTTCGTGATAGCTCTCATCGAAATATTTTTTTCCTATTTCTCAGACATGTACGTTTCCTCACGATGTTTTTCTTCACCCACACACAACAGCATTAAGCGGCTATTTTACGTTGGTATTCTGTGACAGCGTGCTTCTTCTCCGGTCGAGCCGACCCATTCCTGCTACAACCATAATATAGCTGTAGACTGTAGTAACTAAGACGTGTATGCATGCATTCCATTTTAATTCACAGTCGCTAGATGGCGCCACTGGTATATTAAAACGCTATACTGTGCGACCAGTTCACGAGACACTGGTTGCGTGGAAACCTGTGCAACGGTACCACAAGTTACCCGTCAGGTGAGCTGTATAGCTCGTAAAGAACTTTTTGTGAAAGCCAACTAGTGCTTATATGCAAAGGGCTTACTATTGCAAATATAAAACAATAAGTTTTAAGCATGGGCGTTTTAGTTTTTATCTGCAACGGTTACATAACCGATTTCCAGTTTTCATATCGTTATTGCAAACCGTTTTCAGATATCGATATCAATAGTAACGGTTTGCTACTGAATGTGCAAACGACAACCGAACCATAACCGCAAACTGTACTACTACCAGTGCAACATGTGTTTATGAATTACACAGATTATTCTAGATTAGAAGTCAGAGGTTCTAATGTTATTGTTATCTTAGATGTAATATTTAAACGCGTATGTTAATATGTCATTTTTGTATATTAAATGTTATGCAGTAATAAATTATACCGTCATTGATTAAAACTACTTTTACGGATTTTTTCGCGTTTTATTTATTTTATTTTAACACCCGACGTTTCGGGTGCTTTCCAGCACCCATGGTCACGGGGGACTGAGGTGACTGACGTCCCGATGTCAAAGTTAACCCGGAGTACCTTCAGCTTTTTTAATTATTGTCTTTGGTCCGATCTACGCCAATCAAAGACAATAATTAAAAAAGCTGAAGGTACTCCGGGTTAACTTTGACATCGGGACGTCAGTCACCTCAGTCCCCCGTGACCATGGGTGCTGGAAAGCGCCCGAAACGTCGGGTGTTAAAATAAAATAAAATAAATAAAACGCGAAAAAATCCGTAAAAGTAGTTTTAATCAATGTACAGTGTTCGCGTAAATATAAGAAATCATTATGTATACCGTCACTGTTACAGCTTATTAAAGTACACTGCTGAACACATAGGCCTCTTCATAGATTGTTTCATAGGTGGTATATTTGCCATAGTTGCCACGCTTGGCGAGCGGGTTGGCAACCACAGTTTTTTTGAAGTGAATCTTTTTACGGGAGCGCTTTGAGTGAAATGCTGACCCGCAACCTTTTTGTATGACGAAAATTGGTGGGTGTTAACACTACGTACGTACCTGGCATTCGACCGATAAGTCGCAAACGCAGGGCATTATATACCATAAAGTATATAGTACTACAATTACAAGATTACAACGGTCTTTTGTTCAAGACTAATCTTATATTAATTTTATTTAAAACAGTTACCAAGGTACACGTATTTATTTTAGTAAGATTGAGCTGAGCGCACTTCAGTAATAGCGCCATCTACTATGTTGTATAGGTAAAGATATTTTATCGAACAAACATTGATTGACTCTCAAGGTTGTATGTAGGATAGATGCTAGATGGCATAAACCTAAAAAAAATTGCTGCCCATATCCTGATTTGTTTCCTAACGTCGCCTTTTGCGACGCCCACGGGATGATAATCGGGTAGTGAATAAAATTACGTTCATTCTATCCTTATTTATTTATATCATTTTGTTACCCTTTTTTTTTTCAAATTGAGAAGTAGGATCAGAGTCTGATTTCAAAGTCTATAATTAAAGCGTATTCTTAAGAAGTAAACATAATTTATATACATTTATAGAAAATTATTTTAGTTAGTTTATTTATTAACAATTATTTAAGTTGGCGATTTTCCTTCATGCTTAACTAGGCTTAGAACTAGCAGAAAAGTTTTAAATTCGAATTCTCAATTCAATTTCAAAATGCAACTCTATTAACCGCAGGTTTACCTGATTTGCACTAGCCGCTGATTCGGCTCCGGTGGAAGAATTGGTCGTAATTGTCTATTTTATCAAAGTGAGACCATATTTCACCAGCCTTACGAGACATTTTGAAAGTCTACATTCAAAAATGATTAAGCCTAAATCAACTCAAACTATACTATGCTATATTATATTTACACTTTACACATAATTGTCTGGATTACAACTACCTAATGCACAAAATACACACAAATATTGCAAGTAAATGCACAAATGCAACGTCAAAAATTAATAATTTAATGGATGTTATTAGGTATCTTAGCGAATGGCACGAGCACGAGCCACCAAGACCAAGTGCGTAATTGTTCCGTTCTAGAAAAAAGCAAATTCTAAACTTTCGATCCAAAATATAAAAAACATAAAATAACGAAAGAAGATTGGGTCAAGGTCGTCGAAAAGACTCGAAAACTAATAACAGAAGATTATGAACGCGATATAAGAGTGGACACCATTATAGAGAATGAAATTGTCATACAAGTGACTGATAGCGATGACAGCTCTGGAGAATCTGGTTCAGAGTCTGAATAATTGTTTTAATAAATGATAGGTAGTCATTTATTAAAACACCTTGTACCTACTCTATTCATTAAAATGTGTAACAGTGTTTACAAATTTGTTTTATTTTGATATGTCCTCGACCAATTATCTACGCCCATCAAGGATACTCCACCTAATAAAGAACCTGTGTCTTTAACTATTACTGTTTTGATTTTATTTAATTACACACTATACTAGAATATTTAAAAACAAACTGTTCCCAAATGATATTAGGGTTACTGGTTCAGTCACTTCACTAGTATTGTCAATTCGTCATGTGTCAAATCGGTAATAACTCAGCGGCCGGAGTATAAGTTGCCTAAACCAAATATAATATGATCATACAAATGCAAGTCTTGTGTCTATTGTCCTAGAGATCATTTAAATTTGACAACTCACCAACTACACAAACTTTAACCATAGCAATTTTAACCATTTGGAATTCGACCTTTTTGCATTAGGTAGTTATATGCCGATGTGCTTTGCGTACCGTGTGAAACTAAAATTACCAAAACAGAAATCCTCTCTTTCTATAGGAATTTATGATACCGTCGCAAGAACAAGAAACAATGAATATCAACGAAGGACATCGCATCGGTTTAGTTCGTGGACCGTTTTGTTATATCGTTCTGGTGTTTGCGTTTTACGTTTTACAAATCTAAGCCTTGTGCCTAATGAGCTAAAGATCATTTGAAATTTGATAACTCTCACAACTACACAAACTTAAAATTTAGGTAGTTTCAACTATTTAAAATTCAACCTTATTGCTTTGGCTATATATATAATTTTAGCAATGCACCGTTGTGTAATAACCAGTGGCGAAGCTTCTATTAAAGCCGAAAAGCCGGGCTTGCTGAATCAAACTGAATCAATCAGTAATATCAACTAATAAAATAACTCGTAAACTGTTTCAAATTATTTCAATTTTACCGCGCACTCCACTGTTCGACACATGTCGACCGATGACCTCGTATTGCCTTAGCGATACGTTTATACAAAGGTACTCTGTGGCGATACTGCTGCTGTCATAAAGTGAGTTTTAATAGAGCGATTACTTGTCTCCCTCGCTCGCGTGGGCTTTTTACGGGGCTTTCGAGAAGACAATTGCTCTCTTTCTAACCTATGGCAAAATGTTCTATAATGAAGTATAACTACGAAATGTTTATATAGCAATTACTATTAGCCAACAAGCCTGGCATTGCCATGAAGTTGTTTAGGAGTGCGTTAGCGACTAGCAAAGTGGTTGCGGGCCCCTCGTATGCAAGTTCACTTCACATTACAATGTTTATGTTTGTTTTTGTTGTGTTTGTTAAAAATTTATGCTTTTTCGAAGATTTTTAGTGAAAATGGGAAGATAATAGTGTTCATTGTGATGAATATAAGTGTGTTGAAGTGCTAATCGGCAAGGGAAAGGTAAAATCTTTAAAAATGAAATTTAATATTCAATAAACATTTGTTCATACTTTAAATATAGGTACAGGACTCTAGTATTAAAGTTTAATTAAGTTAGGCGTATTTAAAGGTTTAATAACTCAATATTTATATTAATAGTGATATATGAGTTTAAAAATATCATTTCGTACGGTTTATTATGAATTGAAAATGAATAATTATAATTATAATAAATAGTCATTATTTTATGGTAAAAAATTAGCAAAGCTTTATCTTCTCATTATAACTATCTCATTCCTGTCGTAATCTGTTCTTTTATGCATATAACTTAAACAAAATATAATTCCGAGGTTTCACATCTGCCAGGCGTCCCTTTTTTAACTTTGTACATAGTTTGTTTGTACTTTGTTCATGCTTTTCTTTTGTTCATGTATTGTATTGTTTGTAAATATCTCAAGCAAACCCAAACGGCTCTTTTCAAAACCACCGAAGGTGTGCAATTGTATATTATGTCATACAATCTATCTAGCAGTAGTATGCTTTCTGTGTGCTTTGTTAAACACGTCCTTGTTAGCACTGAATATGAAACTAAAGAGTGGAGACAGCTCAAGATTGGTGTATTTTTATTAAACTGCTAAAAACAACAAAACCATATCTCGGGCTTGCCCTAGTTTGGAGCCCTAGCTTCGCCACTGGTAATAACAATATCCATATTCGCTTCATCTCTTTCTATACTTATTTAAACTATCGTTGCAAGAACGGAAAGCGATGAATATAACGAAGGCCATCGGTTAGTGGGCCGTTTTCAGTTTTGGGATATCGTTCCACAGTTTGCGTTATGCGTTTCGGTTTCGTTTTCGTACGTTGGTTAGATATATGGTTTTGGTTGGATATGTGATAACGGTTTTGTACTTGGGTTTATCGATATGATATGATATGATATTTGATAGCATAACGTTATTAGTTACGTTTTGATATATCGGTCTCATGCCTAGTAAGTTTCAGATATCATTGTGCCTGCAAGGTATTACTGTGATAGCGGAGACTTGGAACAGTAGACATGTGCCAATCATTCATTACTCGTGACCGAATCACTCTCGTATATTTCGTCACGCGTATCGGTACATTCGGATCGATCATTCAAATTGATCATTTCGGACTCCCAGTACCCTACACTAAAAACAATTCATTCAGATCATTCGGGATTCGGTTGGTTTTCGACTCATTCACAATTCACACCAATCGTAAGTTAAAAAGGTTCCATCAAATGTTTGAACCGGAACAATAAAAAACAAATGAATGAACCATCAATACTTTTAAGTGTACCAGCTCAAATGCACCATTCATGATTGACACATGTCTACAAGGTTAATTTTCAAAAAGTAGCTAAACTTTAATTTTAAGTTCAAAAACACAAATAATGATATACAAGGTGTGTATTGGAGTTTTTGAAAATAGAGTTAATACTACTATTATTTGAAATTATCCCAAATTGAATGTGATTTACGGGCAACAACGTTTTAGCCTACCGATCGACCCTTAATGTGCGTGCGCAGTAAAATCATTTAAAATAATTCATTAGCACTCAGCACTCACTTCCGATTTAAGATGAAAAAGGACACAACGTTTGAAATTTTTACATTAATTTTTCTTGACCATATTATCCATTTTACTGATTCTGAACCTACTCTGCAAATTTGGGCGGTTATTGCAAAATAACCCTTCTTTGACTTGGTAATCAAATTACTTACGCAACTTTAATACAGCTTGTACTGAAGAAGCAATTGAGCGGCTTGACAGTCTTTGAATTTTAAAACAAACCTCAATTCAATTTAACCTATGTTCACAAAATAAACTATTCATATATATAAGTATTAATATGAATAATGAAACAACAGGAACTCACTTGAGATGATACCTATAGGTCTTCTTTGAGCTGAATATCTTGCCGCACTCCACACACTGGGGTCTGTCCGGTAAAACTTCCCTGGAACGGGGTGCTCTTGTTGCGGTGCCATTGACGTGGGGTGGCTGGAATATATTTGTATTCTATCTAAAGTAACATTTACATATAGAGAGGTCAAGCTTTACCACCACATATCATGCCGTGGGTGTCGTAAGGGACGATGGAGGGAAACTAACTAGATGCGTCTGAGCGATGAGCGTCTTCTTAACTTTTCAATCCCCATAAAATTCCCATGCAGTCGCATGCGCCGGGCAAATCCCGAGCGGTCGCATGCGACTGCATCCACCCACAGCACTTAAAACCATTAAAACTTGTATTTAGAGACTACTTTTCTATGAAGAAGTTTGGTATTACAAAATCTATACAAAATTCTCTATCCTGAGGTCTAAATAAAAGTCAGGTTTTACTTCCTTACAAAAAGATTTTATTGTATTTTGATAACAAAAACAAACATACCAAGCGGATGTCGGTAGCGTGAAAATCACAGTTATTTCTATATATTACTCGAAATTATTTACGTAAAAAGTTAAATTATATTCACACAAAAAATTTTATAACAATTTTATCATAAAACACAAAAAAAATCCAAAAATCAATACAACTAAATCCAAATGAAAATGGCGTACGTAATGAACGTAGCATATAAATTAATATCCATAGACTAACTGTTTTTTTATTCTCTAGAGGATAGGAAATTTCATATCGATTATATAATGCCAAACTTCTTCATATAAAAGCAGTCTCTAAACATAAGTATTTATGTGTTAAAGTGCTGTGGGTGGGTGCGGTCAAATTTGACCTCTTGAATTTTGACGGAATGTCGAAACTGTCAAATTTGAACGCTTGGCGTTAGAGAGGTTAATAATGTTAAAAATTATAAAAGTACGGTTGGCAACCCGCTCACCAAGCGTGACAAATATCCCCCTACGAGGCAATCTACGGGAGGGGCCTATGTTGGGTGGTGAACTTTAATAATGACCATGGATGCTATAACCATAACTCTTGAAACAGGCGCGAACGGCGGAAACAGATAGCATTTTCAAAAATGCTATCTGTTTCACATAGCTCGCTCCGTATCGCCGTCGCGCGATAGAGTTGCAAATGTTAGAAGTAATTGCCTACATATTCTTTTTAAAATATTGTTTCGAGCGATAAAGTGTTCACCCGCCTAAACCTTTACGAAACGAGACAATTTTGGTTTCATTAGATTCAGTATACCTTAATTTAGGTCGGTACGTCCTTCTTTTTCAGTAATTCAGTTTCGTTTAATTAAAAATAATGTTCGAGGAAGTTTTTAAAGCAATATATATATATATATATATATATATATATATATATATATATATATATATATGTGTGTGTGTGTGTGTGTGTGTGTATATTGAGATGCTAATAACTTACATAGTACGCAATATTTCCTTAAAATAAAAACATACGGACCTGCATTATACCTACAACATCTCATAAAATTATAGAAATTAGACTATGTTTACGAGAGGGAAAACGTTATCGCTTTTTGTATGAATATTTACGACTTCACAATCCTCTTAAGTAATTAAAAGATGTTAGATTAGTTGAATTAGAGAATAGAACACAATAAAATCCAACATAACATAATGCCTCAAGGTTGTATATTGGAACCAGTGATTTCTACAATCAACACCATGAATGTATCTCAAACAGATCACGTAAATACAAGGTAATTTTTCAGAGAATATACAAATTTTATACTTAAGTTCAAATATATAAACAATGATATACTGCTATTGCAGTTCTTAAAACACGAGTAAATAAGACTTCTATTTTTTTAATTATCCCAAATTTAATGTGATTTATGGGCAGCAACTACGCGTACTCGTGTTTCTCTGTGTGCGATTTAATTCACGACGTTTTTGCTGATCGAGCGACCCTTAAGAATGTATGCGTGCGTAGTTTTATACTACACGTTAGATATTTATGAATGACAAAAATCAATTAAAATAATGCATTACCACGCATTCTGAAAAAAGACAAAGAGGACAGAATGTTTGAGATTTTCTTAATTAATTTTTTCTTCACAATTCGTATATATTATTTACCCTGAACCTTCTATGAAAAGAAACGGTTCATAATTGTATGAAGCGTAGGCCTAATTATGTCCCTAGTAGGGAAATAAATTAAAATAAAATATTATAGCACTTTTGATCATTCAAATTCACCAATTTGCCAGTGGTATTAATATTTTCTTCTCACCAAAAACATGCAACACTAATGGCACATAGATGTCGTTTTGACGTTAGCTGTCAACTGTCATAAAGTTATTGATTCATTTATTGATGGCCATTAGATTTCTGAAATGCTGTGTTATTCTTATCACTAAACCAAAACCAAATCTCCAAAGAAATCCACCAGACTTACAATAAACGCATTCACGAGTTCACAACTACACAACCAAGCTCTGAATAAATAAAAATATCACACTACATATATTACTTCATGACTCAAGTCACTTGTCAGAAATGACATTTGAAAAATAACCGCGTATTTTTTATGATTGGAGGAGCGCCACCTTGTAAAACTATCAAAAACTTGGGATTGGACTTTTATTTTTACCAAATTATTTAGTTTGTTAAAAAAATCCCAATTTTTTTACTTTTATAGCATACATAGACTTAGCCTCGTTGGTTTAGTGGTTGTAGTAGTGGAACTGCTCATCATGAGGTCCTGGGTTCGCATCCCAGGTCTGGCCAAAAATCAATTATTTTTTCCATCAAGAAATTCTCAGTAGCTGCCCGGTGTCAGGAATTCGGCATTGTAACACCCCCGTGCCTTAAAGCACGTAAAGCCGTTAGTCCTGCGCCTGATCTACCGCACCATCGGATTATGAGAGTGAGGAAATATAGGGTGCACCTGTGCTTGCGCATACACTTGGGCACTATAATCTTGTCCCGCGCCGATGGGTAATCTTCGTTGAGGTAGGCCGCCGTGACCGAAATTCTGTCTGTAAGACTTAGCTGGAAATGGACTGTCTCCTTTGGCCGTATATTTCAAATAACCCTGAATATATACATATATTTACAGTTACGTACGTTCATTTCGTAAAAGCGATAAAATCATTAAAATTAGATTAATTCAATGTATATTTGAAAAATAAGATCTTTGGAAGAAAAAACCTACTATTCATCGGCATTTTTAGACATCTAGCAGGCATTTGATAAGGTATGACATTTAGGACTGTTCAGCTCTAAAAATTATATACGCCATAGCTAGTATTTCCTTCTTTAATCATACTCATTCAAGCTACTTTCCAAAGTTAAAGAAGTGAATGTCACCTTACAGTTATACGCAATAGTAGCTGGAATTCCTTAGGGTTCTGTATTGGGACCTGTGCTTTATACAATCTATACAGCACGAATCTACGCCAAATGGATGATGTAACAACTGTTACATTTGCCGATGAAACAGTGATCGATATGGATCACAATGCTGCCACGCAAGCAATACATAAATGATTAAATACAACATCAAAATGAAAGATTAAGTCTACCACAACTAAGGTGAATTAACTGTAACTTAAGGAGCCGTGGTAGCTCAGATGGTTAACGCTCGCTGTAAATATAACAGAACGCGAGTAACCCGGGTTCGATCCCCGCCGGCACCAATGAAATTGTTAATTGCAATTTTAAGTGCTGATTTGCCACGTGCTCGGCGGTGAAGGAAAACATCGTGAGGAAACCTGCATCTCTGAGGAATAAGGAAAAAAGATGTTTCAAAGACATGTGAAGTTCGTCAACAAGCATTGGGGCAGCGCGGCGGACACTTCCTTGCCCTAAAACCCTCTCAGAAATGAGGGGAGGCCTGTGCCTAGCATTTGGACGCGCTTTACTAATGAGCAATGTATTTGAACCGTAGTACTGTCTAATAGAATACAAAATAGTCTGGCTACTACTATGAAAGTAGTCCCATATATATTTCAAACACAGTGTAGAGTACAATAAATAAGGAAGTTTCAAATAACAACTCACCGATGCATGTTTCTCTTTCAGATGATTCTCTAAACCATCTCCAAATTCTACTTCTGTATCACAGAGGTTACTCACAATCTCCTTGTTCTCCTCTAACAACTTCTCTTCTAGATTTTGTGCCGTTTCGTTATCTTCGTTATTGTCTGACCAATGCTCCGACTCACTTATGTACGTCGGAGTGGTAGACTTAGGCTTTTTCTTCTTAACCTTCTTTTTTATCCTCTTTTTTGTTGTCTGTAAATAAACACGTCACATTTTTTTAATAGAATAACGGCGACAAACGAGCACACAGTCCACCTGATGGTAAGTGGATGCTGTGACCCGTAGATATCTACATTTAACCACGATTAAGAATCAAAACGCAGATGCGTTGTCACCTTGAGGACTAAGATGGAATGCCTCCATTCGATTTAAAACGGGTTCCTGGTTCTCTACACCCATCATACGAAACACAACAGTATTAAGCTACTATTTTACGCGGGTATTCTTTTTTTTTTTTTTTTTATAGAATAGGGTGACAAACGAGCACACAGTCCACCTGATGGTAAGTGGTTGCTGCGGCCCATAGACATCTACATCTATCTTCCATTACAAATCAAAATGCAGATGCGTTGTCACCCGTGAGGACTGAGATGGAATGCCTCATTTCCAGTAAAAAGGGTCTCCGGTTCTCTACACTCACCATACGAAATACAGCAGCATTAAGCTACTATTTGACGCTGGTATTCTGTGAGAGCGTGGCCCTGCCCCGGTCGAGCCGACCCATTCGTGCTACAACCATAATAGAGCTGCAGCGTGGCTCTGTCACGTACACATTGTAACATTGTAATCTTATAAAAGTAAAGTTTACAGTATCAGTGGCCCATAGACATCCACATTTATCCTCAATTAAGGCTCGAAATACAAACGCGTTGTCATCCCTGAGGAATGCTTCGATTCCAGTAAAACGGATCTCCGGTTCTCTACGCTCACCATAGGAAACACAGTAGCGTTACGCTGCTATTTTACGTTGGTATTCTATGAGAGCGTGTTCCTGCCCCGGTCGAGCCAACCCATTCGTGCTACAACCATAATATAGCTGCAGCGTGGCAGATGTATTGTCGCTCGCTTGGCAGACGGTTTGGCAACTGCAGTTTTTCAAATTACTTTGAGTTATCAACAGTGGTCGGAGTAGGTATGAATAGGTGTTTAGGGTGAATGACCGCAAACATTGATATTAACATGGATATGCCTCTGAAATCCCGAGATTTTGAAATTGTCGATTGATTTAAGTGAATTAATATGCGCAGGTAGTAGGTGAGCACAAAAACAGTATATACTTATACTTATATACACACACAGGGATCCTGGAATGTTGTTTGAGGTAACTTCGTGAAATATGAATTAATTAAAACTGTTAGAAAAAATACTAAATATACTTTACTGTACAAGGAAATATTAAATGCCTACACAATACATAATAAAAAAAGGATGTAAAGAGTTTTATAATTTTTTTTATTTAAACAGAGAGAAGAAATTTTTATCGATCACTTTTATAATTATATACATACTATTTTTTCTTGTAGTTAATATTTAGAAAATGTTTTCCGTCTTTCTCTAACAAAGCAATTTATCTCTCTTTTATTTTTATATATTTATGCTCAATGTTGCAACCCGTCATACGCGCTGTTTTCGTCGCTTATTTTTTGTCTCTTTCTAGCTTAAAACGTCCAAAGTATTAGCTATCTCACTTACACAGATACAGATACAGTACAGCGGGCTTCACTCACTCTCTTGTTTCGGCTTGTAGAGTATTTGGACGCACGTGTGATTTATTGTGTTTCTTATTTTATTTGACGTTGACTTGATAACTGGTTTCTGGAATCTTACTGACACGAATACTTTGGCTTGGATTTACGGATTTTGATTTGTTTTTGCGGACTGGATACATTTGAAACTGTTTGTTTGATTTACCTACCACATTTGGGTAAGTGTTTTTTATTTTTATAATATCTACTTACTACAAAGGACATTACGTGAAAAACCAAAGTAATTGTCCTCTGCTAAATACATATTTTTTCAGGCTTCCGAAGTTCCAAAGGAAGCTTTATTATAGTTTCGCCATGTCCGTCTGATTGTCACAGCCCACAGCCATTTTTTATATACAAAAATTTAAAGTGGAATTTTTCGTTAGTGACCTGAGTAGCAGGGAACTTGTTTACGTAAATTGTGCTGTCCCGCTACCCTACCTTGTAGGTGATCTGACACGCACCTGACCGTTTTTTTTCTAATACAATCTTGTGTTAAAGTGTAAGTCAATTAGAATACAAGATGGACTAAGACCTCCCCCTCGCACACCCCTTCAAGCACCGCGTTTTTCTACAATAACCATTCTCATTGGCTATTGACTGCCCTTACCTAAATATTTTCGGCGACGAGTTTGACAGTGTTCTATCTGATTTTCTTGATCGGCCAACAAAATGCATTTGAATTATATATGTCATACTTAATGTGGAACAATTTTTCGTGCATTTTCACACCGTGTTTTCGTTATTTCGACTATTTATTAGAAAGATTTTCACTGTTTACTATTATTTTAGGGCGACAAACGGAAATAATTGGCATATCTATGTTATGTCCGCATGTAGCAAATAACAAAAATACCTCTACCTACACCTATAAAAACTACTTAAACAATGTTTTTTTATTTCCGAGAATTCCCGGGATTCCAAGAATTATTTGGCATACGCAAATATCACGATGTGGGCGGTATCGAGGAGCACCGCCTTCTGCATTTGAGCCGGGAGCGGTCCGTCACGGAGTCCCAGTCGCCTCAGATGACCCGATAGGCTGACTGGGATTAGCCTACACACTACAGGAAATAATGTCAATTCAACAAAAAAAAAAACTGACATTTGTCCCAGCAAACGCCATCGTGACGGTGCGCACAATTCTTGGCATGTTATTGCCTGATCTGAAGCATATCAGTCTGCAGATGAGAGCTCTAGCCTTTGCGATACGCTCCTCATTTCTGCTTCTCCATGATGGGATAGCGCTACTTTGGCCAGTAGCGCGTCCAGCCGTGGAAACCTTGGCGTCTGTAATACGGCAGACTGCCAGCGCGGCGCCAAAAAGAATTGAGTCCGTATCGCAAAGGTCCCGGCTGGCTTCCAAATAGGTCACCAGCATTGGGTTCAGAGCCCTCACGACAGCCCGATTCCGCTTGCTTAGGGCTATGCGGTGAGGTCGCGGTCGATTTTCGAGAGGCATACTGCGTGTTTCCACAATCGCCTCTTCCAATGTACTCCTCATTTGCTCTATTTCTAGTTCCTGGGCGAATGTTCCATCATCATTTGAATCAGCCACCACTGGGGTATTCACGGCGGTATCCACGTGTGCGGGTTGTTCTGCAAGTTGTGGTACCGCATCCTCAGCCGTAGCATTTTCATCCAATGAGGGAACAGCCTCACGTCGTAGCCGTTCGAGTTCGGCGTCATCAAATATATTTGAGCGCAAGATATACTGAACTCGGTCTACCAGGTTTTGCTCGGTGACGGTTACAGATGGCTCCAGCTCAGCAAAAAGTCGATACGCAAAACCTCCAATTTCTCCCCCTTTCACCCTATAATACGCCCGCCATGCGTTGCTGTTCATCGAGATTGTCCAACGCATGCGGCGTATTCCACCAGTGGCGGGTGCCGACTGCTGGGCCCGCGAAGACGCCACCACGCCTGCTGGTGGGGATGACTTATGCCGAGGCACGGCACTAACACCTCTTGGCAAGGTGCTGACTGACTGTGCTCACGTAGCGGTTTTGTCACGTCAGCGGGCGTTTTATTATATAATTGTTACACTCACCATACAAAACACAGCAGCATTAAGCTATAAGATAGCCGCAGCGTGGCTCTAACACCTATACATAAAAGATAATCTACCCTACCTTTTTGATACTTTCCTTCTTGACCTTCGGACTCTCCAGCTTTAGATCCCTTACAAAAGTTTCCGGTTCACAGTGTGTTTCTATATCACTTTCTAGGTTTTCAGTCTTGATGTTCTCTACTGTGACATTTTCTTGATCACTTTCCACCTTTACAGTCTCAGGGTAACTTATGTTCAAGACATGCTGTATTTTTAAACTCGAGTCCTTACAGAGTGATAACTTTTGAGAATTATCCTGTAATAGAAAATGAAACATTGTCACCCTTCAGTTTTACAGAATAAGAGTGACGCAGCACACAGTCCAGCTGCTGGTAAGTGGATGCTGTGGCCCGTAGACATGAACATTTATCCTCAATTATGAATCAAAAAGTAGATGCATTGTCACCCATGAAGTTTCCAGTTATCAGTAAAAAGAGTCTCTGGTTCTCTACACTCACCAAACGAAACAATGTACTTTCACAGGATAACAACGTAACATAGCAGCATTCCGTGAAAGTATGATACAAATGAATCGATTTGACCGGAGTAGGAAAAATTCATCTAAAAATCTATTAATAATAGTTGACTAAAACTGCGTTTACGGATTTTATCGCGTTTAATTTATTTGATTTTTAATTCCCGTCGATTTCGCTTTCCAGCACCCATGGCCACGGGGGACTGAGGCACAGATTAATAAATAGTTTACCAACAGATACATCACTCCCATACAACAGCGAAAATACCTACGCCTACAAAATCTTAATAATATGTGCTATTCGCAGCGAGAAGAAAATGTACCGTAAGTACGCATACAAAGAGTCGAGATTGTGTTGCCCGCCGTGCGACTCAACTCGCGTCATCGCAGTTATACCTATGATGATTATTGTTATAAAACGAATGTTGCGAAATACATACATACTAACATTATTTTTATTTGTCTATCAAATATCTTTGAGTTTTATAAAATGATTTATACATTTTTTCCTTCTCTGAATTCTCGGTTATTAAATTTTATCGTTGAAGTTTCCTAAATCGCGTAAGTAATTTTAATAAATAATCATGAGGAAAACAGGAGCAAAGCAGAGGGCCAGGCCGTTTCATTATGACGTTGTCAAAATTATTTGAGAATGCTTTTTTTAATTCTTCAATATAATTATTAACTGGTTCTGGTAGGAATTTTAGCGCACCATAAAAAGATGAATCTATAGAATTTGTTTTTTTTTTACTTTTACACCCATCCACTGCACAATAATTACATGGTTTTGGCATTTCGACGAGTAAGCGCGGGAAACGTGCGCAGCGCTCGCACCGTGCTCAGGCGGGCGTGCGGCGGCCCTACGTCGGTTGTATCGTGGGCGATACGCGGAGCGGTAGGCATATAACGCGTGGCCTAGAGCGAGTTGCGGAGGCCTGACTGAGGTGAGTGACGTCCCAATGTCAGTGTTAACCTGGAGTACCTTCAGCTTTTTAGACTATTAATAATAATTAAAAAGCTGAAGCAGCACCCAGGTCCCCCGTGACCATGGGTGTTGGAAAATACCCGAAATGTTGGAAATTAAAAATTAAATTTAAACGCGATAAAATCCGTAAAAATAATTGATATAATCAGGCGTTACTTTGCGGAAATCCATTATAAGAAAGATATTAATATTACTTCGCAACCATCCGCTCAATTAAATAAAATAATGTATCTTCCCTAGTTTGAAGAGCACCTCCAGCCATCCCTCAATTTAAGATCGCATCTTAGCGGTCAGCCGCCGATAATTATTAAGATATATTATTTATTTGAAGCCACAAATTTGTCTGGCACATTCCATAGTCGCCCTCGATCCTGCTTTCACCACATGAAAAAACTGGTATTCTGTACAAGATTGTTTCGTTGGCCTATTGGTTGTAGCCCCGACAGCAGATCATGAAGTCCCGTGTTCGAATCCCGAGTCGGAGTTACTGGGGTCACGAAAGTCTCATCAGAATTCAGGAAGTTGGTAATGTTACGCCTCCGTGCCTCGGAAAGCACGTAAAAATGTTGGTCCTGGGTTTGATCTCTCCCCAGTTGACTCAGATTACCGTCCTAGTTTAGTTTACGACGGGCAGTTTTCCGCAAATCCACATTCAAGCGCGTATTTTGCGTGTGGGCAGGAATAATGTGATTATTCGATCCATGATATCTCCCCGAAGAAGTTCAACAGTCCTTTGATGTTGCAAGCAACTTCGGGGAGCGATCCCGGCGTGCCAAGATGTTCAGCCCTGTATGAAGCGACCTCCGGACATGTCAGCAACACGTGAGCCGCTGCCTCTTCCTCCTCCATGCATGCCATGCACAGAGGGCTATCTGTAACACCTATGGTAAATAAATGTTTGTTAAAAGAGCCGTGTCCTGTGATAGCACTTTTTACTATCCTGATCTGTGGCTTTTTCAGTCTCATTAGAACCTTGGTTAGACGACTGTTCATTTCAGGCATATTCTCAAAATTACCGTCCTATTGGACTATGAGGGTGAGGCAATAGAGAATGCACCTGTGCAGCCTTAAGCATACGTTATGCACTATAATCCTGTTCTACGTAGATGGCTAGTCTACGTTGAGACTGGCCACCGTTACCGAAATTCAGTTTAGAGAACATTATTATCCTGTCAACATTTCCCAAAGACATGCCATATTTAATAACTAATATAACAGTCTAATCGAGATTTGTTTAAAAAGACTGTAGATATTTTATTGCTAGTCAGTGTTAGAAGCAGCAAGTCATAAAGAGCCAGCAACAAAATAAAACCGATTGATAAGTTACACCAAGTAATCAAATAAAAATTATTTGTGTACATGTCATGCTACTTTTACAGGAGATTTATAGACAAAAACACGGCAGATATTTTCTTGCTGGTCAGTGCTAGAGCTGCATAAAGTAGTAAGTTACAGCTGCATAAAGTACAAGTATATACAAACAAATCATCACCAACCTGCTGTTGAATATGCTCCAGAAGCTCAGTGTAGCAGCGTTGCGCCTGTACTTTGAAGCGCTGGAAATTACGGAGCGCCACACGACATTCCCAACACACGCGTACACATACAACCGAGGTATCATACACCTGGAAACACAAAAGTCTTCCACTTAGTCCTTTGCCATACATCCATTCAATACAGCCTTTGAAAGCCACTGCGGAACATACGGCTCTTTCATAGATTACTTGATAGGGAGTATTTTGCCGTACCTGCCACCGCGCGCAGGCGGTGTTTTTGCGGTGGGTGCCAGCTTTTTTTAATTTCGAGTTGTTATCAGAAAGACATCTTCCATTATATTCCATCATACTTTTTAATTTACAAGATAATTGATAGAATCAGGCGTTACTTTGCGGAAATCCATTATAATAAAAATATAAGCATACTTATGCTTATTTTTTTTATGCTAGGGTTGAATCTGAATGACAGGGTGAGAAATTGCGTGACAAGAGATAAATGTTGAAATAATACTAGTTTTAACGGAATTTATCGCGTATATTTAACTTTTTTACCCGACGTTTCGAGAGCTTTACAGCACCCATGGTCACGGGAAGGACTGAGATGTTCAACGTCCAGCTGTCATAGTTAACCGCGGTTACCATAGATTAAAAAAATTTTTTCAAAAAAAAAATTTTTTTTCAAAAAAAATTTTTTTTACTAATTTACTATGACAGCTGGACGTTGAACATCTCAGTCCTTCCCGTGACCATGGGTGCTGTAAAGCTCTCGAAACGTCGGGTAAATATACGCGATAAATTCCGTTAAAACTAGTATTATTTCAATGTGTAGTGTTCGCGTAAATATAAGAAATCATTAAGAGATAAATGTAGTATGCAAGATGATGTTGTGACCAGGATAAAGAAAGGAATGCCTCGGTGGTTTGGTCATGTAGAAAGAATGAATGAGGAAAGAGTGACAAAGCAAATTTATATGGCAGATGTGAACGTTTATCGACCAAATTGGCGATATTTTGAAAATGGGCCACGTTAGAAGTACCCTTAACCGACGAACATGTATGCGTAGATATATGGATGTAAAGGAGGCGAAAGCGGTATGTCAGGATCGTGCCAAATGCAAGTCCGTAGTCTCTGCCTACCCCTCTGGGTGACAGGCGTGAGTGTTTATGTTTATGTTATTATGTAAAAATATAAATTACTTCGCAACCTTCCGCTAACTAAATACAATGATGTGTCTTACCTGGATTGAAGAGCACCTCCCGCCCTCCCTCAATTGCACGCACTAACTCCGTCACCACTAGTCCCAGCACCACTACTACCTATGCGGTGTTAGTGCATGGAATTGAGGGAGGGCGGGAGGTGCTCTTCAATCCAGGTAAGACACATCATTGTATTTAGTTAGCGGAAGGTTGCGAAGCAATTTATATTTTTATTTTAATTTCCAATCGTGCTGTGGAGCACAAACACGTCCATTCTGCTACCACAGAGCCACAGAGGCAGATGAGGTTGACATACCGCTCTAAGTCGGATGTAAGCTAGGCACAAGCATGTTACACAGTTATGCAGAAGATTTCCCTAATTAGTGTGAAGTGTGTAACTACTGACTAGATTACTTATAGAATAAAACTATATTTACGGATTTTATCGCATTTAATTGACTATTTTTAATTCCCGACGTTTCGGGTGCTTTACAGCACCCATGGTCACGGGGGGGGCTGAGATGTTTGACGTCCCAATGTCATAGTTAGCCCGGCTACCTTCAGTTTTTGAATATTAATTTTTGGTCCGATCTAGACAGAAGAGAGAGATTCCTTAGTCGAAACAGCTAGAAGACGGACTTGATCACGGTGACTATGGAAGTTATGGAACAAATCTTTCCCACTGTTTATGTTGGTTAAATTCTAGTTAAATATTTTCACTAGGACGGTGTGGTTTGCCAGGTCTACCTTGCCTCTGCAGGTAAATACAGGTACTACTTTTAACATCTATCACAATACTTCCGGGTTGACTGGGATGAATTACCAAAAAGCTTTAAGTCCTACCTTCGTAATCCTTTTATTATGGTGTTTTACAATAAGATTTTTTTATAGCATTGGGTAAAAAATGCGCACACAGTTTACGTGATGGTAAATGGATGCTGTGGCCCATAGACATCCGCATTTATCCTCAATTAAGGATCATAATGCAAACGCGTTGTCACCCCTGAGGACTAAGATGGAATTTTTCGTTTCCAGTAAAAAGGGTCTCTGGTACTCTACACTCACCATACGAAACACAGCAGCATTACGCTGATATTTTGTGAAAACGAGGTCCTGGCCCGGTTGAGCCAACTCTTTCGTGCTACAACTATTATATAGCTGCAGAGTGGCTCTACCATGTAAAGACAAATACATAAATATAATATTAGCTAACCTCTGAAATTATTATGGGGAAGTTCTCACCTGAAGACTGCATCAGAAAACTTATTACAGTGTAAATAAAAGAATTTAATCAGTATGTATTGAATGCTCTATAAAAATACATGTGCACTTCAATATTGTATTTTAAGCTAAATACAGTTTTTAAAGGCTCCATGGTGTAGTGGCTTAGGAATGAGTTGCGGAGTTGAGATCGGCGGGTTCGAATCCCTCCAGAACAAGTATTTGTATGACCTACAAATAATTGTTTGAGGTCTGGATGTTTGTCTTTGTGCAATTTATCTATGTAAACTGCCTTCAATATACAGGAGAATATCCTAGTGTGAGGGGTTACATTTTTATAAAAGATTAAGGCTAAGGAATTTGAATAGACTGTATTATAATATTGTCCTCCAGACCGAATTTCAGTCACGGCGACCTGCCTCAACGGAGACTAACCATCGGCAGAAGACAGGATTAAAGTGTCCTAGCGTATGCGCAAGCACAGGCGCACTCTCTATTCCCTCACTCTCATAATCCGATGGAACGGTAAACCCACACGACTGGAGAAAGATCAGGTGCAGGAACAATAGCTTTACAGGCTTTCCGAGGCAATGGGGTGAGACACCACCAACTTCCTGACTTTGGGCACCTACTGAGAATTTTATGACGGAAAAACTAATAATTCATTATTTGGCCCAATTTGGGATTTGAACCCGGGGCCCCATGATCTGCAGTCACACTACTACAACCACTAGACCAACGAGGCAGTATTATACATTCTATATGTACAAATACATGTGTATTTCAATATTGTATATTAAACTAAAAAGTAGGGTAGCAGTAGGACACTTTTTTGACCTATGAGTTCACCTAGTCAGTCTTGGGATTAAGATGACAACTGTGATCCTGTTTGAAGGGCCAGCATAATTACTGTGAGGCCTCTGAAGTTGGATGCAATAGCCCCTTACAAACAGGTGGAATATAAATTCAATTGTTGAATAAATTTTACCATTACATCCTGTTAAAGTAAGTTGAAGTTTCTTTTCTGTATTTTATTTTATTCTACAATCAATTAAGGGAAATTTAGAATTTAGCATACACGCACCTCTGTAGCCAGAGGCGCATCGAACTATATGTTGCAACGAACTCTTGCTGTCTGTGCATATAACAACATTTTTATATCAGCTACTGATAACATATGTGCTTCCGAGATTATAATAAGTTCCATACACATAATAGTAGTAAGAGTACTTAAGGCACATAAAACACAGACCCATGTCCTTCTACACTCCACAATCCATCTGTAAATATAAAACTCCGTTTCCCTCTGTGAACACCCACGGGTTGATATAGATTTTCTAGCACCAATACTAAACTCTACTTTAAATTTTTTTTACTGTACTAAACACGCGCGAATTTGCACTTAACTGTGCACTTTACCTGGCATGCAGCTTCTCTCACTCCTGCCCCGCGTTCACGCCTTGCGTTTAGTAGCAATATTTAATCTTTTTTTAATCTATTTTTTTGTTTATATTTATTACTACGAATCAAACTTTACCTATGAATATTAAAAAAAATAAACAAAAAGAAATGAATGTTGAAAACTGTATTGTCAGATTTACTGTTGTTGAGTACCAGAGTGAAATAGTAGCTTAATGCTGCTGCGTTTCATATGGTGAGTGTAGAGAACCGGAGACCCTTTTTACTGGAAACAAGACATTCCACCTCAGTCCTCAGAGGTGAAAACACATTTGCATTTTGATTTTTAATTGAGCATAAATGTAGATGTATATGGACCACAGCATCCACATACCACTGTGTGCTGGTTTGTCACCCCTATTCTATAAAAAAAGTTACATCACATCGCAAAGTGCACAGTTAAGTCGCATGGGTTGCACATGGTTGGTATTTAGCTTAAAATGCTATTTTTAGGTGGTTGCACACTTTTTCTGGCTAACAGTTCATCATGCAATTTTTTTATTCAATATAGATTAGTGCATAATACTAATTGAGTAATTTTTTTATTTACCACTGGTTCGGAAAAAAACCTCCGTCTTGAAAAGAAACAGCAAGAAATCCAGCGGGACTTGTTTCTTAAACATATTTCAATTTACAATAAATTTATTTTGTACAATTTTTTAATGAACTTTTATAGAACGAGCATGGTGGCGATCACCTCATTCCCGAAGGTTATTTTTGTGCAATTGGCTTTTTGTACAATTTTTCTTTAATAAGAAATTTAAACTGATTTAATGACAAATTTTGTACATTTTCTGGGATTTTGTTGTAAAAGCGTATACATTACCCCATAAACAAATTACTAATTCTGTGGAGTCCAGTCATTGGTATTACAAATAGCAGTGCTCGCACTGCTGTGTTCCTGTCTTAAGGGTACCGAGTCAGTGTAATTACTGGATGTGTTTGAAGTTGGCTGCTGTAACCATTTACCATCATGTGGAATATAAGTTTATTTTGTTAGTTAAATTTTACCGTTACAGTCTATTAAAGTCCACTGAGCATATGACTAAAAAATGAAAAATTTTTACTGCAAAAAGATTTTATACATATCAATGTATAAATCGTGTTTCTAAAGCTACATCCGTGCGCGCCGCGTGTGTGTGTGTGTGTGTGTGTGTGTGTGTGTACGTGTATGTGCGTACATGAGTGTTTGTGTGGTGAGAGTGTGTTTTTACTGTTTTAATATGTGTAGTTTTTATATTTCGAAAGTTGTATGTTTGCCTGAACTATTAATGGCTTATACATATAATAATAAATAATATAAACACAAAAAAATTACAATTACATTTACATATTAGAGGTTTAATAGACATTCAGTAGTGTCATAGTCATAAGTTTTAACCCTTAAACGCGCGACTTTTTTGACTGTAGACAAAAGGCAACAAAGCACATTTATGGGTTAAGCCAATTAATAATTTTACTTTCGATTTGTTACAAAATGTGATTAAATACTATTGTATCCAATGATGTGTTACATACAAATTTTATTAAATTTATTATATAATAATGGCGCAAGGTTATATTGCTGCATAGCGGGATATTTTCCATAGCTACCACTCTTGTTGTCAACTGCAGTACTTTTATTTTAGTGGTTATTAAGATGATCTTGCCCATCTCCTGATTTGATTCCCCGTGCCACCTTTTATGACGCCCACAAGATAATACGGGGCAGTGGATAATCTTACACCATCACTACATAGGCAAACAATTTTATTGATTTACTTAATAATTAAACTTTGTTAATAATAAATAGCTCACCTCAATTTCACTTAAAATTTGACAGTACAGATTGTAGCATCCAGTCTCTCCAATGAAAACCAAATTCCTTCCTACGCACAAGCATGTTGTACACAGATCCTCCATGTTGATTTTTTTCAATGAACACTTTTTAATTATTCTCCAAATACTACTTTCTACTATCACTTAATAATGCCAAATTTGTGTGGATATATTTGCATAATTATGACTGGAATTACAGGACAATTAACAGCAAACAGCTTAGTTAGAATGTTTTAGGATAGTCTCTATGAGAAGTCAATCAATCAATCAATCAATCATTTTATTTGTTTTAAGTCAATGTTATGCTGTGCTTACAATGAGATAAAATTTTACTGTTAATTAAATTTTTATCTCACTATGTCTCACCTTCACCTGGATGAGATATATTAATGAGGGGTTGTTCAGATTTAAAATAAAAAATTGTTATGATTCAAAATAAAGACCATTTTATTTTAGCAACTTAGTTTTTTTTTGAGCCGTGGTAGCTCAGATGGTTAACACTCGCTGTAAATACAACAGAACGCGAGTAACCAGGGTTCGATCCCCGCCGGCACCAATGAAATTATTGATCGCAATTTTAAGTGCTGATTTACCACATGCTCGGCGGTGATGGAAAACATCGTGAGCGAACCTGCATGTCTGAGGAATAAGATAAAAAAAAAATATTTGGAAGACATGTGAAGTTCACCAACACGCATTGGGGCAGCATGGCGGACACTTCTTTGCCCTTAATCATCATCATCATCATTACATCCCTTCACAAGTGCACTGCTGAACATAGGGCTCCCCCAAGGAATGCCACAAAGCACGGTCCTGAGCCACCTGCATCCATCGACTACCTGCATGTCTTACCAGGTCATCACTCCATCTAGTGCCCTTAAACCCTCTCAGAAATGAGGGGAGGCCTGTGCCCAGCAGTGGGACATATATAGGCTGTAACTTTTATTCATATAAAATATACTCCTGGCATTGATCTGTATCCGATTGTAAAGCTTCATCACAATCTGTTCAGTACTTCCGAACATTAGTGCAGACAGATAGACAAAAATTCAAAATGGTTATTTATGTTTTAATCCTTTAATCCCCATAAAAATCCCATGCAGTTGCATGCGTCCATCTAATCCCGAGCGGTCGCATGCGACCGCACCCACCCATACATAACCATTAAAACTTATATTTAGAGACTACTTTTCTATGAAGAAGTATTATAATCTAAGTTAGGGAATTCAATAAGTACATTTTTAGTTTATATGCACAAGTTTAGCTAGAAAGAGATGTGGTGAATACTCCTGTTTCTGCTCTACTTAAAATTCGATGTTGTCTAAACAGCTTCAACAGGTTTTGTCTGTGCCGACTTAGGACCACACTTGGAAAAAGTAGATACTATCTCTATCTGTGCCAAAACTTATTATAAATTTGTAGAATGAAACCGATTTTAAATAAATATCCTGCTGATAATACAAATTAATTATGTTAAAAGCACAAGAAAATACTGCTTGCTTGCTTTAAGTATAATTAATATTGAATTATATTTATAGTCACCTTATGTATCTGTCACATTGTTACTTATTAAAAAAAACATATAATAATGTATGTATTAAAAATAATGTTGATCATAATAAAAATTAAAATATATTTTGAGCAAATATTCTCATAAATTCTTAAAGCATAACATCACTTTAATTAATGTGGAATAAATGGATATTGGAACTTAATTTATTAAACGAAGTAATAAATACTTAATTCACAGACTTCATTTCACAGCTTGTTTTAAAATTTTCAAATACAACACAATCGCAATATGAAACAAGGGAGCAATAGAACCAAATAGAACTTTTGAATACCAATACCAATACAAATCGAAGCGTCTTATTACTTTTGACAATAAACTGTTGTTGTTGTCGCTAGCTCGCTACTCAACTCAGTGTTACCAGCCCGAAGTTTGTCTTGGACGTATTTAAAGCGTATTTATCATTTGGCTAGGTATAGAAAAACGTAGCGATTATATTCTCTTTGGTAGACATGATTTCAGAAGTTATAACTAACCTATAGTAACCTATAGGTAGTTATAGTACATGAAGTATAGAGGCAAGGAGGACAATATCTCATACATGAAGGTTGGAGAACTGGAGAACGATCGCCGTAGAAAATAGTGTCCCAGAAATATGGACACCATAAGTGAGGCGCTGCGATCGCTAAGTTCGGTCAATAAAAGTTATTTTTTCCGATCAGATGCTAAACCACTACTTGCACATCCTCGCACAATAAAATATTATTCCATTTTTTGAGGTTTCTTTTTGTCCAAAATTACGGAGCATGAAAATTTTCTCACCAATGCCGCGGAGAAAATTAAAGCCTCATTTACATTCAGCCCCTGCCACTGCTCCTCGCGCTGCCGGCGATACTTCTCTAAATACTGCCGTAGCAGGATCGCGGGAAGTGTGTATTCACACACTGCCCTACCACTCACATCACTTTCGGCTTTCGACTATGGCAGACGTCGAAATAATTACAGCGTACAAAATTATGTTAATAATTTAAAAAGATATCAAGTTCAAAAGAAGATAGATAGATAGGTAGAAAATTTATTAGCTTAAAAACATGGTACAGAAGATGATCAATGACGTGGAACTGACATGTTTTGCCATAATTGGCATGCAAAAATGATATGAAATACAGCTAATTACACAAATCCAATGTTATATTTTAAAATTATTGCATAGCTTAAAAGTTAGGTACAAACATTCTTTTTGAATTAAAATATTTATATTTGAATTCTTATACAATAAATTGTTCATAAATTATTAATTGAATTATTGCATTATTGTTACATAAATAATATTAAATATTATATGAGATTAGTTAAGCTATTATTATTTTAATAATTACACTACAGTATAAATTAATTCATAATTTTAATTACAATAAAATTATATTTTAAAAATCTCAGGCTATTATGCAAATATTACCATTTAACTTATTTTACATTTTAATAAATATATAATCAATATGAGTTACTAATCGTTTTTAGAAATAAAATGTCAATGTTCATTAATTCCTTAAACTAAATTTTATATTAATATAATAAATTTGACGAATTTATAATTAATTATGTACATAGGTACTATGTTGTCTCAAAAAGAAAATTCGTATTCGTAGAAGATGATGAATTGTGGTTTTTATCGTTGAAATCCCATAGTTTTTTCTGATTCCAGCAGTTCTAAAAACTTTATTGTATTTTCATTATTCCACCCGAAAGGCATTTTGGTAGATCGTTCTTATTTAATAACAAGACGGCACGCATGTCCGTTCATCCAGGCGCTTGATGCGAAGTGAGCGACGGAGCTGAATGTGAACACTCACTGCCGCTCGCGCTGCCCGTCCTTTGACTTCCGCGCGAAAAACCGACATTTGAGCGATAGTCGGGCAGTGGCAGCGGCAGTGGCAGTGTCAGCGCGAGTAGCCTGTTTACATACTGCCCTGCTCACTTCCCCGCCCAACAGGGCTGAATGTAAATGGGGCATTAAACTTCATCTACTTATACTCATAAACAGCTGAGCTGTGACTGCGAAGTTAGTCACTACTCACCGATGTCAGCGCCGCTATAAATTCTACAATTTTCAAGGACAGATGGGCTATACCTTAGTACCTAGTGATCGTTCTCCTGTTCTCTAACCTTCATGCTCCTATAGGAGAATAGTTGAAAATGTGTCCTTCTGTAAGCAGTAAATAACAGTTCAAAAACTCTCCACAACAGCGCTCGAGTGGCTACAGGGTATAATAAATCGCCGTAAAATACGTTGAGAGTGATTTTGAAAACAAAAATTTTGGAATCAATAAAATAACTATTGTAAAAAGAATTATGGTGAAAGTCTGTGCAATAAAAAATTATAAAAAGTACTTTAAAATTTGGACTGTAGCTAAAGTGGTACCACCTATTTAGCACTTTCCTACGGACACATTTATACAGTCTGTACTTCTTACCTCTAGTTGGTAGTTTCATACCAATCCCACTTTGAAAAGATCTACCACCTAAGTTTTTTTAAGTTTTCTGAAGATCTCCCAATAATAATGTGATACTCATAATTAATGTTTTTATTGGGTAACAAAAATTTACCTTACTGTTACGCCGCGCTCAAATCAGCGCCATCTAGTGTCAGGAGCGAGAGCGAGGGGGGCTTTGCAGAGAATGACATCGCCGATCTCTCGACCAACAGCGCCACCCGAGGAACTAAGTTTCTAGAAAATCTATACTCGAGCTCTCGGTACCTTACGCGTGTTTACTTGAACATTCCGGATGTTTTGCTGATTTGAATAAATAGATGGCGCAAGATGCGATCGAGACAGAGTTTAACTCGGCGACACAAGCGAAGCTTCGGAGCGAAATTAAGTGATTTAGTGTGTTTAATTATTAGTGTTTTTTAACTTTAATTTGTATAAAGTAAATTAAAGGTTAATTTAGGTAATTTTATCGGCAATTTTTATTGTCACGAACCTCAAGCTCGTAACAATCGGTGTCAGAAGTGGGATAAAATAATGCCGATTTTACCCAAGGAGGAAACGGAGGGTGTCCGTACCCGAAGTCAACGCCAGCAGGAGACGGACCAGAGGAGATTTGGTGGTGCAACGCCGCAGATGTCTGAGGGCCAGCCGCCGGCCACGGAAGCCGGTCCGTCAGCAGCTTCTACGTCTGTGGCACCTGACTTAGGTGCTCTGATGGTGATGCTGCAGGAGCAGGCTCGCCGACAGGAGGAGCAGGCTCGCCGACAGGAGGAGCAGGCTCGCCGACAGGAGGAACAGGTCCGTCGGTTGGAAGAGCAGCTGCGGGGTGGACAGGATGAACAGGTCCGTCGGTTGGAAGAGCAGCTGCGGGGTGGACAGGATGAACAGGTCCGCCGACAGGAAGACCAGGTTCGTCGTTTGGAGGAGCAGCTGCGGGGCGGACAAGAGGAACAGGCCCGTCGGTTGGAAGAGCAGATGCTCCTCAGGAAGGACCTTCACGCTACCTTTGGGAAAGAGATAAGGCAGGTGAAGGACAGGGTTGCTCAACACGACAACCGTCTGTCGGAAGCTGAAACCCGAATCGAAGAACATGAAACCCGAATCAACCATGTGAACCATCGGGTTGACAACGTGATGGCCGACATGAAGAAATCACTGGACGAACTCAAACTTGGAGATGGAGCTACAGCTCCCGCAGTAGCTACAACACCTTCGCTACGTGGGTTCAAGGTGCCACCGTTCGACGGGACCTCTTCCTGGTCGGCCTACAAAATCCAGTTCGAGGCCGTCATGGAGGCGAACGGCTGGAATAAAAGCCAAGCCATGACTGCACTCACCCTAGGCCTGCGCGACCAGGCCTTAACAGTTCTGGAAGCTCTCGGTGAGGAAGTGACATATGAGCAGCTTCTTGAGGCCTTGGAGGCGAGATATGGTGACGCTCACCTGGAACACGTCTTTCGCGCGCAGCTTAAAGATCGCGTGCAACGCAGCAACGAAAACCTGCAGCAGTGGGCCCTTGAGGTGGAGAAGATGGTTCGTAAAGCATACCAGTCTGTACCTGCGCTCATTGGAGGGAACCTGGTGCAAACATTCATCGACGGCATCCGCGACCTGGAAGTCAGAGCTGCTGTGAGGCTCGGGCACCACGAGACGCTTAAGGACGCCTTGGCCCATGCACTGGAGGTAGAAGCCGTGCGGCAGGATCATCGTTCCCATCGCGTCAGGGAGGTTGCAGCAGCTACAGTTCGCGACCGCAACAAAGGATACAGCCCAAGGTGCTATGGCTGTGGGGAAAAGGGCCATCTTCGATCCAGCTGCCCTAAGCGAACCCTAGAAAGGGAAGGTGAACGATATCAGGAGGGTAGTGCAGCTAACGGCACTGCCTGGCGGCGACAGGATCATCGTTCACCTCACGTTAGGGAGGTTGCAGCAGTTACGGTTCGCGACCACAATAAAGGATACAGCCCTAGGTGCTATGGCTGTGGGGAAAGGGGCCATCTTCGGTCCAGCTGCCCTAAGCACACCCTAGGAAGGGAAGGTGAATGGTCTCAGAAAGGAAGTGCGGCTAACAGCACCGCCCAGCAGCAGCAGGAATACGACTTTGAGATCGAACATCGCAGCGAGAAATCTCCTGGCAACGCAGATGCATTGTCAAGAAGACCTTGTCCTGAAGATGGTAACCATTGTAGTAGGCAAGGTAAGGAAGTGGTATCCGTGAGGATGCTCAGGACAGACCACCTCAGTAACGTGTGGAAGGACAGCCTACGACGTGCACAGCAGGAAGATCCAGACATCAAGCCGATTCTGGGATGGATGAAGGCCCGTGCTACCAAGCCTAAGTGGAGGGACGTCTCAGCGATGAGTTCAACCACGAAAAGCTATTGGGCCCAATGGGACAGCTTGCTGCTTCAGGACGGAGTCCTGTGCCGTAAATGGGACAATGGTCGAGGAGACAGCTGTCGTTTGCAATTGGTTGTCCCTAAAGCTAAAGTGCCGAATGTTTTACAGCTGTGCCATAATGGTCGTTCAAGAGTCCATCTGGGAGTTAAACGAACTCTACTGAAGGTCCGAGAACAGTTCTACTGGGTCCATTATCGTGACGATGTGGAGGATTGGTGTCGTACATGTACAAGTTGTGCGGCTGCGAGGGGACCTCAGACACGGAGTAGAGGAGCATCGAAATTGTACAATGTTGGTGCACCACGGGATAGGACATCCCTTGACATTGCGGAGCCGTTACGGCAAGGCGCAGGAGGGACTCCTAAGATCGTCCATGTGGATCGCTTGGCGCGTTATTGTGGGGCCGATGATGCTCGGGACGAGCATGTCTTAGGAGGGGGCAGTGTTACGCCGCGCTCAAATCAGCGCCATCTAGTGTCAGGAGCGAGAGCGAGGGGGGCTTTGCAGAGAATGACATCGCCGATCTCTCGACCAACAGCGCCACCCGAGGAACTAAGTTTCTAGAAAATCTATACTCGAGCTCTCGGTACCTTACGCGTGTTTACTTGTTTTATCGGCAATTTTTATTGTCACGAACCTCAAGCTCGTAACATTACGTTGCCGGCCTTTAAGTAAGGAGTAAGCTCATTTCTTGAAGATCCCTAAGTCGTTTCGGTCCGGAAAAATCGCCAGTGGTAAACAATTACACAGAGAAGTTGTACGAGGAAGAAAACTCCTAGTAAAACGCACGGTGGTTGACCACCAAGCATCCAGATGGTGAGGATGGTATTATGAATTTAGACGCAATGTGCGTTCGTGAAACTGCCGGAATTAATCCGAACAATTCCTCAGAGCACTCCCCGAGGTAAATGCGATAAAATAAGCAAAGAGATGCAACATCTCTTCGCAGTGCCAGTGAGTCAAACCGATCGAAAAGAGCTCGATCGCCGACGATTCTAACGGCTCTACGCTGAATACGATTCTAAAGGCCCTGCGCTGGTTGCAATCAAATAGAAGGAGCTGATACTGGGGAGCCTTAGCCCAGAGAGGGAAACAGTATTCCATGTACTGCCGAACCTGAACCTTGTAAAGTTGCAGACGGTGTGCCGGCATGAAATACTGTCCCGCTCTGCTGAGCACGCCAAGCTTTTTAGAGGCCAATTTGGCCTTCTCTTCCAAGTGACCACGAAACCGAGGATTCAGATAATAGCTAAGACAATAAGGGGATTGTCTTGAAACTGAAGAGATACGACTCCAGGGCTCTTTTTGGCGGTAAACGCGCAAACTTATGTCTTTTGAGGATTGAACTGGACTAGGTTAAGTCGCCCCCAGTCCGAGACTTTGTTTAACAAAGTCTCGAATTCCGACACAAGTTTTCCACAAGTCAACAGGTACTCGGCGACGTTTTCCCGAGAAATATTGGCACGACCGGTGTATAAAGCATCACCAGTGCTGTCGTCCGCATAGCAATGAATGTTACCGATTTACAACATATCATTGATATGCAGATGAAACAGCATTGGTGATAACACGCAGCCTTGTGGAACACCAGCGGTAATGGGCTTGTAGTCGGGGCATGCACCGTCTACTACAACCTTGATGCTCCGATCTGCAAGAAAACTAGTGATCCAGTTGCACAATTTCTCGGGAAGCGCATAGGAAGAAAACTTCTAAAAAGAACTTTGTGCCAAGCCCTTGACCTCCACTGCCTTCGCCCATCTATGAGTTAGGTAACCCAGAAGATCACCAGCTGAGTGACCCCGACGGAAACCGTACTGGTGATCCTCATGAGCTGGCAGTTTATAATGGATTCCATTATTTTGGAGAACAAGGAGGTGATAGCGATAGGCCTGTAGTTAGACGGATCTGAGCGGTCGACTTTTTTATGGATCAAGTACACTAAAGCTGTCTTCCATTATTTTGGGACTACGCCTAGGGAGTAATAGTACTGGAAAAGACGCGTTAAAACCAGTGTTAAATCTGGAGCACACGTCTTCAGCACAATAGGAGAGACGCCATCAGGCCCAATCGATTTGTTGACGTACAGATAGAGGTGTGCTCTGCGAACCAAATGCTGTGTAAATCGCACATTCGGCATGGAACATTCACACCCTGGGATGGTCGGTGGTGTGTTCCCCCCGTCATCGGGAGTCGAATTGGACGCAAAGAGATAGCCTAAACGATTTGCTTTTTCCTTGGCTTGCGGCATGGGCCAGTGAGTCGCCCTCCCAGTGCCGAAATGGTTGACAGAAGTCACCTTGGACTGCTGTTATGTATGTCTATGTGTGTAAGGGTGAGCGGGTTGCGTCCCCGATCTAACGGTCACTGTCTCATTAAACCAGTGTGCAATTAACTAGCTTGTCTAATTGACGTATCGCCCTTGTCACTCCCTAAGTATATCAATATCTAACTTGGCGAGAGACCAGAATGCACGTGTTCCCGAAGGAAGTCGAACCGGTTTCTCGCCAGTTCTGCCGATGTGCTCTGACTAGTTTCTCGCCAATTCTGTCGATGTGCTCTGACTAGTTTCTCGCCAATTTTGCCGACGTGCTCTGACTAGTTTCTCGCCAGTTCTGCCGATGTGCTCTGACTAGTTTCTCGCCAATTCTGTCGATGTGCTCTGACTAGTTTCTCGCCAATTTTGCCGACGTGCTCTGACTAGTTTCTCGCCAGTTCTGCCGATGTGCTCTGACTAGTTTCTCGCCAGTTCTGCCGATGTGCTCTGACTAGTTTCTCGCCAGTTCTGCCGATGTGCTCTGACTAGTTTCTCGCCAATTCCGTCGATGTGCTCTGACTAGTTTCTCGCCAATTTTGCCGACGTGCTCTGACTAGTTTCTCGCCAGTTCTGCCGATGTGCTCTGACTAGTTTCTCGCCAGTTCTGCCGATGTGCTCTGAATAGTTTCTCGCCAATTTTGCCGATGTGCTCTGACTAGTTTCTCGCCAGTTCTGCCGATGTGCTCTGACTAGTTTCTCGCCAGTTCTGCCGATGCGCTCTGAATAGTTTCTCGCCAATTCTGCCGATGTGCTCTGAATAGTTTCTCGCCAGTTCTGCGGATGTGCTCTGACTAGTTTCTCGCCAAATTTGCTATTCTTAGTTTATCCACTCAAAAAGTTCAAGTAAAAACTCAAGTAAGAACTTTTAATAAGTTTAAGTAAAAACCGACTTCAGGGAACTAAAAATATTAAAATATTTTTATATTATGTCGAGGTTTTTAATTCTTCTGTACAAAGTATTTTAGCACGTTAGCTGTCTAGTGTACCGAACACAGTACACGCCGCTTGGGTTCGTCACGTCCTTGCGGCGCGCCCCTGCCTCTTTCTTTGAACTCTAACTCCATGGACTTCTGAGTCAGTTTGCTCTATTTGCCAGGACTTGTCAACAGACAAGTAACCAACCACCAATAAATTTAAAAAAACGTAAAACATTTCATTGTTTTTTCTATTGTGGGTGATTGAAAAAAAAAAGACTGTGCAATTGAACTTCAAAAAAACATTGGAGACACTAAGTTTTTTCAGTGTATTGTCAATCTTTAGGCTTTTCTTCTTGCAGTTTTTGTAAGACTGTCAATGTCAATAAGTTTTTTATAACACTCAAAGCAACGTCTTCGTATAGATATAATAATAACGTCCTCCAGACCGTATTTCGGCCACGGCAGCCTGCCTCAACAGAGACTAGCCATCAGCGCAGGACAGGATTATAGTGCCCAAGTGTATGCGCAAGTACAGGTCCACTCTCTATTTCCTCACTCTCCTAGTCAGATAGGACAGTTAACCGACACGACCAGAGAGAGATCAGGCGCAGGACCAACGGCTTTACGTGCTTTCCGAGGCACGGGGGTGAGACACCGCCAACTTCCTGACTCCGGGCAACCACTGAGAATCTCCTGACGGAAAAACTCAATAATTAATTTTTTGTCCCGACCCGGGATTCGAGCCCAGGACCTCATGATCAGCAGTCGCACTACTACAAGTACTAGACCAACGAGGCAATTCGTATAGATATACCCCTAATATTGCCAATGGGTTCCAAAAAATTGCATTTGTCTCAATATTTCGGGGATTTTTTTAAACTAGACGTTCAGAAAGCTACGGTACGCGCTAAGTTTACACACTATTTCAACTCGGTAAGTCCGTGTACCGAATACGGTACGGTCAAAAGGTAAGAAAAACCGGATAATTATTTATTAAAGTGGGTTAACTATCCAAAATTAGTAATTTTTAATCAATTTGGTTAAGAACATTACAAAAACTGATTTGGACATCTGGCATCTGGAGTTATCGAAAAATTCTGTATGGGATGTGGGAATTCGGTTGTCACACAATCTAATTGGACAAACAGTATATCATGACTAAGTTGTATTGTTCAGATTAATCCCACCCGCCAAATTAACGCGGCAAACCTCCCGATACCATCCCCACCATCTGGATGCTTGGCGGTCCACCACTGTACGTTTCACTAGAAGTTTCCTTCCGCGTACGACCTCTCTGTGGAATAGTTCACCACCGGCGATTTTTCCGGACCGATGCGCCCTAGGGACTTTCAAGAAAAGAGCTTACTCCTTTCTAAATGGCCTGCAACGCACCTGCAATTCCCCTGGTGATGCATTTGTTCATGGGCGGCGGTAGTCGTTTAACATCAGGTGAATCATTTGCCCACTTTCCTATAAAAAAATTGTTCGGGGCCGTCCTACACTTCTTGCCGGTACGGGACAGCCTCAGAACCTTAGTGATGTGTTCGCTGTTTTGTGAGTTATAGAGGTATGTTGGCAGTTTCACTGTCTGATAGAACCCGATGACATCCGCAGCAGAATCAGAGTAACCGACATAACTCAACGGATCAGTGAGCTTTTTTTATAGCATAGTTGTTCATGGTCGACGGTAGTCACTTACCATCAGGTGAGCCACATGCTCGTTTGCCCCTCGAGAGAGGCCAACGTTCAGCAGTTTTTTTTTATAGAATAAGAGTGACAAACGAGTACACAGTCCATCTGATGATGAGTTGATGCTGTGACCTATAGTTATCTAAATCTATCCTTAATTAATGATTAAGAATCAAATGCAAATGCGTTGTCAGCCCTGAGGACTAAGATGGAATTTCTCATATCTAGTAAAAAGTATCTGGTTCTCTATACTCACCATACGAAACACAGCAGTATTAAGCTGCTATTTTACGCTGGTATTCTGTGAGAGCGTGGCCCTTCCCCGGTCGAGCCGACCCATTCGTGCTAAAACTATAATATAGCTGCATAATGACTCTACCACGTAAAAGAGCTGAAGTGGCAATGGGCCGGCTATATAGCTCCATGATCTTATAACTAAATGGGCATAACAAGTTGTAGAGTTCCAAGTATTAATAAAAGGTATTTAATAAGATTGTCATTTTTTTATATAAAAACCATTGGTTAGTTCATCAATCATTAATAAATTACCATGGCATATAATATGAGTTTTAGACTCTGCGGTGTTTTTTTTTTAATATTCTCCAGTGCTTGACTACTCACCTGATGGTAAGTGGTGATGTAGCCGAAGATGGTAAAGCGCACTGACTTAAATAGAATCAGGCGTTACTTTGTGGAAATCCATTTGGTGACAAACGAACCTACGTTCCACCTGATGGTAAGTGGATGCTATAGCCCATAAATCTATATTTAACCTCGATTAAGAATCAAAATGCAGAAGCGTTGTCACCCCTAAGCAGTAAAATGGAATGCCTCGTTTCCAGTAAGAAGGGTCTTCGGTTACCATACGAAACACAGCAGCATTAACTTGCTATTTCACGCTGTTATGCAGTGAGAGCGTGGCCGAGCCGACATTTGTGCCGCAGTCATAAAATAGTTATACAGTCGCTCTACCACGTATATCCTTGTACAATTCCTATAAAAACATTATTTAAACAGCTAATAGAAAGTATTTCAACCGAAATGTATACCATCCAATTATTCCCACTTAAGAACTATTTATTTCACTTATAAAGAACTATTCACTCCAGAACTAACAGTTTCGGGTTTTTGTTTCTCATCCTTATTTCTCTTCTGTTTCTTTTTCTTCTTCTTAAGAGGATTTGTTTGTCTGTTCATATCGTTATATTTTAGTAACTTCTTATACATTTTAAGCAGTTGCTTTGCATCATTTTTCATTTCTTTCGTGATTTTCCCTTCTGTAACTTCTTTCGTTTCGTCTTGAATTTCTTTTTCCTCGCGCACTGGGTCAACATACTTTGTTGAACCTTCCAAAGTGTTATATTGCTCTATGGATCCTTCTTCTAAATTAACTTCTATATTCCTTTCCACTATATTTGACCCTGTTGCCACCTTCTCATTTTTAGATTGTTCTAGCTTTCTTTTAAGTTCTTTATTCTTTTTCCTCATAGCATTAAGAATATTCGACGTAGACAAGACTTTTCTAACTTTTTTACTGACTAAATACCGATCTTTCCAAGAAACATTTTCTGTTTCACCCTCGGCCTCCTTCTGGGCTTGTAAACGGTCGTGTTCTCTAATTTCTTCTTCAGTAACAACTTCCACTCTTTCTATTTCGTCAATTTTAGCTGAAAGAGCTTCAATTTCTTCAGCTGTAGGTTCTTTAGATAATACTGTCCCTTCTACGTCGTTGCAGGAAGATTCATCGGAAAGCTCCAAGACTTCATAAACGTCATCATCAATGTAAGATTCAGCGTCTATTTCGGCACTGACATGCGGAGTGTTGGTTGTAACATCTGAATTATCAACTTTTGTATTAGATTCTTTGTAAAAATTTTCATCCTCGCCATTACGAAAATCCTCTGGCTTTTTTGATTTCTTTTCTTTCTTCGCTTTCTTCTGTTTTTTGTTCTTCTTTTTCTTGTGACTTTTTTTACTATCTGTTTCTTCATCGGAAATACAAACGATCTCAGGTTTTAAGTCAGAAGCTTCGACCTCTGAACTTTCATGATCCGATATTTCACCTTCCGACAGCTGTTTTGTGCTTTCTTTAAAATTGCTATCCACTTCTACTATCTCATCCGTGATGTTTTTTTCTTCCTCAGTATTTACTTTAGAATCCTCTGCATGAACTGCATCTACCTCCATTTTTTGTGGATTGACTTCATCTGCTTCAGATTCCCTTAGATTACTACAATCTTTTTGATTCACAATTTTCTCTGTTATGGTAGAATTTTCTAAGTCTTTAGTAACATCTTGCAAACTTGCGTCTTTGCGTAAAGGAATGTCTTCCAATGTAGTTACTTCAATCATCTTATTTGTTAGAGTGTCAGCTAAAGTTTCAATATTACTATCAATTTTATTTACTTGTGCATCAGTTGCTTGAGTCTCAGGAAAACTTAAAATATTACTATCAAGTTTATTTCCTAGTTGTGCATTAGTTATTTGAGTCTCAGGTAATATTTCAACACAAGTATCTAGTTTACTTTCTTGATGTACATTTGTATCACTGATTTCGGATATTTCGCCTACTTTATTTTGAATATTTTCATGGGAAGGCGATGTTGGTTTTCCATATTTCTTATCATTTTTAACAACCTCTTTGGATTTTGAATTAGTACCGTCTTCTTTAGGCACAGTTTTTAAGACTTCTACATTTTTATCTTTGGGTGCACATTTAACACTCTCTACTTCTTCTTCACTACTATCGGAGCTGCTTTCCGAGTCTTCTGTAGAAGAACTTGATACATTGTCATAATTCTTCCTATCTAAATCTTCTAATAGATCCATCTTCTCTGAATCCGACAGTTCTAATGTTATTTCGTCGTGATCACTTCCTTCTTTGTTTTTACCCTTCTCTTTTTCTTTCTTCTTTTGTTTCTTCTTAGGTTTCTCTTTTACTGCACAAATCTTCTCTGACAATTGTGATTTATCAGTGACAGTTTCAGAGACAACTAATCTATGTACTTTGTCAGTCTTATTAGATTTAGAATTGTCGCTGTTCTTGTTGCTTACTTTTTCATCAATCTTATTAGTCGATTGTGTTGCATTTGTTTTATCTACTACAGAAGTTCCACTACTAGCGTTTGAAACTGAAGCAGACGGTTTATTTCTGTTTAGTTTAATTTTACGTGTAGTTTTAGTTTGAGGGACAGTGATGATAAGATCGTTTATCTTTTTTGTAACTGTTTGTGTTTCTCTGGTAGAAGCTTCAGCCGAATTTTGTAACACTTGTGCCATTTCTGAAAAGAAGTACTTATATATTAAATACCACAGAGTAAATGCAGCATATTGTAGTGATTAAATACCAACTCAAATTAAATAATGTGGTATATATTTTTTTAAAGAAAAGGATATTAAATACATTATGCAATACAACTTAGTCAGTTATTAATTAAACGCGAGCAGAGCCGCGGGTAAAAGCTAGTTAATGATAAAAGTGACAACATATTGAAAATCATCCATCCATGTTCTATTTACCTTTCTGCAAGACTTCGATGTTTGGCTTCTCATCCTCGCTACTGATCTCAACAACTTCGGGTGGCTCTTCTTTAATCTCCACTTCATCATCAGACGTGTGATGAGCTGCTGACGCTGAAGCGGACTCTGTTACATCTGCTAAACACAAAATCATCAAGATAATATACAACTAAACGGTAATGAAATTTTTTTTTAAAGTCCTGCCGGTTTATTTCGGTTTCGTTTGGTTTTTCTTCCCAGACATTTTTTAGAAATTAACAGAATTTTTAAAACTGAAATGATTTTCAATAAGTATTTTTGTTCTGAGTGCCGAATATATGTGTCGTTTGTTTTGTACCAAATAACTACTGTCGTATTCGCAAGCATAACTTTTTTGCCGTCCCATGGGCACGCACAGTTGCGCGCGCCAACCCACCCGTTAGTCGTGTATTCACCGCACTTAATACTCTCCTGGACACAAATCCTGAGCGTGGATGAATGTACGGTAATATTGTCAGAATGCCAGAAGTTTTGTGAGCGGAAATAATGAATATGTTATCTTTAATGTAATCACCTTAAAGATAACATATTCATTATTTCCCGCGTAAAAGAACATATAGCTGATGTGAAGCATCAACGTTCCGGGAAGTCTTCAGTTTGCGATCATATCCTAGACGGCCCCAACCATTACATCAGATTTGATAGACCACAAATCCTCGCGAAAGAACACCGATTCCTACCTAGGATGATACGCGAGGCTATTGAAATCAAAAAACATCCTAATTTCAATAGAGAAGATGGTTGGGTGCTGCCATCTGCTTGGGATCCCGTAATTAACAAAATTAAACCTAAACCCAAGCATACCACTGCAAGACCTCAGGACATAGTCAGTTCATTTTGCATAGATCGGACCATAAACAATAATTTAAAAAGCTGAAGGTACTCCGGGTTTAAAAATGACATCGGGACGTTAGTCATCTCCGTCCCCCGTGACCATGGGTGCTGGAAAGCGCCCGAAACGTCGGGAATTAAAAATAACAGTAATTAAAAGTAAAATAAACGCGATAAAATCCGTAAAAGTAGTTTTAATCAATGGTGATCGTTATATTTATATATCGTTATATTTATATTTATATATACGATATATAAACCGTTATATATTGCTTTAAATAAAGTAAAAATAAATAAATAAATTATAATCTATATAATGTAAAAATTATATTCTGAAGACTAAATTCTATAATATCATGATGGTTTGACTCTTTTCTGCCTAGGAGTCCATCTGTGTAGATATCATCCTCATACCTATTAGAATTAAATATTATATGTATATATATATATATATATATATATATATATATATATATGTATGTATATATATGTATATATATATATATATATATATATATATATATATATATATATATATATATATATTATTTGAACAAAAGTGTTTGCACTGCTGTGTGTCAGTCTGAAGGGTATAAAAGGCCAGTATAATTACATTCTGTAAGGCATTCATTTGTAATTCCTTGTTTTAACTTTCATTTCTTTAATTAATCATTACGATCTTTTTTTATAATACGTTGTCGAGTCATGCTGCAGTTATTTTAGTAGTATAGTTGTAGCACGAATGGGTCGGCTCCAGGGCGACCAGGGAGGGACCACGCTCACACAGAATACGAGCGTAAAATAGTAGCATAATGCTGCTGTATTTCGTATTGTAAGCGTAGAGAACCGGAGATCCTTTTTACTGGAAACGAGGCATTCCATCTTAATCCTCAGGTGTGACAACGCATCTGCATTTTGACTTGTAATCGAGGATAGATGTAGATGTCTATGGGCCACAGCAACCACTTACCATCAGGTAGACTGTGTGCTCGTTTGTCACGCTATCCTATAAAGAAAAAAGATATATCAAAGTCCACTGCTGAACATAGGCCTACCCAAAGATTTCATCATAAGGGGGATACTTGCCATAGATGCCATACTTCATAACAACCACGGCAAATATCCGCTATATATAAAAATGACATTCAAAAAGCTTTCTTTTATTTTTTTTATAGAATAAGAGTGACAAACGAGTACACAGTCCATCTGATGGTGAGTGGATGCTGTGACCCATAGTTATCTAAATCTATCCTCGATTAAGAATCAAAATGCAAATGCATTGTCAGCCCTGAGGACTAAGAGGGAATTTCTCATATCCAGTAAAAAGTATCTGGTTCTCTATACTCACCATATGAAACACAGCAGCATTAAGCTGCTATTTTACGCTGGTATTCCGTGAGAGCGTTGCCCTTCCCCGGTCGAGCTGACCCATTCGTGCTAAAACTATAATATAGCTGCATAATGACTCTACCACGTAAAAGAGCTGAAGTGGCAATGGGCCGGCTATATAGCTCCATGCCCTTATAACTGAATGGGCATAACAAGTTGTAGAGTTCCAAGTATTAATAAAAGGTATTTAATAAGATTGTCATTTTTTTATATAAAAACCATTGGTTAGTTCATCAATCATTAATAAATTACCATGGCATATAATATGAGTTTTAGACTCTGCGGTGTTTTTTTTTAATATTCTCCAGTGCTTGACTACTCACCTGATGGTAAGTGGTGATGTAGCCGAAGATGGTAAAGCGCACTGACTTAAATAGAATCAGGCGTTACTTTGTGGAAATCCATTATAATAAAAATATAAATTATTTCGCAACCTTCCGCTAACTAAATACAATGATGTCTTACCTGGATTGAAGAGCACCTCCCGCCCTCCCTCAATTGCATGCACTAACTCCATCACCACTATAAATAAAAATGGTAAATGGATGCTGTGGCCCATGGACATCTACATTTATCCTTGATTAAGAATCAAAATGGAGATGCGTTGTCACCTAGACTAAGATGGAATGCCTCGTTTCCAGTAAAAAAAAGTCTTCAGATCTCTACACTCACCATACGAAAACAGCAGCACTAAGCTACTATTTTACGCAAGTATTCTATGAGAGCGTGGTCCTTCCCCGGTCGAGCCAACCCATTCGTGCTACAACCATAATATACCTGCAGCGTGGCTCTACCAGTAATCTATATAAATCTTGTAATCTATATTGAATAAAAATGATTCTATTCTATTCTGTGGACTTTCATAGGATGTAGCAGTAGTGGTAAAGGAGTGATAGGTACCCTATATCCCATTCTTCTTTTACGACAAGCTAGGCAAGTGACGCAGTTGGCACATTTTTACAAAAACGTCCCATGTTTATGTAAAAATGTGTACTGTTAGCTCCAGATCAACATAGGACATCCAGAGGATGATAAAGGTTGAGAAGAAGAGCATACATAATCCAGATGAAATCTTACCAGCAGCTTGCTCTTGTTGTAGTTGAGCTCGTATAGCCCTAGCGCGAGCTTGCAACTCAAGTAGTTCCAGAACCGTCAGACCGGCTCGAGAGGCTTTGGATCTGTCCTCGTTGTTCTCTGACGCATCGGACGATGACTTCCGTCGGTGTTTGGACTTGGATTTCGAGCGGCGATGGCGGTGTTTGTGCTGGTGGTAAATATAATGCAATAGCTTTCTTACAACGTTTTTATAGCCTTTATATCGTATATTACCTTATTTTATATTCCCAATATTTCGAACACTTTACAGCACCCATGGTCGCAGGGGGGACTTGTTCAAAATCTCAATGTCATAGTTAAACATGGCTACCGCAAGATAAAATTTTCCCTACCTAAAAAACTTCCCCATGAGCTTAGGAACTTGAAATTTATTTTGAACATAGCTCAGAATTGGATAACAATGTAAGGATATCGAAAAGTGGTATATTAAAAACAAAATTTCTTGTTCAAGTGAAGTACCAATTGAGAATACAGAGATACTGTGGTTCATCCACCTGCATCATCCATTTAATCATTATACATACATACATACATACATAAACACACTGTCACCCAGAGGGGTAGGCAGAGACTACAGACTTCCATTTAGCACGATCCTGACATACCTCTCTCGCCTCTTCCACATCCATATACCTACGCATACATGCTCATCGGTTAAGGGTACTCTTAATTTGGCCCATTTTAATATATCGCCAATTTGGTCGACATATATATATATTATTTACCTTCTTTTTCTTGCTACTACTTTCACTTAAAATCTCCTCGTCCGAGGAAATGCTGTCCAGTGATATGGTCTCCAACTTCTCTGGAGAAGGGGATCTGCTCGACGATTCCGTATCAGATGGGGGTTCGGCACCGTCAAGTATTGCACACAGACGTTTGGAACTTATGCCCAGAAGCTGAAAGATTAAAGTTAGATATAATATATTTTCTTTTTTACTTTACAACTTTCTTACTTTTACGACTTTATAACTAAAAAGTGGTTTCCCAATCGAAATTTTTTGTTTTACACTTCATCAAGATGAAATGCATCGTTTCCAGTAAAAATGGGTTTCCGGTTTTCTATACTCACCATACGAAACATAACATCATTGTGCTGCTATTTGATGCTGTTATTCTGTGAGAGCGTGGTCCTTGCCCGGTCGAGCCGACCCATTTATGCTGCAATTATAACATAGATACAGCATGGCTTTACCATGTATAAGTATATAACGAAAAAGATAGCATATTTCAGTCTCTTATGATAGCACTACTATATGTCTTGCACCTTTAACACTTCTCCCCATATCTATTTTATATAAAAGAACACTGCATATTCATTCAATATGCAGTATTCATTCAATCATCAAAAGTCATCAAAAAATTCATCAAAAGTTAGGAAAAAAAAGGTATGTCAGCCACTTTCCAATACTTTGCACAACATAATTGTAAATTTTAGGTAAAAATGGTCACTTGAGTGTTACGTAAAGTTTAGGGAGAGGGAGGGGGGGGGGTTTACAGAATACGTTATAGTGCATTACATGGGGGGAGGGAGGGTCAAAAATCTTTGAAAATTGCTTTAAGTAATACTTGAGCACCCCCTAATTGTGAACAATCAGGTACTGTTCTGAATGTTTAGTAGTAAAATTGTGTCTTCAATATTTTTTTATTTAATAGTAGAAAAGCATAGTTCAACTCTCTCATAACTTGCCGGAATTTGAGTTTGGGTGCAAAGACTACTACATATACTATGATGGGCTCTACACCTATAAGAGCACTAGGTTAGTCAATTCCTTAACTCATTTAGTTGTTTGCAAAGAGGTAGGAAGACTAATTCTTTCTTTTGACCGCAAACATTGTTTAAGAAATTCTAACACTGATTTCTTATGTGACTAAGAAAGCACAGTCATTATTTTTATTTATTTCAGATAAAAATGTTTTGCTTTATTTTATAATCGCCTAAAAAATGTAATGGTTGTAAATGAAAATACAACTGTATGGCATATTTATCATGTCAACTACATGCCCACATGATCGACAGTTGTAACACAGTTTTTCTTCCACAGGTATAATACATGTATACTATGTGTAGAAGGAGCCATGGTAGCTCAGATGGTTAACACTCGCTGTAAATATAACAGAACGCAAGTAACCCGGGTTTGATCCCTGCCAGCACCAATGAAATTGTTAATTGCAATTTTAAGTGCTGATTTACCACGTGCTCGGCGGTGAAGGATAACATCGTGAGGAAACCTGCATGTCTGAGGAATATAGCAAAAAAATATTTCAAAATCATGTGAAGTTCGCCAACACGCATTGGGACACTTCCTTGCCCTAAAACTCTCTCAGAAATGAGGGGAGGCGTGTGGCCAGCAGTGGGGAGTATATAGGCTGTAACTTTATTTTACTTACTTTATCTATGTGTAGAAGTCTTTATTTGGGTGTCTTATTAACAGAATTATTAAAATTTAGTTTATTAAAGCCTCCTCTCTACTAAAGCCTGACTTCTGAGAGGATTATCAGGGCAAGGAAGTGTCTTCACATGTCTTCCATATATTTTTAATTTCTCAGAAATGCTAGCTTCCTCACAATAACATATGTGTTTAGGACAAATATCAGTAAAACAAATAATTTCTGGGTCCAAACCTTTCCATGGATTCCATTTCCAGGAATAAAACTACAGAGAACATCAATAAGTTTTCATTCCAAGGAATATGCTTCCCAGAAACAGAGGCTGTTGCTAAAGATAAAATATCTTCATTCATAATAATTACAGTCTGTAATTGACACTAGGTATCACTCACTTAGTGGTGTATCAACCCAAACGGATTTCTGTGCAAAAATCTTATTTTACATACCTCTTCCATACACAACTCTTGTAAATCGTTTATGGAAATATATTGCACACATCGTGGAGCCATCGCTTTTAGCTCCTTAGCTTTTAGTACAGAGAAAACTTGGTGCATTAATTCCACTCTGTCATGTATGTAGTAAGTTAAGTCAAGTTCTTCTTTATCACGAATAGAGGTAGAGGTTTCAGGCTGCTCTTCTTTCACTTTATGTCTTTTAACTCGTCTCATATTGGTTATTGAATATTTTTAATTAAGTACTTAGCGAAAAAAAAGTTTCAACGAAACAAAACAACTTATAATAAAATTATTATGTTGAAATAAAAATTGTTTAGTGTTTCGTATAAAAATGTAAGCATTTGAATTTCTTTTTAATTTGGTAGGATAATACTCTAAAAATCCCGTCACTTTTGACGTTTAGAAAAGTGTTCAGAATTGTGGTTCAGATCTGAACAGATTCAGAATGATCCATTTTTTTGAAGTTTTGAAATAGGTAGCATATTTAACCTGTCTGGAATTCCTTTTCACTTATTTTTTATTGACAAATTTGACATTAAAATATCAGTAAGGAAAATTATTGTACATAGGTAGTTAGCCTAGGTCATGAGAAATTGTAATGTATATTAAATAAGAAACTTAAAAAAAAACCGTCGAAATGCAAATTGAGGAGTTTTTGAGCGGATGCCTGGATCGAGTTATTCAAGTAACGTTCAAATCGCTCTTGTCGCATTTTTGTCCAACAGTATTAACATTTTTGCCACCATCACAAAATTTTAGTAAAACGTTAATTCCAAAGTTTGGAGTTAAGAGTACATATTATTTATTTAAATCGACGCCAAATGTATCATTTTAATTTTCGCGCGATTGAAATAAATAATGGCGATAGTAAAATTGTATGAAAGTGAGCAATTTCTTGTGGTGAATAAACCTTACGATATGTTTATTAATTCAGATGACGAAAAGGAAAAGGTAAATTTCCTATTTGTTTTGTATTTTCTATTTTATTTACTAATTTTTAAGGTTATTTTATTTATTTTTATTACCAGAGATAAATAAATATGTACCTACATAGCAATAGCAAGTCCGTAGACAGGTAGACAGAGAAGTTTATCACAACCACAGACTCGTAGCTGGTAGACATTTTTTTATTAAGATTTTTAGCTTGGATGTATGTCTTTTAACCATGTCTTCATTTCATTCGGGATCTTCGTTTTTATAATTATTTTTTTCCCACAACATGCTGATGCGTCACATTACGAAGTTTTTGGCAGATTCTGACGACAGCTCAACCCTAAGCGTCTAAGCGATGAAAATAACTTGATGTTTATATCAACATCGAAGCACTTGTTTCGTCATTTTCTCTAATAGTTCACATGCGCCAACACTTAATACACAAAATTGCATCATTTTTATATATCAAAATACACTTCAACTATTATTTAAACAATAAAACAGGAGCAACAATCCATCTGCGATCAATTTTCAGCCAAAACTCCGACTCATAGACAAAAGTATTCTGTCCACAGAGAAGACATCAGGCATCATTTACTTAGATCATTCAATCCAAATGAATTGGGTTGAATGGTCTAAGATTATTTACCACCTTATAATATAACCACCTCATAAAAAAGCAGTAGTATAAGAAGAAGAAGTGATTAATTTAATCAAGAGAATTGATCATTTTGTCACGGCTCATAAATCTTACTGTTTAAAAATAAATTTGGCACTATGCAACACACCTCTCTCGTCTTCTTTACATCCATATCCATATACGCATGCATGCTCGTCCATTAAGGGTACTCTGGTCTCTAAACTTTCTCTTAAACATAATTTCTTGAACTTCAACATATCGCCAATGTGGTTGATAATCTACCTAGTTTATTTTCACGATGCCCTAGATTATTATGATTACCTACTAATAAATAATCTAGGACATCGTGAAAATAAAACATCATTAAATTAATAAATAAATTAATGTAATATTAGCATAAACAAATAAATATAAGAAAAAAGAAGAAGTCATCAAGCTCCCAACGCTGGTACAGGATAGCTACGCCTTTCCAAATCGTGTTATGAGAATTTTTACACCGTCTCTACTAGATATTTTTACACCGTCATCGCGGCAAATGATTATTGAAACGTGGTCTGAACTCAGATCAGATTTGTAAATCTTGTTATTTTAGAAATCTTTGTAACTTGTTGCGTTTAATTGTAAATCTGATATCGCGCTATTTTGTTATAGAACACAGTGACATGTCACATAGCCTTGCACGATTCTCATCGCGCGAATTCGGCCAACCCACTACACTTCGTGCAACGTCTAGACTACGCGACCAGTGGCATCCTCTGCATAGCTTTGACCAAAACCGCAGCGGCTAGTGCTGGTAAATTGTTCGAGAAGAGACTGACCAAGAAATATTACCTTGCAATAGTAAGAGGTCACATAGATGTGGAGATGTGTGATATACAGTATCCGATTGGTAAGTCCTATAAATGTAAAAGATTCCATGCTTAGGCCTACGGGATTTTCGCGTCAACAAATATGTTCCATTACAGCTTATGAACGTATGACACCACATAGATTGCCTTACATTGGCCGTGTAATGACGGTGTAAGAATATCCACTTCCTTATATCGTCCCGTGGGTGTCGTAAGATTTGGTAAACTATTCACTAATCTGTGGTAAGATGCCGACGGAGGGAGTCTGAAGCAGGGAGTAGGCAGCCGCTTTTTCCTGATAACAATTAAATATGAAAAAAATACAGGTGGTGCAGGTTACGGCGAACGGAGGCTGCTCTCCCTCCGCGCCTACGGCTTTACAAAATACTCTAGGGGTAAGACAGAAAAGACTATGTGAAGTAGGGGCGTGCTGATTCGGTTTTAAAACAGATTTGACCAGTCTTATCTATAAAGTCAGGTTGCCCCAAACTCTGCTGTGATAGTGGTAAATGAAACAATGTAATGTGAATTGTTATAATTTTGTTTCCTGAAAACCCTCTTGACTGCTCTCCACTGCGACTCAATTTGTTGTATATGAGTCCCGTTTTCAGCCACAAATGGATTGTCTGGATCCGAGTGATTAACTTTTTTATAGGTGTATCCGTGTGAAAAATTATTGATTGTGTTTCGTTACATGCAATATTTAGTGATTTTTTTATATCGTAAATAATTCAAAAGACGTTTTCGAAATCCAAAAACACTGTAAAAAGTTCAAGTTAAATCCTGATAACCTAAATTAATTAAAACATTAAAACATCTACTACTACTAATGGACGTGTACTTCATAATAGTAGACCAAATTGAATATTCGCGTTTCGTTATGAGCAATTTTTAGAGAAATTTATGTATATCGTAATTAATTCAAAACGAATTTCCGACATCTAAAAACACTATAATGGGTTCAATTCTTACAAGCCTCCTAAACTGAAAACATTTTTAAAATCAAGTACCGGACGTCTATAGTCAACCCAACTGTTAGTTACGCATCTCTAGTAGATCGTAGTCTTTGTGAGGATTTCGTTATAGCGCTCATGACAAATCGTTATTTGGTACTTTCGTACCTTTTCTTTTTTACCATTTTAGTACGAAACGAGATGAGGTATCTGATTTTCTTATGCCATTAATCCATTGCAACATCGTATAATCATAACCCACAGGGAAAAATTAAGTAAAGCTCTTTTCTGCCTTGAAATTCTTCTGGGTAAATTCCTTCCTTGCAATTTCTGCCAACTTCAAAGCCATTATCGTTACCATTACAGCTTATCGAAGGCCCACTACTGAACATAGGTTTCCCCATAAAGTGTTGAGATTTAATTTTTTTGCCACATCGTATAATCATAACCCACAGGGAAAAATTAAGTAAAGCTCTTTTCTGCCTTGAAATTCTTCTGGGTAAATTCCTTCCTTGCAATTTCTGCCAACTTCAAAGCCATTATCGTTACCATTACAGCTTATCGAAGGCCCACTACTGAACATAGGTTTCCCCATAAAGTGTTGAGATTTAATTTTTTTTTGTAGAAGAGGGGGCAAACGAGCATGCGGCTCACCTGATGTTAAGTGACTACTGCCGCCCATGATCAACCGCAACACCAGGGGAATTGCAGGTGCGTTGCCGGCCCCTTAGAAAGGAATAAGCTCTTTTTTTGAAGGTCCCCAGGTCGTATCGGTCCGGAAAAATCGCCGGTGGTAAACTATTCCACAGAGAGGTTGTACGCGGAAGAAAACTCCTTTTGAAACGTATAGTGGTGGACCGCCAAGCATCCAGATGGTGTGGATAGTATCGAGACGTTTGCCGCGTAGTGCGTTCACGAAATTTGACGGCTGGGATTAATCCGAACAATTTCTCAGAGCACTCTCCATGATATATGCGAAAGAAAATGCAAAGAGATGCAACATCTCTTCGCAGTGCCAGTGAATCGAGCCGATCGGAAAGCATTCGGTCGTCGACGATTCGAGCCGCTCTGCGCTGGATGCGGTCAAGTGGAAGGAGCTGGTACTGAGGAGCCTCAGCCCAGAGATGGGAACAGTATTCCATGTGCGGCCGAATCTGCGCCTTGTAAAGTTACAGGCGGTGTGCCGGCATGAAGTACTATCCCGCTCTGCTGAGCACGCCAAGCTTTTTAGAGGCCAATTTGGCCTTCTCTTCCAAGTAACCACGAAACTGCAGGTCACTCGATATGTTGACGCCGAGGATTCTGATACTGGCTAAGGCAACAAGGGGAGTGCCTTGAAACTGAGGAGATACGACAAAGGGGTTCTTTTCAGCGGTTAACGAGCAAACTTGTGTCTTCTGGGGGTTAAACTGGCCTAGATTTAGTCGCCCCCAATCCGAGACTCTGTTCAGCAAATACTCGACTTCAGACACAAGTTTGTCCCGGCACTCGGAGACGTTTTCCCGAGAAATATTGGCTTGGCCGGTGTAAAGAGCATCACCAGTGCTGTCATCTGCATAGCAAAGAATGTTACGGGTATGCAACATATCATTGATATGCAGAAGAAACAGCGTTGGCGATAGCACGCAGCCTTGTGTTGCCTTTGAACACCGGCATTAATAGGCTTGCGATCGGAGCTTGCACCGTCTACAACAACCTTGATGCTCCGATCTGCAAGGAAGCTGGTGATCCAATCGCACAATTTCTCGGGAAGCCCATAGGAAGGGAGCTTCGAAAGAACCGCTTTGTGCCAAACCCGATCGAAGGCCTTCGCAATGTCCAAACTGACGGCCAATGCCTCCCCCTTGGACTCTACTGCCTCCGCCCATCTGTAAGTTAGGTAGACTAGAAGATCACCAGCTGACCGACCATGGCGAAAACCGTATTGGCGGTCACTAATCAGCTGGTAATCCTCAAGGTACCACATGAGCTGGCAGTTTAAAATGGACTCCAATGTTTTGGAGAACAAGGAGGTGATGGTGATAGGCCGGTAGTTGGACGGGTCTGAGCGGTCGCCTTTTTTAGGGATCGGGTGGACGAAAGCCGTCTTCCATGATTTTGGGACTACGCCTAGGGAGTAGGAGTACCGGAAAAGACGCGTTAAAACCGGTGCCAACTCTGGAGCACACGTCCTCAGCACAATTGGGGGGATTCCGTCAGGCCCACTCGACTTGTGGATGTCCAGGGAGAGGAGTGCTTTGCGAACCGAGCGCTTTGTGAACTGCACTTCCGGCATGGAACACTCACACCGCGTTACCATTACAGCAGCAGCGTACTCCCCCCGTCATCGAGAGTCGATTTGGACGCAAATAAAGAGCTTAGAAGATCGGCTTTCACCTTTGCGGCATGGGCCAGTGAGTCATCGTCTCTGTACAGAGATGGAAGATATGACTGAAAGAAGTTCCTTTGGACAGCCTTGACGAGAGTCCAGAATGCATGGATTCTAAAGGAAGGCGAACTAGCTTCTCGCCAATTCTCTCGATGTGCTCAGACCTTGTCTTGGCAATGAGTCTTTCGAAGGACCTGGAGGCAGAATTATACTTCTTTTTTAGAGCGCTAGTGTTTACATCCCGGGACGCTGATGCGTCAGCCCAGGCTTGGTAGCACTCCTGCTTATAGCATGATGCTATTTTACAGGAGCGACCAAACCATGGCTGAGATTTGCCTCCAATGGGCACCACAGAGGAAGGAATAAAAAGTTCCATACCCTGAAGTACCACATCAGCAACAGAATCGGCAACAACGTTGGGATCGTCCGGCGAGAAGCAAACCCGCCCCCAAGGGTAGGATGCAAAGAAAGACCGCATCCCATCCCAATCAGCTGACCTATAGTGCCAAACACGACGGCAGCCTGCAGAATGCAACTGCGATTTCAGCGTGTGACAATGGTCCGAGGAGCCTAATGGGGCGTCGACGGAAATCTGATATCCGTCCGGGTGAGAGGTCAGCAGAAGGTCCAACAGGGAAAGTGCATGATCCTCCACATCTGGAATCCGCGTAGGAAAAGTAACCAGTTGTGTCAGACCATATGCCAAGGCAAAATCATGAACAGATCTCCCCGCATGATCGGTTAAACGTGAACCAAGCCATTCGGCGTGATGGGCGTTAAAGTCGCCGAGGATCACGATCTCTGCGGAGGGGATCTGCTGTAGCAACGAATCTGTAGCCATTTGGACGTGGTTGAAGAGTGGGTCTGTTTCGGCATTACCGCTATGGGACCTATAGAAGCGCCGACCCGCGGATGGTCGTCGTTGTCTACGTGTAGCTAAAGGATGGACAGGTCCGAACCTTCAAGTCTGCTTAGGCGTCAAGAGCAGATGCCTCTCTGACGTAAACGCAAACTCCAGCCCGAGGCACAAAGTAGTGTTCCAGTTTGTACCCCGGGTAAGAGAGATACGAGACATCAGGCGGAGAGGACACCTGCGTCTCGGTCAGAAAGAGCAGAGCCGGCCTCGCCGTCTCGATGGTAGTGGACGGCGTTTAGGTCAGAGTGAAGTCCCCTGATATTGCAGAAATTCACGGATAGCGTGGCAGGGGTCGCCTTGGTCTTGTTGCTCCGTTTGCCCCGAGCATTTGTAGTCTTGAGCGGAAGTTGCAAATGCTTGGTGGCTGGCTTAATCATCATCATTACACAACACCCTTCACAAATCCACTGCTGAACATAGGCCATCCACAAGGAATACCACAAAGCACGGTCCTGAGCCACCTGCATCCATTGACTTCCTGCATGTCTTACCAGGTCGTCACTCCATCTAGTTGGGGGTTGCCCTACACTACACTTATCGGTACGAGCCTACCACTCGAGAACCTTTTTACCCCGTCGGTCGTCGGTTCTTCGAGCTATATGGCCGGCACATTGCCACTTCAGCTTACTAATCCGTTGGGCTATGTCAATCTGTTTCTACTACGGATATCCTCATTTCTAAGTTTATCACGCAGAGAAACCCCGAACATAGCCCTCTTCATAGCTCACTGAGCGACCTTTAGCGTCGTCATACGTCCAGCAGTGAACATGTCACTGGTGGGCCGCTTGGCAACCAGTAGTTTGAGCCAGTAGCTTTGTTTGAATTCAGTTCTCGGTGTGCTTGCGGCTGCGTAAATGCTTTAGCTTAGTAGTAATTGAGGTTGTAAGATCTTAAATCTCAAGAAGGATGTGAAATCCTGACCAGATCTTACAATCTCAGTTTCAGCGGTCATGTATTTCAAAAATAAAATCAGATAGAAAAATTGCACTTGTGTTTTACTCTTTAATGTCATGAAAATAAATTGTTCACAACATACAGGTGTCGACCAAACGTCGTCAGAGACTAGTCACAAGATGATTGCGTTAACGGAAACCACGGAGGCTGTGTGTGGTCTCCCGAGAGCGGCTCATACGCGTTTGCTCGCACTCGAAACTGGATACTACGAGGGTAATCCAGTTTCAGTCGTGCTTTTGAAGCCTGTCACGGGTAAGATTTGGTGTCAGTTCGCTTTAAATGTACGCTTTGATAGTCTTTGTATATTAAGATTTGATTCTTTCTGGAAATACACGAAATAGTTGCTTCATTTTTATATAAACCTAAAATGTTTCTATGTTGATGTATTTTTAAACGTGGTAGAGCCATGCTGCGGCTATATTATAGTTGTAGCACGAATAGGTCGGCTCGACCGGGGCAGGACCCAATCTACAGAATACCAGCGTAAAATATCAGCTCAATGTTACTGTGTAGAGAACCGCAAACTAATTTAACTGGAAACGAAGAATTCCACCTTAGTCCTCAGGAGTGACGGCACATCTGTATTTTGATTATTAATAGAGGATAGATGTACATGTCTGTGAGCCACAGCAACCCCTTACCATCAGGTATAATACTAAATCTAAATAAAAGCAAAATACTAAACGTTAAATCTAATTCAATAATGTGCGTTTTATATTATAGAAAAATATTTTAAAGTTATCCCTTAGAAAAACGAGAACTCGAACGTTAAAGTTTTTTCTTGGCATTGAAATTATATCTTTTTATCTCGAATAATACAATGTCCATTCCATAGATTACTGTATATATACTAGGTCCATTCGATTAAGAATTTAATTGAGTATTTAATGTAATTTTTTTTCCTGAGCATATAGGTACTGTTTCCAGAAGTATCAATTCTAGATCGTCAAAATCGAGTCTAATATACGATAATATATTCCTCACCCTGTCCTTAAACAACGATATTAAATTATAATGACTGTCCTTCAATAGTAGATAGGTAAGAGGAAAGAGGTTTTATTAAACTAATATAATTATTTTAGCAATATTGATATTTTTACTGCCTCTCATTTGTGCTTTAAAAATATTATATTTACAATAATTTACAAGTATTACTAATTTAATATTTGATTTGTGCAAGATTCTTTTATACTTTTTAATAGTTGTTTTTTGTGATAGTGACTTTTTCTCTTCAACTCGTTACTCGTTTATACTTGTATGTGATATACGGTGTTGAATGTACATATATACTATACTCGTTTTTGATAATACTTTTATAAGTGCGTTGGAAATTAGGTTTATATATCTTAATAAATAGAATAAAAAAATAAATTAAAAAAACCAGTACGTCTTGTCAAGATTGGCATCACCATTTACCATTAGGTCGGATAGTAGAAAAGCACTAACGTATAATTCTATTTTATCAACCCGTTACATCCCTCCTGGACACAGACACCCTCATTTGAAGGCGTATTTACCATATTTGAAACACTTATATATAGATTAAGGTTGACAAACGAGCACACAGTCCACGTGATGGTAAATGGATGCTGTGGCCCACAGACATCTACATCTATCCTTTATTAAAAATCAAAAAGCAGATGCGTTGCCACCTCTGAGTACTAAGATTGAATGCCTCGTTTCCAGAAAAAGCGTCTACGGCTCTCTACACTTACCATTCGAAACACAGCATTAAGCTGATGTTTTACGCTAGTATTATGTGAGAGTGTGATCCTCCTCAAACGAGCCGACCCATTCGTGCTATCACCACAATATACCTGCAGCATGTCTCTACCACATTAAGACATTACCTTAGTAATAAGAAGCCTGTTAGGTTTTTCTAGTATTCCCCATAGGCGTCTCTTCGACATCAACGAGATGAAATGGGCTAATGGCTCTTACAGCATCACCACTTGGCAGATAAACAACTATTGAAAAAAAATATACGTTCATGTTCTTTTATTAATTTCACAACATGAAGGGAGGCGGCATCAGCTAAGGGTTCACTGTTCAACTATTGGCCACACAGTACTCGGTGACTACACATACAGTGAACGACAAGACACCGCTCCACACAGGATGTTTCTTCATGCCACTAGGTAAGAATTCAATAAATTAATGAATGAAATTTACTGTATTGAATACAGATAAATAAAAAAGTGCAATTGGCAACCAAATCGCTTACAAGCGATCTCTCCCAGCTAACCAAGTTGCAGAGGATATAATGAGCTGTGAGAAAGTGTAAGGGTAAGTCCACACGGTGTGTTGCGTCAGCGTTGCGTTGACGTAGCGTTGTCACTGCGTGGTTTTACATACTAATAACCATAGTGTACACACATCACTCAGTGCGCTGCGTTGACGTAATGCGCACACGACTGACTGAAAGCCCCCGAGATGAAAGGGAAGGGGTGTACTGCTTTCGATGCCGGAGCGACAGCGCTCAGTTGTTTGCGCGTTGATAGTATGCAAGCTAATTTCGGTTTTTCTTTGAGTTTAATATGTAGAGTAAAATGAGTACCATTGAAGAAACTGATATAGATTACTTGCGATGACGCAGCGCCAGTGAGACCGAAAATGCGTCAAAATATTTGCGCTGCGACGACGCTACGCAACGCAACGCTCCGTGTGGGCTCATTCTAAAGGTGTACGCAAGTTATTTTAAAATACACACAACCTACATATACTTATATATTTAATAAATACGTGCATAATTTAATAAATATATACATTGCAGTTACAAAAATATAAATATACAAAAGCAAAAATAAACAAGTAAGTAAAATAAAGGCTATAACGCAATAAAAAAAATAGGTAGCAACTTTAATTTGACGCGAGTTTCAGGGAGATATAAAGGAATAGAAATAGAAATAGAAATAGAAATGGAAATAGAAACTTTTTTATTCAATGTAGATTATAAAAATACTTATTGAAAGTCACTTTTTAATAATTTACCACTAATGATATAGAATGATAAATTAATAGCCAAGTGTCTGGTGTCTGACGACTGCCTTGATTCTTGATGACTGCTTAAGAAATCAAGATTTAGATATGAACCCATAGTCCCTCCGATGATATGTAACCGCTACAGCCCATTCACCTATTGACTGTGACAAACAACGAAGACAGCCGTCCTATCATCTCTAAAAATTGGTATGGAATTCCTCATAACCTGTGTTGGATATTGCTTTAATTTTATTTAATTTAGAAGAGACGTAATAAGTGGATGATAGAATAGATGGGTGCCGTAAATTTCATAATACTCGAGCAACCTGATTTCGATCCTCCACGAAATTAATGACATTTTCAATTGCAATTTTAACTGTTGAATTACCACTTCGTCAGCGGTGATGGAAAACATCATAAGGGAACCCGCATGTTTGAGGACATGTGAAAACTGCCAACAAACACTGGAGCAAATTATTCATACAATTCGTTATTGGGACGTATTTAGGGTTTAGGCTGTGACTTTATGCTTTATTTGACTGGGTCTAATCTTGTTGACTATTACCAAGGCCTTTTAGTAGCTACTTTAATACGTATGAAAGTCATGTTCAATACAAATCATGTTCTTTTTTTATTTAAAAAACTTTACCCCCACACTATGGTTTTCTCCTGTATCGTGGAGGCCGTGTACAAACGTAAGTTGCACCAGGACTTACAAATACTTGTTCCATGCGGGATTCGAACCCGTGGAACCGTCGAACGCTTGAGATAATGTTTTACGTGGTACAGACCTGCTGAAGCTGTATTACGGCTGCAGCACGAGTGGGGCACGTCCAGGGAATATACACGCTGTATCAATAATAATGTCCTCCAGACCGAATTTCGGTCACGGCGTACTGCCTCAACGGAGGCTAGCCATCGGCGCAGGACAGGATTATAGTGCCCAAGTGTATGCGCAAGCACAGTTGCACTCTCTATTCCGTCACTTTCATAATCCGATGGGACGGTAAACCGACACGACCGGAGAGAGATCAGGCGTAGGACCACGCTTTACGTGCTTTCCGATGCACGGGGGTGAGACACCACCAACTTCCTGACTCCGGGTAGCTACTGAGAATTTCTTGACAGAAAAACTCAATAACTGATTCTTTGGCCCGACCCGGGATTCGAACCCAGGACCTCATGATCAGCAGTCGCACTACTACAACCACTAGACCAACGAGGCAGTCAAAATAAAAAAAGGCTGTATCAAAATAGCATCGTAAAAGAGCAGCGTAATGATCTGGGGGTCGATTGTAAGAGTAATTAGAATTAGAGACGCTTTTAAATCGTAGCTTCTTATGGCCTCTAATAGAATATGGTATAACCATTTTGTATATCAATATTGAAGACATGATGCAGCGACAAAGGTATCTGTTGCTGAGATCAACAATCTGCCTGACAGATGTGGCGATTATAGCTAACCTTCTCTACCTCCTCACAGTAGAAACAGTTTATAAATTGGTAAGAAAAAATGTTTGAGAAATAGCCTTTAAGTGTAGCTTCTAATGTGTGTTTCGGTGGCAATTATTATGAAGTTAAATTTAAACTCGTTTGGTTATCAATATCCTACAGGAAATTATAATATGAATACAGGCACGAATGGGTCGGTTAAATTGGGTAGGGACCTCGCTCTCATAGAATAACAGCGTAAAATAGTAGATTAATGCTGCTGTGTTTCGTATGTAAAGTGTAGAGAACCGGAGACTCTTTTTATTGGAAACAAGGCATTCCATCTTAGCCCTCAGTGGTGACAACGTATCGGTGTTTTGATTCTTAATCGACAATAGATGTAGATTACTACGGGTTACTGAATCCACTTACCCTCAGGTGGACATTTTGCTCGTATGTCATAGTCTATAAAATAAAATAAAAGGACGGGTTGCACTCCGGGAGTGCCGGCAGAAGTGAAAACTTGAATATTAACGTTGTGCATTTTTGATATTTTGGAATGGTTAGGGAATAATTTTGCACGAATTGCTTTAATTATCAGTATAAAAGTACTATCATTTATGTGGTAGAATACAATATTTATTTATTGCGCTATCGTACACAACTAAACGAAACAGCAGGCACAGGCATACCTACATTTTCGCCGCGCCGTAGAAAGAGAGGGTGATACTCCCTCTTCTACGCCGCGCAGGCTGTCTACTCTTCATCTGTCAGATGATCAGGTCACGTGTCCTGACGCGAGTTTAAAAATTTTTACCCATTACAAAAAAAGTGTACAGCGCCGCCATAGAAGTTTTTGTCTTACGAATTTTCGATCAGGTCACGTATCCTGAGAGTTTAACATTTTTTACCCATTACAAAAAAGTGTACAACGCCGCTAAAAAGTTTTCACTTCAAAAATCAAACATAATTACTCGAAACTAAAAAGATATTCCTTTAATGTAGACTGTAACTAATTCATTACTTTGTTTCCACCAGGCTAGTCTTACCTTTACGCGAGGAACCTCTAGACATTCAAACTTCAGAACCGTACTTCTCGGATGATCGCTTCAGTTCAAAATGGAAGCCACTGTGCGCGAAATATAATTACAGAAACAAAGAGGATTTTTTAGCTGTCTGTGATATAATTGACAAGTCCTACGAGATCGGTGTCCAGTATAAATTGTTTAGTTGAACTGTAATATTTACATTATATTAAATATAATAAACATTGTATTTCAACTTGTTTTAATTTTTCCTATAAACTATTTCTTCTATATTGGAATATATTTGGTCGTATAGATATAGTCTTTGTATGGAGCATGGCGCATTTATGTGATTTAGGAAAAAACGTTTTAATTTAACACAATGATATTGTACGAATTTCATGGCAGAGATTCGATATACTGACGTGTATTGAATATTGATACAAAACATCGATATGCCTCATGCTGTATCGATATTTCGATATATCGTTTTGTACCAAACTTGACAACAAACTCTTGTAAACGTAAAGAGCAAAATACCAAAGAGTTGTTATCTTAATCCATGATCTTAGTAGGTGTATATTTTACTGTAGGTCCCATAGATCTTGTAACTAACTAACGTTGGAACGGATTGGCAATGCTAAACAGAAAGAGTATAGTTTACGCGTATGTTAGAGGGAGAAAGATAGGTTAAGGGTTAAACCATTCGTGTACACACCATCAGCCTGTATCGGCCTGGCCTGCTGTCTTTCGCGAACAAAACAAATTCCGTTTGTATTTGCTAAATCTCAGGTTTTGAAATGAAAATTTGTGCTTAATATACGTAATTTATTATGACTAAGTGCGTAGTACTTAAATTTAACAATTTTTTCAAAAAGAAAACCCACATTATTATACACATTAAACCTGATGAAATTATGTGTTTTAGAGCTTTTTTATTTAAATGGATATGAAAAAATATCACATTTTATTATATCAATCATCTGAATGCAAAGCAATTGGATTTAAAATAATTACAAATACATGCATTCCTGCTAATTTTAACCTCGCTTTTGTAGAGATCGACATTATCGATAATATGTTATCGAAATGTCCTTAACAAGCAAAGATACGACTTGCATGCAGCCAAGCTATATAATGTTACTAATCGTATGAGCACACAGTTCAGCTGATGGTAAGTGGATGCTGTGGCAAATTTTCACAAAATTGATATTCGACAAAAATGGTCCAAAATAATAATTAGAGAAGAATTGGTTCCCAAAAAAAAAAATTTGACTATATGCAGCGAGTACTTTGAAGAAAAATGTTTTCTTATATAGGTTCCCACTGTGTAGTGGCGGTGAAAAGGAGTGAGGAAAGGAGCTTCGAAAGAACGCTTTGTGCCAAACCCGATCGAAGGCCTTCGTAATTCCAAACTAACGGCCAATGCCTACCCCTTGGACTCTATTGCCGCCGCCCATTTATGAGTCAGGTAGACCAGAAGATCACCAGCTGATCGACCACGACGAAAACCGTATTGGCGATCACTAATCAGCTGGTGATCCTCGAGGTACCTCATGAAATCGGGAACACGTCTCCGAGTACCGGGACAAACTTGTGTCGGAAGTCGAGTCTTTGCTGAACAAAGTCTCGGATTGGGGGCGACTAAATCTAGTCCAATTTTACCCTCAGAAGACACAAGTTTGCGCGTTAACCGCTACAAAGAACCCCTTTGTCGTATCTCCTCAGTTTAAAGGCACCCCCTTGTTGCATCAGCCAGTATCGGAATCCTCGGCGTCGACATATCGAGTGACGTGCAGTTTCGTGGTCACTTGGAAGAGAAGGCCAAATTGGCCTCTTAAGAATTTGGCGTGCTCAGCAGAGTGGGACAATATTTCATGCCGGCACACCGCCTGCAGCTTTACAAGGCGCAGGTTCGGCCGCACATGGAATACTGTTCCCATCTCTGGGCTGGGGCTCCCCAGTACCAGCTCCTTCCACTTGACCGCATTCAACGCAGAGCGGCTTGAATCGTCGACGACTGAGTGCTTTCCGATTGTCTTGATTCACTGGCGCTGCGAACAGATGTTTTTTTAATTATGTGCGAGCAGCTATGCAGGTCTAGGGAAAGAGACCAGTATCACTGCGACCTAGAAGATCTATTGTGATCGCTGCTATGGCTATAGTTCACGACTAAGTCTTCAATGAATCACTGTCTCAGTGACACCAAAGGAATCACTGAGACAAAAATTTATGGAAATTAATATATTAACTCTCACCTCTCAATACATTTATGAAAATGTAATGTACGTACACAATAATAAACGTAGTTTTTCAAAAATGACGCTGGGTTTCTTGCTGGTTCTTCCCAGGACGGAGGTATTTTTTGCGAACCAGTGGTAAATGAAAAAATTGACTTTCAATAAGTATTGTTTATAATCTACATTGAATAAAAAAGTTTCTGTTTCAGTTTCTGTTTCAATAGAAGGAGTTGCTTAGCCGTGAGCAATTTCACTTCTTCTGGGCGGAGTAGATAGTTTCCCAGATGAGTGTTACGTTTGCGATTTAAGGGTCTGCAATCAGTTAGGATGTGTAGAGGCGTTTCTTCCGTTATGGAACAGAACCAGTTGCTTAGTCCCAGGATGGACATGTACTTTTTAAGACAACAGTGTCCAGTTAGGGCTCTTGCCAGAATGCGCAATTTATTTTTACTTGGTCCCAGGGCCTCTGAGGCGAATTTACGATCAAAAGCCCGGATTAAGGTTTTAGAATGTTTTAAGCCTGGTGTATGAGACCAGATCTTAAGTGATTTATTGTGATAAAGAGTTTCAAGGGTCAATCGGGCTAGGCTTCTTGAGATTCCACAAAATGGCTCAGGTCCAAATTGTGTGCACTTTTGTCGGCAAATTCGTTGCCTACAATACCTTCGTGACCCGGAACCCATCTCAAAACGACCCTGTTGTTATATCCCAGGGCGTTTAAACGGTTCACGCAGTGTCCAACTAGCTTCGAGTTCACTAAGTTTGACCTCAGCGCTAGCAATGCTGCTTGACTATCAGAGTTTATGTAAATTATATGTTTGACGTAGTGTTTTTGCAGATTGATTTCCGCACACCGAAGTATGGCGAAAATTTCTGCCTGGAAGATAGAGGTGTATCTACCCAAATTCATGCTAAGTTTGAATTTGGGGCGTTCCCCGTAAATTCCAAAGCCAACGTCGAGGCCCATTTTAGACCCACCGGTATACCATATGTGGCTACCGACCTCACAGATAACCTGGCCATTCAGCTTGTCTTCTCTGGAGGGTTTCTATTTCCACTATATACTTTTTATCAAAAGTTGTAGTGGACGCATGACGCATCTCAGATATGAGATCATGCATAAGACCGGTGATTCCTTAATTGAGTCGAGCATGGATCTCAATCTGTTGGAGAGCAAGCTCAGACCGCCCTGGGCATTAATCCTATACAAACTAGTCCTCGCCTCCTTGTCTAGATAGAAATCAAGGGGCGTTAGGCATAGAAGTGCATTAAGCGCCGCTCCAGGCGATGATCGCATAGCTCCAGTTGCCATTAAGCAGGCAGTCCTTTGTAGACTATTTAGTCTGTCCGCAGTCGTCTTTTGTTTGGCCTTGTTACATCAGACAATAGAGGCGTAGGTGAGAATCGGCCTCACTATGCTGCTGTACAGCCATGGTCCCATGCCATGGTACAGTATGGTCCTACCATACTGGGACGCAAGCCCCGGTTGTTCCCGAACAAACGACTGAACGTACCTAAAGCAGTTTTTGCCCTATGGCATACGTTGCTAAGGTGAGAGTTCCACGTTAGTTTTTGGTCGATTGTTACGCCCAAGTACTTAACTTCGGTAGAAAATGGTACTTCTTTACCATTAAGTTTTGGTTGGACTAATTTGTCCAACCATCTAGCTTTTTGGTAAAGGGTATTATAACAGTTTTATCAGCATTAACTGATAAACTGATCCCTATACCAGTTATTTATGGTGTTCAGGGCTCTGTATTATTGACGACAAAGTACTTTGGCAAAAGTCCCCCGCAATGATCACAAGATATGTCAACAGCATAACCCAGTGTGTCAATGCGTAGGTCTGACATTTTGTTAATAGTTGCCAATAGTTGGTCAACCGCAAGAGTCCAAAGAAGAGGTGACAAAACACCTCCTTGTGGGCAGCCTCTTGTTGTTGCAACCTCAATCGATGTTTGAAACAGCGCTATTTTTGCCTTTCTGTCTGAGAGCATCGACTTCACCCATCTGATGGTTGTGGGGTCAACATTTTTAGATGTCAGGCCCCCAATCAGCAGTGATGTGGGGCTACTGTCGAATGCGCCCTCAATATCTAGTAAAGCACAAAGAGCTATTTCTTTATCCTCCAGGGCTTTTTTCGACCCTGTCAATGACACTGATCAGGGCTGTTTCCGTAGATTTGCCTCTGCGGTAAGCATGCTGGTTGTAATGTATGGGCCTCGTAGCTAGGGCTACATCCCTTACATATCTATCTATAACCTTTTCCAATATCTTAAGGAGAAAGGAAGATAGGCTTATAGGTCTAAAACTTTAGTAAAGCGTAGTCCTTTCTACCAGCCTTAGGTATAAATAGAAACTTGACAATTGTCCATCGTTCTGGAATATATCCCCATGCAAAATTTGCCACCTGCATCCATCGACTTCCTGTAAGTCTTACCAGGTTGTCTCTCCATCTAGTGGGGGGTCACCCTACACTTTGCCTACCGGTACGAGGCTGCCACTCGAGAACCTTTTTTCCCCAACGGTTGTCGGTTCTTCGAGCTATATGGCCGGCCCATTGCCACTTTAGCTTACTAATCCGTTGGGCTGTGTCGGTCACTCTGGTTCTACTGCGGATATCCTCATTTCTAAGTTTATCACGCAGTGACACTCTGAACATAGCCCTCTCCATAGCTCGCTGAGCGACTTTGAGCGTCCTCATATGGCCAGCAGTGAAGGACCACGTCTCGGTTTCGTAGGTCATCACTGGCAACACACACTGGTTGTACAACTTACTTTTCAGAGAAGATGCGTCGTAATTTCCCGAACGCTGCCCAGCCGAGTTGAATCCGACGATTGACCTCTAGGTCGAAGTTGGACTTACCTAGTCAGACGGTATTTGTCCCAGGTAAACGTACTCGTCAACAACTTCGAGCTTAGTGCTCCCAACAACTACCGGCGTAGGTGTGACATGGACATTAAACATGATCTTTGTTTTGTCCATGTTCATCTTAAGACCTATCCGTTGGGAGACACTTTTAAGGTCATTGAGCATAGTGCTTAAGTTTTCGAGTTAAGTTTTAAGAGTTTCGGGGAAATAACGTCACCTCTCTGCGGTTGGATAGGTTTCGTACTCTGGTCCTGTACTCGGTCTCTGGTTCAGCACTTCGATATACCGACAGTCAACTTGGCACCGCTGAAGAGACTGTAGCACCGCCCAAATTTCGACGGAATCAAAGGCTTTCTCATAGTCCACATACGCCACGCAAAGTGGCAGATGGTATGTATGTGGTGGTACTGAAGCCTTTTCGGAAACCGGCCTGTTCGGGAGGCTGGAAGTCGTCGAGTCTGCGTGCGAGACGATTCGTTACGACTCTCGAAAACAGCACGTTGACGCGGTTCAGAAGGGAAATCGGTCTGTAGTTCTTCAAGAGGGCGTTGCCACCTTTCTTGAAGAACAAGACCACCGCACTTCTGTTCCACTTCTCCGATGTAGTGCCACCATGGAGGACGGAATCAAAGAGCCTCTGAAGGACTTCAAGTACCGGTTTTCCACCCGCTTTCAGAAGCTCCGCTGTAATTCCATCCTCACCCATGGACATCCCGTTTTTAAGGTGGAGAGCCATTCTAATCTCGCTCAGACTGACGTCCGGGATATCATCGGAATGGTGTCGGATAAGACTTGCTCTTGTATCGTTACTTACACTGTCGTGTGGCTCCAACGATGATGTGTACAGCTGTCCATAGAACCTCTCAATCTCACTCAGAATTTCAGGTGTCCCGGAAACGATGCCGCCACACTCAGTCTTCAGCTTTGACAGTTGGCTCTTACTGGCAGACAGATCTCTGGCAAAGACTTTGGAGCCCTGGTTCCGCTCGATCGCTTCTTTAATACGAACAGTATTAAAGTTGCGCAAGTCTCGCCGCATGCATTTGGAGATCTGTCTGTTCAGTTGCCTGTATGCTGTCAAATCTGTTGACGATTGTAGCCTTATCTCCCGTCTAACAGCCATGAGATTAAGAGTGTGATCGGAGAGTTTTTGTGTTCTTCAGCGGCGGGTCTTGCGGAACTTAGCTCCAACCGCATGGACAGTTTCCACGAGCTTGTCATTCATATCGTCCACTGCATTGCAATCCTCTAGGCACTGAAAGCGGTTTCGTAACTCGAGCTTAAAGGTTTCGGGATTCTGGATTAGAGCACGAGGGGGACGGAGCGTTGACTTCATTAGACGAGACCTCTCCAACTTGACGTTTAGGTTCAGTGTGCCTCTAACCATTCGGTGATCACTGCCAGTTTTCACCCTTGCGATCCCTGAGACATCACTGAACAGTTGGCGTCTGGTCTTCATAATGAAGTCAATCTCATTTTTTGTCGAACCGTCGGGGCTCGACCAGGTCCACTTCCTGTGGAGCCGCTTCTGGACGAAGGAGTTCGTCATAAAGAGTCTCTCTTTCTCCATAAAGTCGGCCAGCTGCTGGCCCCTACGCTTCCGTTGCCCTACTCCAAATTTACCTAACTTCAGCGCACCGCTTTCTCTTGTGCCTTTTTAGGGTTCCGTAGTCAACTAGGAACCCTTATAATTTCGCCATGTCTGTCTGTCCGTCTGTCCGTCCTCGCTTAATCTCTGTGACCGTTAGCACTAGAAAGCTGAAATTTGGTACCAATATGTGTATCAATCACGCCGACAAAGTGGTAAAATAAAAATTGGAAATAAATGTTTTATTAGGGTAGCCCCCCTATATGTAAAGTGGGAAGTGATTTTTTTTCAATTTCAACCCTAACGTGTGATATATTGTTGGAAAGGTATTTAAAAAAGGAATAGGGGTTTACTAAAATCATTTTTTGATAATGTCAATAATTTCGGAAATAATTGCTCCAAAAGTAAAAAACAATGTGTCTCAACCTCTAACTTTTGAACCATAAGTTTAGAAAATACGAAAAAAATCTGGAAAGTAGAACTTTATAAGGACTTTCTAGGAAAATTATTTTGAACTTGGATGGAAACAACAGTTTTTGTACAAACTCATAAGTGAGAACACTTACTGTGACGGACGGGAAACTACGGAACCCTACACTGAGCGTGGCCTGACACGCTCTTGCGTTGAAGCCTTCCATCAACACCGTGTAGTGGGTTTTGGAGGAATGCATGGCTCTGGAAATATCCTCATACATTTCCTCCACCTCCTCATCGGAAAGTGCCGAGGTTGGTGTGTAAACCTGTATGACCTTCAGCGAATACCGTTTGGTGATTCTGAGTATCAGGTACGCGACTCTCGTCGACACACTCCCAATCTTTACAACGTTGTTGACGAGAGACTTGTGGACGATAAATCCGACACCTCCTTGGGACAGATGGTCGCCCTCCCGGTGATAGAACAAGATGCCGGACTCGAGGATTACCGTGTAATCCCCCTCTCTTTGGACCTCGGATAATCCAATAATATGCCAGCACAACTCTTCTTCCAGCTCCACTATCTGCTCGTCAGTCCTTAGCGTGCGTGCGTTATATGTTGCCAGGTCGAGTCGTCGTAGGTGGCAACCGAACCTCCATCGGAAATTCTTAGCACCCCCTGCCCCGCCGTTACCATGGTCGCCACCACGCCGTGAATAGCGGGGCGGCCAGGGAGTGGGAGTCGTTTTTTTATTTTTTTTTTTATTTTTTTTGCCACGAGTGGGTTGGCAACCGCAGTTCTTTATTATCTCACAGTTGTTATCAGGAAGATGCTGCTGTCAATCTCCTGCCTGTCTCCCTCTCTCGCCTCTTATGACACCCACGGGAAGATATGGGGTAGTGGATATTCTCAACCGCCACTACACGGCCCTCTGTAGTTGGATGGGAATTATTCCATCCTCCCCGCTTGATTTAAATGATTCAAAGGAGTCAACAGCCCACTGCACCAGGTTTGGCCTTATTATCTTTGCAGCCCTACACCAGTTCTCATTACAAGGCCTTCGTAGGCCTCTGAAAGAATTTAAGGCTTAAGTCTTGTGTGACCCTAGGAAATGGGTTGACGCTAGTAACTCCAATGTTTCTGTTTCACTATTAGTGAAGTTACCATCCGGCTTTTTAAGAAGCCCGAGCTGATTAGGTTTAGCTTTCGATAGCATTTTGTGAAGTCTTGCACTGCGAGGCAAAGACTCAACTTCCTCGCATAGCTTCCTCCACGATGCTCTCTTGGTTTTCCTAATTTCTTAATTATATTCAGTTAGGGCTACACTATAAATATCCCATTCTTTGGTTTTCTTAGCCCTATTAAATAGTTTCCTGATCTTTTCCCTAAGCTCTTTTAGCTTAGTATTCCACCAAGGAACTTGAGTTCACGTTGAGGTCTTGGTTTTGACGGGACAACTGTCCTCGAAGTCTCGAAACTGTCTTCACGTATACCTACGGTTACTGTCTCCTTCGCTAACTCCAGACCTTAAATTGTTTTGATGCTTTTAGGAAACGTTTCCAAATTCCTACTTAGGCTATCTCTGTAGATATCCCAGGAGGTCGCTTTTGGATCCCTAAAAGTAACGGTTTCATAGGTTGGTGACGCTCCAATCACTAACTTAATGTGCTTGTGATCAGACATTGAGTTTTCGCAACTAACATGCCAGTCATTTATCCGCCTGGACATGTTATTGGTAGCAAAGGTTATGTCTAACACTTCTTGCCTAGCAGGCGTTATAAAGGTTGAACAACCTAAGTTTTGGCTTACCAGGCGGTTGGAGATGAAAAAAACAAAAAGTAACTCACCTCTTACGTTGATGTTAGTGCTTCCCCAGGCTGTGTGGTGAGCATTAGCATCACAACCCACCACAAGTTCGGCGTTGTGTTTTCGGGCGAACTGCGCCACCGCTCTAAATCGATGGTAGGATCTTAGTTCTTTCCGGGAAGATAGGCTGAGCAAATGATTACTCTGACCCCTGTGCATCCCTTGAGATTTATGAAGGCTGCAACTGGATCATCACTGCAGTACTCTGGAACAGCTAAAAGTTCAATATTTTTACTGTAAATTATACAAGCTAATCAATCCAATCCATCCAAGAACTTGACCGTTGGCCACCCAAGGCTCTTGTATAAGGGCAAGGTTAATGTTGTCCTCTGCAAAGCAAACCTCCACCACGTCAGAAGCAGCTGCTGCATGGTGAAGATTTGCTTGGAGGACCCTCGTCCTACCCTTGGGTTTAGCCGTTTATGGGCGTGGGGGGCAGGGGTCTTTTCCGCCTGTTGAGGACGAGGACGTCCTTTAGCTGCGCACTTGCCCCCGCCTTACCTTTCGTCAAACCACTCCTACCTCCCCTCTCCCCAGGCCTGGACGACACCAGCGGAGGCCATCGGATCGAGGCAAAATCTGCGCCTTGGGTCTTCGTCACTCTCACCGGTGGCGGTCCAGCCTTACCCCGAGAGGTGGAGAGCTGGGGGGATTGGAGTTGGGGCGGTTCGGGCTCCATTGCCACGTCAGAGCCTCCCCTGACTTTAAAAGTTATCATCTTAAAGCCAAGGATGTCTCTGCAGCCTGCCTTCTGAAAAGCCTCTGCCGATGGATCGTCCAGAGAAAAGGTTACTAAGAACCCATCCTCTTCGTCCCTACGGTGGAGGATTCTCCAGAGATTCTCTCATGGAGCGCTTTTTTTGTGCCCTCAACGGCACAGCCGCCTCCTCTGGAGAGTCGGCTTTTCTGCGGGGCAAGTAGGTAATGCCCAGCTGAGGCCTAGGCAGTTCACCCTCGGGTATTACCGAGAGCTCTGCCTCCGGCAAGGGCTTAAGTTTTCCGATTTTACCCACAATCCAGTCCTGGCTTGCCTTATTCAGGCACGTTGTCAGAATCCAACCTGGCTTGTGGGTGAAACCCGAAAATTTTGGACCCATTCCCGGTTGCGCCCCACAGGTCGTCTTAGCGATGGCCTGTGCTAGTGCCCGGTGGACCAGCCGCATCTGCTCCACACTCATAACATTCGAATTGAGAATTCCTATACGCGCAGAGCCAGCTACGGCACTGAAGCCGAGCTTCTTCTCCCCCGTTACCAGCTTCACAGACTTCCTGGGCTGGTCTTTGGAGGACTCTTCCACAGACCGACTGCGTTTTTTCGTCTTCGGAACTGGGGGAGGCTTGGGCAGAGGAATTTCGTCCCAGGGCTTCTGGCAGAGAGAGAGAGAGGGCCTCTTCGGCTCTTATCTCAGCTGCTATCAGCCCTCGGTACCTTTTCCTTGCTGCCCCACTAAGCTTATAAGGCCTAGCGAACTTTTACTTTTCCCCTCCCTGGTTCGTTTACCGATTGTGGTTCGGTTGCAGACGTGCCCTCCACTTTACGGCTCGTCCCAGGTTGGGGCGCAATGTTGCAGGGTATTGGTGAGGTTAAAAGAGCCTCTTCCAAGCATACAGCTAGTTCCATTAAAGGAGATTTCTCAATATCTTTTCCAAAATGTCGGTCACCGGTCGGCAGAGCCCCACATGTCGAGGGAAGGGCTAAAAATACTCCCCGAATCGCCCTGGTTTCGGGTAGGCACCGTTTGCGACTGGACCCTCCTTTCTCCTGACTCCTCCTGGACCCTCCGAGGCAACCCTCCAGCCACGCATCCATCGGCACGGTATGCTTGACACCTTGGATTGGGTTAGGATAAGAAAAGGGGTTGGGATAAAAGAAAAGAAAAAGAGGATCGTCCGAGTGTTTCAGTTCTGTCTGTTTCCTATTGAACCAGACCAAATAACAGGCGGCAACCACGTGAAGGAGAACTCCTGAGACTTGCCCTAGGGGATCAACACGACCTGCGCTCTCCCCCAGAGCCATACGCCGAATTGCTCGCTGGACAGGAGAGCAGAATAGGTGTTAATCTAGTCCTATTTATAATATCAAAAAGTTAGGGGTAGACTAAACCCCGCCCGAACAGATGTTGCATCTCTTTGCGTATTTTATCGCATCTATCGCGGGGAGTGCTATGAGGAACTGTTCGGATTAATCCCAGCTGCCAAATTTCATGAACGCGCTACGTGGCAAACCTCCCGATACCATCTACACCATCTGGATGCTTGGTGGTCCACCACTGTACGTTGCACAAGGAGTTTTCTTCCGCGTACGACCTCTCTGTGGAAGAGTTTACCACTGGACCGATACGACCTGGGGACCTTCAAGAAAAGAGCTTACTCCTTTCTAAAAGGCCGGCAACGCACCTGCAATTCCCCTGGTGTTGCTGATGTTCACAGGCGGCGAAAGACACTTAACATCGGGTGAACCTTAAGCTCGTCTTCTATAAAAAAAAAATATGTAAAATGATCTAAATGTATGATCATTTTGAACAAACCTACGTGTGATACGAAACTCCTTTATCTTTTTTTATTTTGGAATAATAATTTTTACACTTCCACATCACACAACTCGGCATTTCAAAAATATTTTTTGAGTTAGCACGTGTGATCCAGATCGCAGTTTCCGCGCCACTAAATAGAATTCTTACAATTATGTGGATTTCAGTTCAACACTTTCCATGTGCATATACCTTATCTCCCTTAATATACACTACACTATCACTGGTTTGAATTGGATTTTGATTCGTAAAACTGATGCGATTTTGTGAATTAAGTGTCTACGCGTTTGAACTATTAGAGAAAATAATGAAACAAGTGCTTTGATGTTGATATAAACTCAAGTTATTTTGGTCGCTTGGGTGCCTTATGAACTTGAGTGGGTTTCGTCATCAACTATCCGCTGGGTTGAGCTGTCGTCAAAATCTCCCAAAAACTTCACAATGTGACGCATTATCATATTGTTATGGCCCGGCCACACTAAGGAGAAATGCCGTTAATTATCACGTTGATGGACGTTGAATGTAGGTGTGGCCACGAATTAACGCGATAATTTTCAACGGCATTAACAATGCCGTTTCCGGTTTGCCGATAACTCGAGTGGCGGTACATCAAAGGATTAACGCGCGAATTATCGCGTTGAAGCGGCCACACTACGTTTGTCTCATTGTGCACGGTGAGTGCCACGGGGTTGCACGTATGGCTACGATGGAATGGAGTAATGAAAAAGCTTTTCGAGATTGAATTAAATAAAATTACTTCAAAAGTACTTTAATTAACGGTATGAAACTAAGAAAAATAAGCAGGAGAAAAAAAAGACATGTGGCACTCGGGGACTGCCGCGGTAAAGCTATTGCATAGCATTTTGTATCAACTTATGCAATTATAATTATTTATTTATTTTATTTATGCAGTATTTCTTTTTCTTTGATATTAATTCAAGTTACACTTTTTGAGCGTGGTGACCGATAAGAAAACAATTTTTTTCTTTTATTAAATAAATAAATAATAAATGCACTTTGTTCATTCATATTCAAAACACTTTATACACAAATTTTACAAGTACAGCTATTCACTGTTATACATAAATACCTATACACCTATATACTTTCTCATAAACAGCTGCTTGTGTATTCGTCCGATTTCGGAGCAGCTAGTCAAATTTCGGGAACGTCGAAAGGAGTTTTTAAAAGCTAAACTACAACTAAATTAATACGTCTCACCGATTTGGAGGTGGCTTTAATAATGATCGAATCTTCAAGAGTCTGTTCGTACGCAGCCGTTCGACTCATCAACTAAGTACTAGGAATCTTATATAAAATGCTGATGTGTTAGTTTTGTTGCTTAGCCTAAATAATACAATATAATATATATATAATATACTAGTCTAAAACAGAGGGACGGGGTGCATCCATAACTCCTCCCTCCCTAAGAGCAAAATTATCGGAAATATCATTTTTAATGTTTTTACGATAATTTTGGAAGTGAGGCATACATTTTTTTCTTAATAAGTATATTAAAAACAATAGGAGACTTAAGGCTAGAAAATTTAAAATTACATATGTTAGAACACTGAAGTTAGAGTCCTTTTCTCCTTTGAAGACACTTGAATCTGTGTAATAGATTTCACTGTGTTTTAAAGCATTTGACATATATTTCACTTCGTCCAAGTTGACACCATTCATGTTAATTACGCGTGTACTTGTTACATTGGTAGTTGAGCGTAATTGAGGTAAGTTGATGACTGGAACTGGTAGTGCTGTCTCGTATTCTGTGTAAACACGGTGGTGATGAATGTAAGTACCATGTATCTCCAGGTCACAGGGCTCATCACTGGTTAGTATATAAGTTCCAAAAATGGGTTGCTTGCTGATCTCGTTATCGCAGTGTTTGGTAAGTGTCGTTCTTAGCTTTGTAAAAACAATCCAATTTTCTGCCTTAATTTGCTGTACTTTGACGTCTTCAATTATAATAGCGTGTTGTGTGCAACAAGTAAGGTTATTCTTAAATTTCATCAACTGTTCTATGCAGGTAAGTCCAGGGTAGAGGGCTCTATTTTCTTCGGTACACAGGAAATCATCACCAGCGGCAAGCGGGCGACAGGGTTTCGTAACTGGTAAGTATTTCGTCCCTTTCACCAGGAGGTAAGGATATTTTGGGAATATGGTAATTGTTTCGTTAACGGATTCGCGGAAAATAGGTACGGATTAAACCTTAAAGTAATTGTAGGTATTATTATCAGTTAACGGAATCTCCATTATAAATGCTATCTGGTTTTTCTTAAGGTAAGATTTTACTCTTATGGTTTGTTCTAATTTTACCAAATTAGTTTCGGTTGGTGGGTACACTAAATTTTCGGTAGTGGATATTAGTTTTAAATGATCTAAGAGTTCTGTAGAATTTATAATAGATTGATGAAGTATAGATACTCTACTAAAAGCTAGGGCAGTCTCTATTTCATTTAATTTATCAAATATGGTTCGAAAATTGCTTATGAATAAATTAAATAATCCAAAAATAAATGTAGAGAAAACCCAGTTATTTTCTCTAGTCGTTAGATGATTTAGCATTGTCTCTACACTTTTTAGGCGTGCATCTAGCATAACGGAATTATTATTTAAGGTTTCAGTGGCATTAATAAAGCTGTCCAACATTTTAGAGACTAAGGTGAGTTTCCTAGACACGATAATTTGGTTGTGACTTAATTCCGAGGTAAGTTTATCATACTTTAGAGCATCTTCATGATCGAGGTTTCCCGTAATAATTTTTAGAACTGACCCTAATGGATTTAGGATCCCTCTCTTAAAACGTTGCGGCATAAGTTGTTGAAATTTTTGAACGGTTAAGTCGCGTATGTGATCTGCATGGGTTTTAACGCTTACAAATTCGCGAGGGTATGGTTTTTTTACTTCAATTAGTTTACTGAGTTTACGATATTGAGCAATAATTAGATTTAGGTCATCATAAATATTTTCTAAATTTAAAATCTTTATTATAGTCCAATGATCTGTTTGTGCATATGCTTGTCCTTGTTTTACCGGAAGTATCCCTGGTTTCTCCTCAAGTGACTGCAGATGATGGGCCAGGATCGGCATCGCAATCATCAGTATGCACCACCTGTGGAGGGCGTTTGATATTTTTAATCGGGGCTTTAGTCTTTCTTTCACCTACTTTTATTGGCACTATATTTCTTTCGGCTTTGCCTACTACTTTAGCCTTAACATATCGCGGTCTATCTTTGCTTTTTCTTTTGTTGGTATCTTTAGCAAATACAGTCTTACCACACGGAAATACTATCTCTCATTTTCACCGCCTCGTTTTTCCCTAATTTTTTCTTTAATCGCTACCATATTTTCTGCTAAATGTTTGTATAAAAATTTCGTTCGCTTTGCATGGTCTCTTACTAAGTGTTGGAAATACTGCTTATCAATTTCCGTATTAAATGGGCTACCCGTGTCCGTATGTCCGAAAACTACCTCGAAAGGTGTAAGCTCTGTTACCGAATGAATGGTATTATTATAAGCTAGTATGGAATACGTCATAACTGATGCCGCATCAGTAGGTTTTCTTTCGTATTTTGCCAATCTATAAATTTCTATAATCGTCGAGTGAAAGCGTTCTATAAGCCCCATCGAGTTTGGGCTATTTGGGGTTCCGATGTGTTGTTCAATTTTATATAAGCTTAAGAATTCCTTAATTAATTCATTGTTAAATTCAGAGCCTGGGTCTGAACTTATCTTTTTGGGTATTCCGTAAAAAGAAAAGTACTTCATCAAAGCTCGGACTACTTCGGGGGTAGACCTATTTGGAATTTCTATCGCTTGGCCTAATTTGCTAAACGCATCTATAAGGGTGAGATAATGCTTTCCTTCGATGTTAAACAGGTCTATAAATATTTCTTGAAACGGAGCATCTTGTGTTTGGGTTAATTGAAGTATAGGTTTGATTGGCTTCCTGTCGTATTTCATTTTTTTACACGCAGTACAACTATTTATTATTGCCGAAACGGTTTCCTGTAAATTATCCCAGTAGTAATTTCTGCGGATTCTGACTAGCGTCTCTTTAATGCCCCGGTGGCATGTCTTTCCTTCGTGATATTTAACTACAATCGCTCTTTGTTCTTTTTCATCTTCAACAAAAACTACTCGTTCCGTACATTCGAAAAATTGAACCATGTCCTTCTTGAACAGGTGTATAATAATATTACTAAATTGTTTTCGATGTTCTTCCCGTTCAAAATATATAAAATATTTAATTTTAGGCCTAATATATTTCTTTAGAAATTCTTTTATTAACTCGGAATTATCTATTGGTAAAAATACTTCTAGTACCTTTTGTTTCTTTCTAGAAATATCTTTAACCTGACATTCATTTTTGAACCATGAAAATACTAATATTTGATTTGGCTTCGCATCGATAGCCTCATGTAATATTGGTATACCGTTCGACTCTAATTCTACGGCTGAATGCACAGTTTGGGATTTACTAGATTCTGTACGCGATCGGATTGGGTATTCGGAAACCTTTTCTGAACTACTAATCGATATTATGTCGGAAAGTGACATAGGGCTCGCGGGAACAGTACTTGAGTCTGATATTATTACAGTGGACGTCGTGTCATTATGTCTTTTATTTTCAGCGTTTAGTTTTTCAATTTCCTTAACGACGTCTTTTAAATGGTCCCTAAGCTTACACTCTTTGCTGTCGAAGTTAACGTCCATAGAATGACCTTCATCGTCTGAATTTAGTGCATTAATTTTAATTCTGGATAGGGCGTCGGCATTTGTATTCTGTTTTCCATTTTTATAAATAATCTCAAAGTCGTACTCCTGTAATCGTAGTCTCCATCTGGTGAGTTTACTGTTTGGTTCCTTTAGTGAATAAAGCCAAACTAAGGGTCGATGGTCAGTGTAAATTACAAATTTCCGTCCGTAAAGGTATGGCCGGAAATGTTTCACAGCCCAAATAATAGCTAAAAGTTCGCGTTCGATGGTGCTGTATCTACTTTCAGTGTCACTAAGCGTCCTACTAGCGTATGCAACAGGTCTATCGCTACCAATAGGGCCCTGTGATAGAACTGCTCCTAAAGCTATATTTGAGGCGTCAGTTGTGAGGATGAACGTCTTTTCGAAATCGGGGTACTGTAGTAATGGTTCACTCGTAAGTATTTCCTTACATTTTTCAAACGCACTTATATATTTTTCATCGATGGTTATTTTATTTCGCTTTTTGAGACATGCAGTTAGGGGTTGTGTGATCTTAGCAAAGTCCTTTATGAAACGTCGATAATACCCTACCAGCCCTAAGAAACTTTTAGTTTCAGTCGTTGTCTTAGGTATAGGAAAATTTAGCACTGCTTTAATTTTGTCGGTATTTGGTCGTAGCCCCTCTTTCGTAATGGTATGTCCTAAATATAAAACCTCCTTCCTTAAAAATTCAGACTTGTCTAATTGAATCTTTAGATTAGTCGTCCTAAGTCTGTCGAATATTGTCCGTAACCTTTGTATATGTTCTTCCAGACTGGTTGAAAATACAATTATATCGTCCAAATATACCATGCAGTGTATCCCCTGTAATCCCCTTAGCACACTGTCCATGGTCCGCTGGAAAGTTGCAGGAGCTGTCTTCAAACCAAATGGCATCCTGAGGAATTCATAGTGGCCGTTTTGAGTGCTAAAGGCTGTCTTTTGCCTGTCTTGCTCTTCTATTTCAATTTGATAGTAACCACTTGCCAAGTCAATTGTACTGAAGTAGGAACTCTTCCCTAACTTGTCAAACAAATCTGTTATGTTTGGTAGTGGGTATTTGTCGTTGATGGTTATGTCATTCAAACGTCGATAGTCTATAACCATGCGAAATTTAGTTTCACCAGATGCATCTAACTTTTTGGGTACCAGGTGTACAGGAGCATTCCATGGCGAATGTGACTCCTGAATAACATTGTCTTTTAATAACTTGTCTACTTGCCTATTTATCTCTTTTGGGTCTTCATTTTTTGTACGTATTTTATGTTTAATTTTATTAGCGAAGGTTAGTGGTAGTTTGTCGCAGTAAAATATGTCTTTAAATTCTTGGCATAGTCTAAAGATTTTGTCGCGTTCCTCATCGTTAGTGTGATCAAGTCTTAGCTTAAATAGATTTTCTTCGAGCATCTTATCGATCTCTATGTCGTCATAGGTACTCGTAAAGTTTATGTCACATTGAGTAGTCTCGTACTTAGTAACGGTAAAAGGTCGTGTTACTGTCAATATCATCTCATTGTCAAGAACATTCTGTATGACTGTTGTTGCATAACCGTTAACGCAGTTTACCAATGCACTGGGCATTCTTACACCGGTGACAAACTCCTTATAATCAATGATTGCCTCTCCAGAACACTGGTCCGTTGGCAATTTTACGGGCTGTTCTGATCGTGGTGGTAGTGTTATAACGTAATTTAAATTATTACTGACTATTGGTATGCAAGTTGTTTTGGTTTTAAGTACAAGGTCCTTAAGGTCTATTATTGTATCTAATTGTTTCAATAGGTCATTACCTATGAGGCCGTCGTAACGAGAGTCGACATCATATAGGTAAAATTTGTGGCAATCTGAACTTTTAAAGGTGGGTGGTAGAGGGATTTGTATCACTTCATCGTGTCTACTAGAGGCGTGGGTGCTGACTACTTCGAATGGTTCATGTGTTATATACTGATAAAAGTGTTGGTATGCCTTACGGGGGCTGATAAAGGATCTAGTACTACCTGTATCTACCATTAATTTTGCATCTATTTCAGGAATATAAATATAAGGTAATTTGAGATTCGGATCACAATTTAATTCTATAACTTCTTGTCTCCTACCGAGGCTTTCATATGAAAATTTTCGATAGTTTGAGTTTGAGTTTCGTCTGTAAGTTCGTTATAAGTCATTTCGTCAATGATTTCCTCAGCGGATGGTGTCAGTTCATTGTCATACTGTTCTACATACTCGTCTGTGTCATAGTACTCGTCATAATACTGTCCGTCGTTTTCTCTTAAAGTTAACTCGTTTAATCTAAAGCCGGGCTGTGGCCTTGGAGGGGCTGTCCTCATCGAAACGTCAGTCTCCTGAAAATTGGGTTTCTGAACTTGTGGCTTATTGCCGAATTGCGTAGTTGGCATATGGCCAAATTGCTGTTGAGGTCTTTGACCAAACTGTTGTGGTTGAAAGCCCAATTGTGGACGGTAACCGAACTGTTGTGGCTGAGAGCCGAATTGTGGACGATAGCCGAAATGTTGTGGCTGAGATCCGAATTGTGAGCGATAGCCGAACTGTTGTGGTTGTTGGCCAAGTTGTGGCCGATAACCGAATTGAGGTGGACGGTAACTCATCTGCTGCATTAGTTGAGGCCGAAAGCCAGATTGAGGCATCCTGAATTGGCTTTGATTTTGAATGCCGAAATTAAATTTTGGTGTACTATTGCTTGGTAATATTGGTTTGTATCCGTAAGGTTGCATTACTGTGTGAGGCATACCACCGAATTTAAATCCTTGCGTTGGGACTGATGTTTGAGGCTGCCTTAAACCTAAACCGCTACTACCGTGGACACGATTTCGCATATTGTATTGATCGTGGAAGTTAACTTCCTCTAGTACAATGCTCAGCGCGTCCTCTAAAGTCTCTGGCTTCTTTAACCTCACTATTCGAACCATATTCTCGGGAAGATTGTATAGGAACACGTTTAGGGCCGTATTATTGTAAATTGTCAATTTAGCGCTTTTAAGATTACTATCATCGGATATGTTTACTTTTGAAATTAATAATGATCGAATACTTTGAATGCGGTTACAAAAATCTTGAAAGCTTTCACCGGATTTAATTTTTAAGGATTCTAATTCAATACTAATACACTCTTCGCTACGCGGGTCTCCGAAGTGCTGTGTTAACAAATCTTTTAACTGGGACCATGTCACGACATCCTCACGTTCCGATAAGAGCGACGCCGCGTTATCTGTAAGAGTACTAGTTATGGAGTGATATACATATAAATTTTGTTCTTCGTCACCCCTATACCTACGAATAACATATTCAGATTTCCTCAAAAATAAATTTAGCTGTCTTTTATCGCCATTAAAAAGTGGAATAAGCCGTAACATTTCTGTAGGTATGGGATTAATTACAACGGTTTGTCGTTCTGCTGCCTGTGGTTGTTCCATCGTTATAGAGTAATGCACGAGTCAGAGGAGTCAGTTAATATAGTGCACTATTTTATGCAATAACAAAACATATAAAGTAGAACACGCTAAAGCATATAACAATATAATTTATAAAATAAAAGTTAATCTAACCATAAATTTTGTAAAATGTGTAAGTGTAATAAAAAGAAAATAAGTGAAATAAAACTGTATTATATCTCTAGCATTAATAAAACATACATTAATTAATTTACTTTTATAGTAAACTTTTAATTAGATTTTAGTTTATTACTTTTATAAAAGTCTTATTTTTTTTAAACGTTCAATAATCTCTGTGCGAAAGGCACTCTGCGTCCCTTAAGCTTATCAGCGTTATGTTATGTCTACAGTAACGGAGTGTCTATTACTAAATGGAATTAATTAAAAACCAGATACGTTATAATGAGAGAAGTCCGATCTCAATAATAACAAATTAAATTAAAAGTGAAGGATAATAGTGGTATTAAGGATGGTGAAGAGTTTTACTCACCAACCAGCTGCTATTCCCATGCCTTCCGCTTCCACTTCCCTTGATGACAAATTTATTTGGTTCTTGAATTTGCCCAACAGCTAATCGCACCGCTATCACGAATCCAGGCGAATTTGGACACCTGAATATATCGAGAGACGGCACAGCTTTCACGAGCAAATCCTACCGGCTGCGCCAGTCAAATTTCGGGAACGTCGAAAGGAGTTTTTAAAAGTACGTCTCACCGATTTGTAGGTGGCTTTAATAATGATCGAATCTTCAAGAGTCTGTTCGTACGCAGACGTTCGACTCATCAACTAAGTACTAGGAATCTTATATAAAATGCTGATGTGTTAGTTTTGTTGCTTAGCCTAAATAATACAATATAATATATATAATATACTAGTCTAAAACAGAGGGACGGGGTGCATCCATAACTAGCTCGTCTCGATTCGTGCGAGCTTCGTAGAGTCGTACAATACGTCTAGTTGCACGCACACAAACACCGTGTCGAAGACTGCAGAAAAGAAACGACGTTAGACAATGCACGGCCTTCAAGCACCACGCAAGTGATTCTGGTCCCACCTGTCCGCGCAGTAACTTTTTTTTACGACCGCGCGAGACTGTCGCAACAAAAACGATTACTACTGAAAACTAATATAGGTACCTACCTGACATTCAAATAAAAATATTCTCAAAAAGCTCAACGAATTCAGAATTTAATTTTATTAATTTGAAAATTGGTCAAATAAAAAATAAAGGATGAAAATAAAGCATATGGGAATATAAAAATAAATCGTATTTATTTTTTATTTCGAGTTTTACAAGAAAAGTATAATATTTACTGGAGACAATTATTTTATTATTATAGTAGTACATGATATTCCCTTTAAAATGACACCAATATGAATCATATCTTATATCTATATCTACAAATAAATAAAATTGAAGTATCTGTTTGTAATGTTAAAACAACAGCTTTTTATTAAATGCATATGAAAGTACTAGTAACAAAAACACAATTTTTAAAATTTTTATCTGTCTGTCGGCCTGTCTGTCTGTCTGTTTGTTCCAGCTAATCTCCGAAACAGCTGGATCTATTTTGACGGGACTTTCACCGGCAGATAGCTGATGATATAAGGAATAACGAACTACTTTTTTTTAGAAAAAGAATTAGGGTTCCGCGCAAAAAAATTAAAACCCATGAAATCCATATTCCACGCGGGCGAGATCGCGGGGAACAACTAGTACTCGATATAGATAAATGTATACTTATTTTTATTTATTTATTATTTTAATAAATAAATAAAAATAAGTATTAATAATTTCTAGACACATCTCAACAGATATTTCGTTAATAAATTGCTATCAATACTGAAGCATTCTTTTATATTTAGCATCCATTTAACACAAAAAACTGATAAGAATACTTTTTAAACAATATATAATCAATAAACGATAGTCGCGTATAGTGAATTTCGAGGTAAATTATTATATATAAACGTTTTTGAATCGCCGTAATGATACATATTTCCTAAAGAAAATATCTTCACAATTAATTTGATGTAAAATAACATTAGAAATAACGTGTAAAAACGGAGAAATTATCAAATTTTTGATCGAGTTCCTAACCAGTACACAAACAAAAATGGCGAATAGTCATTTTCACATTTTTTTAGAAATAACGTATAAAAACAGAAAAATTATCAAATTTTTGATCGAGTTCCTAACCAGTACACAAACAAAAATGGCGAAATGTCATTTTCACATTTTTTTTTCTATATAGTTATTTGTTACAGAGTACACAGATAAAATTCACTCTCATAGATGGCAAATTTCAAACACCACAATCTCTAATTTTTTACTTTGCTATCTTCAGCGCTGTACACGAACGGAACGATGTCGTTGAGAGCCGTAGTTGCTCACATGGTTAGCGCTCGTTATAAGTATCACAGTACGGGAGCAACCCGGACTCGATCCCCACTGGCACCAATGAAATTGTTGCGTGCTGATTTAGCTATCAGTTGGAAAGTCTGTTTTTCTGGGCTGTTATGTTTTGTTACACTGACATCTCGCAAGTCACCTAGGGACCTAGGAGGTTGTCGGTTGCTTATTTTTTATTTTTCTTTAAAATTTTCGTCGGTAAAATAATATATTTATAAAAGTAAAAAAAAGTAAAGTTACAGCCTATATACGTCCCACTGCTGGGCATAGGCCTCCTCTAATTTTTTTTTATAGAATAGGGTGACAAACGAGCACACAGTCCACCTGATGGTAAGTGGTTGCTGCGGCCCATAGACATCTACATCTATCTTCCATTGCAAATCAAAATGCAGATGCGTTGTCACCCATGAGGACTGAGATGGAATGCCTCATTTCCAGTAAATAGGGTCTCCGGTTCTCTACACTCACCATACGAAATACAGCAGCATTAAGCTACTATTTCACGCTGGTATTCTGTGAGAGCGTGGTCCTTCCCCGGTCGAGCCGACCCATTCGTGCTACAACTATACTACTAATATAACTGCAGCATGGCTCTAATACGTAAAAAATAAACCTCTAATTTCTGAAAGGGGTTTTAAGGCAAGGAAATGTCCGCCACGCTGCCTCAACGCGTGTTGACGAACTTCACATGTCTTCGAAATACATATTTTTTAATTTCTCAGACATGCAGAACCGAGTTAGATCCCCGCCGGCACCAATGAAATTGATAATTGCAATTGTGCTGATTTACCACGTGCTCGGCGGTGAAGGAAAACATATTGAGGAAACCTGCACGTCTGATAATATAATTATAATCGAATGTAAATCAAATTGACATAGGTAAGTACAGATAAAATTAGCGGAACATTAATAAAATTTTGAGATCGTTTTTTTTTCAAAATTTTATTTATATTCTGCTATTTTTGTCTGTGCTTATATCAATTTGATTTACATTCGATCTCTAAATTGTAGTTTGCGAGGGTAACGGGGATCTATCAGCTCCGGCAAAACACATTTCTGATAAAAGCTATCTAATTTTAAAATTTTGTATGCCGTCCAAAACGCATCATCTCTTTCAATAATATCGAAATCCAAAGTTCCAGCAGGGGTCAATGTAGCGTAGTAATTTAGAGCGCAGGTATAGCTATAGTTATACGAACGTCACAGGCCGCAGCTGACTGAGTCGAATAAAACTAGAATAAGCGCGCGTCACCGCGCATGCATGTGTGTGTAAGTGTCGTTATTCGCAGTCATAATGTATTAAAATTGCTTAATTTTAATACATTATGACTGCGATTGAAGTGGTGGACGCTACAATAATGCGAAATGAAAGGACGTAGAATCAATATTGTGATATATATATATATATATATATATATATATATATATATAGATATATATATATATATATATATATATATATATATATATATATATATATATATATATAGATATATATACACCTTATATTTCAGTTAAAATAAGTACAAGTAGGTATTATTTTTCTTGTACCGAATTTCGGCCCATCTCTAATATATATATATATATATATATATATATATATATATATATATATATATATATATATATATATATTGAGAATCTAAATGGAGAATTTAAACTATACGCGTGTGTGTGTTTGTGTGTATATAAAGAGGGCTACTTTTAATATCGCTCATTTTAATATCAAAAATTTAGGTTATCTTTATAGCAGTATTATATTTTCAATTCAAAATTAGTACTGCATTTGTGATAATAATAAAATGTATGTATATAGAGTACTCACTCATTTTCTTTCACTATTTTTTCGTGACTTTCTTCATTAATAATAAATGCACTTTGTTCATTCATATTCAAAACACTTTATACACAAACACCGTGTCGAAGACTGCCGAAAAGAAACGACATTAGACTATCGTTAGACAATGCACGGCCTTCAAGCCACACCTCCGTGCCCGTCGGAGTGGGGAGCGTGAGGTTTTTTCGTTACGGAATAAATTTCTGGATTCGGTCCCTGCGCTCAATGCCCGCGATAGAAGCTATGCAATAGATTAAAAACAATTTTTGCAGGTCAAAATTCATAGTGTACAGTGATACAAAACCCTGAGTAGGTTTTGATATTTTTGATTGGCTTATTAGTTATTACTTCATTAAAATAAATTTACGTTTGTCTTATTATTTAGCTCAAATAAAACATAAATAGATGTACAGTGTACGTTTCCTGTGCATTTGTAGCATCCACAACAGGCATTGACAGGCCTGTTGGTCTAGTGGTTAGTGACGCTGACTGCTAAGCCGGAGGTCGTGGGTTCGATTCCCACCCAAGACAAATATTTGTGTGATGAGCACGATCATTTGTTCTGTGTCTGGGTGTAATTTATCTATAATATTTATGTATTTAGAAATATATAAGTATGTTTATCAGTTGTCTAGTACCCATAACACAAGCTCTGCTTAGCTTGGGACTAGATGGCGTTGTGTGATAGTTGTGGAATATTATTATTATTATTATTATCCACCACCTTCTTTTTCTTTGTATTCATTTTTTCTTTATTTTTTTTAATTTATAGGATAGGGTGACAAACAAACACACAGTCCACCTGATGGTATGTGGATGCTGTAGCCCACAGACATCTACATCTATCCTCGATTACGAATCAAAATGCAGATGCGTTGTCATCCGTGAGGACTAGGATGGAATGCCTCGTTTGCAGTAAAAAGAGTCTCCGGTTCTCTACACTCACCATACGAAACATAGCAGCATTAGGCTACTATTTTACGCTGGTATTCTGTGAGAGCGTGGTCCTTTCCGTTCGAAACATATAACAACGGCAAATTTAACGCCGTTCAACGGCAAATTTAATGCCGTTCAACGGGAAACGACGTTGACCGTTCAAGTGTAGCCACTCATTTTATCGCGTAAAATTTAAGGCAATAATTGTAGCGTTTATGGGCATTGACGTTGCTCGTTAGTGTAGCCGCAGCATGAAGAATAAATATATAAAAACGAAGATTACGAAAGAAATGATAGGCTCCGAAGGGCTAGAACCCAGAGCCGTAAGGCCAGTTAAATAAAAAAAATATTACAGGGAGGATAGCAGTAGCAGAGGATGTTATTGAATTTTTGATTTGATAAAAATAATAAATTTATAGAATATTGTACTGCTGGCTTGATTTTATAACGGTTTTTTTATATTTATTTTAAATAGTACCAAATACTTTACAAAACCTATACCGTAGATTTTCTATAGTATTTGATAGTAGTAAAGTCTTGACTGAGTGTTCAACCAATTGTTTTAAATACTCAAAGTCGATATTGATTTAAAAAATGAGACTGGAAAATGAAACCAAAACTTCTGTGAACTAAATGGAAATGGCTTCAATATCAGAAGTATCTAAAGTTAAATCTGATGAGGACCCATTGGAAGGCAGCAGCTATCATGTTGATTTGTCGGTCAAAGCTGAGAATAACGAGGAAGATGACGAAGAATATAATACTATGTAAGTATATTGCACTATGCCTAAAAAGCTAACATGGGTATGAGACATTTGCTCCCCAAAGCACTATGATATTTTACAACTCCTGTTGACTCACATATAACCCTTCTACTCTAATTAGTAATATAATGAATCTACTATTTAATTAATATATTTTTAAATAATTTAAAAAAAACTAATAATTTTTTTGATTAATTCGCTATAAAAAGTAAAAAAAGTTACAGCCTATATATGTTCTAGTGTTGGGTACAGGCCTCTTATTTCTGAGAGGGTTTTAGGCCAAAGAAATTGCTGCGCTGCTCCAATGCGTGTTGGCAAAATTCACAAGTCTTCGATACGTTTTTTTTCCTTATTTCTCAGACATGCAGGTTTCCTCATGATGTTTTGCCTTCATCGACGAGCATGTGGTAAATCATCATTGCATTTACAATTTCTTTGGTGCCATTGGGTATCGAACCCAGGTTGCATACTATAAAATTTACAGCGCTAACCATATGAGCTACCGTGGTAAATAATTTGCTATATATATTTATATTAAATCATATTAAAAATATCTATTATATAGCACAATATAGTGTTTTGAGTGGAACACAAGTTTGAGACATGGTGTTTGACATAATGTAATTTTGTTTTCTGCTAGGAGTAGAGCAACATAGTGGGTGCGTTTGGCAGAAAAAAGCGCTAGCAAGCGCTTGTAAGCAAAATGGCGATCGTAAGCGGTAAGCGCTGTCAAATCGTAAGTAGCTATTTTCCTCCAGGACACGATGTTAGTTTTAAACGGGGAATCTAATCTAATTTAAATATATGTTTGTAAAGTATTCATATTAAAAACTTACCCATCATGAATTTTTAATAGCATGTATATGTTTATTCATGTCATTATATTACTTAAAACTAATATTGTACGAAACAACTTATAAACTCTACTTCAAAACAAACAAATTAAATAAGCAAAATGGCGGATTGTGTCAGCGCTACTGAAGTAGCAATCGTGTCCTGGCCGAAAACTATTTTAGCGCTTATAAGCGCTTGCTAGCGCTTTTTTCTGCCAAACGCACCCAGTGAGAAAATTAGTCAGTTATTGTTTGTCCATACAGTTGAGAGTGTATTTTTGTAATCCTATCGATAACTGGTGCAGGATGGATCAGTGGATGCAGGTGGCTCAAGACTGTGACTTGAGGCATTCCTTGGGAGCAGGTCTATGTTTAGCAGTGGATTTGTGGAGAATTGTAATGATGATTGATAATTGTGTGACTACCGTAACACCTTTTAAGCCTCAAGCCTCACTTTCCACCCCATCGTCCCTGTAGAATTGTATGAAGTGTTAGTGTTGGACTCTAGGGAAATGCTTATTACAAAGTCTTCTACTGTGTTCGTCAAATTTTGTGCAATTATGTGTGCAAGTGTTAGTGACAGACTCTAATGAGCCACAGGCATTTGCATACACTTCTAGTGTGGCTGCACTTGTTGCAGGCTGTTCTTCTGCTGCAGTGTAGGAAATTGATTGTTATGACCTCAAATTTCAAAATTTATTGATCATAAGGAATTTATATGGATGATAATAACCCCTGGGAATGAGGTGATCGCTACCAAGTTGTTTTGTGTTATTAATTTTGAAAAGCTGTTTTTATCTTCAAAAAAAGTCACGCTGGGTTTCTTCCTTGGTTGGTTCATTTCAGGGCAGAGGTATTTTCTGAATCAGTGGTATGTGAAACAAATGAGTGACTTTCAATAAGTATTAATTATATTCTACTTATTGAAATAAAAATTTCTTTCTGTTTCTGTCCTTGAAACAGAGGGATCTGTACTTTGAAGAACTAGGTAACTTCCAGGTAAGTAGTGAAAAACTGTCACATTGCTGAATCTGCCAACCCCACATCCCTTGTGGTACTTGTTTTTTAAACCCCTACTTAACTTAACTTTAACTCTGTTTTTGTAAAATCGAAGGTGTGGAAGGAAGCCCCAAAGTGGAAGAGCTGCATTTACTATAACATCGAAACCATTCCTAGTACAAATATCGTTAAAAAAAATAATTTTGAACTGTCTAATTGTTTCAGAGACGCATAAACAGTGCTTAGCATTTACAGAGGACTGAAACCCTTTGAAAAATGTGCACCAATGAATCTTAAACTTGTCTCAGTTCTAATAGAGCAATTTCCCTGCAGAAAAGCCATTCCAATGGAACTTGGTATGGAAATGCAAGATTGACCTTTATTTTATTTAAGTTATGTACATGTTGAGTAATTATTATACTAATGAACAACAAGGAAAAGTGACAGTAGTGTCACAATTAACAATACCAGACTATATAGAATCAGGTGATACTTTGCTAAAATCAATTTTGTTAAAGATGTTAATATTACTTAGTTATCTGATTCAGAATGAAGCATCATCAGGAGAAAAATACTCTGAAATGGTTAACCATATGGGCGGAACATGTGTTGAATTATCAACAGTGGTGTGTCTTTCTTAGTGTTGGTGTTGTGGTGGTGAGTGACGGAGCGCATACAATAGAGAGCAATGTGTTTCAAAGTACAACCCGGTCAAGCTAAGTTTGCACATCACTGCAATGCAAGACCCCTGTTTCTCCAATCTCAACCTCCTGTTCCTAGAGTCGCAGTCAATACGGTTTCAATCTTGGTTACTAGTATGCACATCTTAATTTTCATTTCCCATTTGTTTAGTTATTGGATTATTTGTGTTGTTATTTTATCCGTACCAAGTGCAAACTTAACCGAGTTGTAGCTTGGACGTTTCTTTTTTCTTTATGTTTCATATGATGAAAGTTTTGTTTTATAAAGGAAATTATAAGGAAAATTTTACAGAATAGCTGATCGAAACTGTATATAAAAGAAATATAAAAATTAATTATAAGGATTATATTGAGGAATTGTAAAAGTGTATGTATGTTTATAAAAAATATAAGGTTGATTTAAAATTTTTGTTTTATTTCGTTACAAACCCTTTTATTCCAAAAAAAATATTGACAAATTGATATCCATAAGGTAGGTTAAATGTTGTAACCACAGCTACATGGGAAATGAGTGTGAGTGGAGAACAGCAGAGTTACATGTGCATACTGTATGGTTACATTTTTTAAGCCTATCCAATGTATAATTTTTTTTAAAGCAAGTGATATATAAACTTACATCCTACCTGATGATGAGCAACAACAGAATTTTTTATTTTATTTAATATAGATTATAAATAATACTTATTGAAAGTCACTTTTTAGGGTTCCGTAGTCAACTAGGAACCCTTATAGTTTCGCCATGTCTGTCTGCCCGTCCTCGCTTAATCTCTGTGACCGTTAGCACTAGAAAGCTGAAATTTGGTACCAATATGTGTATCAATCACGCCGACAAAGTGATAAAATAAAAATTGAAAAAAATGTTTTATTAGGGTAGCCCCCCTATATGTAAAGTGGGAAGTGATTTTTTTTTAATTTCAACCCTAACGTGTGATATATTGTTGAAAAGGTATTTAAAAATGAATAGGGGTTTACTAAAATTGTTTTTTGATAATGTCAATAATTTCGGAAGTAATCGCTCCAAAAGTAAAAAACAATGTGTCCCCCCCTCTAACTTTTGAACCATAAGTTTAGAAAATATGAAAAAAATCTGGAAAGTAGAACTTTATAAGGACTTTCTAGGAAAATTATTTTTTTTTTTTTTATAGAATAGGGTGACAAACGAGCACACAGTCCACCTGATGGTAAGTGGTTGCTGCGGCCCATAGACATCTACATCTATCTTCCATTGCAAATCAAAATGCAGATGCGTTGTCACCCATGAGGACTGAGATGGAATGCCTCATTTCCAGTAAAAAGGGTCTCCGGTTCTCTACACTCACCATACGAAATACAGCAGCATTAAGCTACTATAACTGCAGCATGGCCCTACCACGTAAGAAAATTTTGAACTTGGATGGAAACAACAGTTTTTGTACAAACTCATAAGTGGGAACACTTACTGTGACGGGCGGGAAACTACGGAACCCTACACTGAGCGTGGCCCGACACGCTCTTGGCCGCTTTTTTATATAGGAGTAGGGTGACAAACGAGCACACAGTGCACCTGATGGTAAGTGTTGAATAAAACTAAATTTACGGATTCTATCGCGTTTATTTAACTGATTTTACTTATTTTTAATTCCCGACGTTTCGGGTGCTTTACAGCAATCATGGTCACGGGGGGGGGGGGGGCACTGAGATGTTTTTCATTTCATCTCAGTCCCCCCCCCCCCGTGATACGGGGTAGAAGATCTGCTGTGTTTCGTATGGTGAGTGTAGAGAACTGGAGACCCTTTATACTGGAAACAAGGCATTTCAACTTAGTCCTCACGGGGGACAACGCATCTGCATTTTGATTCGTAATCGAGGATAGATGTAGATGTCTCTGGACCGCCGCAACCACTTACCATCAGATGGATTGTGTGCTCGTTTGTCATCCTATCCTATAAAAAAATGATTTTCTTACGCCGCCACTTATAACAACCATAGTTTCATAAATTACCTAAAGCTATTAAGCAGTAGCAAAACTACTTAATGTAAAAATGAAATAATGGGTCGGGGAAAAAGTTTCTTCGTTTTTTGTTTGTATATAGGTAATTGCAGAAAATCTTAGATTGTACTGTTTGTATCTGCCTGGTTTTAATATCAATACATATTTGACATTAAGAAAAAGAAAAAAGTAAAAAACACTTCCGCCAATGGGTGCGTTTGGCAGAAAAAAGCGCTAGCAAGCGCTTGTAAGCAAAATGGCGATCGTAAGCGGTAAGCTCTGTCAAATCGTAAGTAGCTATTTTCCTCCAGGACACGATGTTAGTTTTAACGGGGGAACCTAACCTAATTTAAATATATGTTTGTAAAGTATTCATATTAAAAACTTACCAATCATGAATTTTTAATAACATGTATAATATGTTTATTCATGTCATTATATTACTTAAAACTAATATTGCAAAAAACAACTTATAAACTCTACTTCAAAACAAACAATTTAAATAAGCAAAATGGCGGATTGTGTCAGCGCTACTGAAGTAGCAATCGTGTCCTGGCCGAAAACTATTTTAGCGCTAGTAAGCGCTTACTAGCGCTTTTTTCTGCCAAACGCACCCATTGTACAACTGTTTTTTTGTCCGCCAAAATGAGTAAATCTAAACAAGAAATTCGATAGAATAATAGATAGATAAAAAGGGAAAAATGCGACTCAAGCCTCGAAAATATTTGTGATATTAGTAGTTACAACAGTCTAGGAATTGTGAAACAATTTTGAACAATTTAAAAAAGACTGGCTATACAAAAAAGTTTGATATTATATACAAGCTCTGCTTAGCTTGGGACTAGGTGGCGTTGTGTGATAGTTGTGGAATATTATTATTATTATTTGGGTAAATTGGGTACCACACGAGCTCTGAAAGAAACCTGGGTAATGAATCGTGTATACATTCGCGATTCTCTATTGAAACGTAATGAAACCGAACCATTTTTGAAAAGATTGATCACGGTGATGAAAAGTGGATCACCTGCGACGAGAAGGTGAGAAAAACATCATAGTCAATCCACAATTCCTCGGTTATGTCGTTACTACTAATATCACAAATATTTTTTGCGGTCTGAGTAAAGTGACCATTTATTTTTTTCCTGAGAGCGGGACGCCTTTAAAATTATTATAGTTTTAACACTTGAATGCCTTCTTTGTTAAATGGTCGTAAACGTAATTGCTGATCATGTGGTCCCGGGTTAGAAACCCGAGTCGGGCCAAGAATCATTTATTGGGTTTTTCTGTCACAAAATTCTCAGCAGCAGCCCGGTATAGGTATTGAATTCGAACTTATTAAAGTTGGCGGGGTTTCACCACCGTGCCTCCGGAAGCACGTAAAGCCGTTGGTCTTGCGCCAGATTTCTCTCCCGTCATCTCGGATTGCCATTTCATTGGACTATAAGAGTGAGGTAGTAGGGTAGCCCTGTGCTTGCGCATATACTTGAGTAATATAATCCTGTCCTGCGCAGATGACTACTTATTCTCGGTCGCCGTTACCAAAATTCAATTTGGAGCCCTATATTAAAGTTTTAAAAATAAAACACATACCTAGTTGTTTGAATCTTTTAATGATCAAAAGTGAGAATGAGAACTTAGAATCATATACAATCTGGCTGCTGGCATTTTAATTTTTTCTGAACAGCAAATAAATAATAATTGGATATAACTCACGTTATTTGATAATTTATTTTAGATTAATTAAAAATTGTCACGTAACTAGTGAGGCCATGCCGGCAAACCTGGTACGCGCGGTGTCATAATGATGACACGGGTGACAGATTTTTCATGATGTTACGCCTTTTTTTGTCTGAGCGTGTCATTTTTACGTATTTTGGGGACAGCGGGACACAAACCTTTAAATCGGGACCGTCCCGTCTAAAGTGGGATGTATGGTCACGTTAGGTTTGAGTCGCTTTTTCCCTTTTTTTGTAATAAAATTTCAAAATGTATCGAATTTCTTCGTTAGATTCACTCATTTTGGATTTTGGAAAAACAGTTGAAAAATGGCGGGAAAGTGTTTTTTACTTTTTATTTTAAAATTAGACTATTGTTCTATTTTATACAAACATAATATGTACAAACAAACTTTTTCCCCAATCTATAATTTAATTTTATATTAAATAGTTTTGCTTCTGCTTATTAAGTTATTAAACTTATTTATTATGTACGTTGTTTTATTACTTTAGGTAATTTATGAAACTATGTTTTTTGTAAGTGGTGGCGTAAATAAATCTTCTACCAGTGTTGCCAACATTAAAATCTAGCTCCCGTTGTAGAGAACACTATAATCCCGTTAAAACCCGTCAAGTAGGGATTTTCGAGTTTTCATTTCCCTCTAAATATTAAAAATGAATTGATTTGATATCGATTCTTGACTCAGGTAGGTTATTTTTCAGAATTCAATCTATGAGAATAACCAACAAACCAAAATATATACATACATATGATAAATTTTAGTAGCCCCGTTAAAAAACCCGTTCACCGTTAAAAAAATTCCCGTTGCGGACATCGCTGACCCGTCAAATCAGAAGGAAACCCTTCAAGTTGGCAACACTGCTTCTACTCCATACCATCCCGTGGGTATTGTAAGAGACGACAGAGAAATGAAACAGGATGACCGGCAGCATCTTCCCAATAGCTCAAAATAACTTTCCTCCTTTAGCCTTTACTTAAAAATACTTATTTTTTATATCTGTAAGCTAAGTCGTAGGTGGTAGGAGTTCATTTTGGCTTTGGCCTGGGAATCCGATTGGGTAGGTCAGCATGTCACTCAGCAGAAGTTTCCTATGCGTTCTTGTCCAAGAGGTCAGTATAATTAAAGGCTATAAAGCATTCCACCTTAGATCTAAAGGTCTCTTTTATATGGGATAGCTCACAATACATCTATAGACTTCTTTGTTTGAATTTGATTTCAGATGTGGACCAACTAAATTTCACAGTATGCGTGCAACCCGGGTTAGGTTCCCGCAGGCACCAATTAAATTCTTAATTGCAATTTCAAATATTGATTTACTACGGGCTCAGTAGTAAAGTAAAACATCTTGAGGAAACCAGACATGTGAAGTCCGCCATCACGTACTCGGGTATTTCCTTGCACTAAAACGAATTGACCTCCTCATGTGCCCAGCTGTGCGATGAATATAGGCTGTGACTTGGACGGTTAGATTTATTTATGGCTTCTTTGTTTGATGGCCTACAGATAATTGTTTTAGGGCTGGATGAGTCTTTGTGCAATTTATGAACGTAAACTGCCACCACGATGCCGGAGAAAATTCTATTGTTTTTGCGTGCGTGCTTTTAGAGAACCGAAAACCTTTTTACTGGAGATAAAGCATTCAATCTGTCCTCAGGGGTGACAACGCATCTGCATTTTGATTCTTAATCGAGGATAAATGTAGATGTCTATCGGCTACAGCATCCACTTACCGTCAGGTGGACTGTAATATACTCTTTTGTCATCCTTATTCTATAAAAAATATATCAGTCTTCACAGAGATGTGCTGAATAAATAAATTACGAAATTGTAAATATTTACCTCTATCATTTTATTATATTTAAATAATGGTAATATACAAATTTTTATAACCATGTATTTGCCTTTTAGGGCTTTGCTGGAATTAGCACAGTGTGTACAAACCGACCATGATCCAATTGAATTCAATTCTACGGAAGCAACGGTCAACCCGAAAACTGGTCAAATGATGTGCCTACATTGCTTCGAGGATATGGACAGCAATCTGCTCTCAGATCACATGGTCAATGCCCATAACTACAGAAGAATACAATATAAGTGTCATATTTGTGATCATACATTTCAGGTATTTATTTATTATTATATATATTATTATATATATTATTATTCTTATATATTTTGAATGAAATAAATGAAATAATTAAAATCTATCGAAATTCAAATCATATTCACCCTACTTTAGGAACGGCAGTAAAACAATAAATTTAGTAAGCATCTTTGACCATGTCACTTCGCAGGGTCACAGGCTAGGTTGGATTAATGGGTATATGGGTATATACCCTTTGTCATGTCCTATTAAAAATCCTTAAATTCGCAAAATAAATGTGGGTCGATCATGGGCAAAAAACTATCCTATCTCTCAAGTTGGACCAAACTGCACACGGTGTGCAATATTGATTAAAATCTGTTAAGTAGTTTAGGAGTCCATCGAGGACAAACAGCGTGACATGCAAAAAAAAATTAAAAAATTTCCTTTATTTCCAAAAATCCTATTACAAAGATTTGTCGAGTCTTCCCTTTAAGTAGTCAGAGACACTTGTGTTGGGAATAACTCGCTACTTCCCTTACGGGTGGCTAAATGAGATAAACTAGGTAATAGGTATATTCTATCTAAAAGGTTAGGTTAGGATGGTATGGTTAACATTTTTTTTACATTAAAATTTTAACTTATTTTTAACATTTTTGATATAATTCAAATTTAAATTTAAATTGCGGCTCTAGTGGCGATGAACTATTTTCATGTAAGCATGTATGGTAGTATATAAATGTGCGTGAGTGTGTATATATGTTTGTGTGCGTCTGTACATGTGTGTGTGTGTGTGTGTGTGTGTGTGTGTGTGTGTGTGTGTGTGTGTGTCTGTCTGTGTGTGTGTGTGTGTGTGTGTGTGTGTGTGTGTGTGTGTGTGTGTGTGTGTGTGTGTGTGTGTGTGTGTGTGTGTGTGTGTCTGTGTGTGTGTGTGTGTGTGTCTGTGTGTGTGTGTGTGTGTGTGTGTTCGTGTGTGTGTGTATGTGTGTGTGTGTGTGTGTGTGTGTGTGTGTGTGTGTGTGTGTGTGTGTGTGTGTGTGTACGTGTGTGTGTACATGTATAGGAATGGTGTGTGAATGAGTGTATGTATGTGTGTATACGAGCTCGTGTCTGTGTGTGGGTGTGTATGTGTGCATGTGTTGGTTATCTGTTATGCCTTACGGATAAGGTTCCTTGGGATCGGTATGAACATTCCGCATACAGGAACCAGCGTTAATTGAACCAAAATCTTAACAAATTCTTATGAAAAGGTTTTCAACATCTTCATAGCTAAGTGAATCCAACCATTCTATTACAGTTTTCCTGCAAGTGTAAGATAACATGGGGTATATTTTAAGTATACTGTTTACTTTGTTGTACATATAAAGCAGACTGCCCACTATATTGTCTTCTAGCGAACGCAGTACGTGCGGCAGTGACGGGTGCAATGACATCCTTCTTTCTTTTATGACTCAGGTCGACATAAGGCAGAGATTTGTGGCACGTTAAGATGAGATTCAGAATATAGAGTTTTCGGACTATGAGTAGGCCACTCATTCTATATAATGTATCAGTGGGAAAACGATGGAGTAGATGACTTTGATAAGTGATCTCTGAGCTTTTTAGAGTGCAAGGAAGTGAGTTTTGTCTGCTCCTCCCCAAATCGAGATACAGTAGGTGAGCACCGATTGGGTCAGGGCCATGTAGATTCGGTTTTTAAGTTTGTTACACATGACCTGCCGTAGTGATTTGAATACCCATATGAGTTTCCTAGTGCGGTTTGTTAAAAGCTCCAAATGTGAGTGCCAGCTAAGTCGTTGGTCCAGCATTATACCTAGGTATTTAGTTTGGCTAACTTTTTCAATAATAGGACAGTGGCAAATCAGGTCACCAGGGTTAGAGCAAGTGTGAATTTTAATGACAAAGTTATGGTTAGGTTGGGATTTATTAGAAGCAGTGAAGCAGATGTAATTTGTTTTCTGAGTGTTCAAGGTAAGAAGGTTGTCTCTAAGCCAGTTATATACGTTAACTAATCCCCTCTCAGTAGTTTCTTGGACAGTATCCCAGGTGCTACCAGTAAAAACAAGCGCAGTATCATCCGCGTAGGAGTATATCCTGCACCCGACATCCCTTAGATTACATAGATCATTTATGTATATTAAAAAGAGAGTCGGGCCCAGGACACTACCCTGTGGGACTCCAAAACTAGTAGTGACTTTATCACTGTATAAATTATTTATTTTTACTTCCTGAGTTCTTTCCTGTAGGTAACTTTTAAAAAGCATGAGTGGAGTATCCCTAATACCTAAACATTCTAGCCTGTATATAAGAATAGGCACAGAGACGGTGTCGAAAGCCTTTTTCAAGTCCAAAAAGACTGTAAGACATTTGCTGCCATTGTCCACTTCACCAACTATAGTTGAAGTGAGATCAAGAACAGCATCTTGAGTTGAAAGACCCTTTCTGAAACCATATTGAGAATTGGATAGTAGTCTAAATTTATTTAGGTAATCAACCAATCTATTGTTGAGCAACTTTTCAATTATTTTGGAGATGGAGGTGAGGACAGAGATAGGTCTATAATTGCTTACATCCTCTCTGTCCCCGCTCTTATGCACAGGGGTTACTATAGACCTCTTTAAGGCGCTGGGAAAGACACCAGTACTGAAGCAAAGGTTTGCAAGGTTACGTATATACGGTACAACAAAGGCTGTAGCATGCTTTAAAAAACCAGTGCTGATACCATCCCATCCATGTGAGCTCCCTGAGTTTAGACTCATCAAGATGCGCTCAACTTCTTTGTCGTCAGTGTTTAGCAGGACGAAGGATGAGGTTTGTGTATAAGTGTATAATAAGTGGTAGGGGCTACTAATACACTACTTCTAGTACCTGAACTTGTAGCAATTGTTTCATCTAAGCTAGCACCTATACAGGCAAAGTAGTTGTTCACATAGTTCAATGAATCTAGTGGTAGCAGTTTTAAGTTAATTAGGGCTACATTATTTGACTTAAGTGGTTTGTACCGAGTGATCTCATTAACTGTTTTCCAGAACTTACGTAGGTTATTAGCAGATTTTTTTGATAAGTTCTCCATGATGCTATCGTTTAAGTTTTTTAATAAGGTTGGAACAGAAATTTCGAAAACGTTTGTAAGTTATTTTTAAGATTATATTGTGGGGGTCATTTTCTACCTTTTGCAATTTATTTCTTAGCCTTATACACCTCAGAGCTCAGGGAGTTATCCAGGGTTTTAATATCCTTTTACTGTTAGAAGAGTGGGTTAATTTAGAGTTTTGTTGGTGGTTGGCAAATTTTTCAGGGCTATTTGGCATTTCTGAAAGTGGGACACTCGTCGATATGAGGGTATTATATGCCCCATCAAAATCTGTAATTAACTTAGACTTAATGGGGGCTTTGTGGGTCGATATTTTAGATAACTGAAACAACACAAGGTTGTGATCTGTGACCGTGGTGTTAAGAACGGCAATAAAAGCTGCAATGAGGTTGACTTCAAGTTTTATCATTACGTGGTCAAGGCAGGATCTCTTTCTCGTAGGTAAAGTGTGACCAGGCAGTAGGCCATGCAGGGATAATACTTCTAAGTAGCTGAGTCTATTACGGCGATACTGAGGCTTCTCTGTAGCTAAGGGAAGCTTTTGTTGTTTTGGAAGGTTAATATTTGTCACCTATGACAGACACATTTTTATGATGACTAATAGTTTCCAGGTGTAAGTCGAGGAAACTAGTAAAACTATCGACGTTGTGAAAAGAGGGGGAGCGGTATATACCCAGAAAGACATATTTATCAATCTCTATTTGTAGCCCAGTAGCGTCAGAGAGGTGAAGGTCAATAACCTTAGCTCGGTGATTGTTTTTGATATAAGCTACTACCCCATCATTCTGATTTAAAAGTTGTTACTTGATTGGTAGGAGGTGTAATTGTTTAAAAATGGTATTGGTTTGTTAAGGTCTAATCTGCATTCGGTAAGTATTAGAACGTTCAATTTCAAAGTTCAACATTGATAGGTTAACCAAAAGGTCGTCGAGGTTCTTATAGATACTAGCCATATTTTGCGTTACAATAAATAGATTATTACGAAAGGAACCCAAACCCATGGTAAGTTAAATCTTCTATATTACATTTAATCGAGTGTGTTATTTGCATGCAGTCTAGTTCCTGGTTAGTGAGCTGGCTATCCATTTAAAAAAGAGTAAGTACCGAGTAAGTTACTGCAGAGGTTAATAAATAGAGTGAGTGAAGAAAAGTGGATAGGGATTTGCTATGGCAAACACTGAACTCATTTGGGTTGAGCGCTGGCTTGATACAGGCATTGGAGTCTCTTTATAGGGACTCTAGTGCTTGTGTTAGGATCAACGGGGTCTATTCGGACTGGCTTGACATCCATAAAGGTGTCAGACAGGGCTGTGTGGCTTCCCCTTGGCTGTTCAACCTATTTATGGACAGTTGTTTGCAAAATTTGAAAGTTGAAAAATGCGGATTAAGAATGGGTGAGTTAACCGTCAAATGCCTTTTGTACGCCGATGATCAAGTCATTCTTGCGTCATCGGCGGCCGAGTTGCAAATGATGGTTACATTAATGAACGGATCATTAAAAGAAAGGGGTATGAAAGTGAACGCAAGTAAGACGAAGGTTATGGTTTTTGAAAGAGAAGAAAGTAAAACGATTTGTGAAATAAGAATAGAAGGGGAGTTGAACGAGCAAGTAGATGAGTTTGTATATTTGGGCTGCGTATTTAGCAGGGATGGGAGATATGATAAGGATATAGAACGACGAGTGAATGCGGGAAATAGAGTAAATGGGGCCTTGCACTCTATTGTGAAGAGTCAAAATGTGTCGCAAAAGGCACGTATGGCAATTCACAATGCTGTGTTGGTCCCTACTTTAACGTATGATAGTGAAAGTTGGGTGTGGCAGAAGAAGCACGAGAGTAGAATAAACGCAGTAGAAATGCGGTCGTTAAGGAGTATGTTAGGGCTGAATCTGAATGACAGGGTAAGAAATTGTGTAATAAGAGAAGAGTGTGGTTTGCAAGATGATGTTGTGACCAGGATTAAGAAAGGAATGCTTCGGTGGTTTGGTCATGTGGAAAGAATGAATGAGGAAAGAGTGACAAAGAAAATTTATGTTGCAGAAGTGAATGGCAGAGTCGGAAAGGGACGTCCTAGGCGAAAATTTATCGACCAAATTGGCGATTTATTGGAAACGGGCCAAATTAGGAGTACCCTTAACCGACGAGCATGCATGCGTAGGTGTATGGATGTGAAGGAGGCGAGAGAGGTGTGTCAGGATCGTGTCAAATGGAAATCTGTAGTCTCTGCCTACCCCTCTGGGTGACAGGCGTGAGTGTTTATGTATGTATGAAGAAAAGTTTGTTAATAACACTTGCAAGTAGACACGAGAATAGGCAGATTTCATCAATGAGAGTAGGTTGTTTTATGTAGTATGTAAGAGTGAATGGTTGTTGTAGTATGTTATGTGTTTGTACTGTGGGTGTAGTTTTTTCTAAATGTGTAAATAACGTGTTTATGGGGTGTGGGCGTGTGGTATTGTATATAGGTGTGTTTGGTTGTTGCAGTTTGTTTACAGTTTTTGAGACCAGAGGTATATGAGTGCAAATGAAAATTGCGCTAACAGGAGATGAACAGTTTACAACGGTTATCTTACCAAGAACAATATAATAATATGCATATCGAATAAAGCAGAGAGTAGTCTCCACTGGATTGTTTGAATATAGTCATTTTTGACAGGCCTGTTGGTCTAGTGGTTAGTGACCCTGACTGCTATGCCGGAGGTCGTGGGTTCGATTCCCACCCAGGACAAATGTTTGTGTGATGAGCACGATCATTTGTTCTGTGTCTGGGTGTAATTTATCTATAATATTTATGTATTTAGAAATATATAAGTATGTTTATCAGTTGTCTAGTACCCATAACACAAGCGCTGCTTAGCTTGGGACTAGATGGCGTTGTGTGATAGTTGTGGAATATTATTATTATTATTATATTATTATTGTTGAAGAAGTTGGTGCACCTGTGCCTCGCTCTGGATGCATATAATTTTAGATGTATCATCTTTTCTCACAAAAACTCTTCCAAACGCAGTCCAGCAGTATCTATACCCATTGGATTTGGCGAGATCCCGAGACAGGAAGAATAGTCGGGCACCTTTAGCGGTGAGCTGCTCTGATACATAAACAGGCGTATCCTCGCTCGTAGTATTGCCTAGGTGTTTTGCTTGTAATCTGCACTTATTTTTGGTGTAGAACTCCTTAGACTTTTTTAGTATTTCAGATTTCAAGATCGTAGATCATAGTTCCAGTATTATGGGGGAATTTTTCTCCCTGTCATTACGTGGTCTAATTCTGAAAATATCCTTAATATCCCGCGCACGCAAATCAAGGCTGATATTTTTCGATAGGGAACAAAGATGTTTTATAGGTACAGATACCGTGTACGCACGCCTAAAACGCTTCCATTTAAAAGGCGCCAATATTGGCGTATTCGTTCGATCGTTCCGCCATTACGCCAGCGACGTTCACTGCGAACATACATCACGCACCAGTGTTTTTAATTTCGGAAAATGACTGTTGATGATGTTTGTGCTGTGAAATCATGTAAAAATTACTCTTGGAAAAAAGATAAGAGTAAGAACATCACTTTATATATATATACGCAACCGTTGTGAACTGGTTGTTTATCCGACTACAAACGAAAAAGGACGGTTATGTTTTTACTGTGTGTGCGGTTGGCTAAGCTGAATCGCTTTTTGGAATGGTGCTCAAAAACTACTTGACCTATTTAAAAAATTCTTTCACCATTAGAATGCTATTATGACTGTGAAATGTAGGATGTATTTTTATATAGAGGGCACTACTATCAACGAATGTGTTTTTTAGCTAAACTCGTACAGTTCTTGACCGATTTCTTTTACCACTAGAATGTTATGTGTAATTAAAGATAATGATTATTTTATTATAGATGGCACTACTTTCTATGAATATGTTTTATTTGTCTTATCTCGAAAATTACTTGACTAACTTTGAAAATTCTTTTACCATTACATTACTAATGAGGGCTTTAGTTGTGTGATTAAATTATATTATTGGAGACGCCAGTAACTTAAGGTATCTTCGATAAAGATTTAGTGGACTGTAATTTTGGTGCATACGGCAAAGGGGAAAATGAATAGGTGGGATAGCACGCACTGACCTGATGAGGGCTGCCGCGCCTTCTTCCTGGAGTGTCTGCTATACCGCGAGCTCGCCACGTGGTTCGGCGCACACGCACTCTCGGAACAGTCTCGTGAAGTCCCACACTCTCCACCTTTGCCCTTACGGGGGCGTCTCACACTTTTATGAGTTACAAAGACACAATGTCTGATGCGGTGAATATTAAACATAAACAGGAGAACTCAATGTTCGTCCTGCGCGGTTTGCGGTTAATGTACATAAGACGCGACGGGTGGCCGTGCGTTGCGGATGGCGTAATATCACTTAGTATAATGACGCGCGCCGAGATCCTCTTTTTCACCTCGGCGGCAGCGCGTGCGGTAGGAAAGGGAAGGAAGGAAGGAAACAAAAAATATGCACTAGTCATGTTGATAAAGTAGATATAACTTAGGACGAACTCAATGCGATATGTAATGTAATGTTGATAAAGTAGATTGTTAACTGGCGTTACCATTTCCTCCCGCCCTTAAAGGGTCACCTTTAAAAGACAACCGTAATATAAAAAGTAAAAGGAAAACAAATAAATAAGCGGTATATAAAGTGAGAGGATGCGCTCAATGCGCATGTCTCATCTACTAACCTTACTTGGTAAGCGAGAAAATGTATACATAAATATAATATTGCGGTTTAATACTTTTTTAATATATATAAATATAAACTTAATTCCTAATTTAGATAAATAATTATAATCAAAATAATCGTGATTTATTGTCTTGGGAGAGGGCAAATACGAGCAACAGGACGGAGATATGTATGTTCCCTTAGTAGTTCTCACGGTCACTACTCGAACTACGCCATCCTTCGAAGGATGAACAGACTCGACGATCGCTAATGGCCAAGCAAGGGGCGGTTCATTATCATTTATCACAATTACAACCATGCCTGGTACGATAGCCGTAGACGGGGTGTTCCACTTCTGAGGAACTTGTAATCCGTGAAGGTATTCCGTCCTCCACCGGTCCCAAACGACTGAACTAATTTATCCAGTAAAGAATGCCTGTGTAACAGACTGGTAGAGTCAGATTTGACTTTGGGTGCGGGTAATGACAATAAAGGTGCGGTATTCAAAAAATGACTCGGAGTAAGAGCTGAAGGCTCTGCAGGATCAGAACTCAATACTGTCAAGGGCCGCGAGTTTAGCAAGCACTCAATTTGCGCAAGAACAGTATTAAGCTCTTCGTATGAAAGTAACTGATGTCCGATAACTCGGAACAGATGCGTTTTTACGACTTTGATCATACTCTCCCAGGCGCCTCCAAAATGAGGAGAGTTGGGACAGATGAACTTCCATGTTATACGATTCTCAGCACACTCTTGCTCAAGCTTTGGGCGGTATTCAACGTTTAGAAATTTATAGAGATCGCGAAGATACGAAGCGGCACCTTTAAAATTCGTTCCATTATCCGAATATAAAAACTGAATCGGCCCTCGTCTAGAGAGGAAACGTTTAAGCGCAGCGAGGAAACTAGAACTACTAAGATCTGTAGCGATTTCTATATGTACAGCTCGAGTCGTGAGGCATGTGAAAACACATAAGTACGCCTTCTCGCTGCGTACACCATGACGACATACAGGAGTGTATGCGATAGGACCGGCATAATCGCAGCCCGTGTGTGTAAATGCCTTAATAGCTTGTCTTACACGACTATGGGGAAGATCAGCCATCAAAGGGTAAGTTGGACGGGGTCTAAGCCGGAAACATATATTACACTTGTAGACTCTGCTTCTCACAGTGCGGCGTGCGGAAAGTATCCAAAATTTTTGACGGAGCAATGACAATAACAATTCAGGTCCAGCGTGTAAATTTTTAATATGATAATAGTCAATGATCATATTCACTACATGATCACTGCGCGGGAGTATAATTGGATGTTTTTGCGTGTAATCTAATGCGGAGTTCGAAAGACGACCACCAATGCGGATTAAACCATTCTCAATAAAAGGCCTTAAACGATTGAAAGCGGGCGAGCAAGGTTTGTTACCTTCAATATTTAAATATTCCACTGCAAAATGCTGTTTTTGCAGGGCGCGGAGGATTATAACCTCAGAGAAACTGAGATCACCAGCAGTCACTACAGTAGTGCTGCGGCGGGGCAATAATTTAGCAAACTTACACACGTACGCAATTATACGTAGAAGTTTACTCCAAGAAGAGATGCGGAGTGCGAGCTCATAAATCGCAGAATTACAGACGGATGTGCACACAGTGTGCGACAAAATCTTCTTCTCAGGCATATTTGCAATAACCTCATTGTCTAAAGTACGAAGAGGCCATTGAGATGGATCTAACGAAGTCCACTGAGCCCCATGGAGCCACAGGGGGTTTGAACCTAATTTATTTGGCGTAACGCCGCGTGAAAGTATGTCAGCGGGATTCTCAGTACCTGCGACATGATAAAAGTTATCAGCGCGAATATTGTCGGTAATCTGAACAACGCGGTTTGCAACAAAGGTCTGCCACTTGTGTGGCGAACTCTTTATCCAGTACAGAGCTACTTTTGAATCTACAAAGGCATAGACTGATATTGCAAGGTCAAGAGAATAATTGTCGAGTACTCTGCGAAGCAATTTTGAGAGTAAAACCGCTCCACAAAGCTCAAGGCGTGCAATAGATAGTGGTTTCGTCGGTGCGACTTTAGTCTTTGCACAAATCAACTGGACGGTGTTACCATTGACGCTCTTTACATGTATGTAGACTACGGCACCGTATGCGTGCTCGCTGGCGTCGGAAAACCCCAGGAGTGACGCAGTACAGTTTTTGGATACACCAACATGTCGCGGGATACGTAAATCATTAAGAGCTGGTAATTCAGCACAGAATTGCCTCCACATCTTAATAATTGGCGGTGGTGGTATGTCGTCCCAATCTAAATTAAGTTGCCAAAGCTGCTTTATTAACAATTTGGCGTACGCGACTGTGGGAGCAACGAAACCCATTATGTCCCACAGGCGAGCGACAGTAGATAAGATGGCGCGCTTAGTGCACGCCACATCAGCGGGAACAGATATCTTAAAATAAAAGGCGTCACTATCGGTAGACCAATGCAAGCCTAGTATTTTATGTGGCATTGATTTATCGAACTCTACTTCTCCTGTAATTTTATGGGAAGTAGGGAGGTCATCTAAAACAGATCGACGGTTGCTATGCCATTTTATCAGGTCCCATTGGGCACCCTTGAATAAGTCTATCAGCTGCCGAGAGGTCTCACTGGCCTCGGATTCACTGGGCATAGAGAACGCGATGTCGTCCATATATAGCGAAGTAAATGCGATACGACTCGCAAGCGGATACTTTGCGCCGTCGTCATCAATGAGCTGTCTTACCGTGCGCAATGCATGGTATGGACTCGAAGTTAAACCGAAGCACACGCGATTGAAGTGGTATAACACAAGTGGGTCTTGTGGACGGAAGCGGTATAGGAAGCATTGGTAACGACGATCAGAATCGCGAACAACTATTTGCAGAAATTGTTGGCGACAGTCGGCTGTCATAGCGATTGGATGTAAGCGGAAAGTTAAAATTATATTGAACAAGTCACCTTGCAAATTTGGTCCTGAATGCAGAATATCATTTAATGATCGCTCAGTGCTAGTCTTACTGCTAGCGTCCAGGACGATGTGCAGACGCGTTGACTTCTTATCTACGCGTAAGACTCCATGATGCGGTATGACATATATTGGAGCGGGTTCATGAGAGTCATACGGCGGTGCGGGGGATATATAATTTTGCATGCTATAACATTCATCAGCGAGTCTTATGCCATGGAAGTGTGATAAGACAGATATGTCTACCACAGCGGTGGGCAAAAGGTCGGTGATTTGATCAAAACTAGCGTTGAAATATTGAAGTTAATATTCGAGTCAAATCGTGAGAAAATTTTAATATCAATCGATTTCGATTTTACAATTTTTTCTACTCCACCGAATCCCTTTACTACAGTACATTCGGTATCGTGTTGTTGAACGCCTAAACGATGACAGCACTCTTTAGTCATAAAATGGCTTTGAGCCGCGGAGTCTAATAATATACGAATAATTTGTTTCTCTCCCTTAGCATCGTAAGCAAATACTTGAGCGGTTGATAATAAAACAGTTCTCGGCGAACGACTTGCGCGCGCGGGAGGCGGTGAACGTTGAGAAACATTCTTGAACGAAGTACACAGCGCGACGTCTGAACGCGCACCTGCGGTGAGGGGTGGCGAGTGTGCGGGCGCGGGGGTTGTAGACTTCAGTGTAACTGGCTGAAGCGGTGGAGAACGCGCCAGCGCAGGGGAAGCATTATCGCTTCTGCGGTGGAAGTGCAACAATGTGTGATGTTTAAATTTACAAACTCGACAACTATAATTTGAAGAGCAACTAGACACTCGATGACTTAAACTGAGACAATTCACACATGCATTGTTACTCTTTACGCATTTAAATCGTTCCTGCGGCGTCATTTTATTAAAGTCTGCACACTTAAATAGGTGTTGATGCACAATATTATCGCACAGACACTTTGAGCAACTAGTCGTCGTGCTTACGTACGCCTGATACTTCGGCGACGAAGTATTATTACAGCGACGATTATTACCGTTACCTCGTCGATTGTTTGGTGCGCTATTAGAATTTGTACTAGAATCGGTGCGTTGCAAAACTTTGGAGCGGGTCTTAATAAAATTTACTAAATCATCAAAGGTAGGTACCATCGAGTTATGACTATATTCGAAAGAGCGAATGGTATCCGGGTCCAGCTTCTTAAGCGCGATATGAAGAACAATTAAGTCCGCGAGATTATCTAACTTTAAGTTTTGTAAAGCGCGCACTGCACTTATAAAGTTATCAGTAAATAAATCAAAATTATTTGCGGTGGCCGATTGCAATGGCTTAAATTCGAACATCTGATTAATATATGTAGATGCTAGCATACGCCGGTCTTCATATTTGTCAACGAGTGCTTGCAATAAAATTTTATAATTTTCAGCGCAAGGAGTTATACCTGAGCATACAGATAGGGATTTGCCCGTTAGTTTACCTAGCAAATAGTATAACTTTTCAGCGTCGGTAAGCGATGTGTTGTCATGGACGGTTGATTTAAAGCTAGCATAAAATAAAGGCCATGAGCGAATGTCACCCGAAAATGGCATAAGTTCGATAGGCGGAAGTGTGAATCTGGCTTTAGATGGTGTACTAGTACTTTGTGAATTAGATTGCGAATATTGTAAATAAAGCCTATTTATTCTACCGCAAAGAGACTCAAACGCAATGAGGCTGTTATAATCAGGTTTAGCAATAGGGTTTATTTTTAATAAATGTGAATTATAATTATCTAAGACCTGTTTAAACTCAATACGTAAAGCATTAATATTAGAACTTCCATCAAGAAAATGCTCCATCGTGGAAGTGTTTATGTGGATGTCCGAGGACATATCATATATTTTTTGCACTATTTCAAATAAAGCATCTCGTTTAGCTAACAATAAAACCAACTCAGCATCAGGTGTGCCCTCATTATCCGAGGAATCGCTATTATTCGATGCTATTTGTTTTTTAGGCGGCATTACAACTTAAGTTATGCGGCAAAAATAATATAATTATAAGCGGGTAGTCTGTAAGCGACCTCGCTACGCGGTTGAATTATTAAATATTAGTTTTGTTAACGATGAACTTTAATTGTCAACTTTTATAATAATTATGAAGTTATTTATAACGAATATAATGCTTAAATATATGTGCAAATAATAAATGTAATTTAACAGTATAATCTATAGATGTAGTTAAAAGTTGATGACGTGATGTGAACATACAACAAATAATTTATATAGATAATTATATGCTTATTCATTCTATGAATATAGTTTTAAAATTACTATGAATGTCACCTATTAGGACCTATTCTAGTGTTCTAATAAGGGCGGGGTTAATCCGAAGTCGGATTAAAATATAAATAATTAATTATATAAACGCTTATTACGATAACGATCTAATAAGGGCGGAAAGTCAAGGTCAATCCAGCGAGAAGTGACCATTAAAAATGGAGACGCCAGTAACTTAAGGTATCTTCGATAAAGATTTAGTGGACTGTAATTTTGGTGCATACGGCAAAGGGGAAAATGAATAGGTGGGATAGCACGCACTGACCTGATGAGGGCTGCCGCGCCTTCTTCCTGGAGTGTCTGCTATACCGCGAGCTCGCCACGTGGTTCGGCGCACACGCACTCTCGGAACAGTCTCGTGAAGTCCCACACTCTCCACCTTTGCCCTTACGGGGGCGTCTCACAATTTTATGAGTTACAAAGACACAATGTCTGATGCGGTGAATATTAAACATAAACAGGAGAACTCCATTGAGTTATACAAGACTAGAGGAGCAAACCACATTACCGCGCGTCGAAAAAAGTGTAACCACTATCCAAACGCGACGACGTAGCTTTGAAACTAATAACAATTTTAAGTAAACATATATCTATCTCACTTACACAAGTTGCGAAAACAATATCGTCGTCGTAAGATTAGAAAAAGATAGACACACAAACATGCAATGGCGGGTTGGTGTGGCTTACTATATGAAATTTTACCTAAAATACGCAATAAAAATGAGTTTTTTTTTAAGCTGCAGTTAATTGTTTTTATATTAAAAAAGTATATTTTATTTTAAAATCTTTATTACGTCCCCTTAGAAAAAAAGGGATACAAAGCTTATCAGATAAATAGAAGTAAACATAATGATGAAATAAAACGTATTTTTATGGTTCTAATAAATCAAAAAATAAAAATAGGTATCTAATAAAATATAATTAATATAAAATGTATACGAAATTATAAATAATATAAAATTATTAATATAAAATAGGTAATAAAATATATTTAAAAGATAATTCAAGAATAAACTAAAATAAGAATAATTAATTATATTGTATGAAAGTTAAAACGTAGTTTTTATTATAATTTCCAAAATATTTAAAATCGGAGGTAACAAATTAACTTACTCCATTAATTATATAGTCTCCCATTAATGTAGGATAATCACAAATGCGGAAAAGTGGCAACATTGAACCTAAATGGCAATATTCGATATTTTATTTAATTTTTTAGTGTTTTAAACGTTAATATGAATATATAAATTAAAACTTACGTATGGAAAGTGATTCCGCTTGATTTATTATGTTTTTGTGACCTTGAAACGCATTCTTTCACTACGCATTTACCCATTTTTTGTTGTGAATCGTTCGGCTTAACTCGGACGGCGTCACCTTGAACACTGAACCGACGTTCGCTGAGTATAAGGCTGTGGCCTTATGTGAAGTGACAACGCTTTGGCGCGGAAATTACTTATCTAGTGTAACATATAAATCAATGGAGAACTCAATGTTCGTCCTGCGCGGTTTGCGGTTAATCTACATAAGACGCGACGGGTGGCCGTACGTTGCGGATGGCGTAATATCACTTAGTATAATGACGCGCGCCGAGATCCTCTTTTTCACCTCGGCGGCAGCGCGTGCGGTAGGAAAGGGAAGGAAGGAAGGAAACAAAAAATATGCACTAGTCATGTTGATAAAGTAGATATAACTTAGGACGAACTCAATGCGATATGTAATGTAATGTTGATAAAGTAGATTGTTAACTGGCGTTACCAATTATTATAATAATTATGTTATATTGTTATTTGTTATATTATTATTTGTTATATAATTAAGTTATATTATTGTTTCTTATATAATTATAATATAATGTTCAATCCACTTTCATGTCAAGGACACTTATACACAATCAACATTGATTTTATATGCTATTTTTATTTATTTACTTACAGGTTTTACAGTACAAAATGTAGCCTTTAAACACACAATCTTTTATCGTCTTCCAGTGGCAGGATTTAATTGATATTAAAAACGCAATGATTTTATCTAGTCATGAAACTGTATCGATATATGAATTTAAAAAAAATAAACATTTTCATCACATCATCACAACACTATTTTAGTGCGATTTTCGTACCTACATAAAACACACATTACCACCCATATCCCCTGTGTGTATATATCCCCATTCACATACGTACACAAATGCACACGCCTCGCACACATATTTTATACTCAGGTATGTCAATATGAATGAAATATAAAATCTCCCAAATTTTTGGTCAATCGATTCGCACTATTATTACCGAAGTCACGCACACTAATGCAGGCATGGTACGTAAGATATGCGCGTCACGTGGTACTCACGCACACATGAATCGAAGACTGGCGTCACTGTGAACGGTGCAATGTGTTAGCAACACGGTATCTGTACCTATAAAACATCTTTGATAGGGAAGTTATCATATTTATTAAATCATCCCTGGTCTCAGAGAGTTTAGGTGGAACATTCTTTAGCTCTAGACTAGCTTTGCGTGACGTCCTATGGAGATCTTCAATTTTGTCTTCAAGTATATTTATGTACTCGCCATCCTTTTTTGCTTGAGCTTCTAGTTTCTCAATTTTCTTTTGGAATCCCTCATTTTGCAGAGTTAAGAGAGATACGCACTGTTCAATGTTTGAAGAAGTTTGTTGGAGGGACTTAAGTGTGTTCGTGGTTTCCAAATGTGAGTTTTTTTGTTCACTAATAAATGACGTAATGAGTCTAGTCATCTCCTGTTTAAAATCAAGAAACTGAGATGGCGAAAATTCATCCTCTCTTGGTCTTCTATTATTTCGAAGAACGACATAGCTGGGGGGAGTATGTTCATACTGTGTATCCATCAAGGCTTCAGCCTGAAGCCCCATACTGTCGCTCGCATCAGATTGCTGCTGCAGATTATTTTCCCTCGGAGTTGTAGACGGAGGTATCCTCTGAACCGACATTATGAACTATGCGCGTAGGCCTAAATGCGATATAAAAGCCTACGGGAATGCGTATTGTGTAGCAGGCGGAGCGACCGATAACACCGCGTGATGTCACCCAGGTAGGAGGAGTTACATGTACGATTGATTAGTTGACAGGGCTAGCCGGTCCGGTTGCGCGAGAGCAGGTCTTGCATATATCTCGTTGCAGTTACAATTCATGCTTTATGTAATTTTATTTCATTTAGAACTTATTTACACTTAAAAAAAATTCGTCAATTCCGTTTGGGTTTCTGTTTTTGTATTTTGAATGTTTTTCTCTAACTCATAAATTTAGAGTAAGTCCGACAAGCAGGACGGTACACAGGCACACGTGTCCATTCGAAAAGAATGCGATAAAATAACAACGTTATTTAGTTCCACGAAATAGAATAGGTACAATATTGACGCGAAAACAATACAAAAACAATGGTAGGAAGTTCCAAGAAAGTTAAGAATGAGTCATAAAATAGCAGATGTTAAATTTGTAATTTGTTTTGTCATTTATTACTGTATGTGTGTATCTTTTATGTACAACACGTACGAATTAACCTGAGACTCCGCTGGAATACGACCCCTTCCCGACTCCCCGCACCGCGTCCCGCGCTGGCCGTGCGCGCTCAGTACCGATAGCATTTTTGTTACGTTTTGTTTTTTTCTCGACTCTAGTTCGATATTTTTGATAATTGTTTGTTGTTTGGTTTGGACTTTTGTTTGTTTTTGTTATACTTGAACGTTATTTTATCTGTTTGTTGTTAATTGCGTTGTTTTATTGTTAAGTTTGGACGTTGTGTTGTGCCGTTTTCTTGTGACGCTTAGGCGTTACTTCGCCTTTTTTATTTTTAAAAAAAGATGGGAGGAAAGACAATACATAGCCAAGCACGGACACTTGCTCTAAAAGTTTTAAAATTTTTCGAAGATGAAAAATCAAATAAAAAGTTTCTTATTCCTATGGACCAAGCTTTAAAGAGGGCTTGTGCAGCAACAGGCATATCAAAGGCAACACTACTAAGAATGAAAAACGAGGCGAAAAAAGTTCTGTCAATTTCTCAAGACCAAAATGATGATGTCACAGTAGTATCGGAACCATTTACTTCTCAAGCAAGACCAGAACTTAAACTATCAACTCCAGGAAAAAAAGGAAACAGAGCTCAAAAAAATTGAACTCGACAATTTTGATCTGTGTGCTCTAAGTAACCTTGTCAACAGTTTCTATACAGTACGGAAAGAAATTCCAACATTGAAAAAGATTTTAACGGCTGCAAAAGCAGATCTAAATTTTCCAGGTACGTACCCATATTTATTGACATTTTTTATATGTATTATATATCACACTTTAGGTCATATCATATACAAGGTGACATTTAATTCAAGCATAATCTTGTTAGGGGTGCTAGAACTGGTAATTTGCAACAATTTTATGTATGGACACCCATATTCAAAAGTGAACCATTTCTGAGATATTTAATTTTAAATTATTTTTTGAAAAAATACCATGCGATAACTAAAAATTAAAAATAAAATCTTTATTTTACAGGTGAAAAAACCACGTTACAACGAATACTCGTTGACTACTTGGGGTACAAATTTAAAAAATGTAAGAACGCAAGACAAGTCTTAATACAAAAGCCAGACATTGCTGCCTGGAGAGCCCGTTATTTACGAAGGAAGAAAGAAAACAATGAACTTGGGGTGGACAAAAAACCCGTAACTTAAATAAGTTACGGGTTCGTCTAAATAGACGTGAGTGCGCAAATGCTGGCAAAATAACAATGACGCAAGCATTAGAAAAAATGATAATCCAGGACAGCGGTGGATATTGGTGCACGCTGGCGGTGAAAACGGCTTTATCCCTGGTGCCGAATTGCTTTACAAATGCAAAAGTAATGCCGGGGACTACCATCACGAAATGGATAGTAAAAACTTTAAAAAGTGGTGGACAGAAAAACTAATCCCAAACTTACCTCAAAACAGTCTCGTCGTTATAGACAATGCTCCCTACCACTCAACGCAGTCTGAAAAACCACCCGTGAGCTCGTCCCTGAAAGGTGAGATGCAGAGTTGGCTTCGGAAAAACAACATTCCTTTTGATGAAAAAATGACGAAACCGGAACTGTACCATATAATACTGCTCAATAAACCACCGAAAAAATATATAGTGGACGAACTCATGAGGGAGCATGGACACGAGGTATTACGGCTGCCACCCTACCATTGTGATTTGAACCCTATCGAATATGTATGGAACTTAATAAAACAAAGGGTGGCAGCTAAAAATGTTAACCAGTTTGAAAGGGAAATAGAGGGTTTGACAAGAGACGCAATACTGTCTATAACGGATTCCGATTGGAAGAAAGAAATTAACCATATCGAAAGATTAGAAAATGAATACTGCGAGAGTGATAGACTTGGAGAAATCCAACAGAGAGAATTAATTGAGTGAAAGTGAGGACGATCTAATGGACGGAATAGAACCGATCGTATACAGTGACAATGAATAATAAATATTATAATAAATCCTTATTAATATTCCTTACTTCTATTCCTTGATTTTACATAGTTTGTGCTGTTCCGCTTATCCAAGATTGATTCACTTTCACCCTAAGGTTGCCTGGGAGAGATTGCTTTTTAGCAATAAGGTCGCCTGTTATGCTTTGTATTTTTATTGTGTACGAATCTGTAACACTTTTTATAGTGCAATAAAGTGTATAATAAATCAATTAATAATATTATAAATGAGAAAGTGTGTATGTTTATTTCTTTGTCCTTCCTTGACGCGTTAACTAAAAATAATATTATATATATTATAAAAAATAAATATTTAAAATATATAAAAATGGCAACAGTATATCACTTATTACTTCACCCCTTGCCAGAACATTTTATTTTGTTTTTATTAATAATCTCATGCAAATCTCAAAAATTTCAAATAAAAAAATATTACGACGCATTATTTTGCACACCGTACATTGACAATTACGTCATCGGCCCAGGTCTCAAGTTAATTCGTACGAGTAGTTTGTATCTATTTTTATTGTAGCTATAGTTCCTCCTAAATAATATAAATAAATAAAGCTCGACTGTCGCTTATAGAGGTATAAATAAGTAGCAGTCTCACTTACGGAGGTCCATGAGGGAAAAACGACTCTCTCTTACAGAGGTTTCTGTTTCTCACTTACCCAGGTTTGACTGTATTTAGTTTTAATCTTCAGAAACTATTATCTACGTTTTGTTTCTTGTGCTGTGTAAAATTGTACAAAATTTTCAAATTCTGCTGAAAAACTACGTACAAACAACGAATTTCGCATAGTTCATAACTTTTTCTTCAACTCATGCCACCAGATGGTGCTTTTTTGACAGTTGCCAATCCAATGTATGGAAACTGTCGAGAGCTGCACGTATTAAACCGTAAGGTTTTATAAAGTATTTGGTCGTATCGCGTTTTCTGCGAATCGTATCTATATCAGATTTCGAGATTCAATATCTGTTATCAAAACTATTTATTTCAATATCTAGATATTCTGCGTACGCATTTACACTATTTTCTACTCCGATACGCTGTTGAAATCCGACACGAAGATTTCATAGTTAATAAGTATTACCTATTCGATGCGAATTTGTATTCTCTAGTCAGTAATCTATGATTAGTATTGTAGACGTATAGGATTTGAGTAAATGTATTATATGATGTTATCATTTTGGAGCTAATGAAGATATAGTTAATGGTAGTTTTAACTTTATTACTTTAAGGTTTTAAACTCGGTTTCGGTTAAGTCAATTTACAATGCACAATTTGCTTTATTTTATAAATATATATCGATGGCTGTAAATAACGTATTGTTTGTTATTATATATGTTATTATATATGTACATACAATACTTTATTAATTGTTAATAACGTATTGTATGTACATAAATGTTAATAAATTAAATATTATAAAGTTAATATAATATATTACAATAAAAAAATAAACATTACAAAATAATGAATAAAATTATCATATTCCAGTCTCATTTCCAGTCTATTCAAAAGCGCTAGCATTTCTTATTAGTTTGTGATACCCTAGCCGTATTTATGCCATCTAGCGTCATATTTACGCACCACCTTGAGAGCCAATAAATTTTCGTTCGATAACATGACTTTAGAATTAGTAGTTAGATTTAGAGTTAGTAGACGGCGGTTTACAAAGCAATTTTCCAAAGTATTTTTTAAAACATCAATATATATAAGTAAACATGTATTCTTTTGATTTATTTCATTAAAATTTAGGTTTCACATGTCTAAGTCAGGAGAGTCAAGGATTGTAACAATTATTTGCTATAGTAAAATTTAAACTTATATGCAATATTTAATACTGAACTTGTGTTTGAAAATTATCATAAAAATAAATCGTTTGCCGTTAAATCTTTTGAAGTGTTGAATACAATTTTGAGTCAATTCATTAGTGGTTGATGTTAATTTGATGTAAGTACTTTGTTCTGTCAAACTGTCAAAGCTGAAGACTGAGCGTGGCAACATCGTTTCCGGGACACCTGAGATTCTGAGTGAGATCGAGAGGTTCTATGGGCAGCTGTACACATCATCGTTGGAGCCACACGCAAGTGTGAGTAACGATCCAAGAGCAAGTCTTATCCGATACTATTCCGATGATATCCCGGACGTCAGTCTGAGTGAGATTAGAATGGCTCTTCACCACCTTAAAAACGGCAAGGCCCCGGGCGAGGATGGAATTACAGCGGATCATCTGAAAGCGGGTGGAACACTGGTACTTGAGGTCCTTCAGAAGCTCTTCAATTCCGTCCTCCATGGTGACACTACTCCGGAGGCGTGGAGCAGAAGTGCGGTGGTCTTGCTCTTTAAGAAAGGCGACAACGCTCTCTTGGAGAACTACAGACCGATTTCCCTTCTGAGCCGCGTCTACATGCTATTTTCGAGAGTCATTACGAATCGTCTCGCACGCAGACTCGACGACTTCCAGCCTCCCGAACAAGCCGGTTTCCGAAAAGGCTTCAGTACCATAGACCACATACATACCCTGCGGAAGATTGTACAGAAGATCGAAGAGTACAATCTGCCACTTCGCCTGGCATATGTGGACTATGAGAAAGCCTTTGATTCCGTCGAAATTTGGTCAGTGCTACAGTCCCTTCAGCGGTGCCAAGTTGACTGTCGGTATATCGAAGTGCTGAAGTGTTGGTACAGTAGGGCTACGATGGCTATCCGAGTACAGAATCAGAGCTCGAAACCTATCCAACTGCAGAGAGGTGTAAGACAGGGTGATGTTATATCCCCGAAACTCTTCACCGCTGCGTTGGAAGACGTTTTCAAGCTACTGGACTGGAAAGGATACGGTATTAACATCAATGGCGAGTACATCACTCACCTTCGATTTGCCGACGATATAGTCCTTATGGCAGAATCGCTGGAGGACCTTAGCACTATGCTCAATGACCTCAATGGTGTCTCCCAAGGGATAGGTCTTAAGATGAACATGGACAAAACAAAGATCATGTTTAATGTCCATGTCACACCTATGCCGGTGGTTGTTGGGAGCACTATGCTGGAAGTTGTTGACGATTATGTTTACCTGGCACAAATAGTCCGACTAGGTAAGTCCAACTTCGACCGAGAGGTCAATCGACGGATTCAACTCGGCTGGGCAGCGTTCGGGAAATTACGACACATCTTCTCGTCACGTATACATCAATCTCTGAAAACTAAAGTGTCTAACCAGTGCGTGTTTCCAGTGATGACTTACGGATCAGAGACGTGGTTCTTCACTGCTGGCCGTATGAGGACGATCAAGGTCGCTCAGCGAGCTATGGAGCGGGCTATGCTCGGAGTTTCTCTGCGTGATAGACTCAGAAATGAGGATATCCGCAGTAAAACCAGAGTGACCGACATAGCCCAACGGATTAGTAAGCTGAAGTGGCAATGGGCCGGCCATATAGCTCGAAGAACCGATAACCGATGGGGAAGAAAGGTTCTCGAGTGGCAGCCTCGTACCGGTAGGCGTAGTGTAGGGCGACCCCCCACTAGATGGAGTGACGACCTGGTAAGACATGCAGGAAGTCTATGGATGCAGGTGGCTCAGGACCGTGCTTTGTGGCGTTACTTGGGGTAGGCCTATGTTCAGCAGTGGACTTGTGAAGGGCTGTAATAATGATGATGATGATGAACATATACAACAGCTCTCTATATACTAATAAAAAATTCGTATAAAAGAATATAAAAAATGTAAAAGGATGAAAAAGTTACTACTAATACTATATACTAAATAATTAATTTTAACTTATAGATTTAATTTATTTTAATTTATATATCTAACATATACAACACCTCTCCAGATAATAAAAAAATCGTATAAAAGAATATAAAAATAAAAACTGTAAAAGGATGAAAAAGTTACTAATAAATACAAAATTTTAACTATAGATTTTATTTATTTATTTTACTTATATATCTAACATATACAACATCTCTCTTACTTATTAAATTAACTTATTTTAATATTACCGACGGCCACTCAAGTTTTATTTGTACGTATAGATATTTGAATGTTTCTTTCCAGGAGCGCAAGGTCCTACTCATCCACAGACAAGAATGCCAGCCACCGGCCAAAAAGACCAAACGTCGCACCTTCCAGCAAATAATGCGCGAAGTGGAGACCAGCTTGGACTCGAACGTGTATGACACTGTCACGTGCCCCATCTGCGTTTTGGAAATGCCAAAATATACCCTAAAGGATCACTTGCTGACTGAACACAGTAATCCAAATATGGTGCTTACCTGTGCCAAGTGCAACAAGAACTTCAAGTCCAAATTGACCCTGAGGGAGCACGTCAGATTGGTGCACGAGGCTGTTGAGGACTCGGTTGAGTGCGAACTATGCGGGCAGAAGTTTAGGTCGTTCAAGTATTTGTCGAATCACAAGAGGAATGTGCATCCTACGGGTGAGTGTCTGATAGCTGTCTTGTTGCTAAATCTGCGGAGGTATAACACTTACTTTTTGAAGTAAAAACTCTTTTGGGTATGTTGGGCTCTTTTGGGATGGATATGAACTTGCGTGACCATCACGCTCGGATATGTGAGTATACAGATGTGTATATACACACACACACACATATATATGTATATCATCATCATCATTACAGCCCTTCACAAGTCCGCTGCTGAACATAGGCCTCCCCCAAGGTGTGCCACAAAGCACGGTCCTAAGCCTCCTGCATCCATCGACTTCCTGCATGTCTTACCAGGTCGTCACTCCATCTAGTGGGGGGTCGCCCTACACTTCGTCTACCGGTACGAGGCTGCCATTCGAGAACCTTTTATCCCCAACGGTTGTCGGTTCTTCGAGCTATATGGCCGGCCCATTGCCACTTCAGCTTACTAATCCGTTGGGCTATGTCGGTCACTCTGTACGTTTACCTGGGACAAATAGTCCGACTAGTTAAGTCCAACTTCGACCGAGAGGTCAATCGACGGATTCAACTCGGCTGGGCAGTGTTCGGGAAATTACGACACATCTTCTCGTCATACCTCAAAACCTGAAAACTTGAAAACTAAGTTGTACAAACAGTGCGTGTTGCCAGTGATGACCTACGGAACCGAGACGTGGTCCTTCACTGCTGGCCGTATGAGGACGCTCAAAGTCGCTCAGCGAGCTATGGAGAGGGCTGTATATATATATATATATATATATATATATATATATATATATATATATATATTGCCGTGGAGGCTTATATTTTTTATATAGAATAAGGGTGACAAACGAGCACACAGTCCACCCGATGGCAAGTGGATGCTGTGGCCCATAGACATGCATATCTATCTTCAATTAAGAATCAAAATGCAAATGCGTTGGCAGCCCTGAGGACCGAGATGGAATGCCTCGTTTCCAGTAAAAAGGGTCTCCGGTTCTCTACACTCACCAAACGAAACACAACACCATTAAGCTACTATTTTACGCTGGTATTCTGTGGGATCGTGGTCCTACCCCGATCGAGCAGACCCATTCGTGCTGCAACCACAATATAGCTACAGCGTGACTCTACCACGTAAAAATTTTACTTATCGATTATAAGACTATTGGTAACTTCTGAAATCGATATCTGAGGTAACAGTAATCTTAAAAAAAGTTGTGATTCATCGCAGGCCGCCTGGCCTATGTGAAACATCGAAATTATTTTGTACAGGTATGCATAAAATGATAGTTTATGACAGGAAATAAATATGACATAATGAAAAATAAAGTATTATGATATTTTTCAAGTAAAAGATGACTGTTTATTTAAACATTTATATTCATCACATACATTTTGTTTTACATATATTTGAGACAACTCGATTCTTTTAATCAGTGATGAGTGACACATGTCTATCGTATAGCGTGGCGACGCATTGCTACGCTAACAGTCGGTCTGATTCGCCGCTATAGATGTTGCACATTAAACAAAAATGTCAAAATATTATAAATGGCTACCATTTTGGAAACTTTTTAATTGGATCGATTTCCTTTACAAAACAAAATATATGTACGTGTCCACGTGGTCAATGTGTCCTCGCGGCTGTCATTTAGAAAATTCTTGTTTTGGGCCAATCGAGTCCCTGCTACGAAATAAATATTGTAATAATAGCCGACAGGGAACCTTTTTTGTAGAATAACCGTGAGTTTGCACTCAAAAAGCGTTTGCATAGTCAAAGAACATGTAGTGAATTATGTTTGACAGTTTATTGTACATTACATATTTTAACTATATTATATCTGTATACAGAAACAAAATGTTTGAAAACAAATTTGTATAAATATTGTAATGTTGAAAGATAAGTTTGAATATCTGTTGAAAATTTTACAAAGTTTTTGTGAGTGCGAACGCCACCGTCAACAAAACATGTGCTTTATTTTATGCGATTTGTTTCAAAACGTTACGTGTTTGATGTTTCTCAGTGCAAACGTACTGTTAGGGTGACAAACGAGCACACAGTCCACCTGATCCTACGTCTATCCTCCAATAAAGTATCAAGTACGGATATATTATTTATAGCGACAGTAGCCTAGTGGCAGGGCGCGGACCGCGAACTTAAAAGGTCGTGGGTTCGAATCCACCATTCGACTACTGTCGTGAACCACTCCTAACACAAGCATTTTCAGCGTACCAGGAGTGGTTAAAGGGAATATTAGTAATGTTAATTAATAGGATTACTAATATTTTTTATAAAAAAAAATAAAAAAAAAAATAAAAAAAAACACAGATCCGTTGTCATCCCTAAAGACTAAAATAGAATACTTCGTTTCCAGTAAAAAGGGTCTCCGGTTACCATACGTAACACAGCAGCATCAAGTTGCTATTTCACTCTGGGTATTTTGTTCCGGTCGAGCCGACCGTGGCATCACTACAACTATAATATACCAGCAGCATAGGTACGATGGAAAAATCTAACCAGGGTTGCTCGCTTCTTCTGAAATTTACGTCGAGTGCCTAAGCCATGAGATGCTACGGCTTGTGTAAAGAATCGTTTGAAATTTGTTTCTCTGTAATGAATTCTTATTTTTACTAAATTACTACACTTGGTATAAAACTAACTTTACAGATTTTACGGAGTTTAATTTTTTTTATAATTAGGAATTTTTTGACTTGAATCCATGACTTTCCCGGCATTTTTATGCTTGTATTTTTGCATTCAGGCACAATACAACAACGATTTAGATGATAATTTAGTATTAAACATTAAAAAGTATCTTATCCCTTTGCAAAATCGGCAGAATCGACAACTGTGACGTCACGAGTTAAACAACATGGCGGCTAGCGTTTTCACGCGAAAATTTAAAACAACGATAGATCAAAAGTGATTTTTATGACACTACTCGGTTTTAAAAAAAATTTATAATAGTGGTTCATTATCACTCTAGGATTCATTTAAAACAATTTTTGAAAATGGTTGTAATACTCTAAAAGTTGAAGGTAGCTTTCGTTAACTGTCATAGTTAACGTCGGGACGTCAAACAACTGATCCGTCCGTGATCATGGGTGGTGTAAAGTGAAACGTCGGGACTTATAAAGTTAAAATTAAACATGATAAAATCAGTAAAATTGGTTTTATTCTAATTTGTTTTTTTTTCTTTGATGTAGGCGACAAGGTACACCAGTGCAGCATTTGTGGCAAGCGCTTCAAAAGCCGGCTGTGTCTGCACCAGCACTGCAAGTACGTGCACCCGCCGGCCAGCGCCTCCGCGGCCTGTCCGCACTGCCGAAAGGTGTTCAAGTCGCGCATTAACTTGCAACAACACGTGAAGGTCTCGCACGGCACCAAGCTGACTTGATATGCTGATAGCTTAATGGTCACCTGCAGGAATGTTCGCTAACATTGTTGACAGCAAAAGTCTAAATGATTGTTAATTTGTAGTACATTGCGTTGTGTTTCCTAATTTGTTATGCTATGATAATATTATTACGAAAGATATCATGTTATTACAAAATATTCCTTCCACGTGGTACAGCACTAGTTCTAATTCGAGGAAAGCCTGAAGCGAATGGGCGCGAGAGCACGTGCTGTATCGCCTCGTCATCGTGCCTCCCGCAACATCCTTTGATACCTTAATTAATTTTGTTAAAATCGGTGTTTTCTTATCAAAATATTTCTTTATCGATGAAAAAAAAGATTATTCGTCTATGTTGGTTTCCGTGAATCGTTTTTACTTTTTACACATTGTTACTGCACATTCAATATGCTAACTTAAAATTCAAGTAAATACAAGTGAAAGAAACAATCAGCGCGCATGTCCCTTCGTGACTAATAGCGTCCATTTGCAATTTCGAGACTGTTCACACCCGTGCTTACAGTTAATACTCGCGAATGCGCATTCTATAACCTACTTTGGTTTTTGTTTTATAAAGAAAGGTGGGAACTAGCTGCGGCTCACCTGATGGTAAGTATTGACCGCTACTCGTGAATCGAAGGTGCGTCGCTGGCCTTTTAAAAAAGAGTAGGCTCTTTTCTTGAAGTTCCCTAAGTCGTATCGGTCCGAAAAATCGCTGATGGTAGTCGATTCCACAAGGAAGTTGTGCGAGTAAGAAAACTTCTTGTAAATCGAACAGGGGTGGACCGCCAATCATCCACATAGTATGAATGGTATCGCAAGTTGTGAAATTAAGCGGCTAGAATTAGTCAAAACAATTTCTCAGAGAACCCCCCGTAGTCGATGAAATACGCAGAGATGCAACATCTTTTCGTAGTGCCGGTGAGTCAAGCCGATCAGAAAGAGCTCGGTCGGTGACGATTCGAACCGCTCAGGGCTGGATGCGATCAAATGTAGGAATCTGGCACTGGGAGCCCTGGCCCAGAGATGGGAACAGTATTCCATGTGAGGCTGAACCTGCGCCTTGTAAAGTTGCAGGCGGTTTGCCGGTATGAAACACTGTACCACTCTGCTGAGCACGCTAAGCTTTTTAGAGGCCAAATTGGCCTTTTCTTTCAAGTGACCATGAAATTGCACGTCATTCGATATGGCGACGCCGAGGATTCTGATACTGACTAAGGCAACAAAGGGAGTGCCTTGAAACTGAGGGGATACGACTAAGGGGTTATTTATAACGATAAGCGAGACATGTATACTCTAAGGTGTTTTATGCACCATAGAAATCTCTTATAGAAAAATCATGTCTGACTAAAGGGCGATTTCCGGCTTTTTCTTCGAGTGAAATGGTTGTAGTTTCTTAAACGATCAATGATTATCAACGATTTAAAATGTATGAAATAGTTTACTAAGTAATTCGTTTTATCGATCCACTTTTCTAACGTTTATAAAAGAACGCGGAACCAAAGACTACAATATAACGCGGAACGTTTAGGACAATGACGGGATGAGTGAGATAGATAGTTGAATCATTGCGTTTTCGACTGTATTTTCATAGGTGTAAAATAAAAAATCGCACTAAGTGATTCGAAAATTGGTTTGTGCAACGAAGACTGTTTGAACACAGGACATAAAACGGTTTTACTGTCGCAGAACACAAAACGGTCTTTGTAAACGGTTCATCGTCGCAGCGCCCACCCCTTCTTAGCCGGCCGACGCAAGTCCGCAAGGCAGTACACAAATAATTTGTTTGGTGTCTGGGTGTTTCTCCTTGTGCAATTTACGTTTGTAAACACGATACAAGAGAAAATCTTAGTGGTAACGTTCTTTTTTTTTAAAAAAGTGTAACGCCCGACGCATCGCCACGTCCGTCGCACACATTCGTAACAATTCGTTCAATTTCGGCGCTTGCAAAAAACGTGGATGTCGTAAGAGGCGACAGAGGGAAACAAGTTAAGAGATGGGAAGTCAAGAGTGTCTTCCTATTCACGACTAAAATAAAAAAAAACTGCGGCTGTCAACCCGCTTGACAAGTGTGACAATTATAGCTAATATCCCTCCTACGAGACAATCTATGGGGAGCCTATGTTCAGCAGTAACGGTGTCGGTAAAAACTTTCGGGTTCGGCTAAAACTTCGGGTTCGGCTAAAACTTCGAAATCGAAGGTGTTTTTTTTTTGGTTGAAGATAGCCGAAGCTTCGGTCGGACACTAGAAAAGCGATATAGAACACGCAATGTACTATAAAGTGACTAGTTTTGTTGTCAACACAGATAATAAGATCGTTGTTTCGCTAATTGTACAATAAAATTATAAACATTGTAAGCATTTTATTTTACTTCTGACTAATCCTGAATCTCAGCGTGCAGTGGCGATGTAAGAATATCCGCTACTCCATATCGTCTCGTGGGTCACGTGGCTGTCGTAAGACAACAGGAAACTGTTAAGTTTCTTTCCTGTTGATCGGAGATGGACAGCAGCATCTCCGTGATAACTCATAATAATTATATAAAATGCGGTTGCCAACCTGCCTGCCAAACGTGGCAACTATGGCAAATGCAATCCCTATGAAACATATACCTATACAGAATAACCCATTTTACTGTGATGTGAACATGTGAACATGTGAACGGAGTAGAAGGAAAATTTTAAAAATTTCCCTTTGCCCTTGAGCCTATAACCTTGCGAAGTGACACGGTCAAAGATGCCTACTAAATTTATTGTTTTATTGCCGTTCGTAAATTAGAGTGAATTTGATTTTTCGATAGATTTTATTTAGTTACCTAATCTATTTAATTCAAAATGTTTGTTTTTATTTTTTGTAAAATATCAGTGCCACAGGCTTCTTCTCCGTTCATATGTTACACCCTATTTTTTTCCAGACGGTAGAAAAGGTCCTCAGTAGGTATTACACCACAAAGGTTCATTATAAAACGACAATTTTAAGATAACAAATATATAAGCTTCGAAAAAATTTTAATTTGGAAAAATATTAATTCATAGAAATAAAATTTTGTAACACACAATTGAGCTAAGTAAATTACAAAATTACCACATGATGTCTTTTACCGAGAACACATAAAATCTAGTACTTCATATAAAGATGAAATTAACAATATCTTGAGAAAGTAAATGAAAACGTTAACGTTTTTTATAAAAAATATACTTGACCTCAAAATTAAACTGACGATTTTTTTTATAGAAGACGGGGCAAACGAGCATGCGGTTCACCTGATGGTAAATGACTATCGCCGCCCATGAACAACTGCAACACCAGGGGAATTGCAGATGCGTTGCCGGCCCTTTAGAAAGGAGTAAGCTCTTTTCTTGAAGGTCCCTAAGTCGTATCGGTCCGAAAAAGTCGCCGGTGGTAAACTATTCCACAGAGAAATTGTACGAGGAAGAAAACTAGTAAAATGCACAGTAGTGGACCGCCTAGCATCCAGATAGTGGGGATGGTATCGGGAATTTTGACGCGATGTGCGTTCGTGAAATTCGGCGGCTAGAACTAATCCGAACAATTCCTCAGGACACACCCAACGGTGGATACGATAGAAAACGCAAAGGGATGCAACATCCCTACGCAGCGCCAGTGAATCGAGCCAATCAGAAAGAACTCGGTGGTCGACGATTCGAATCGTTCTGCGCTGGATGCGGTCAAGTAGAAGGAACTGGCACTGGGTTGCCCCGGCCCAGAGAAAAGTATTTCATGTGAGGCCGAGCTTGCGCTTTGTGAAGTTGCAAGCAATGTTCCGTCATGAAATACTGTTTCGCTCTGCTAAGCACGCCAAGCCAAGGGGAGTGCCTTCAAACTGAGGAGTTACGATAAAGGGGTTCTTTTTGGCGGTTAGCGCGCAAACTTGTTTTGCCTGGGAATTGAATTGGACTAGATTTAGTCGCCCCCAATCCAAGACTTTGTTAAGCAAAGACTCGAATTCAAACATAAGTTTGTCCTGGTACTCGGCGACGATCCTGGGAAATATTGGCACGGCCGGTGTATGAGGTATCATAAAGTGCTGTCGTCTGCATAGCGATGAATGTTACTAGTTTGCAACATTATATTGATATGCAGAAGAAACAGAGTTGGTGATAGCACGCAGCCTTGTTTGTTGTAGGTACACCAGCGTTAATAGGCTTGTAATCAGAGCGTACACCGTCTACTACGACCTTGATACTCCGATTAGCAACAAAACAAAATTTAATACAAAAACACCACTTTTACATATCAAAATCCACTTCAAATCATTATCTAAACAACAATACAGGAGCAGCAATCCACTGTCCTGCGTTGTTCGAAATAAATTATATAATTTATCGTCGTAAGGTTACAGAGCAATTTATTACACATATAAAAATGAAATGTTTGTTTGTAAATAACGAAAAACTGATAAAAAAATTTAATCATAAATCAAAATAATTAAATAACGCCACATTCATAAACCCTACGCAGGCAAGATTAAGCAAAGGATGTTTCTTGTGTGACAATGGTTGGTGGTTAAAATGATATCACCAAATCTTACCAAAAATAAAAAGGAATCCTAAACTTTTTCAAAATTAAAAATACAAACTACTTTAAAAATAAAATAACAAAACTAAATAAAGTCTGTTGTCTGACGGAACCACAAACTAATAAGAAGTACTAGGACATTACGTAATCGTAACAATAAGTAATTTATAAGAAGACTACATACCTAGCGAGCGATTCGGCTTAGTGTGTCTAACAAAGTTGCGTTATTTAGATTTAAAATAATCACCAAAGGTTGCCCTTTATTTTATATAGATAGATAACTCTTCATTGCATTTAAAAAAAGTTACAATTACGGAAAACTTATGAACTGCAAACGGTGGTCACACATAATATTTAAGTGATTTATACCCGACAAACTGAACGTAAAATGGCATAGTGATTTTATATTTTGACGGATAGGTGTAACGTGCAATATAAAATAAACTAAGGAAAATAAAACTATTAAATAACATTTATATGAATATAAAAAGCGGTCTAGGTGCGACCTGAAAGGTCCACACGACTTACTTCCCAGTGGAAAGAATAAAAAATATCGTAATATGTTTTAATATTTTACACAATTTTTCATTCGGCACAAAAAACGACTTGATCGATTTTGTTCAAAATTTAATGAGGTCTAAGTTACAAACTTATGCGTTAAATGAAACTGGTCCCATGTCAATATCACTCCTTGTTCTCAAGATACAAATTGGCTGCGTTTGGCAGAAAAAAGTGACAAAACAACTTATAAACTCTACTTTAAAATAAACAAATTAAATTAGCAAAATGGCGGATTGTGTCAGCGCTACTGAAGTTAGCAAACGTGTCCTGGCCGAAAACTGTTTAGTTTCGCCATTTTGCATACAAGCGCTTGTTAGCGCTTTTTAATTTTGTTTCGGACGCCAATTCACAATATTTATGATTTTAAACCATAATTTTAGTCCAGGTTCAGTTGAAAACTGTAACGTTGCACGTACATGTATGCATAATTATAATTAAACGGTTTATTAAAATTAAATAAACATTTAATAAACTAAATAAAAATAAAATAAAAGTTATTAACAAAAATAATTCTATAATTAACTTAGGTATCCTATTAATAAAACAAATCAGTAAACTAAAAGAACGAATTAAATAATAAATCAAATATTAAAATATTGTATTTCGAACAAACACCCTGACGCTTCGTTACTCTATGCGCTTTGCAACTCTCGCGTCAGAGTTTTACCCGGCCGGTATTATTCCACGGCGTCGCGCTCCCGATCATTCTCCGCCCGAGCGCCCTGGGAGGCGCACACTACCACTGCAGCCGAGTTCACAAGCTCTGCTTTGTGTCCTCGTACGCGCTTGCAAATTTTAATCCCATTTTGGAAAAAGTTTAAAATAATATAATAATTCCGGCACTGTGGCCGTATAGTTTTTTCGTTAATTCTCGTCACCGAGACCTCCGTATCGTCTTGCACCCCGTAAGGGTAAGTGTTGAAACGTTACCTAGTTTTAAGTAGTGAAAGTGTTTTATAGGTAGTGTAATTTGATCATGCCAGGCTATTTGCTTTTAGCTATTTAATTGCCACGTTATTAGTGTTATTTGCATGTAAGTAATGTATGTAGCCGCTGTGCGCGTTGGAAAAAGTACCGTTACAAAATGGCGTCTCATACATTTCGCACCGCGATCAAATATCGCAAGTCACCATCATGTTTCAACCAATGCACAGCCTAAATTAGTTATCCTGGTACATTTAAACAGTATTTTACACTTGCCGTAATTTTAATTCATGTGTATTTTAATTTGCGCCTCACCGCTATGACGCTTGCCTTCCATTCCGCCTTGTAACTCCGTTCTGATTATGAACACCCGCCAGCTACTCTCTGTGCTCCCATCTACTGCTAGCCTGCGATATACCGGGGGTTCATAATCGGCGGCATTTTATTACCTGGACCTAAATGTGGACGACGTTGTTTCCAGGGTGCAATTTTACGACTACAACCGTGGCGGTCGTCCTTTTTTAAGAGGGCCTAGGCCTCCCCTCGACGCCGCCACCGCCACAGCCAGCTGCCCACGGCGCTCCCCGTGAACAGTCCAACCCCCCGGCCCTGCTCGACCACCTCGCGGCCACATAGGGGAGTACCTGACCCCGCCAGTGAAGCCAGACGGGCATTTTTTTAAAATTATCGGAACCACGCCCACGACCTTTCTTTTACCAATATATAAATTTTTTTTTGACTGGTTGTTGTCTTATTTTCAATACCAGCCGTAACACTGGCGCCCATAAACGTGGTAAAAAAGGTCTGGTTTCACTGCGTAGGAGTAGTTGGTGTTTGTGTCGTTTTGTGTTTGTGAAACGTTTTTGTTTTTTTTTTGTTTTTGGTTGCAGCAACTAATGTGTACGAATTTCATTATTGTGTTTGTTTTAGGAATTTTATTGAATTTCAATTGATTTAATTATTTACTTTTATTATTTGAGAGATCATAAACTTTAATTCCTAACTTAGAATTTGTTTAGTTTCGAACAACTTTTCTTAATCACTCTATGCCGTGCACTACCCTATGTTGTTTACGTTCTATCATTGTACAGAGTAGTTAGCGTGCAGAGTGGTCACTGTGTAATCTGTGATAGGGTAAAATTAATATTGTTCCGAGGTATTACTATTCTATTCTGCAGTAGGTTTTTTATCTCGTGGTTTTTTCTTTTCTGTGAAATTATTATTATTGAAATTTTATGAATTGTAACTATTCCATATTGTTGCTGCAGAACTCTAGTTCAGTGAGTCACGCATGCGTTGGTAGTATTTTAAATTATTCAATCAATTGTTTTTTATTTTAATTCTTAGGCTTATTATTATTATCTTGTTGTTGTTTTATTTAATTGTACGAGTACATATTAGTTGCGTATTTTAATTTTTTGTTGCGCTGCTTCTTTTATTTTGGTGGCAGTTGCTCTATTCTTTTTACTGCTTCTTTTATACGCCAATCGTTTTAGTCAACCAGAACGTTCTTAGTACCTGATATTGTAATTGTAACGGAACGGAGTAGATTAAGTCAGCAACGACTCAACACTTACCTCTTTGCGGTTATGTATATAATGGCGCACCCGGTTAAATTCCTATCGTTGCAAAAGTCGGAGTTAGAATACGAAGTTGCCATTAGAGGTGCCACCCCGGCTGACACAGTCAGAGAGTTACGCGAGCAGATTGCTAAATTAGGTCCAATCTTTCCTTCGGAGGACATTCTCGAGAGCGTTTTGTCTGTCGGCGATGATTTAAAGGGAGTCAGCGATGCTTTAATTAAGCTAAGAGCATATATCGAGGCGCCTAGCGATGGGAATGCGTTGTTTCGTGCTCGCAACCTCATTAACCACCTCCATCATCGACTCAACCGTATAGTTTGTGATAGCACGACCCAGCAAGGGGTGGTGGATACGTGTGTTTCGGAATACAGGCAACTTTTGGAACACTATAATGCTATTACTGCTACTGATTCCACCCCTTCTCTGGCATCTAGAGACCCTCAGTCTACTGCTGCTTTACCTCTCAACGTTAACGTAACTTGTGAGCGCGGCGTGGCTAGTGAGTTCACTAAGTTTAAGTTCGACGGCAAATCTTGCGTTCGTGCATTTATCCAGCGCATCAATGAATACAGCCAGTCGAGGAATATACCGGGGGAAAAACTGCTGTCTTACTGCGCTGAGATTTTTACCGGCGATGCCTTGCATTGGTATCGTGCCATTCGGGACCAGGTATCTAATTGGGACGAGTTAGTTTCCCTTCTCAGAGAAGATTTCGACCAGGCCGATTATGATTACAGACTCTTGTCGGAGATTCGGGCCAGAACTCAGGGCGAGTCTGAAAATATAACTATTTACACTTCTATTATGACTGGGCTATTCTCACGTTTGTCCAAGAGCCTGTCTAACGAAGACAAACTTGAGATAATTTTACATAACATCCGCCCATGCTACGCCAGCACCTTAGCTTCTGTCCCGAAGATCTCAGACCTCGACACCTTGCGTTCGCTCTGTCGTAATTACGAGAACATTCAGGCTCGCCTAGTGGGATTCCACGAACCTCCGAAGGTCTCTTCAGGAACACTGGCGCCAGAGTTTGCTTACGCTGGTCAGTCTGCAAGTAGGATCAAGGCAGCGGCCAAAGTTTCAATAAAAGACCTTACAATAACTTTTACAATAAAAGCAACAGTAATTACAATACAGGTAATAAAACGTATACTAAAAATGATAATTATGTGCATGCGGTGCAACAGCAGTACCAAAAGTCTCCTTATTGTCCGAGGTGTTGTAATAACACCCACAACCTTCGTCAATGCAAAGCAAATAGGGATAGAATATTTTGTTTTGTTTGTGGCCAGGAAGGCGCCAAGTCACCAGACTGTCCGAAGTGTGGCAAGGATAAACCGAGCACTTCAAAAAACTGATAGACCAGCAGAATTGTACTGAAGTCCTGCCACCCAAGTTTGACCAAGAGGATTGGCAGAGCTGGCTTAACGCTGTTAACGTTTTCTTCAATTCTTATAAAGTTGATACAATTCTGCTGGACAAACCATTGCAGGATCCTAGACCTTACGCTTGTGTACAAATCAATGATTTTAAGCTATTTGGCCTCTTAGATTCAGGCTCAGCTGTGTCCATTTTAGGTGATAAAGCTTATAGGAAGCTAGAGGAACGGGGTTTACAGCTGCATAGGGACAACCTAATTACAGTCACGGCTGCTGGGGGTCAATCTATGACCAGCATTGGCTATATGTTTCTCCCTATAAACTTTGAGAATGAGTACCATATAATTAAGTCATTTGTTGTGCCAGACATCAATATTGATCTCGTGTTGGGGATCGATTTTTGGCGCGAGTTTAACATTTTTCCTAGACATTTCTCAAGCATTACATTTTCTAATGCCGCAGTATTGAATGCTAGCCTTAGTACCGATTCTACCACTTTCATACAAGCGTATGACCACTTAACTGTTTCGGAGAGATCAGTGGCGGATGACATCATTTCTCAATTTAGCGACATTTCCGCCGAACGTCGGGGTTTGGGCGAGACGAGTTTGGTCACCCACCGTATTGATACGGGAGATGTTGAGCCAGTTCGTCAAAGGTACTATAGGTTGTCTCCAGAGAAGCAGCGGATCCTTGCCGAACAGGTCGACGAGTTGCTGGCTCTGGACGTAATTGAGCAGTGCGAAAGTGCTTGGTCATCACCAGTTCTCATTGTTACGAAGAAAAACGGTCAGCCTCGGTTTTGCCTCGACAGCCGCAAGCTCAATTCCATCACGAAGCGCGACGCCTATAGTCTACCCTACATTTCCGAGATCTTGGATAATCTTCGCGATGCTCGCTACTTATCTAGTATCGATTTATCCAAAGCCTTTTGGCAGATACCTATAGCACAGGAGGACCGGGACAAGACTGCTTTTTATTTGCCTAATCGCGGTACCTACCGTTTTAAGCGCACTGCTTTTGGTTTAACTAACGCCCCGGCTACACAACAAAGGTTGGTTGATCTGTTATTTAGGGAATTTGACCTCAAAGTCTTTGCATACCTAGACGACATTATTATCGTCTCAAACGACTTCAATTCCCATGTTTCCCTGTTACTTCGGGTTCTTAATAAGCTGAAACAGGCCAACCTCACTGTAAACCTAGAGAAATGTCAATTCTTCCGCAGTCAGCTCAAATACCTGGGTTACGTCGTTGATAGTAGTTGTTTACGTACCGATCCTGAGAAGGTGGAAGCAATCCTCAATTACCCGACACCTACATGTCGTAAGGACGTTAAGCGCTTCCTCGGGACTGCTACTTGGTATCGTCGTTTCGTCCCCAATTTTAGTACCATTGCAGGCCCCTTAAACAAGTTAACTTCGAGTAAGAAGGGCGGACCACCTTTTGTCTGGTCTGCCGAAGCTGATGCTGCCTTCAAGAAACTTAAGGAGTGTTTAGTTTCCGCTCCTGTTCTTTCCTGCCCTGACTACGATAAGCCATTCGAAGTACACACCGATGCCAGCAATTACGGCGTGGGTGCGATGCTGACGCAGACTATAGATGGTAAGGAGCACCCCGTTGCTTATATGAGCAAGTCGTTGTCAGCAGCAGAGAGGAACTACAGTATAACGGAGCGTGAGACATTAGCTGTCGTCATCGCCCTGGAGCACTGGAGGTGTTACTTGGAGAACGGTAGGCCATTCACTGTCTATACTGATCACAGTGCGTTAAAATGGTTTCTGTCTCTCAGGAACCCTACCGGTAGATTAGCTCGCTGGGGTGTAAGATTGTCCTCATTTCATTTAGAATTCAAGCATCGTAAGGGTGGGGACAATGTGATCCCCGACGCCCTCTCTAGAGCTCTTCCCGTCTCGGCGATTAGTACTTCCGGTTCGAACATGGTGACATCGGATTCTTGGTACAAAAATATTTATAATTCTTGCCTTTCTAAGCCGCAAACTTTCCCGAATTTCATTATCAAGGATGGCAAGTTATTCAGGCGTACCAAGAATAATCACTCACTTTCATCCGAGTTCTTATGGAAGGAGGTGGTACCTTTTGAGCTTCGCGAGCAGGTGATCAACGAGAATCATGCGGAACCCACGGCTGGACATCTCGGTGTTTTTAAAACATACCATCGTATTGCCTTGCGCTACTTTTGGCCTGGTATGCACCAGGACGTGGTGAAGTTCGTTGCCTCCTGCGAGAAGTGCTTGTCTTACAAGGCTCAAAATCACCAAACCTTGGGAGAAATGGGCCGCCCGAAGCAGTGTTCTAGGCCATTTCAAATGATTTCAATTGATTTGATGGGCCCCTTGCCTGTCACTAGGAAGCAGAACACTTATATCTTCGTAGTCACATGCTGCTTCTCGAAATATTGCCTAATTTTCCCATTAAGAAGTGCTACTGCCACTACAGTCACGAAGTTACTGGAAGAGTCTGTTTTCCTCGTCCATGGTGTCCCTCAGACCATATTTTTGGACAATGGCAGCCAGTTTATTTCGAAGGTCACTGAGTCACTTTTCCATCGTTATAAGGTCCCTAACGTGTTCTTCACGCCAAAGTACACCCCTCAAATTAATTTGGTAGAACGACATAATCGTTCAATTATCACGTGTATCTCAACTTTCGTGGACAACGATCATCGCAGTTGGGATACATATATTCCGAAGGTTCAGTTCGCCCTCAACAATTCGGTGAGTGAGGCGACTGGTTTCACTCCATCCTTCCTGGTGTTCGGCAGGGAGCTCGTTACATGTGGCTCGCATTATTGAGATAACGATTTAGGCGATGAGGTTTTATTCCTTCCCCGTGACATCTACGCGGAAGATTTGGGTTGTCTTAAGGAAGTTTTCGATACTGTAAAGGCCAAATTGTGGCATGCTCATGCTAAAAACTCAACTCACTATAACCTTCGGCGCAAGCCTATGGAATTTAACATTGGTGACACTGTAATGAAACGCGCATATGTTTTAAGTGATAAGGATAAGTTCTTTAGTAAAAAACTTGCGCCAAAATTTATTAAATGTCGCGTCATCGGTAAAAAGTCACCCCTAGTTTACATCCTGGCTGACATGTCTGGGAAAGATATTGGCACCTGGCACATCAAGGATTTGAAATTAACTAACACTTTTTTTTAAAGTGTGTACTTCCCCGTGTGGTGTCGGGTTAGAATAGCACCACCCCATTTCTTCCTGTGGGTGTCGTAAAAATCGACTAAGGGATAGGGTAGTAGTGTGTTGTGGGAGATGGGCTAGCAACCATCACTGCAATATCACAAGATCTCCATGTTACACCTACAAGTACACTTAATTAAGTTGCATGTGTTCTGCTTGTTACTTAGGAATACACTAGCGTTATATTTATATATATACATGGTGCTCGTTTTACCCTGGTCACACTTTTACATCTTTAGCTCTAGGTATTCGTATGGGTCTTCCAGTCTAGCCGATGCTGGAACACCTTGCCAAATGACAGGATGCGTCAACTACCGTATTGATGTTCGTTGACGCTGATATAATCGCGTGAAGTATGAGAGATGTTGTATAAAAGGATAATGCGAATACATAACAATTTAGAGCGGATTTTATTAATTAAGAGTAATAAAATCCTTATGTAGCGCGCGGGGTACTGTAACGTTGCACGTACATGTATGCATAATTATAATTAAACGGTTTATTAAAATTAAATAAACATTTAATAAACTAAATAAAATAAAATAAAAGTTATTAACAAAAATAATTCTATAATTAACTTAGGTATCCTATTAATAAAACAAATCAGTAAACTAAAAGAACGAATTAAATAATAAATCAAATATTAAAATATTGTATTTCGAACAAACACCCTGACGCTTCGTTACTCTATGCGCTTTGCAACTCTCGCGTCAGAGTTTTACCCGGCCGGTATTATTCCACGGCGTCGCGCTCCCGATCATTCTCCGCCCGAGCGCCCTGGGAGGCGCACACTACCACTGCAGCCGCGTTCACAAGCTCTGCTTTGTGTCCTCGTACGCGCTTGCAAATTTTAATCCCATTTTGGAAAAAGTTTAAAATAATATAATAATTCCGGCACTGTGGCCGTATAGTTTTTTCGTTAATTCTCGTCACCGAGACCTCCGTATCGTCTTGCACCCCGTAAGGGTAAGTGTTGAAACGTTACCTAGTTTTAAGTAGTGAAAGTGTTTTATAGGTAGTGTAATTTGATCATGCCAGGCTATTTGCTTTTAGCTATTTAATTGCCACGTTATTAGTGTTATTTGCATGTAAGTAATGTATGTAGCCGCTGTGCGCGTTGGAAAAAGTACCGTTACAAAATGGCGTCTCATACATTTCGCACCGCGATCAAATATCGCAAGTCACCATCATGTTTTAACCAATGCACAGCCTAAATTAGTTATCCTGGTACATTTAAACAGTATTTTACACTTGCCGTAATTTTAATTCATGTGTATTTTAATTTGCGCCTCACCGCTATGACGCTTGCCTTCCATTCCGCCTTGTAACTCCGTTCTGATTATGAACACCCGCCAGCTACTCTCTGTGCTCCCATCTACTGCTAGCCTGCGATATACCGGGGGTTCATAATCGGCGGCATTTTATTACCTGGACCTAAATGTGGACGACGTTGTTTCCAGGGTGCAATTTTACGACTACAACCGTGGCGGTCGTCCTTTTTTAAGAGGGCCTAGGCCTCCCCTCGACGCCGCCACCGCCACAGCCAGCTGCCCACGGCGCTCCCCGTGAACAGTCCAACCCCCCGGCCCTGCTCGACCACCTCGCGGCCACATAGGGGAGTACCTGACCCCGCCAGTGAAGCCAGACGGGCATTTTTTTAAAATTATCGGAACCACGCCCACGACCTTTCTTTTACCAATATATAAATTTTTTTTTGACTGGTTGTTGTCTTATTTTCAATACCAGCCGTAACAAAACCTGATAATTAATAAACATTGGATAGTTATCTGTTGTCTGCGACTTTAGTTATTAACAGATATGGGTAGGAAAGAACATCGATAAGTATTATAAATAAGCAACTCGACAACCCTATTGAATTTTATTGTTTTCTTTTATAGGATAGGGTGACAAACGAGCACACAGTCCACCTGATGGTAAGTGGTTGCTGCGGCCCATAGACATCTACAACACGTACGAATTAACTTGAGACTCCGGTGGAATGCGACCCCCTTCCCGACTCCCCGCACCGCGTCCCGCGCTGGTCGTGCGCGCTCGGTACCGATAGCATTTTTGTTACGGATACGCGTCTCGACTCTAGTTCGATATTTTTGATAATTGTTTGTTGTTTGGTTTGGACTTTTGTTTATTTTTGTTATACTTGAACGTTATTTTATCTGTTTGTTGTTAATTGCGTTGTTTTATTGTTAAGTTTGGACGTTGTGTTGTGCCGTTTGTGCCGAAAGTGAGGACGATCTAATGGACGGAATAGAACCCATCGTATACAGTGACAATGAATAATAAATATTATAATAAATCCTTATTAATATTCCTTACTTCTATTCCTTGATTTCACATAGTTTGTGCTGTTCCGCTTATCCAAGATTGATTCACTTTCACCCTAAGGTTGCCTGGGAGAGATTGCTATTTAGCAATAAGGTCGCCTGTTATGCTTTGTATTTTTATTGTGTACGAATCTGTAACACTTTTTATAGTGCTATAAAGTGTATAATAAATAAATTAATAATATTATAAATGAGAAAGTGTGTATGTTTATTTCTTTGTCCTTCCTTGACGCGTTAACTAAAAATAATATTATATATATTATAAAAAATAAATATTTAAAATATATAAAAATGGCAACAGTATATCACTTATTACTTCACCCCTTGCCAGAACATTTTATTTTGTTTTTATTAATAATCTCATGCAAATCTCAAAAATTTCAAATAAAAAAATATTACGACGCATTATTTTGCACACCGTACATTGACAATTACGTCATCGACCCAGGTCTCAAGTTTATTCGTACGAGTTATACATCTATCATCGATTACAAATCAAAATGCAGATAGGTTGTCATCCGTGAAGACTAAGATAGAATGCCCCGTTTCCAGTAAAAAGGGTCCCCGGTTCTCTACACTCACCATACAAAACACAGCAGCATTAAGCTACAATTTTTCGCTGGTATTCTGTGAGAGCGTGGTCCTTCCCCGGTCGAGCCGACCCATTCGTGCTACAACTGTACTACTAATATCTACCAGGTATAAAATTTATCAACACTTGGTAATTACTAGAGTTGGACCAATTAGTACTTTGGCCGATTGGTCGATTAGCCGATTAATCGGTTAAGAAATGGCTGATTAATTGGCCAATTAGCAAATCATTAGATGATTGGATATTCTTTATTTTAAAAAATAAAAATATAAATTTCTTTGCAACTTTCCGCTAAACATATAAAATGATGTGTCTTACCTGGATTGAAGCGCACCTCCCGCCCTCCCTCAATTGTATACACTAACTCCGTCACCACTAGACCAAGCACCACTACTCTCAACACCACTATTCCAGGCAAGACACACCATCGACGATAATACGACACGTGTTTCGCCTCTACACGAGGCATCCTCAGGTAATATAGACTCTACGGCGGCTGACCGCTAAGTGAGCGGCGAGTCGAAACAGTTGCTATTTATACACGCTGACACAATCGCTCCCTACCAAAGTAGCGAGTGACCGCGTCGTGCGATAACAAACCTGCCAACAGTTATTATTGTTGTTATGATTATTTTTAAATACTATTATTATTATTGTTTTGAGTGACCGCGCCGTGCGATAACAAATCTGCTACTAATTATTATTATTGTTATGATTAATATTTTAAATACTATTATTATTATTGTTTTATTGAAATTATTATAAAGATTGGCCTTAAAGATGTTTAACAAAGGTGAATTAGAAACATTTGTTTGTTCATTCAGCGGTGTATAATTACCATTATTACTTTTTAAAATCTCCAACTGCTCCAGCACACACAGTCGCAGCCCCTTATTACAGGTATGTAAGACTTCAAAGGAATGGTCGCTAGCTAGGTTGTGTCCAGTGTCCAAGAGATGTTTAGCAAAATGGGATTTATCAGGATTGCGATTTCTGTACGCGGCCATATGTTCTTTATAGCGCGTTCCGAAATTGCGACCAGTCTGACCCACGTAAACGGCGTGGCATTCGTCACAAATAAGTTTATAAACACCCGATTTTTGATTAATATTTAATTTATCTTTATTGTTACAAATATTCCTAAGCGAATTGTTTGTTTTGAATGCCACGTTAACGCCGTTTTTCTTAAGACTATTAGCTATTTTTTCCGATATGGGGCCTAAGTAGGTCAAACTACCCACATACCGCCGGACACTTTGAGATCGAACCGCGTACAAAGAATTGCGAACAACATGCTTTTGTTTCTTTTTAATAAGATTATCAATGAGACTTTTTGAAAAACCGTTAGAGACCGCAATTTGATAAATTATATTAAGTTCTTTTAAATAATTTTCTTTATTTAATGGAACAGTGGACAGACGGTTAATATTGTTACATTAACCGTAAATTATTAAAAAATAGCTAATAGTCTTAAGAAAAACGGCGTTAACGTGGCATTCAAAACAAACAATTCGCTTAGGAATATTTGTAACTGGAGACACCAGTAAATTAAGGTATCTTCGATAAAGATTTAGTGGACTGTAATTTTGGTGCATACGGCAAAGGGGAAAATAAATAGGTGGGATAGCACGCACTGACCTGATGAGGGCTGCCGCGCCTTCCTCCTGGAGTGTCTGCTATACAGCGAGCTCGCCACGTGGTTCGGCGCACACGCACTCTCGGAACAGTCTCGTGAAGTCCCACACTCTCCACCTTTGCCCTTACGGGGGCGTCTCACACTTTTATGAGTTACAAAGACACAATGTCTGATGCGGTGAATATTAAACATAAACAGGAGAACTCAATGTTCGTCCTGCGCGGTTTGCGGTTAATGTACATAAGACGCGACGGGTGGCCGTGCGTTGCGGATGGCGTAATATCACTTAGTATAATGACGCGCGCCGAGATCCTCTTTTTCACCTCGGCGGCAGCGCGTGCGGTAGGAAAGGGAAGGAAGGAAGGAAACAAAAAATATGCACTAGTCATGTTGATAAAGTAGATATAACTTAGGACGAACTCAATGCGATATGTTATGTAATGTTGATAAATTAGATTGTTAACTGGTACACATCATCGTTGGAGCCACACACCAGTGTGAGTAACGATCCTGATTGTACAGCTGCCCATAGAACCTCTCAATCTCACTCAAAATATCAGGTGTCTCGGAAACGATGCTACCACACTCAGTCTTCAGCTTTGACAGTTGGCTCTTTCCGGCAGACAGATCTCTGGCAAAGACTTTGGAGCCCTGGTTCCGCTCGATCGCTTCTTCAATACGAGCAGTATTGAAAGTTTTTAGTTGCGTAAGTCTCGCCGCATGTATTTAGAGATCTGTCTGTTCAGTTGCCTGTAGGCTGTCAAATCTGTTGACGATTGCAGCCTCATCTCCCGTCTAACAGCCATGAGATTAAGAGTGTGTTCGGAGAGTTTTTGTGTTCTTCTGCGACGGGTCTTGCAGAACTTAGCTCCGACCGCATGGACAGTTTCCACGAGCCTGTCATTCATATCGTCAACTGCATTGCAATTTTCTAGGCAAGTCTTACCCGACACTATTCCGATGATATCCCGGACGTCAGTCTGAGCGAGATTAGAATGGCTCTCCAGCACCTTAAAAACGGCAGGGCTCCGGGCGAGGATGGAATTACAACGGAGCTTCTGAAAGCGGGTGGAACACCGGTACTTGAAGTCCTTCAGAAGCTCTTCAATTCCGTCCTCCATGGTGGCACTACTCCGGAGGCGTTGAACAGAAGTGCGGTGGTCTTGTTCTTTAAGAAAGGCGACAACGCTCTCTTGAAGAACTACAGACCGATATCCCTTCTGAGCCGCGTCTACGTGCTGTTTTCGAGAGTCATAACGAATCATCTCGCACGCAGACTCGACGACTTCCAGCCTCCCGAACAAGCCGGTTTCCGGAAAGGTTTCAGTATCATAGACCACATACATACCCTGCGGCAGATTGTACGGAAGACCGAACAGTTCAATCTGCCACTTTGCCTGGCGTATGTGGACTATGAGAAAGCCTTTGATTCCGTCGAAATTTGGGCGGTGCTACAGTCCCTTCAGCGATGCCAAGTTGACTGTCGGTATATCGAAGTGCTGAAGTGTTTGTACAGTAGGGCTACGATGGCTATCCGAGTACAGAATCAGAGCTCGAAACCTATCCAACTGAAGAGAGGTGTAAGACAGGGTGACGTTATATCCCCGAAACTCTTCACCGCTGCATTGGAAGACGTTTTCAAGCTACTGGACTGGAAAGGATACGGTATTAACATTAATGGCGAGTACATCACTCACTTTCGATTTGCCGACGATATAGTCCTTATGGCAGAATCGCTGGAGGACCTTAGCACTATGCTCAATGACCTCAATGGTGTCTCCCAACGGATAGGTCTTAAGATGAACATGGACAAAACGAAGATCATGTTTAATGTCCATGTCTCACCTATGCCGGTAGTTGTTGGGAGCACTATGCTCGAAGTTGTTGACGAGTACGTTTACCTGGGACAAATAGTCCGACTAGGTAAGTCCAACTTCGACCGAGAGGTCAATCGACGGATTCAACTCGGCTGGGCAGCGTTCGGGAAATTACGACATATCTTCTCGTCAGGTATACCTCAATCTCTGAAAACTAAAGTGTACAACCAGTGCGTGTTGCCAGTGATGACTTACGGATCAGAGACGTGGTCCTTCACTGCTGGCCGTATGAGGACGATCAAGGTCGCTCAGCGAGCTATGGAGAGGGCTAGGCTCGGAGTTTCTCTGCGTGATAGACTCAGAAATGAGGATATCCGCAGTAAAACCAGAGTAACCGACATAGCCCAACGGATTAGTAAGCTGAAGTGGCAATGGGTCGGCCATATAGCTCGAAGAACCGATAACCGATGGGGAAGAAAGGTTCTCGAGTGGCTGCCTCGTACCGGTAGGCGTAGTGTAGGGCGACCCCCCACTAGATGGAGTGACGACCTGGTAAGACATGCAGGAAGTCGATGGATGCAGGTGGCTCAGGACCGTGCTTTGTGGCGTTACTTGGGGGAGGCCTATGTTCAGCAGTGGACTTGTGAAAGGCTGTGATGATGATGATGATGATGATTTAACCAAAATTATTCACAATCAAACCAAATAAAATACTTTTGTTTTTAGTTTATAAGTTCAAAATACAGAGATAAGATTTGATTATAAGACAACAGACTTTGGCATATTATGTCCATTTTAGTTCTCGGTACGAAAATGGTAGCGCTTCAAATCGACACAGACTTTTTGTATGGTATAGCCAGCCTAATTTGCCTACTTAACACTCCATTAGTCGCGCGTTCTTCTATTGTAGAACAGGCATGCATTTCGTGGGATTTTAACATTAATTGTGGGTGTCTAACGCACACACTCATAGTATTCCTCTATTACTAGCTGGTGATCACAATTAGTACCCTTTCGGAAAACTGCGCGATCGCACTTGTTAGAAATTTTGCACCAAAACTAAAATTCTACAATAGTAGAGCGCGCGAGCACTCGCGTGTCATTTTTGTCGGAAGTTTACCTATCGTTTTTATTTTATGTAAGTGTTTATATTATGTATAATTACTGTTATTATGATTTTTTTTGTTTGATAATATTATTTTTAACCGAAGTAACTATATTTCGCACAATAATGGCATATATTTTGAAATGGTTGGAAGAAGTTATTACTGATGAAGCAACCAGCAAAGTATGGGATAAACATATTTTTACTAACGGATAGAAAGGTACCTCGTGCCTACCATATGGAAATATACGCAGGTGCACAGCCAGATGGTCCTTATGCACAATCAAATAAAGTTATGGACATTGTGCAACGAATGCTTACCCCATTGGATGGTTTAGGTTATAACATCACAATGCACAATTGGTTCACGAATATACCTCAATGCTTAGAACTCCTAGATAGCAAAATTACTGTCATAGGCACTGTGAAGAAAAATAAGCCACAAATTCCCAAAGAATTCAAAATCACAAGAAACAGAAGCGTAACGAGTTCAATTTTTGGCTTTCAAAAACAGGGTACTTTAGTATTTTATATGCCAAAATCAAAGAAACTGGTGCTTATATACTCAACTACGCACTATGATGATCATATCGATTTACAAACAGCAGAGAAACTTAAGCCGGAAATAATAACTTTTTACAACAATACCAAATATGGCGTGGACATTGTAGACAAAATTTGTAGTATTTTATGACGTCGCCAAAAACTCTAGGCGATGGCCACTTACCATTTTTTTATTTAATGAATATGAGTGCTATAAACGGTTATATTGTACATACAATAAACATGGACTACAGAAATGAGGAAAGTATTCCAAAATCATTGAAAATGAAAGGGAAAATGATTTTGGGCATGAAAGAGCCATCGTAATTACAACCATACCCAGCACAACTCCCTAATACTGGTTGAGTCGGGAAATGTTCCTTTTGTGGCAGAGCGCGTAATAAGTCCACTAAAAAACAATGTGACACCTGTAAAAAGTGGATTCGTCCTCAACATCAAGTTCTTCAATGCCTTGACTGTTGTAAAAATGATAAAGACTGTGCGGAAGATATGAGCGAGTAAAAAAAGGAGAAGGTTTGATGCCAAAAAATCACTGATTTTTCTCAAAATTCACAAGAAGTCTGATATTAACCCATTCGATGCCACCTTTTTTTAAAAGTTGTTGACCGGGTGCCACCAGTTTTTATTATTTTTTATGGTAGGAAATGGATTACTAATGATGTATTTAGATTTTTTTAAATAAATATTGTTGATAAAAACGAAAAAATACACCAAACGCATACGGTGCGTGGGTGGCACATGATGAAAAAAGTTTTTCGAGAGATCCGAGAACGCACTTTTGAGAGTATATAGTGGATGGCTTTATGCACGACTGGGAAACATGAACCAATAGTTAAATTGTTAGGGTGTAGGGTACGTGACAGAAATAAAAATACTCATATAAGATCAAAGCAGTCTTTAATTTTCCTTTTTCGTAATTATATTATAAGTACGCATTTTCATAATAATTATTATAGTAAAATGAAAAATATTTATTTACCAAATACAGAAAATATTTTAGCCCAAGAGCTTCAACATAGTTATGTAAAACAGTATCTAAAAAAAGCTAAAAGATTAAGCAATGTAGGTATTCTAGCAGAATACATTATACAAGATTTTAGTAAATGATTTGTTATCATAGTCTGCTTGGGCAACCATATCGACTACAATGGCCTTCGAAGTTGAATGTAATTCTGACACATTTTCGACAGACCAAGTTTTAACTACACCACTAGAAGATGTGCAAAGAGACTGATTGAATAGTTGTTGTTTACTGAAACAACAATATTCTATTGAAAAACTAAACTTAAAAATACTCTCAAAACTAAAGAAAAGAAATGTGTAGGTTACCTACCTTTGAACAGAATCTGGGAATGGCAATATTGGGCATCGTGTTTCAATAGAATTTCGCCGAATATTCTTAGGTTCCACGTCTACTGCCGTATATAAAGAGCCCGCCCTTTTCCGCTTTAAACCTGATGTGCTACTTTTATCTCCGAAACATTTTTATTTTCCGATTTGTTGAACTTTAAAAAATAACAACATTCAATATATTGATTTTAAATAGATAAAATTGTTCTAACCATTCATATTAATAGATAAAGAGCAACTGTCTGTACCTATCTTGTGAATAACTTTCTTTTCGAGCTTGTAAATTAGTACCTTCGGCAGTATTAAGTGACAATTCAACCAAACGACGACCTCTATTATTATTTGCCATAATGCTTGAGGAGAAAACAAAAGACCTATAAACGACAAAAATACTAGTTACTTTACACAATTCATCCCATTCAAATTTAAAAATAAAAGCGTTTTTTCACAAACGGTTTTATTTTGTACCATGTAGGGTATGTAATACAAACACTGAAGTAAAATATCTCAAGTTATAAAATAACATTATAAAGTTACAATAGCAGTAGTAACATTGAGCGACCGATTATTGTCGATGTGTAACACCATCCATGAACAAAGTCGTTCATAAATGCCATTGAACGCAACATTAGCGTTGGTATGTTTTGGACTTAAAAATTTATCCAAAATATTATCAGTAGACTTAAAATTACGTTGTTGTTATAAATAAATGACTAAATTTGATTAAAAATCATATTTACTTACCTTTTAACACCTAAATCACTGTAAAAACTTGATTTATAGTACTAGCAAAAATCACAAACACAAAAACCGGCGTCAATTTAAATGTGACATTTCTTTTACTACTGTAACGGTGTTGCTATATCAGAAATATAATCTAGATTGAGGTGTATTAAAAAATGGCAACAATAATGCAACGCACAGTGAATAAATGATACTTTATTAAAACATACACTACACGCATACGGGTGCGTTGCAGGCACACAAGTAGAAAAAACTAAAACGCACGCGAGTGCGTTGCTGGTATGGAATGGGTTAAGTGCCTAATAAATGGTAACAGTTATGTTTCGTCTATTTTAGTTTCTTATTAAAGTTTGTTTTCATATGATATTGAAGTATTTTTATATTTGTTTATTGTTCCTGTAAAATCTTTACACAAAATAGTTCTACATATGTAGAGCGCGCGAGCACTCGCGTCCCAAACAGGGGCGCGAGTAATGGAGTGTTAAAGGATTATTATCACATCATTCTAAATACAGAATGAAATGAAGACATGGGCTAAAAAACCAGCATCCAAACAAAAGATCTTATATATAAAAACTTACACAGAAATAATTATCTATGGTATGGTGTACATACATATTCCAGGTATATAGTACTCTGTGTGTACATATAATTGTCAATGTCAACAGAGTGTGTTGTTTCTTGCTTGTACAAATTTTACTATTTAATTAAAAAAGCTTTGAAATTGTGGAGTTTTCAATAATCATAACAGAATTATTGTCAAATCGCCACCTCATTTAGTATAATTAAACAAAAGCAATTTAATTCAGATGCAATGGCAACTATCAATATGACCAGATTATTTCAAAATATAATTAATAAAAAAAACCTTCCTTACTGTGCCCTGTGCTTACGAACGGAAAGAGAAGTGCATATGACGACTCCGTTGATGATCAGAAAAGTTCTAGCAGCACTGGACCAATCTGTAAGTTTATAAAACAACGTTATTTAATTTAGAATATAAATATGGACTTATGTATGACCTACTTTGATGAGATTAGTGATCATTAGGGCAGCCCGTCGGACACTTCCATGCCATTATTTTTTAAAATTTACGGAAGGATGGCTGTGCCCAGCTGTGGGACAAGATTTGTTATAATTGATTCCCTTTAATTATTGAAGGATGATTCTGGTCTCAAACTACCACAAGTGCTAGCAATGTCTCTACAACCGTCGTACCAAACCATGACATTAAGACCAAGTATTAACTTTGTTTGTCTTGTAAAAATGTGGTAAAACTTTCCAATATGGACCATCGATTTCAAAGCCCATATTTTTTTTCTAGATAGTACTCACTAAAAGAAAGCGTTTTGCAAAGTTTTAGGTTGCGGAAACTTACGGTTCATGAGATATTTTTTTTTAAACTTTTCATACAAATTGGCAAATAACACGCAATTACACCAATTACAAAATGAATTTGACAAATCATTGATGTCAAACGTCAATTAGTGTAGGGTTCCGAATATTTTGAAAGTATCGATACGTACTCGATACCATGTATCGTATCAAAAGTGTCAATACTACTTGGTATCGAGTACAATTCGTTAATTTTGGAGACTAGGGGGGTAAGCAGCCCGGGAAGTTGTGCTCCGGCACTCCGTGGCAGCTCCGGCGCTGCGGGATGAGCAGTGCCTCCGCCCTAGCGTAGGGAAGCACAGGCACCGAGATCGCCGTAGCGGCTGAGGCTGGTCGCCGAAGGCGACCAAAAAGCCGAAGCTGCGAAGGCGGGCGGGCACTGCTCTCCCTCCGCGCCTCCGGGCTCTTATATACACTCTAGGGGTAGGGCAGACAAGACCACGTGGATAGTGGAGTGCTCTGATTCGGTTTTGGGTACTTTTTGAATATTAAATAAGTAAGTAAACACTTTATTGTAGTAAGAATTAGATAATACAGAAAGTTGCAAACAATAAAATAAAAGTACAAAAGCTGTACTAATTAAGAAATACAAACAAGTTGCAAACAATGAAATACAAGTACCAAGGTGGAACTTAAATAGAGTAAACTTTATTCTACTTTATATACATATATAATTGCACTTATCAGCTCTTCCTATGCATCTAATTGTTTTGTCATAATTTTTCGTCTCCAAAATTAACGAAATGTACTCGATACCAAGTAGTATTGATACTTTTGATACAATACTTGGTATAGAGTAGGTATCGATACTTTCAAAATATTCGGAACCCTTCACTAACTGACGTTTAACATCAATCATTTCTCAAATTTATTTTGTAATTGCGTGTTATTTACCAATTTGTATGAAAAGTTTAAAAAAATATATCTCATGAACCGTAAGTTTCCGCAACCTAAAACTTTGCAAAACGCTTTCTTTTAGTGAGTACTATCTACAAAAAAAATATAGGCTTTGAAATCGATGGTCCATATTGGAAAGTTTAGCCAAAAATGTTACCCCCCTTTAGAATTTTCTCTTGTATTATGAAGACAGTTGTTTACATATTGCACAAGGACAAACATTCGGACCATGAACAATTATTTGGGGTAAGGTTTGAATGTAAGTCGCCGTCGAATTGGGTGGCGGAGTATGGTTGGGGGAAATTGTAGAGTTGATCCCCACTTCCCCCTGCCGGATTTGCTTAGTCTTTTTTATAAATTTTAAAAAATCTTATTTTGAGGTAATGTTTTTGACAATATAAACTTGATTTATGGGGTAAGAGAGTTTGAGGAGGAAATCCACACACCACTCAACGTGGTGCAGTCAAGGAAAGCCCGGTCCACGTTTAGTGGCTTATAAGAAAATAACTACCAATGGGATAGTGGGATCTATTCGCTTGCTTCACTCGGGTCGGTTTTAGTAATCTGCTGCATGATTTAAGTGATCATTTTAGCTTTAGTTGACAGGCAATGATGCTATTGATTACCATCTAGCTGCTTTTTATGACAGAAATCTTTAGTTTTCAAGATATTGATAGTTAAAGCAAGCTTTGAGGTTATATCCATTAATTTAAATATCAAGTATTTCTTTAGTAATCTGCTGCACGAATATATGGTCACCGAGTGGGCGGGTAGAGTGAGAGAAGGGTAGGAGCCTCCCCATAAAAGGGGAAAGTGCTGGACCCCCCCTTTTTTATGAATTTTATTTTGAAATCTGCCACATGAATTAATGTTCGCCGTAAAGTGGGGGGGGGGGTAGTTTTCCGGAAATATTTAGTTTTCGAGATATCGATAGTTAAAGTTTAAAAGGCCCGTTAGGAGCAACCTAACCTATTAGGTTAGGTTAGAACTGTGACCACAACGCACGAACCGAGCGAGCGTAGCGAGCGTGCCGCGGCAGCGGCAAAGTGCCAGAACCGACACAATAGATTGAGGTTAACACAGGACACCAGGAATAACCTCAATTTGGTGACATTGACCTTTGCTGTCCTTGACCCTTGCTGATCTTGACCTTTTTGTGACAGACAGCAGAGGCTTTTCTCACCCTGAAAACTCCCACATTCCCACGGTACCGGAATGTGACTTTTTCCCTGGACCACCTTTTTTTAATAAGCAAAAGCAATTTTGCCAATATGTAACATAATTAAATTTATAAAAAAGAAGGGGGGTTTCCTGCACTTCCCCCTTTTAGGGGGAGGTTCCTACTCCAGACCCCCCCCACTCGGCGACCATATATTCATGCGGCCGATTACTAAAAAAATTCATAAAAAGGGGGTGTACCGGCACTTTCCCTCCTTGGAGGAAGTTCCTAACCCCCCCCCCCCCTCTAACTGCCCACTCGGCGACCATATATTCATGCGACAGATTACTAAAGAAATACCCGTCACTCGCTCAGTCGACCCCATCATCGCCTTCTAACCTAACCTGTCTGAGTCGGGGTGCCCCAAGTCCCTAGCTCGCTTTGCAGTCAATAAAACACCAATAAGTTTAAAATTTTAATTAACATATAAAATATAAACACTCAAGCCTTCCATTTAGCACAATCCTGACATACCTCTCTCGCCGCTTCCACATCCATATACCTACGCATACATGCTCGTCGGTTAAGGGTACTCTTAATTTGGCCCATTTTTAGTATATCGCCAATTTGGTCGACAAACTTCTGCCTAGGACATCCCTTTCCGACTCTTTCATTCACTTCTGCAACATATATTTGCTTTGTCAGTCTTTCCTCATTCATTCTTTCTACATTACCAAACCACCGAAGCATTCCTTTCTTAATCCTGGTTACCGCATCATCTTGCAAACCACACTTTTATAATTACTTTAATATATAAATATAATTTAGCTGCCACCATTTGTAAAAAAGGATTTTTGCAATTTTACCTGTTTTCTGCCACCACAAATACTCCACTATCGCGTCACCACAATTCTCTGAATGATTATAATTATCTTTTTTTTTAAATGTTTCACTGCTCTCCATTGTGACTCTATTCTTTGTGTATGAGTCCTGTCTGGCACTAATGGATTGTCAGGGTCGGAGTGGTTAACTTTTTTGTGGGTGTACCCATGTTCCTATGTTCGTCCAGACAGTCATGTGCCCTCTAAAAATCTGTATGAATTGTGGTAGGTACAACTTTCCATTGACGTCCATAGAATCTGCCGCTGCGGGAAGAGGAGCCTCTACGCCTTTGCGTAACAAATCGCAAGCATCCATCCTTGTTCGGGGTCGTCTGACGCCTACGATTTGTTACAGCATGAAAAGGCTGCTCTACCTACGCGCCTCCGGCTCTATTAAAACAATCTACGGGTAGGACAGACTCGTACCATGTGGAGTCGGGGTCAATTGATTCGGTTCCTTGACATAAGTTTAACCTAACCTATTTTATTTGTTATCTGCCCTAGTAGGTAGGTACTGTTTTAAACACATGTTTTATACAATATCATACACCTATTGTATGGCTTTAATTAATTCCTAGGAGTCATCACTTTTACATTTCGTTCCACAAGCCAGCAAAAGACGATAAACACTATACATTTTAATTTTAATAGTTTGTAATGAAAATAATTATGCGATTTAAATATAAACTGTTAAATATATGTGTATGCATGAAAACTATTGAAATAGAGTACATAATTTAATTATTTACATAAATTTATGTAAAATAAAATATGTTACAAACGTATGAAACTTAACCAAACGTAAAACGGGACAACAATATTCAATGGCGAGAATCTGATGTAATCTGTGGTAGGGATAGACATAAATATTGCTAAAATAATTGATTTTCAATAATTTTTTTTTCTCAAAAAGTACGCGTTTCCGCATGTTTAAATTTTGCGTGTGTGCTTACAATAATGTAACCTTTCTGTAAAATAAATATCATATAATCTGAGGTAGGAATAGACATAGATATTGCAAAAATAATCGATTTTCAATAATTTTTTTCTCAAAAAGTACGTGTTTCAGCATGTTGAAATTTTGCTGTAAAAAAATATCATATCTGAGGTAGGGATTGACATAAATATTGCAAAAATAATCGATTTTCAATAAATTTTTTCTCAAAAAGTATGCATTTCCCCATGTTGAATCTTTGTGTGTGTGCTTATATTAATATAACCTTTCTGTAAAAGAAATATGACATCAATGGAAAGCTTAGCCTTGTGGTATTATACTTCTGTTCCCCAAATTTTGACTCATCGATCTGCACAACTTTTCCTGGGCCTCCAATTTTTCCCTGTGCTTCATTTTTTCCAAATCGTAAATAACTATGGATTCCCGGAAAAAGCTAAACCAATCAACAATTGTGGTTCTGTCCAAACAGTGCTCCCTCTCTTCCTTGTGTAGATCCTCATTCATTTTGTAGCTCCATTTGTGAGCACAAGCATATATTAAATATAATATGTGCACCAATGGAATATGAATATGTTCAAAAGATGTTCCAGCTGTCGTGTGATATTTTTCCTTTTGGCTTACATTGGCCTTTCGTGCAAATCCAAGCACCAAATGATTGTTAGCCAATTTTTCCAGTCACATGGGTGTATGGTGCGTGTGGCATATTTCTTGAGTCATTGCAGTCACTTCAGAAAAAGCAACACACTGTTCATGGGTCCCAAATTGTTTGATAATTTTTAATAAATTCCACATTTTAACCACTTCCTCCAAATCTTAACGTTCGTCAACAAACGGCCTGTCATTCACGAATAACTCGTGATCGGAAACTGCCGACTCAGTAGCAGTCACAGCTCCACCCAACCTTGAACTCGTAGACGGCCCGGGTTCAGGAATCTTGGTCTGTTGCTGACATAGCCTGCTTATCGGTGTCCACTGAGTAAGCAAAAGTCATCCAAAGATGCAATCCGATCGGTGTCTAAAGTGGTACCGAGTCTTTAATAAAATAGCAAGCAATCAGTGTCCAGAGGGGTTGCGAAGTTGTCAAAAAACAGGCGGAGACAGATAAAAATGTTAGGGAGCACATTCACATAAACTCGGAAGTAACGGAATGAAGTAAAGTATGATCTATCACAACAAAATGGCTGGCCTAGCGATTCATTTTACGCATTTTGAGATGACTTTGACAGATACAATGTTAGAAAACGTTACAATTTAATTAAATGTATGTTCCGTTTTACATTTAGCTAGTGGTTTACAAATATTTATAAAGTAATTAAAAACACTTCGATGGTGCTCTGGCAGCAAAAATCGCATGGGGGTGCTTCTGATAAATCTCCTTAACCCATTCACTGTAACAAAATCCTCAAATTCAGGTGACTTACTTACAAACCCAACCCAGCGACTGCACTATGGAGGCGTCAAACTTTAATTTAAGTTTAAAAATATTTCAGGACTTTCAAATTGATGACATTTGTAAATGGTGCGAAGCGCGTGCGAGTACTGTCGTCCGGTTTTTAGATATGGTGGATTTGGCTCTGGAAGTGCAGGGAGTTTTAAAGAAGGCGCAAAAAACGACCTCAAAAATGGCTGTAAGTTTTTTTTCTAACATACTAATGAAAGAAAAGTAAGAAAGAAACATTCATTTGACCAAAACACAATATTAAGAACGAAGATAATCTGTGGGGTGCCACAGCACTGGTTTTTAGTTGGGACCTTAATTGACTCATGAAAAACCAAACATTGATGTGTAAAAGCACTTAAATTGCTACAGTTGACCCTCAGTAATTCGACAAACATTTTGTAAGGCGGGGTCTACTGGACGGATTATCGACCTAGTAGACCGGTATACCGACATCGGTAGACCCGACCTTTTTGAAAAAGAGTACCTTATAATCCGACTGATTACATATCAAATATAAGATAGTAAAAATTAAAAATGTCATGTGATGATGATGTGATGCGCAATGAATACCTAAACAGTAAATAATGAATGCCTGCTAGGCCGCTACCATAGTTACATTTGAACTAATACAATATGCGTCAAGTTAGATTCGTGGTGGCACAAAATAATTGCAACCTGTTTGTCCACGTATTCACGAAGCACACCTCCCCACCTGGTGGATTCATAGCGCGACTCGAATCAACCTACAAGTTAAAGACATGTCGGATTACAAGTGGGGAAGGATTAGCCAGGGCCGGATTACTGGGGGTCCACTGTACCAAGTATCTAATATTCTAATACATATTTTGTAAGCTTTATTTTTGTAAATTAATGAAATAAGGTTATTACGTATAAGAATTGTATTAACCTAAACATAAAGACATGGGATTTTATTTTATAAAAATAGTGTTGGGGACATTGTGATGCAGGAGTTGAAAGCCAGTTTCCAATTTGTTCCGGTTCCTTGACTAGCTGACTGCAATACTAATATAATACATAAGTAAAAGAAAACTGATTGTGTAAAAAGTTTAGTTAAGTTTAGTAAGAGAAAATATATAATTTAATAAAAAAAGTTTTATACCCTACTAGCTGTTCCCTGCGACTTCGTCCGCGAGAAATTTATTGTGATTACTTTTCTAAAGTAAAAGTGACCTAAGTTACTCCTTATAGTGTCAGCTATCTGCCGGTGAACGTGCCATCAAAATCGCTCCAGTACTTTCGGAGATAAGCTGGAACAAATAGGTAGATGGACAGATGTACTTAGTATTTACTTACTATACTCATCATATACTTTCATATGTATTTAGTAAAAAGCTGTAATTTTGACATTACAAAGTACAAACAAACACTTTAATTTTATAGTATAGATGTCACTTCCCCACTATATTGAATTTAACTGACGGATCCGTGGCACTCCATGGTGGCTTAACAATGAGGTACGGTGCCCAATCCTGCACGAGACAAGTATTTGTATGGCCTACAAAAATTTAATCCAAATCTGGATGTTTGCCCATGTGAAATTTATGCATGTAAACTGCCTCCATGATACAGGAGAGACATATTCCAGTTAAGGAGTTTGCCGCAACATAATGTATTCATTTAACACATTATGCATAACCATATTATAAACCTCGTGTAGTGAGTGTCTCTTCTTGCAATTGAACTTATTTTTTTTAATAGAATTAAGGGTGATAAACGAACACAGTTCACCCGATGGTAAGTGGATGCTGTGGCCCATAGACATCCACATTTATTCATCATCATCATCATTACAGCCCTTCACAAGTCCACTGCCGAACATAGGCCTCCCCCAAGCAACGCCACAAAGCACGGTCCTGAGCCACCTGCATCCATCGACTTCCTGCATGTCTTACCAGGTCGTCACTCCATCTAGTGGGGGGTCGCCATACAGTACGCCTACCGGTACGAGGCTGTCACTCGAGAACCTTTCTTCCCCATCGGTTATCGGTTCTTCGAGCTATATGGCCGGCCCATTGCCACTTCAGCTTACTAATCCGTTGGGCTATGTCGGTCACTCTGGTTTTACTGCGGATATCCTCTTTTCTGAGTCTATCACGAAGAGAAACTCCGAGCCTAGCCCTCTCCATAGCTCGCTGAGCGACCTTGATCGTCCTCATACGGCCAGCAGTGAAGGACCACGTCTCTGATCCGTAAGTCATCACTGGCAACGCGCACTGGTTGTACACTTTAGTTTTCAGAGATTGAGGTATACCTGACGAGAAGATGTGTCGTAATTTTCCGAAAGCTGCCCAGCCGAGTTGAATCCGTCGATTGACCTCTCGGTCGAAGTTGGACTCACCTAGTCGGACTATTTGTCCCAGGTAAACGTACTCGTCAACAACTTCGAGCGTAGTGCTCCCAACAACTACCGGCATAGGTGTGACATGGACATTGAACATGATCTTTGTTTTGTCCGTGTTCATCTTAAGACCTATCCGTTGGGAGACACCATTGAGGTCATTGAGCATAGCGCTAAGGTTCTCCAGCGATTCTGCCATAAGGACTATATCGTCGGCAAATCGAAGGTGAGTGATGTACTCGCCATTGATGTTAATTCTGTATCCTTTCCAGTCCAGTAGCTTGAAAACGTCTTCCAACGCAGCGGTGAAGAGTTTCGGGGATATAACATCACCCTGTCTTACACCTCTCTGCAGTTGGATAGTGGCACTCCATATAACTCTGGTTCTGTACTCTGATAGCCATCGTAGCCCTACTGTACAAACACTTCAGCACTTCGATATACCGACAGTCAACTTGGCACCGCTGAAGGGACTGTAGCACCGCCCAAATTTCGACGGAATCAAAGGCTTTCTCATAGTCTACATACGCCAGGCAAAGTGGCAGATTGTACTCTTCGGTCTTCTGTACAATCTGCCGCAGGGTATGTATGTGGTCTATGGTACTGAAGCCTTTTCGGAAACCGGCTTGTTCGGGAGGCTGGAAGTCGTCGAGTCTGCGTGCGAGACGATTCATAATGACTCTCGAAAACAGCACGTAGACGCGGCTCAGAAGGGAAATCGGTCTGTAGTTCTTCAAGAGAGCGTTGTCGCCTTTCTTAAAGAACAAGACCACCGCACTTCTGCTCCACGCCTCCGGAGTAGTGCCACCATGGAGGACGGAATTGAAGAGCTTCTGAAGGACTTCAAGTACCGGTGTTCCACCCGCTTTCAGAAGCTCCGCTGTAATTCCATCCTCGCCTGGGGCCCTGCCGTTTTTAAGGTGCTGGAGAGCCATTCTAATCTCGCTCAGACTGACGTCCGGGATATCATCAGAATAGTGTCGGGTAAGACTTGCTCTTGGATCGTTACTCACACTTGCGTGTGGCTCCAACGATGATGTGTACAACTGCCAATAGAACCCTCTCAATATTACTCAGAATCTCAGGTGTCCTGGAAACGATGTTGCCACACTCAGTCTTCAGCTTTGACAGTTGGCTCTTTCTGGCAGACAGATCTCTGGCAAAGACTTTGGAGCCCTGGTTCCGCTCGATCGCTTCTTTAATACGAGCAGTATTAAAGTTGCGTAAGTCTCGCCGCATGCATTTGGAGATCTGTCTGTTCAGTTGCCTGTATGCTGTCAAATCTGTTGACGATTGCAGCCTCATCTCCCGTCTAACAGCCATGAGATTAAGAGTGTGATCGGAGAGTTTTTGTGTTCTTCTGCGGCGAATCTTGCAGAACTTAGCTCCGACCGCATGGACAGTTTCCACGAGCTTGTCATTCATGTCGTCCACTGCATTGCAATCTTCTAGGCACTGAAAGCTGTTACGTAACTCGAGCTGAAAAGTCTCGGGATTCTGGATGAGAGCACGAGGGGGACGGAGCGTTGACTTCATTAGACGAGACCTCTCCAACTTAACGTTTAGGTTCAGTGTGCCTCTAACCATTCGGTGATCGCTGTCGGTTTTCACCCTTGCGATCACTGAGACATCACTGAACAGTTGGCGTCTGGTCGTCATAATGAATCTCATTTTTTGTCGAACCGTCGGGGCTCGACCAGGTCCACTTCCTGTGGGACCGCTTCTGGAAGAAAGAGTTCATCATAAAGAGTCCCTCTTTCTCCATAAAGTCAGCCAGCTGCTGGCCCCTACGGTTCCGTTGCCCTACTCCAAATTTCCCTAACTTCAGCTCACCGCCTTCTCTTGTGCCTAGTTTTGCGTTGAAGTCTCCCATCAACACCGTGTAGTGAGTTTTGGAGGAATGCATGGCTCTAGAAATATCCTCATACATTTCCTCCACCTCCTCATCGGGATGTGCCGAGGTTGGTGCGTAGACCTGTATGACCTTCAGCGAATACCCTTTGGTGATTCTGAGTATCAGGTACGCGATCCTCGTCGACACACTCCCAATCTTTACAACGTTGTTGATGAGAGACTTGTGGACGATAAATCCGACACCTCCTTGGGTCAGATGGTCGCCCTCCCGGTGACAAAACAAGTTGCCGGACTCGAGGATTACCGTGTCCTCCCCCTCTCTTCGGACCTCAGATAATCCAATAATATGCCAGCGCAACTTGTCTACCTCTTCTTCCAGCTCCAGTATCTTCCCGTCAGTCCTCAGGGTGCGTGCGTTATACGTTGCCAGGTCGAGTCGTCGTAGGTGGCAACCGAACCTCCACCGGAGATTCTTAGCTCCCCCTGCCCCACCGTTACCATGGTCGCCACCGTAGCCAGGAATAGCGGGGCTGCCGGGGACTGGGGGCCGTTTATTTGCGTCGTTGCTCATGGGGGGATATTTGCCATAGTTGCCACGCTTGGCGAGCGGGTTGGAAACCGCAGTTTTTTTTACGTTAATGTTGTTATCAGGAAGATGCTGCTGCCCATCTCCTGCCTGTCTCCCTCTCTCGCCTCTTACGACACCCACGGGAAGATATGGGGTAGTGGATATTCTCAACCGCCACTACAGTACATTTATTATTGATTACAAATCAAAATACAGATGCGTTATCAGTATTTTGGACCCACCCACAAATTCACCCTTGAGGACTAAGATGGAATGCCGCGTTTCCAGTAAAAAGGGCCGCCGCTTCTCTAAACACACTATACGAAACACAACAGCAATTAAGCCGCTATTTTACTCTGGTATTCGGTGAGAGCGAGGTCCTACCCCCGTCAAGCCGACCTATTCGTGCTACAGCCATAATATAGCTGCAGCATGGCTCTACCACATTGAAAATCTTTGACAAAATGAGCACTAATCCCACCGACAAACTGTTGCGCAGAATACAGTACCACTACCGTTGTAGCTTATCAAAACTCCATTGCTCAACATAGGCCTCCTCATAGATTGCCTCATAAAGGGAATTTTGCGTTTGTTTGATTTCATAAATTCACCTCTCGGTGGGTCATGTGTTCATGGTAGATTATCTTCTACATAGTTATAATGTTACTGTTGATTTAATAATTTCACCTCTCAGTGGGTCATGTGCTCCTGGTAGATAGTTATCTTCTACATAGTTGTAATGTTACTAGTGATTTAATAATTTCACCTCTCAGTGGGTCATGTGCTCCTGGTAGATTATCTTCTACATAGTTGTAATGTTACTGTTGATTTAATAATTTCACCTCTCAGTGGGTCATGTGCTCCTGGTAGATTATCTTCTACATAGTTGTAATGTTACTGTTGATTTAATAATTTCACCTCTCAGTGGGTCATGTGCTCCTGGTAGATTATCTTCTACATAGTTGTAATGTTACTGTTGATTTAATAATTTCAGCTCTCAGTGGGTCACGTGCTCCTGGTAGATTATCTTCTACATAGTTGCAATGTTACTGTTGATTTAATAATTTCACCTCTCAGTGGGTCATGTGCTCCTGGTAGATTATCTTCTATACATCCATCCATTGAGCCTATCAAACCCACTGTGGATCATATTCCTCCGCCATAGATTGCCAATACATAAGGGGGATATTTGCCAAAGTTGTTCACACATAGTTGGTATCCCCAGTTTTTTTTATTTTCTACTAGTTTGAACCTATATGGAACCTAAAACCTCTTACGACACCTATTTTTTTAAAGAATATTAACAATGCTATAAACATTACTAATATTCTCTTTAACTACTCGTGGTAAACTTAAATTGCTTGTGTTACAAGTGGTTTACGCCAGTAGTCGAATGGCGGGTTCGAACCTACGACCTCTTTTGAGTTCGCAGTCCGCGCCCTGCCATTAGACTACAGTCGTTTAAAATATGAAACAGTGGATATTCGTACACCACCACTACACGGTGAATTCATGTTATGATGATTGATTTCAGAAAAGACGTCTACTGCAAAGACTTCAATGCTACCAGAGCAAGTGTATGGAAATGAGAAAGGCGACGCAGCTGAGTAACACTGAAGTGCTCGTTATAGATGCCCTAGATGTGAGTCTACAAATTGTTTTTAGTCAATTTAAAAAAAAGGGGAGGGGCTTACAATTTTTTTTATAGAACTAGGGGACAAACAAGTACACAGTCCACCCTAATGGTAAGTGGAAGCTGTGGCACATAGACATCTATATTTTATCCTCGATTAAAAATAAAATGCAGATGCATTGTCAAGGACTAAGATGGAATGCCCCGTTACCAGCAAAAAGGGTCTCCGGATATTTACACTCACCTTATGGGTATGCAGACGATAGCACAGTTGTGGAGAGATACCAACCAAGTGCCAGTCGGGATCAAATGCAGTCCGAAGGAGAGGCTATGGTTAAGCATGTGAATCTCACACTACAGGCAGTCTCCAAATGGGGCGATGCCAATCAGATTTAAGTTTGTCTGATAAAAACGAAAATTTATGCGCGATATTTAAGAAAGAAAAATATTATAATACTTTTGTTAAAAATGTACTTTTGTTTTTTTTATTTTAATTTTTTATATTCAATAACGTTTTGATTTAATAAAATACAATTTCGTAACAATTTCTTTTAAATACCTAACGTTTGGAAAGTAATACATATAAAAGTCTTTGTTGGTTATATAATCAAAGTCAGAAATTTCTTATACAAAATAATTTATGCATATGAGATATGAAAGTGTCATAGAAAATAGGAGTTCTGTTCAATTCAGTCAGTTTTTCATATTCGGAAACAAGAAGATTTATAAAAAAAATTCTACACCCTAGTAAAATATATTATTAGTAGTTAAACGAAAAACTCACATCACGTCACAGCAGTGTTCAGCTGCTATTTTACGCTGGTACTCTGTGATAGCGTGATCCTAGCCTGCTCGAGCCGACCCATTCGTGCTACAACCATAATATAGCTGTAGTGTGGCTCATATAAATTTTCTTTTCTTTTTTTTTGTATGTATATTACGTAATACATACAAAAAAAGAAAAGAAATATAAGTGGTTTGGATGAATTATGTATGAAGGAGTTAGACTTGGAGAATGTATGGCAAAATGTAAAGAAAGGTTTAGTGGATGCAGCTACCGAAGTATGTGGTGTTAGGAAGAGGAAGAATGAAAGGAAAAATAATACGTTATGGTGGGATGATGAGATACGTGTGGAAGTTGAAGCAAAGAAGAGAGCATGGCTAGATTTACTAGCAACAAAGGCTGTTAATTCTAGCGGTACGAATGACGATATTGAAAGAAAAAAGGCAGTCTTTAGACATCTTAATAAGAGAGTAAAAGAAGTAGGTGAAAGAAAAAAACAAGAAAGAACGGATAAGAATGATAGAAGAATATCGGATAATTTCCGGGCAAATATTAAAATATTCTGGAAACTTGTAAGAACTGCCAGGGGACATTCAAAACAGCCTACGATGAATGCTATTAGAGACGAGAATATTCTGAATGATAAAGTTTTGAGTTTAAAGAGATGGAAGGAATATTTTGAAAGCGTGTTTATGAGTGAGGAGACAACGTGTGTACTAAGTGAAGTAGAAACTTCGAAAGAAGAGGAAAGAGGTAGCGAGATAAGTATAGATGAAATAATGAAAGCAATGAAAAGCATGAAAGCAGGTAAGGCTGCCGGATATGATAGAGTTTCACTCGAAATGCTAAGGGCTGGAGAGGAAGTGGTGGCAGGCCTGCTGCACACCTTGTTTAATTTATGCTGGGAACTGAAGCGGGTACCGGTTGACTGGTGCAAAGCCGTGATAGTCCCAGTATATAAAGGAAAAGGGTCGCAGCAGGACTGTAAAAACTACCGTGGCATCAGCCTTCTTAGCGTTGTGGGAAAACTGTATGCTAAGGTACTGATTTAAAGGGTCATGAAGGAAACTGATGAAAAAATTTGGGATGTGCAAGCGGGATTTAGAAAGGGAAAGGGATGTACAGATCAAGTCTTTTCCATGCGCATGATCGCGGAGAAGTTTTTGGCCAAAAACCAAAAGGTTTTTTGTGCGTTCATGGACTTGGAAAAGGCCTATGACAGAGTTGATAGGGATGTGCTATGGCAAACACTGAAATCATTTGGGTTGAGCGCAGGCTTGATACGGGCATTGGAGTCTCTTTATAGGGACTCTAGTGCTTGTGTTAGGATCAACGGGGTCTACTCGGACTGGTTTGACATCCATAAAGGTGTCAGACAGGGCTGTGTGGCTTCCCCGTGGCTGTTCAACCTATTTATGGACAGTTGTTTGCAAAATTTAAAAGTTGAAGAATGCGGATTAAGAATGGGTGAGTTAACCGTCAAATGCCTTTTGTACGCCGATGATCAAGTTATCCTTGCGTCGTCGGCGGCCGAGTGTCAAATGATGGTTACATTAATGAACAGATCATTAAAAGAAATGGGTATGAAAGTGAACGCAAGTAAGACGAAGGTTATGGTTTTTGAAAGAGAAGAAAGTAAAACGATTTGTGAAATAAGAATAGAAGGGGAGTTGATCGAGCAAGTAGACGAGTTTATATATTTGGGCTGCGTATTTAGCAGGGATGGGAGATATGATAAGGATATAGAACGACGAGTGAATGCAGGAAATAGAGTAAATGGGGCCCTACACTCTATTGTGAAGAGTCAAAATGTGTCGAAAAAGGCACGTATGGCAATTCACAATGCTGTGTTGGTCCCTACTTTAACGTATGGTAGTGAAAGTTGGGTGTGGCAGAAGAAGCATGAGAGTAGAATGAACGCAGTAGAAATGCGGTCGTTAAGGAGTATGTTAGGGCTGAATATGAATGACAGGGTAACAAATTGTGTAATAAGAGAAGAGTGTGGTTTGCAAGATGATGTTGTGACCAGGATTAAGAAAGGAATGCTTCGGTGGTTTGGTCATGTGGAAAGAACGAATGAGGAAAGAGTGACAAAGAAAATTTATGTTGCAGAAGTGAATGGCAGAGTCGGAAAGGGACGTCCTAGGCGAAAATTTATCGACCAAATTGGCGATTTATTGGAAACGGGCCAAATTAGGAGTACCCTTAACCGACGAGCATGTATGCGTAGGTGTATGGATGTGAAGGAGGCGAGAGAGGTGTGTCAGGATCGTGCCAAATGGAAGTCTGTAGTCTCTGCCTACCCCTCTGGGTGACAGGCATGAGTGTTTATATTATGTATATTAAATGATATCTTCCTCAATTGTGAACCAATTTTAATGATTGTAACCAATTGTAACCAATTTTATTGTATTTAAATAAAGTGTATTTCAGAGGTGACTGCTTCGTAGGTCTAGTGGTTGTAAACGCGACTGCTGATTGAGGTCCTGGGTTTGAACACTGGTCGGGTCAAAAGTCAGTTATTGAGTCAGGAAGACTCAATAACTGACTTTCTACTACCACCTACTCTGAGAATGAAGAATGAGAATTTCTCTCAGTAACACCCCGTGATTCGAAAAGCACGTAAAGCCGTTCTCAGTAGCTGCCCGGAGTCAGGAAGTTGGTGGTGTCTCACCCCCGTGCCTCGGAAAGCACATAAAGCCGTTGGTCCTGCGCCTGATCTTTCTCCGGTCGTGCCGGTTTACCGTCACATAGGATTATGAGAGTGAGGGAATAGATAGTGCACCTGTGCTTGCGCGTACACTTGGGCACTATAATCCTGTCTTGCGTCTTTGGCTAGTCTAAGTTGAGACTAGCCTAGCTCTGTCGTAGTAGTCTAAGTTGAGACTGGCTAGCCTCCGTTACGGCTGGCCGCCGTGACCGAAATCTTGTCTGGCAGATGTTATTTCTGCGGCAGTCCCATAGACATTTTAAGAAAAAATTCCACCCCTAATGATAGCAAAATAGGGGATGTAGTTTTATGTAACTATTTAGACAATCAATATCGTCGATTGTGATATTTTTTAGTCCACATAAAAAGGTAAACAAGTGGTGAAATAAAAAATGTTGTACAATCAACTTCAATATAAATAAAATGAGGACATCATCATAGTTGTCAAAGTCAATTAAATAAGCATTATTAAGGATAACTCAAAAACTACTAGTAATATCATCATCATCATCATCATTGCAGCCTTTCACAAGTCCACTGCTGAACAAGGCCTCCCCCAAGTAATGCCACAAAGCACGGTTCTGAGCCACCTGCATCAATCGACTTCCTGCATGCCTTACCAGGTCGTCACTCCTTCTAGTGGAGGGTCGCCCTACACTACGCCTACCGGTACGAGGCTACCACTCGAGAACCTTTTTACCCCATCGGTTATCGGTTCTTCGAGCTATTTGGCCGGCCCATTGCCATTTGAGCTGACTAATCCGTTGGGGTATGTCGGTCACTCTGGTTCTACTGCGGATATCCTCATTTCTGAGTTTATCACGCAGAGAAACCCCGAGCATAGCCCTCTCTGAGCGACGTTGAGCGTATGGGGCCAGCAGTGAAGGACCACGTCTCCGTTCCATAGGTCATCACTGGCAACACGCACTGGTTGTACAATCTAGTTTTCAGAGTTTGAGGTATACCTGCCCAGCCGAGTTGAATCCGTCGATTGACCTCTCGGTCGAAGTTAGACTTACCTAGTCGGACTATCTGTCCCAGGTAAACGTACTCGTCAACAACTTCGAGCATAGTGCTCCCCACTAATACTGGCATAGGTGTGACATGGACATTAAACATGATCTTAGTTTTGTCCATGTTTATCTTAAGACCTATCCCTGACCTTAATGGTGTCTCCTAACGGATCGGCCGTTAGGAGACACCATTAAGGTCATTGAGCATAGTGCTTAGGTCCTCCAGCGATATTCTGCGATAAGGACTATATCGTCGGCAAATCGAAGGTGAGTGATGTACTCGCCATTGATGTTAATACCGTTCCCTTTCCAGTCCAGTAGCTTGAAAACGTCTTCCAATGCAGCGGTGAAGATTTTCGGGGATATAACGTCACCCTGTCTTACACCTCTTTGCAGTTGGATAGGTTTCGTACTTTGGTTCTGTACTCGGACAACCATCGTATAGCCCTACTGTACAAACACTTCAGCACTTCGATATAACGACAGTCAACTTGACATCGCTGAAGGGACTGTAGCACCGCCCAAATTTCGAGGGAATCAAAGGCTTTATCATAGTCCACATATGCCAGGCAAAGTGGCAGATTGTACTCTTTGTTCTTCTGTACAATCTGCCGCAGGGTATGTATGTGGTCTATGGTACTGAAGCCTTTTCGGAAACCGGCTTGTTCGGGAGGCTGGAAGTCGTCGAGTCTGCGTGCGAGACGATTCGTAATGACTCTCGAAAACAGCACGTAGACGCGGTTCAGAAGGGAAATCGGTGTGTAGTTTTTCAAGAGAGCGTGGTCGCCTTTCTTGAAGAACAAGACCACCGCACTTCTGCTCCACGCCTCCGGAGTAGTGCCACCATGGAGGACGGAATTGAAGAGCTTCTGAAGGACTTTAAGTACCGGTGTTCCACCCGCTTTCAGAAGCTCCGCCATGATTTCGTCCTCGCCTGGGGCCCTGCCTTTTTTTAAGGTGCTGAAGAGCCATTCTAATCTCGCTCACACTGACGTACGGGGTATCATCGGAATAGTGTCGTTATCTGACACTATTTTATCCGAGACTTGCTCTTGGATCGTTACTCACACTTGCGTGTGGCTCCAACGATGATGTGTACAGCTGCTCATAGAACCTCTCGATCTCACTCAAAATATCAGGTGTCCCGGAAACAATGCTGCCACGCTCATTCTTCAGCTTTGACTGTTGGTTCTTTCTGTAAGACAGATCTTTGGCGAAGACTTTGGGGCCCAGGTCGGCTCGATCGAAATCTGTTTGTTCAGTTGTCTGTATGCTGTCAAATCTACTGACGATTGCAGCCTCATCTCCCGTCTAACAGCCATGAGATTAAGAGTGTGATCGGAGAGTTGTTGAGAGATTGTGTTCTTCTGCGGCGGGTCTTGCAGTACTTAGCTCCGACCGCATGGACAGTTTCGACGAGCTTGTCATTTATATCGTTTTTGTAAAGCGGTTTTGTAACTCGAGCTGAAAGTTTTCGGGATTCTGGATTAGAGAACGAGGGGGACAGAGCGTTGACTTCATTAGACGAGACCTCTCCAACTTAACGTTTAGGTTCAGTGTGCCTCTAACCATTCGGTGATCGCTGCCAGTTTTCACCCTTGCGATCACTGAGACATCACTGAACATTTGGCGTCTGGCCGTCATGATTTTTTTTTAAATATTAGTAGTCCTATTAACTAACATTACTAATATTCCCTTTAATCACTCCTGGTAAGCTGAAAATGCTTGTGTTAGGAGTGGTTCACGACAGTAGTCGAATGGTGGATTCGAACCCACGACCTTTTTGAATTCGCGGTCCGCGCCCTGCCACTAGGCTTGATGAATGAGTTCATCATAAAGAGTCCCTCTTCCTCCATTAAATCGGCCCCTTGAGTTCCGTTGCCCTATCCCAAATTTCCCTACCTTCAGCTCACCGTTTTTTCTTGTGCCCAGTTTTGCGTTGAAGTCTCCCATTAACACCGTATAGTGTGTTTTGGAGGAATTCATGGCTCTAGAAATATCCTCATACATTTCCTCCACCTCCTCATACATTTCCTCCACCTCCTCATCGGGATGTTCCGACGTTGGTGCGTAAACCTGTATGACCTTCAGCGAATACCGTTTGATGATTCTGTGTATCAGGTACGTGACCCTCGTCGATACACTCCCAATCTTTACAACGTTGTTAAAGAGAGACTTATGGACGATAAATCCAACACCTCCTTGGGACAGATGGTCGCCCTCCCGGTGATAAAACAAATTGCCGGATTCGAAATCACCGTGTTCTCCCCCTCTCTTCGGGCCTCGGGTAATCCTATAATTTAGCAGCTTGTTTATATCTTCTTCCAGCTCCAGTATCTTCTCGTCAGTCCTCAGGGTGCGTGCGTTATATGTTGCCAGGTTGAGTCGTCGTAGGTGGCAACGGAACCTCCACCGGAGATTCTTAGCACCCCCTGCCCTGCCGTTACCATGGTCGCCACCGTAGCCAGGAATAGCAGGGCCGTCGGGGACTGGGGGCCGTTTTTTTTCGAACAGTTGTTGCTATCAGGAGGATGCTGCAATGATGCTGCCCATCTCCTGCCTGTCTCCCTCTGTCGCCTCTTACGACACCCACGGGAAGATATGGGATAGTGGATATTCTTAACCGCTACTACACGGCGAACCGGTCATATAGGATGTCCCAAAACTCGACGTCAACCCAAAACCGGGTAGAAAAGGCAAGTCATGCGGGTTGTCAGAGAAATTAAAAAAAAATCTAAGTTGCATGTTTTTAAAATTATAGGAATTTTAAAAAACGGAATAATTTCACATGCTGTGATAGTCTTTTCACTCCTGTTGCCACAAATCTTTATTTTTTCCGACTATTTTTTTTTGTTATGAAGCCCTGAATAATGCTTCTCTAAACTGGTGTCAAAATTTCAAAACTAGTTGCTGTAGATTGCATAAAAATAGGACTTATTTCCTAAAAAAAAATTAAAAATTGCCTAGATGTGATTGTATTGAAGAAAATTGTACTACGCGAGTTTGGCAAATAGCGTCAAAAGTTGGCGCATTTAGTAAGGATACCAAAATGGTGTAACACTTGGTAATTTGTAGCTGCAATCGTGGACATTGTATTTTACAAAGGGTCGTAAATTGTAGCTTGAAGTGAAGGAGTCATTGTAAAGAAGTGTAAGCGAGACAGGTATTGACGCTAAAGTGACTGAGATGGATAGTCACCTTATCAAGTGCGAGCAAGACAGGTATGGACGCAGAAGTGGCTGAGACAGAGAGAGTCACCTTACCAAGTGCGTGCGAGACGGAGAGTATTCGATATATATATATATATATATATATATATATATATATATATATTATAGTACCTGGATAACCGAGATATTTTTTTGATAGTTTGTTTTGGAAATTATATTTAGATACAAATTACACACTGATGAAATATGTATAATATTTTTTGATCTTACCGACATAATAGAAAAAACTGAACATGTTATTCTATTCTGGTATTCTAACAATATTGTAGCAGTTTTTCATTGCCTGAAAACAAAAAAATGGAAACACCTAATTTAATACAAAAGAGTTTTAATTCTATGAAAAAAAAACTTTATTATATAGCTGGCAATCTGGCCATTACAATGGTAAGCGAAAATTCAAAATTAGGATTTCATTTGTTTATCCTCTATCTAAATGAAATGGATCACTGTATTGAGACAAATGTGCGGCTACAGTTGGAGACCATTTCACGTTTAAAAATTAAAAATTTGCGTTTATCTTTAACGTTTTTGTTTTTAATTTGTTTTGCTGTGACTTTAAGGCGTCCGAAAAAAGTTTTATTTCCTAAAACAAATGGATACTTCGCCCACAGAAGCCGCCCAAGTGGTGGCATTGCTGGATTCTGGACTTAGTCAGCGTGTTGTGCCTCGAACATTGCATCTAAGCCTGTCATCTGTTCATAGAGTCTACAACCGCTATCGAGAGACTAGTATGTTCATGCGCCGTTCTGGATCTGGCAGGAATCGGGTCACTTCTGAGAGAGATGATCGATTTATTGTATCAACTTCTTTACGAAACCGGCGCCTTAATGCATTTCAACTGCAGCAGCAGCTTCAAGTTGAACGAAGGGTTGCTGTAAGTGACTTTACCAATTAGAAGAAGGTTGAAGGAACGTGGACTGGTACCACAAAAGCCAGCAAATGGACCGAAATTAACTGCAAACCATCGAAGAGCGCGCCTTGACTTTGCACGCGAGCACCTAAATTGGTCATACCCCAATGGAGGAAAGTTCTCTTCTCTGATGAATGTAAAATAATGCTCCATGGTAACGACGGAAGGAAAAAGGAAGGAAGAAGAGATGGAGAACGCTTTGCACAATGCTGCATTGAAGGAAGGGTTAGTTATCGTGGTGGTTCGTGGACGGTTTGGGGAGGAATCAGCGCCGACGGTAAGACAGAGCTTGCCTTCGTGTCTGGGCCACGTCTACCTGCTTTGAATTGTCATCGGTACGTGGAACAGTGTCTAGAGCCTCACGTGATGCCCCATGCACACTTTATCGGCAACGGGTTCATATTTATGCACGATAACGCCAGAGCCCACACCGCGAGCGTCGTACGTGATTACCTTACCGAAGTCGGTATCTCCATAATGGAATGGCCAGCAAGGAGCCCGGACATGAATCCAATTGAACATCTCTGGGATCAACTAATGAGGCAAATCCGAGCGAGAGATCCTGCCCCAGACTCACTTGACCAGCTGAAAAGTGCCATTCAGGAAGAATGGGACAACATCCCACAGCATGTCATCGTAACTTTAATCCGATCGATGAAAAACCGGATGGAAGCGGTGATAAGAGCTTGAGGAGGGAACACTAGTTATTGAACGTTATTTCATAAAAGTTTTTCAATTTTTTTTTCACCTCCGTGTGGTGTTTCATTCGTTGCCTTCGTTCTCCATACAAAATAAAAATGACTCATTAAAGAAAACATGAAACCTACGAAAATTTAATTTGAATTTAGAACAATAACAATAGAATTAGAAAACCTCATAAAACTCACTATTAAGCGACATTTGATATTTATTCGTAAATAATAAAAAAAAACCGATAATCCTTACAAAACATAAACTTGCAAGGCGTTTCGGTTTTTTTTTGTTGAGAAGTATATATAAACGTACATATAGAGCTAAAGAAGTTTTACTTACGTCATGTGTTCATAAGCATACTCGTTTATTTTAATTTTAAGTCGTTGTTAGGAAGACTGCTGCTGCCTATGTCCTGACTTGTTTCCCTCTGTCACCTCCTGCGACACCCGCGGGAGCATATGGGCCAGTGGATATTCTTACACCGCCACTGCACGGGATACTCAAACTACACAATGTAAAAATTATGCAACTAGTATGGCGCAAACTCAAACTTTGACATTGCAGAGTTTAAGCTTAAACAGGAGTTTGTTACTGATTTTTCTGCGCTTTCCGAGGCACGCGTGTGAAACGGGCCAAATAAAAATTGCTTTTGAGTTGAAAGCTTCTTTAGGCACGTTGGTCGCCTTTGGATCATATATGGGAAAAAAAACACTGAACTCGCGTGACTGTCACGTTCAGATACATAAAATTGATGAAAGTAATGTAGAAAATTTGTTTAATATATATATATATATATATATATATATATATATATATATATATATATATATATATATATATATATATATATAGTAGATAAGAAATAATAATTCTTTTTCATATAAAACAGCGCAATAAATGAAAATTTTATTACTGTATTAATACGTTGATGAAAATAATTTCTTATAAAAAATGCATACTAAAAATATTTCTTAACAACCCAAAAATAACGTTTACATGTTTGTGAGGCTAAGAAGTTTTCACTTCTGACGAGCATTCCTACGACTGACAGTTTTTTAAATAAATAATTTATGTGACAAGTAAGCAGACAGGCCACCTCATGGAGGTTAGAGAACAGGAGAACGATAGTACCGTACCCGTAGAAAATAGTGTCCAAGCAAATATGGACATCATAAGTGAGGCGCTGCGATTGCTAAGTTCGCTCAATAAAAGTCATTTTCAGTCTATTTTTCCAATCTGATGCTAAACCACTTGCACATCCACGCACAATAAAATATTTCTCCATTTTTTAATGTTTCTTTTTGTCAAAAATTACAAAATTACGGGGCATGAAAATTTTCTCATCAATGCCGCGAAGAAAATTTGTACATTATTCAACTAACTTCATCTACTTGTACTCATGAACAGCTGACTTCGCAGTCATTACACACCGACGTCAGCGCCGCTATGTATTCTACAATTTTCAAGGACAGCCGGGCTATGCTTTAGTACGTAGCGATCGTTCTCCTGTTCTCTAACCTCCATGGGCCACCTCATCGTAAGTGGAGACTGTGGCCCATAGACACATTTACACTCACTCACACATTTATACTCGATTAAAAATCCGAATACAGATGCGTTGTCACCCGTGAGGACTAAGATGGAATGCCTCGTTTCCAGTAAAAAGGGTCTCCGGTTCTCTACACTCACCGTACGAAACAACAACATTAAGCTACTATTTCACGCTGGTAATCTGTGAAAGCGTAATTCCGAGTCTGTTTGTCCTTGTTCAGTTTATGTGTGTACACTGCCTTCACGATACGGGAGAACAATCATATTATAAGGGTAAATTTATTACAAAAGAAAAAAAAATAAAACACCAAAAATAAATTTCGTCAAATTAGATACTCATTTATACAAATATACAACAGTACGTTACAATTTTTCCTAATCATCTCCTTCGTACCCCTTTAGTAAGTTCCTGTTCATCTTAAAGAACAGGTCCCAGAAAGCCATGCGGTCGTGGAACGGTCTCCTCTTCATAGTCAGTTCCTTGTCTATGTCTAGGTAATTTAAAACTTCCTTCTCTACTGGCGACCATTTCACTGGCAACAGTTCCGATGTTTCAGGAGTGGGGTCCCTAAAAGTAACAAGTAATAAGAATATATTAAATTATATTGTAAAATAAATTCCCAAAATTTATTTTACAAATTTTGGTAAATCCAAATATTTATCCCTTTAGCGCTCATGTAATACGTCAATTTTTCAAGTATTTTAAATACACACAAGTTCACACTAATAACCTTACTTTCGTAGTTTGATTCGATTTTTTTCGTTTGTAAACTTCTGCGCGCGCCCCTTTTTAATCTTGCGTCCCTCGGCACGTGCCTAGTTTGCCTAAAGATAATTTTGTAACGTGGTAGAGCCGCGCTGCAGTTATATTATGGTTGTAGCATCAATGGGTCGGCTCGACCGGGGAAGGACCACGCTCTCACAGAATAACAGCTTAAAATAGCATCTTAATACTGCTGGGTTTCGAATGGTGAGTGTTAGAGATCAGGAGACCCTTTTTTACTGGAAAAGAAGCATTCCATCTTAGTCCTCAGGGGTGACAACGCATTTGCGTTATGATTCTTAATCGAGGATAAATGTTTATGCGCCACAGCATCCATTTAGCAACCGGTGGACTGTGTGTTTCATTGTCACCCTTATTCTATAAAAAAAAAACAACGCGAGCGGTCGCTACTTAAAATATAAATCTAAAGATATTGAAGCAATTAGGCGTGTACGTCATTCGCTTTATCATTAAGGAATTTTGTGATTTAATACACCGGATATAACAACAATACATTGAAGGTCAATAACACTTATCAAGATAAAGATATCTATGACATTGAAGTGATAACGAACTCACAGTCCACCTGATGGTAATTGGCTGCTGTTGTCCACGGACTCTGCAGCAAACACCAAATTGGGAAGTCTACAGATATGCTGCCACCTCTGAGGAGTATGATTGAACACCTCACAGCATGTTACTACACTGGCCATAGAATACTATAATACACAATAGAATGGCTGTCAACTTTATTTTGTACGAGGCTTGGTGTCGCCAAACCCGATTCGATGTGTTGACAGACTGAATAAATTTACACATTTTAGACTTTTGATTAATGTTCAAGATCATCATTAAAAAAAATTCGTTTAAATTTTAATACATATTTATTTGTAAATAGGGTGCGATTTGGCATTTTTTAAATAATTTGCATGCGAAATTTGGAAACGATTTAACGTCAAAACACATCTCGAGTTGACATTTATACGTGTGAATTGACGTGTTAGGGACATTTTAGTGGCTACGCGGGCTCCGCCCACTCCCCCGTTCTATTATGTATGTATTATAGTATTATATGACACTGACTATACCCTTCAGATCGCAACAGCAGTGCGAGCATTGATATTTGCCGGCAGAAATAATTAAGTAGTTGGTATCTACCCAGGCGGTCATATAGACAGAGAAATAGTTCTACCACTAGAAAATGTAATAAGATTATCACAAAGAACGTATTGATTGGGTTTTTTTGTGCAATCGGAAGTAAAACATCAAGATTGTTTAATAATAATGTCCACCAGATCCAATTCAATTCACGGCGGCCAGTCTTAACGGATACTAGCCGTCTGCGCAGCACAGGGTTATACAGGCAAGCACAGATGCACTCTATTAACTGACTCATATTCCGATGGCACGGCAATCTGCCACGACCGGTGAGAGTTCAGGCGCACACCCAACGGCTTTACGTGCTTTCCGAGGCACGGGGGTGAAACATTGCCAACTAACTTTGATCCTGACTGATGCTGTTACGGGGAACTCCTTGACAGAAAAACCCCATCACACAGTAGCGCTTGCGACTAACTAGATCAAGAAGATGATCAAAAGTCAAGTAAAGTTTAGTGACTAACAGCCTTACTTACAAAAGTCCGTGTGGGAGATAGAAGAGAACGGAAATATTGCTCTCTCTCTCTCTCTCTCTCTCTCTCTATCTCTCTCTTCACTAAATGACATTTATCTGATGAATGATCAATCTCTTTCACTAAAAGAAAGACATATTATAAGACGCTAAGTTTTTGGATATGGACTCTTTACGTACCCATATTTCACGAAATTGGTCCACAACGTCGTGATTCTGTCGATGACGAGCTGATCTTCATCCGATGGAGTGTCCATTATTGATACATCAAAGAGGTAGCCAATTTCATCAGCGTGGGCTGCACCATCTTCAGTTATATTGTTTCTGAATTTTACGAAGTTTCTGCCGCCTGAGTATGAGAATATATAGTGGTAGACCATTCCATTGTTTTCTAGATACTTCTGTAAGCTTCTGTGTATTGGGTGGTTGTAGGAAAAGTCAGAATGAAGGTCCATCAAATCCCACTTTAAGTCGACGCTCATTTTTTCGTCGCCGACATAAAACTGCCGAACCAGCGCTATTAGATCTTCGTTGTCGCTTAAATCAAAAGACTTTTCCAAGTGTATCTTAAACACATTATCTTCGTAGCCTGATGCTTTGTTTGCATACGCAGCAAGCATTTCTCTGTTATTGTAGCCGGCTAGAATTTTTACATCTTTAGCTTTTGGTATCTGGCTATTGATGGGGTGTACTTCCACAAATTTCTCCACACCATCAAAGTCTTTTTCAACACATGGAAGGAACGTAAGAGAGAGCTCTGTCACAGCCGCTATAACTAGCTTCGGTTCGACTGTTGATAGGAAGGTCAGGGCGTCTGCGTTGTCTTTAGCTTCATAGCCAAGATGTTCGGCAATTGTCATTGGAGCTCTTGTGTCAGCTTCTGTTACCACCAACGGGCACAGAGTTGTTCCGCTCTGCGTTATAACTTTGTCGAACAATTTCTCCTGCGCTGAATGGAGATGGAAGTCAACAGACATTCCTCCAGCACTCTCCCCAAATATCGTCACCTTGTTTACGTCGCCTCCGAATGCGTCGATATTGTCCTTCACCCATCGCAAAGCGCTCAACTGATCTTTCAAACCTTGGTTACCGGGTATTTCCCAGTCGGTAGTTGACTGTGACCAGAATGATGTCATTTCTCACTAAATACTTGGGCCCATATAGAAAGCGTCCAGCGAAACCGAATTTGAATCCTCCTCCATGTATCCAAACGAGAACTGGGAGACGGTTTCTGGTGCTGGCCTTGTTGGGTACGTATATATTGAGGTGAAGACAGTCTAGGGATCCTATTATTATTTGCTTTTCGAACTCTTCGACTTGCGGACATATTGCTGAGTCATCGTAGGCCTCGAACACTTCATCGAAATCGGGGTAAGGTAAAGACGGCTGTAAATAAATTCATATCATATATGTATGTTTCTGCTGTGAGTCCTGGTGCATACGAAAATTGAGAAGATTTTTTTATTGGAATGATTATTTACATGGTAGAGCCACGGTGTATCTTTATAAAGGTTGCAGTACGAATGGGTCAGTTTGACTTTGGGAGGACCTCGTTCTCACAGAATACCTGCGTGAAATAGAAGTTTAATGCTGCTGTGATTGGTATGGAGAGTGTGTAGAACCAGAGACCCTTTTTACTGGAAACGTGCGGGCCGCAGCATCCACTTAGTGCCAGGTGGACTGCGTGCTCGTTTGTCTCATTATTCCTATCCCTCATTATTTATATGAAAAATTATCTCCAAAATGTCGACACGTGTGAGACGAAGGGGTAAACTATTATATATACTTCCAACTTATAAGCGTGTTAAATTATAAGTGCTAAATTATAAAATATAAGCGTGTTATGCTGCCTCCAAAATTTGGAACAATATACCTCATCCTTTGCAGGAGATCGTAAATACAAATTTATTTAGAAAGAAATGTAAAGTATGGTTACTTGAACAACAAAAGTTGGAGGCAGTTATGAAGTATTATATATAACTACAGACTTAATTCTTACTAATACGAGGGTGGATTGAAAAGTACTCGGCCTAACCAAGAAAATAAACACATACTAAATCAGTAATATTTTTATTTTTCTACATCATCACCATCAAGTTCAATACACTTTTGCCACCTCCCCTTCCAAGCATTTAGACCGTTGAAAAAAAATGATTCTTCCTTAGAGTCAAAATATGCGTCTACAGCTGCTTTGACCTCGTCGTTTGTCGAAAATCTTTGACCTCCCAAGTGCTTTTTTAGGTTAGGGAACAGAAAGAAGTCTGATGGTGCCAGATCAGGTGAATACGGCGGATGCGGTAACAGTTCAAAGCCACAGTTGTGAATTTCAGGCATTGACTGTACTGACGTGTGAACACGGGCGTTATCTTGATGAAACAGGACTTTTCTTCTGAGCATTCCTCGACGTTTTTCTTTTATTTCCTCTCGTAAACGACGTAGTAAGGTGCAGTAGTAATCAGAGTTTATAGTCTGACCCCTTTCAAGATAATCAATCATAATCACACCTTTCGAGTCCCAGAATACTGAAGCCATCACCTTATTTGCCGACAAAATCGACTTAGCCTTTTTAGGGGGTGGTGAACCAGGTCTTCTCCACTGTTTTGATTGTTGTTTTGTTTCCGGTGTACAGTAATGAACCCATGTTTCGTCCATAGTAACAAAACGATTCAAAAAATCATCTGCATCGGCTTCAAATAACTCCAAACAGTCGCGTGAAATAGTCAATCGCGTCCTTTTTTGTTCAACTGAAAGCAGTCGCGGAACCCACCTCGCAGACACCTTGTGGAAACCCAACTCGTTGACAATGATGTTTTGAGTTCGTTCATAAGAGATGCCTATAATCTCGGCTATCTCTCTAATTTTTAATCTGCGGTCTCCCATTATTAAATCAAGTACTTTTTTAATATTTTCGTCAGTAGTTGACGTCGAAGGCCTTCCAGAGCGGGGTTCATCTTTCACACTCTCTCTACCACGCTTAAATTCTGCTATCCATTTTTTGACGGATGAATATGACAGAGCACAATTGCCTAATGTACTGACCATGTCATCATGGATGGCTTTTGATGATAGCCCCTTCTTATGGAGGTACTTAATGACGGCACGCTGCTCGATTTGCTCCATTCGCGGAAATTATGTCCGATTACTTTGTTAATAAATTTATAAAATCACAACTAATTATCGCACACGTTTCGAACTTCACACAATGAACTAGTCTGAACTGAACTAAATAATGTGGGTAGATTTGATTTTTAGAATTGAATGGATCTGTGTTAGGCCGAGTACTTTTCAATCCACCCCCGTACCATTGAGAGTCGTTGAAGTTTCTGGTAGGCCCAGAGGCGATTGTCTCCTTTACCTACTACTTACTAAATTTGTATAGCACATATGAATAAACATTTTAGTCTATTCTTTAGTTGTATTACGTCATGCCAAAATTAGGTTAATATACTGTGTTGTTAAAATAGTCGGCTGTGGCAGTGGTCAATCACTACATAGCTGAGTCACAGGCCAGTTTGTCTCATTACTGTTATGTTACTTAAGTATGTTTCTAAGTTAAGTTTGTGATGATTTCTATTTGTAAATTTTTAATAACACGTGTAAACTGAGACAAATAAAAAGCTTATTATTATTATTATTATTATTATATATTTAACAATTCTCAAGAACGAACGTTACTGTCAGTCAAGCGTAGACATAATTTAGAATACACAGTGTTGCGTTTTGTTTGGTTGTTGGTTAGTAGGTGCACAGTATGACAAGAGATTAATGTCACTTATTCTCTCGTTAATTTAAAGTTTTGTGCATAAACCTTATAGTGGCGATGTAAGAGTATACACTACCCCATATCGTACCGTGGGTGTCGTAAGAGGTAACGGAGGGAGATTGAAACAGATCATCTTCCTGATAGCAGCCCAAAATTATAAAAAACTGCGGTAGTAAACCCACCTCGCAAGCGTGGACACTATGGCGAAGTTCCCCCTATGAGGAAATTTATATGGGGTGGGCAGTGTTGAGATGTTCAGCAGTGGACTCTTGTGGGCTGTTATGGATGTGTGGTGTATCAACTTACCCCGAACGGATTGCTCTGATTAACCTTTGCGTAGGGAATGCCCATGAACATGGAGTAGTCCCCATCGGGCGCCTGGAGACCCCGGATCAGGCCCTTCTTTGTATTTACTAGCGGGTCCAACCTCGGTGACCCCCACACTGCATTAACCAAGATAAGATTTACCAGTACGAGCTTCATATCTGCGGTGTAACGGCGAAAACAAGTTCGGTGGCTTTCGAGCGCTCGTTTTAGGTGTTTGATAAGATGATTATAATTTAGTCATACTTATCTATATGTATGAATATAGTGTATCTATATCTATACAAATAAATAAAATTGAAGTGTATGTTTGTAATGCCAAAATAACAGCTTTTACTAAACGCAAATGAAATTATATACGGTACTTATAACAAAAACACAATTTTTAAAATTTTTGTCTGTGTGTCTGTCTGTCTGTTTCTTCCGGTTAATCTCCGAAACGGTTGGACCGAGCAGCACTAGGCTACTATTTTACGCTAGTATTCTGTGGTACTTCCCCGGTCGAGCTGACCCATTCGAGCTACAACTATACTACTAATATAACTGTAGCATGGCTCTACCCGAACAAGGCCGGCCTTTTAAAAAGGAATAGGCTCTTTTCTTGAAGGTCCTTAAAAATCGTATCGTATCGGTCCGAAAAAATCTCTGGTGGTATTTGATTCCGCAAGGAAGTTGTGCAAGGAAGAAAACTTCTTTTTAATCGCACAGGAATTAGTCCGAACAATTCCTCAGAGCACTCCCCGTGGTAGATGCGATAAAATACGCAAAGAGATGCAACATCTCTTTGCAGTGCCAGTTGAGTCAAGCCGATCGAAAGAGCTCGGTCGCCGACAATCCGAACAGCTCTGCGCTGGATGCGATCAAATGGAAGGAGTTGGCTCTGGGGAGCCCCGGCTCAGCGATGAGAACAGTATTCCATGTGCGGTCGAACCTGCGCCTTGTAAAGTTGCAGGCGGTGAGCCGGCATGAAACACTGTCCGCTCTGCTGAGCACGCCAAGCTTTTTAGAGGCCAATTTGGACTTCTCTTCTATGTGACCACGAAACTACACGTCACTCGATATGTCGACGCCGAGGATTCCAATACTGGCTGAGGCAACAAGGGGAGTGCCTTAAAACTGAGGAGATACGACGAAGGGGTTTTTTTAGCGGTTAACGTGCAAACTTGTGTCTTCTGGGGATTAAACTGGACTAGATTTAGTCGCCCCCAGTCCGAGACTTTGTTCAACAAAGTTTCGACTTCAGACACAAGTTTGTCCCGGTACTCGCGACGTTTTCCCGAGAAATATTGGCACGGCCGGTGTGAAGAGCATCACCAGTGCTGTCATCTGCATAGCAATGAATGTTATGGGTTTGCAACATATCATTGATATGCAGAAGAAACAGCGTCGGTGATAGCACGCAGCCTTGTGGAAGACCAGCGTTAATGGGCTTATAATTGGAGCATGCACCGTCTACTACGATCTTGATGCTTCGATCAGCAAAAAAATCTGGTGATCCAATTGCACAATTTCTCGGAAAGCCCATAGGAAGGAAGCTTAGTAAGAAGCGCTTTGTGCCAAACCCGATCGAAGGCCTCGGCTATGTCCAAACTAACGGCCAACGCCTCCCTCTTGGACTCTACTGCCTCCGCCCATTTATGAGTTAGGTAACTCAGAAGATCACCAGCCGAGCGACTGCAAGGGAAACCGGACTGGCGGTCACAAATCAGCTGGTGATCTTCAAGGTACCGCATTTGCTGGCTGTTAATAATGGATTCCATTATTTTAAAGAACTAGGAGGTGATGGCGATAGGCCTATAGTTGAACGGATCAGAGCGGTTATCTTTTAGGGATCGGGTGCATGAGGGCTGTCTTCGGGATCGGATGCTGATTTCGGAACTACGCCGAAGGAGTACGAGTACCGGAAAAGACGCGTTAAAACCGGTGCCAACTCCGGAGCACACGTCTTCAGCACAATAGGAGGGACGCCATCCGGCCCACATGACTTGTTGACGTCCAGGACGTGACGGAGAGGACATCCTGCATGGAGCATTCACTCCTCACTAGTTTCTCGCCAATTCTGCCGGATTTCGTTATTTTGCAGAAGCAAAACTTCTACTTCTACCCAGGTTTGAGCCGGCCCATACGAGCAATACCAAAGGCTGCCGCGTGGCTCTACCACTGCTAAACTGTTGACATGTCGCAAGATGTCACAGAAAGGAGCGGACGATCGCCTTGGTGAGGCATTTCGGATCGCTTGCACAACGCGTCGATCTTCGCTGCGCTTATTTGTTATTAAACGTTAATAGGCCGTATTTAATAACCGTGCTGTGTAGAGAATCCACTACCCTATATCATCCCGTGGATGTCGTAAGAGGCGACAGAGATTAATGAAACAGATGGGCAGTCTCTTCCTGATTACAACTGAAAATATTGAAAAGTTTCAGCGGCCATCCTTTTTCACTGGATACGAGGCATTCCATCTCAGTCCTACCTTAAGTTAAATTATAGAATCCGGAGGGAACTTGTTAGACAAATATCAAAATAAAATTACATTTTAGAACGTTACCCGAGCATTTATTTTCATTCCGTTGTGTGGAAATAAATATAAATAATAATAATAAGTCTATCGATTCATTATAAACATTCAAGATAAACATCGGCATTATTTTGATATAGTTGAGTCAATTCCTAGCGTGCATCTAAAATATTTTGTATAAAAACGTGACTTTACTTTGCAAAATATTAAAATTAATAAAATAATTGTAATCATTCTATACTTTAAACAGTATATAACATAAATTTTTCCGAAAAATAGCCACGTCTTATTGGCAACGTCCTGAGAATTTACTCGTGAAATGTGCAATTATCAAGATTATTGATATTATTAACACCACAGTCACTCACAGAACAAATACCCATTTTGGAAAACAATTACTCACAAAAAATAGCTATTATAGCTAAACTAGCTATTATAATCTAAAAAATTACAAAACATGTAGAAGCTTATGTTTTGCGTGCCTACTTTTGCCGACCTGTCATACAAAATCGTTTACAAAGTCATGAGATTTGCTATCCTTTTCTATTTTGCTATATTGCCATAAGGAATTTTCTTCTCACTTGCACACTATGTACGTCTATTACTATCCTAAGTCTATGGTGCAGACCTATGTTCAAATATGGACTTTGATACGCTGTGATGATGATGAGCCCGGGCTTCAATAACTCGACATTATAAATGAAATATCATCATCAATGAAGGATCATAGCTGCAGAAATGAAAATAGGCAAATAGCGGTTGACGCTGCGCTGGTAGGCCGTAGACGTGGGCGTGTGCATTCCTGTAGCTCTACCTATATACGGCGTAAGTGCAACTGAAACGCAACAGTCTTAATCGTATTCAGTGGAATTGAGACCCTCAAGTTATGAGAACATTGTCTAGTTACGAAGCAATCAATCTTAGTCCTCAACGATGACAACATAGAGTTGCATTTTGATTCTCAATTTATCAGATATGTAGTGATGAGATAGTATATCCCAGATCATTTACTCCTGGCATTGCTTTCTGATTGTTAGTAAAGTTTCGTTACAATCGGTCCCGCCATTCCGAATATGAGCCTGGACAAACAGACAAACAGGCAGACAGACAAATAAAAATGTTTAATCATGTTCCAATGGTGTGAAAATGGTCCCCTCAGCTCATATAAGGAAGTTTTATTTGATTGACAGACTATTTAATTTTATTTACCTATATAGGTGAAGATCGATGCACTGTCCTGCATCGATCTTCACCTATATAGGTAAATCGACGCACGCACGCACACGCACGCACGCACGCACACGCACGCACGCACGCACGCACACACTCGTACATACAGGATGACCTTTTTTCTTGGCAAGCAAGTTGGCGACTGCAGTTTTTTATTTTTAGTCGTTATTAGGAAGACGCTGCTGGCCCATCTTATGATTTGTTTCCCTCTGTCGGCTCTTACTTACACCCACGGGGCGATATGCTGTAGTGGATATTCTTACAACGCTACAACTACGCTCTATAAAACACATTATGAATTGTGTCAAAAAGACAATTGTAACTAATAGCGACCGCAGTGGCTACAAAAAATCTGCTTTTTGTAGCTATTATAACTGTCCCGATTTTTACCTTCTGTCCCCATATTTTACCCACTTGACCTGGCCACACTAGCATAAATGAATGAAGGCGCATCACAACACAATGAATTACACTTGATTAAATAATATTATTTATCCTATACCTTTAAACGAGCAATTCTTGTATATATATATATATATATATATATATATATATATATATATATATAATCGTAATGTCGGAAACGGCTCCAACGATTTTCATAAAATTTAGTGTCCAGGGAGGTTCGGGGGCAATAAATCGATCTAGCTAGGATTTATTTTTAGAAATGTCCCTTTGTCCGTGTTTTCAGGCAATAAAAAAACTACAATATAAGAAGTTAAATTTTGACAGGTTGCTAACGATCTTAACAGCTCAGATGGGATGTTGTTCGGGCGTGATATCGGTGTTCCGTGTTTCGCGTCCCGTCTTGAGTTCGACTTTTTATCCTTTTTTTTTCAAGTTCCCTTGTCCTCCTTTTGTGAGAAAATCTATTATTTCGAGCCATTTTTTAGTATTTTTTTAAAAATACGAAAATTTTAATTAAACTAATTGCACTCATGATTTTTTATTCAAATAACCAGTTCAGTTTTTTCTATTATGTCAATAAGATCAAAAACTGTTATTCATGTAATTTGTATATAAATGTAACTTAAAATAACCGAGCAAAGCTCTGTCATCCGGGTACTTTAATTATTAATAATTTTAGACGTTTATTAAATAGCAAGCAATTTATATTTGACGGCTCCGTGGCGGAGTGGTTTAGCAATGAGTTTAATTCTAAGGGCCGCGGGTTCGATTCCCGCAAGAATTTGTATACCTACAAATAATTGTTCCTGATCTGGATGTTTGTCCTTATGAAATTTGTGTTTTTATGTTAATTGCCCCCACGATATACTTAGGAAAAATTCTTAGTGTGGAGATAACGTTATTGTAAAATAGAAAAAAAAAAATATGAGCCGTAGTAGGTCAAGAGCGAAGTGCTAGGCGTAATCGTGAGCAACCGGGTTCACCGGGGACACTAATGAAGTTAATAAAATATATAATGAAACAAAATAAAAGTGCATCAAACGATTTCTATATAATTTGTATAATACATATTTTACAATTCGAACATGTATTACTTACCCCTTTCTAGTTGTTATCTTGACGTTGTGACATTTCTTACTCTACTCAATAGGGTAAAAAAGTAAATATACTATAATTTACTAAAAGAATAAAATAGTTTATACATATTAGCTTTCGATATCGGTGCTAGATCGGATATTAATTATTATGTTCACTATGTCTTAGTTGCGATCTCATAAGCTATTATGTGGAAATTATTTTATTCTTTTAGTTCCAATAGTATCTAGATCAGTGATGGGCAAAGTGCGGCCCCCGGGCCAACTCCGGCCCGCGAAAGTATTTAATCCGGCCCGCCGAGGTTCCGTCAACATGGATAGTTTATGGCCCGTATAATTGAGTTTAACACAAAATGCATTTTTCCTGTAATTCTGGCCCTCCTCTAGAATTTCTTAAACTTTGTGGCCCGCCATTAAAAAAGTTTGCCCACCACTGATCTAGATGATTCGTGCAACGAAGGGCAACTAGCCTCGCGCTCGCCCAGGCACGCACACAGAGAGAACATTGTAGTGTGCGTCTATGTTCCGCCGTTCCAGAGCGATCGCGTAGATTTTGACTTGCGCATACCAGGGCGACTCTGAAACTTTTTAGAACTGGCAACTTGTAAACGATATTAAAAAAAAGTCAAAATTTTAAAAATCGAACTCTTTCAATATTATTGTGTATGTATTTTATTAATTTGTCATTTGTTTACGATTTGCCGGCGAATTGAAAATTGTCTGTGTCACGTCAGCATGAATTTAACGCGAGAAAATTTTCGTATAAAGATTTTTTATGAGTTTCGATATAATTTAAGTCAACAAGAAAGTTATGATAGACTTCGATTGGCCTTTCACGATGAAGCCCTATCTCGTGCCACTGTTTACAACTGGTTTAATGAGTTTAAACGTGGTCGCAATAATCTCACTCCTGCGTGAAGACTGGCCTTCTACGGCGACGACTGGAGATAACATCAGAGTTGTGCAGCGTATGATAGAGACTGACAAAAGAGTGACTTAATAGATATGGACAAGTTTAGGCATCGGTATGAGTCAAGTGCATAAAATCCTCCATGAATGTTTAGCGGTCAGGAAGCTTTGTGCCCCGTGGATACCTTATAATTTGACAGATGCCCAAAAACTCCGTTGTGTAGATTGGTGTCGTGAAACGGTACAAAGATTTAACGGATGTGTCTCAAATGCTGTGTTCGACATACTTACGGATGACGAGAGCTGGATTTATTGTTATGATCCTGAAACTAAGAGGCAGTGTGCTGTCTGGGTGTTTCCTACCGAGGAGTCGCCAACTAAAGTGCTGAGAGGTCGAAGCGTGGGAAAAAAAGACGGTGGCCTCGTTCTTCAGAAGGACAGGTCATTACGCAACAATTGTTTTAAAGGATCGAAAAACAGTTACTGCAGAGTGGAACATTAACAATTGTTTGCCACTTGTCTTGGAAAAAGTTCGGGAGAAATGAGCTCGCAGTAGGATCCTCCTGCACTACGACAACGCCTCGTCGCACACCGCCAAGCAAACAATTGACGACTTGGCGTCGTCAGACGTGGAATTACTGGGTCACCCGCCCTATAGCCCCGACCTCGCAGCTTGCGATTTTTATTCATTTCCGAAAACAAAAGAAAAACTTCGAGGAAAACGTTTTATGGACGCCAAGGAAGCAGTGGCTGCGTTTCAAAATGCCGTCGAAGAGACCCCTAAGTGTAAGTGGGCAAAGTGCTTTTCTGAGTGGTTCCATCGGATGCAGCGATGTATTGATGTAAATGGACACTATTTTGAAAAGATATAATAAAACTAATAACTTGCTCGTTTGTTCAGTGTATGATTTTCTAAGAATTTTCAGTGTTACCCTCGTATTTGAACATACGCTCTTAAACTGCCATTTCACGCTGGTAATCTGTGAAAGCGTTGTCCCTCCTTGATCGAGCCGATCCATTCCTGCTACATCTATAAGATAGCTGCAGCAGATAGTTCCGGGTCTGGATGTTTGCCCTTGTGCAGTTTATGTATGTAAACTACCTCCTCGATACAAGATAACAATCATAGGGTTAACGTTTATCAGAAAAGTAAAAATTAAAACATCAAAAATAAATTTCGTAAAATTATATAAATATATTTCGTAAATATAAAACAGTATGTTTCAATTCTTCCTAATGATCTCCTTCATACCCCTTTATTAAATTCCTGTTCATCTTAAAGAACAGGTCCCAAAAAGCCATACGGTCGTGGAATGGTCTTCTCTTCATAGTCAGTTCCTTGTCTATGTCTAGGTAATTTAAAACGTCCATCTCTACTGGCGTCCATTTCACTGGCAACAGTTCCGATGTTTCAGGAGTGGGGTCCCTGAAAGTATTAAGATTGCTTTAAATGATATAGTAAAATAAAATCAACTGTTACATAATATTCGAGAGTCAAACTCCAGGGGTTAAGCACTCGCTGTAATAGAAAAAAAAAGAAAAACATTACAAAACATTAATTTTACAAATTAAAATAAAACAACATATTAAATAATTATGTAAGAGCTTAAAAAAACTTTGACAATACGCGTTGATCAAGAGCTGCGATAGTACTGATAATTATTTTATTTTATCCCGGTGATCCTGACCAGGATCCAAGGATAAAATTATTAAATACATTGTGATCAGTTCTTGATACGACTACAAATTTTCAAGTCAATCGGCCTTCTACATTAAAAGATTCCTTTACATAAATAAATACACACGAATCTAATTAAAAAATAAACGGATTGCACTAAAAAAGATGGCACCGAGTCAGCACAATGCTGCAGTAACAGAGTTACCGCAGCGCCGACATTCTGTCGGGGCCACATAAGTCGACTCGCGAGCAAACGCTGGACATAATTTATTACCTATTTTTTATTTTGTTTATTTGGGACAATCAATAAGGCGTACACGAACACAATGTAAATACTACAAATTACAGGAAGGTTTATATCTAAGTGTCGTCTTAATTAAAGCTTGCCACGGCATGCGATGTGGACAACGAATATTTTTCTTAAAACTTACAACTACAAACTTAAAACTAGGCCTAAATGTTAGTTACCAGTAATATATTGCCTCTGTAACCTGTTTATGGTGGCGTGGTGACCCAAATTAGTTTTACTGCATTCAACTGAAAAGGGGACGTATCAGCTGACACGCACTAGCTTAAAAGGTACATTGAAATTTATTGCACTTGGTGGATATGGACAGTCCACAATTTTGTCCAGCAACATGAAATCCATCAAAGGTCTTCGCTGTCGCAAGCTACTTAATTTAAAATACGTCAGTCGGTCTTCGTATGAGGGTAGATCCTTTATTTTGTAAGTTTGGTACGAAAGATGCCACGAAAAGCGTTTTTTGACTTATAATCACTAAGTACCGCAAATTTTATAACTTATAATCACTAAGTACTGCAAAGGTACGCTTAATAGGATAGGGAATAAAGATATAGGTAGGCTTTAAATAGGCTTCAAAAATTTCTGTTATATGTTCAACGTGTGTATCTTGTGGTCTGTTTTTGGCATCGTAGATCCTAAACGGAATAACCGATTTCGATTTAGTTTTTTTTTTGTTGTGTGTTTTAACTATGATTCTACGGTACATGGTACGGTACACCCTAAGGCAGCAACTATATACTAACTTGCCGTAATTTAAAAATCAGCGCGAGCGGAGCCGCGAGCGGTCGCTAGTTAAAATATCAATCTAAAGATATTGCAGCAATTAGGCGTGTACTTGATTCGCTTTATCATTAGGCGTGTTGCGATTTGATACGCCGGATATAACAACAAACCATTGAAGGTGTATGATACTTATCAAGATAAAGATATTTTTCTATAAAACTGAAATTACGAAAGATCTTAAAGTCCGCTAGACAGGATTATAGTGCACTAGTGTGTGCCCAACACAGGTGCATTCTCTATTAACTCACTCTCATATTCCGATGGGACGGCAAACCGAGACGACCGGAGGGAATTCAGGCGCAGGACCAACGGCTTCATAAATTAACCTTTATAAATAAGACTTATTAGTTTTGGAACTTAGATATAGATATGGACTCTTTTTACGTACCCATATTTCACGAAATTGGTCCACAACGTCGTGATTCTGTCGATGACGAGCTGATCTTCATCCGATGGAGTGTCCATTATTGATACATCAAAGAGGTAGCCAATTTCATCAGCGTGGGCTGCACCAACTTCAGTTATATTGTTTTTGAATTTATGGAGGTTTCTGCCGCCTGAGTATGAAAATATATAGTGGTAGACCATTCCATCGTTTTCTATATACTTCTGTAAGCTTCTGTGTACAGGGTGGTTGTAGGAAAAGTCAGAAACAAAGTCCATCAGATCCCATTTTAAGTCAACGCTCATATCTTCATCTCCGATATAAAACTGCCGAACCAGTGTTATTAGGTCTTCATTGTCGCTTAAATCGAAAGTCTTTTCCAAGTTTATCTTAAACACATTATCTTCGCAGCCTGATGCTTTGTTTCCATAACTAACAAGCATTTCTCTGTTATTGTAGCCGGCGAGAATTTTTACATCTTTAGCTTTTGGTATCTGGCTATTGATGGGGTGTACTTCCACAAATTTCTCCACACCATCAAAGTCTTTTTCAACACATGGAAGGAACGTAAGAGAGAGCTCTGTCACAGCCGCTATAACTAGCTTCGGTTCGACTGTTGATAGGAAGGTCAGGGCGTCTGCGTTGTCTTTAGCTTCATAGCCAAGATGTTCGGCAATTGTCATTGGAGCTCTTGTGTCAGCTTCTGTTACCACCAACGGGCACAGAGTTGTTCCGCTCTGCGTTATAACTTTGTCGAACAATTTCTCCTGCGCTGAATGGAGATGGAAGTCAACAGACTTTCCTCCAGCACTCTCCCCAAATATCGTCACCTTGTTTACGTCGCCTCCGAATGCGTCGATATTGTCCTTCACCCATCGCAAAGCGCTCAACTGATCTTTCAAACCTTGGTTTCCGGGTATTTCCGGTGTGTCCAGACACATGAAGCCGTAAGGACCCACTCGATAGTTGACTGTGACCAGAATGATGTCATTTCTCATTAAATATTTGGGCCCATATAAGAAGCGTCCGGCGAAACCTCTTTGGAATGCTCCTCCATATATCCAAACGAGGACTGGGAGACGGTTTCTGGAGGTAGCCTTGTTGGGTACGTATATATTGAGGTGAAGACAGTCTAGGGATCCTACTATTTGGTTTACGAACTGTTCAACTTGCGGACATATTGCTGAGTCGTCGTAGGCCTCGAACACTTCGTCGAAATCGGGGTAAGGTAAAGACGGCTGTTAAAAATACGAAAATTTTAATTAAACTAATTGCACTCATGATTTTTTATTCAAATAACCAGTTCAGTTTTTTCTATTATGTCAATAAGATCAAAATATATTCATCAGTATGTAATTTGTATCTTAATGTAATTTCAAAAAAAAAACCGAGCAAAGCTCGGTCATCCAGGTACTCATTTTCTACAAGATCATGTAATTCTGACTTGACCTTCTGTCTTTCTATATATATATATATATATATATATATATATATATATATATATATATATATATATATATATATATCTATATATATAAAGAGAAAAAGTCCAGGCAATGGCTAGCAAGCAGCTCATTCGTGTCCACCTTACTCATGCTGCGTGGTGTTTATGGCCCTCTCTTCCGCGTTCACTATATCCAAGTAGTTCTTCGCCATCGTGGCATGGGTCCTCGCGCCCAGCTTGCCAAACATCCAGCAAGTAGCATGTATGTATGTGTATAATAATAAATATACCTAAATAATGCATAAACCTTGTAGTGGCGATGTAACAATATCCACTACCCCATATCGTACCGTGGGCATCGTGAGAGGGAAATTGAAACAAGTCATCTTCTTGATAACAGTTCAAAATTATAAAAAAACTGCGGTAGTAAACCCACCTCGCAAGCGTGGACACTATGGCGAAATTCCCCCTATGAGGAAATTTATATGGGGTGGGTAGTGTTGAGATGTTCAGCAGTGGACTCTTGTGGGCTGTTATGGATGTATGGTGTATCAACTTACCCCGAACGGATTGCTCTGGTTAACCCTCGCGTAGGGAATGCCCATGAACATGGAGTAGTCCCCATCGGACGCCTGGAGACCCCGGATCAGGCCCTTCTTTGTGTTCACTAGCGGGTCCAACCTCAGTGACCCCCACACTGCACTAACCAACGAGAGTTTTACCAGTACGACCTTCATATCTGCGGTCTATCGGCGAAAACAAATTCGGTGGCTTTCGAGCACTCGTTTTAAGATCAAATAGTATCTCAAGTGTTTGATAAGATGATTATGTGTCAGTCATACTTATCTATACGTATGCATATAGTGCATCTATATATTTACAAATAAATAAAATTGAGGTGTCTGTTCGTAATGCCAAAATAAAATCGTTTTACTAAATGCATATGAAATTATATACGGTACTTATAACAAAAACATAACTTTTAGAATTTTGTCTTTCCGTCTGTGTGTCTGTCTGTTTGTTTGTTCCGGCTAATCTGCGTAACGGCTGGACCAATTTTGACAGGACTCACTGGCAGAGCTGATAGATAAGGAGTAACTTAGGCTACCCTGACCTTACGTGTCGCATGATGTCACAGAAAGGAGCGGACGATCGCCTTGGTGAGGCATTTCAGATCGCTTGCACAACGCATCGATCTACGGCTGTGCTTGTTTGTTATTATAAGTTAATAGGCCGTATTTAATAACCGTGCTGTGTAGAGAACCCACTACCCTCATACCCTCTATCATCCCGTGGATGTGGTAAGAGGCGGCAGAGGGAAACCAACCAGAAGATGAGCAGTAGCATCTTGCTAACAATGGGACATCCTGGAAATGAGGCATTCCATCTTAGTCCTTACGAGTAACAACGCATTCTGCATTTTATTTATTTATTTAGGGACACAAAACAGAATGACACCAAAATATGAATAATTGAAAATAATAAATGCAAAGTTACAATCTGGGTGGTATTCAAAAACATATGCACACAACATGATATTTGGTAACAATAACGGGTTTATAGCAACCTTACTTATAAACTTACTATAGAAAGAAATCATTATATAGTTATAAACTTGTGTTGTGAGAAATTTAGAAAAATTAAGTCTTTATTAAAATAATGTTCATTTGCCTTTATATTTAAATTTAAATTGAATGCCGTATTTACAAAGTATATTTAATACGGATTGTTTGAAATTGTTTAATTTGTTATTAAAAATGTCTATATTTCTACTCATTCTAAGTCATTGTATAAGCGACACATTCTTACAAGGGGATTGTAATAGGACGTATTATTTCTATAAACTTGCAAAATGAAAGTGTTTAGGAAAGTGTACCGGCGATGGGGCTTAGTATTAGCCTTGACAAATGAAAGAAGGATGGGGGATATGGGTTAATAAGGGAATGAATAATTTTGAAAAGGCAAGTCATATCCTGATATTTACACCAAGTTTATAGTGATATTTTATTGTTAAACTTTTTAAGTTTTTCTTCATAGCAGGGCAGACTTCTATTTAAATTTCTTTTGAACATGTTTAATACGATCTACGTGGACAGCGTTGTATGGAAACCAAATGATTATGTTATACTCTAATACTGCGTACTAGGGAACAGTACAAAATAAGAAAGCTTTGCAGATTTTTAAAAGTCTTGGCAGCTCTACGTATAAAACTAAGAAATTTTGTACTTTTAGATATCACATGATCGTAATGATCGCGGAACGTTAGCTTTTCATCAAACAGTATTTATTCCTAGATCCCTAACTACGGATTTTCTGTGATGTACATGTCCGTTTATTTTGTAGTCAAAAGTAAGTCTCTTTCTTGTTGGTAACTGATAAGAAAAAGCATTTTCCTTGTATTCAGATAATCTAAATTCGACTGAAGGTTTAACGAATCGCTGAAATTATCGATAACAGAAAAAAGTTTCAAATCATCTGCATACAACAGACATAGACATGTTAATTTATATAGTTATAAAATATAAAGGACCTAAATGAGACCCTTGTGGTTCATCCGATGTCACAGAAACAGGTGAGAATTTGGAGGAGGAACCTTTGATAGTAACTGATTCCTCCTGTTGAGTTATGATTCAGTTCATCTCAACAGACTCCGTTGTATTTCGTAACATGCGAATTTAATGCATAATAAATTATGATTCACTTTATCAAATGTTTTCGAGAAATCGGTATATACTATCAACCTATTTTCTCTTGGCCAAAGCACTGCAAAGGTAGTGTTTGTATTCAAGTAAATTAGAAGTCGTCGATCTGTTCTTAACAAAGCCATGTTGTCTAAGCGATAGGAAGGGTTGAATATAGTGATTAAGAGAATCATACACCAATGATTCAAACAATTTACCAAGGCAAGACAAGATGCTAATGCTCTTACAATACATATGTAACAAAAACCCTGATGTTCCCGTTAAGTGCGTTATCAGAATCAGTATTCTAACGTATAGAAATAACTTATTTTAAAAACGACCGTTATTTTTTTTAAAATTATGTAATTAAAAAAATTGCAAATTTTATGTTGTTTTATTATCTACTGACACGCGCATGGGCAAAGCGAGGTTTAGGTCAATCCTTTTACTCCTCGGACAATGCAGAGTAATAAAACCACATACATATTGCAAATTAGAATTTATTTAAATTAAATTTAAAAAAATGGTTAAGATTTCTAAAAAAGTTATTTCTAAACTTTTGAATACTGATTCTGATAGCGTACTTTACGGGAACCACAGGGTTTTGTTACATGTTGTATAACCCTATCATTCAAACCAATAATTTTGCTTTCATGACTGTAACGTTAGGGCAGGGTCATTAATTTGTTTTGTTTTGAAAATATGTTTTATTTTAAATCCAAACGCCATGGAAAAAGCCTACCATATAAGCTTACCAAGTAAGTCCTTTGCTAATAGTTGCTTTATATTACTTAACCAACCACATTATTTGTCCCATAGGTTGAAGGCGTCGTTGTCGGCACGGATACTTTAGAAGAGAAGGAAAGAACGGAAAGAGCGGACGAGCTAAACCAGTAAGTAAATAAGACTATTTTGTCAAGTTCAAATAAAGTGGCCTATTCCCGACAGAATCGAGTTCTAAATGAAAAGAATGTTATTCGAACTCATTTTTATATCGAACTCTCGAAACCGGAGCTAGTCTACAGCTGTCCGCCGCTAGAAGGGGCTTGTAATCTGAAGCAAAGAAAACGTTTTTACTTGATTAGTTTGTATTTTACCACGTTTTTGTAACTCGCTTTCGTGTATAGTCTGTTCGGCTCGAATTTAGGAAGTAATTATTGATTTAAAACTTAATTTCATAATTTCTTTTGATTTTTTCTATAATGCCAAACCTATTCATAGAAAAGTAGTCTCTAAACCTAAGTATCTTAAGTATTAAAAGTTGTCAAATTTGACCGCTTGAATTTCGACGGAATGACGAAGCGGTCAAATTTGGATTTTTTGGAGAGTGTGCCGGACGGGCGAAACTCTCCGGAGTAAATGTTGTCGAAGATACTTCGCGAGTCGCTCACGTCCTACACCTATAGGTTCCGGTGGGTACTTTCACCGCCGTCTTTGTGGGTGCCGCTGAAATATTGTGGACTGTGGTTTAAATCAAAATGCACGATTAACAAATACAAATAGCAAGGTAGTGGCCAGCGGTTCGACTGATTGATTAGTCGCGAAATTTTATAACTATAACTATTGATCACGGTTGTTAAACTACGGTTGTTCACTATTGGTTGGTCACTGTATATTTCGAAAGATTTCTTTAAATTGTACGGTGGTATCAAAGATCTATTGGTAGTAGCTGGTTTTCTAACACTACTGACTAGCAGCTATTATCAACTAAACTAGTTGATTTTATCACTTGTGTAACTGCGGATATCAGTTACCACTTTCACTATAATATGTAACTGCGAATATCAGTTACGACCTTTTTCGGCTAGCTAACACTTTCACGATATGTAACTGCGAATGTCAGTTACGACCTTTTTCGGCTAGCTAACACTTTCACTATTCACTATATACTGCTACTAGTCACTTCAGCTACCACCGGATACCACTCACTTCACTTCACTGTCACTGGTAGTTCTTCACACTACTACTGGTACTGGGTCCCGAGCCCCTAAGGTAGACTTGGGCAATACTTTGCAGTGAGCCGCTTGCCATTTTCCGTTTGCCTCTTTATTGCATAAACTTTTCACTATACAGATGGCATAAATTGCAATATTTTCTATACAAAACTAATTGCTACACTAACATGCTATACATCATTAAATCGGTAGTCTGGTACTTTATTAGTAGATCATAAAGGTTACTCAAAATATTAACAATGTAAAAAGTTATTAAACGAAATATCCAAAATTTTCATAATATTTGGGTACATTAATTCTTTGTTTTTTCTATAACTACGAAATGCGTTTAATTATACAAAAATATCCCTACACTTCTTTAATCTATAAGCCATATGCTAATTGAATGTCATATTTATAACTCTTTTAGAACATAAAATTATTTTCCTTATTTTAGTATGAACTATTACGCAGTTAATTAAAAACTTTTCCACGATAAGACGCGCTGTGATTGGTCGATTTTTTGGTATATAATAAAAGTTGTTTATATTACTTGTTATCAAAACGACATTCTATACAAATATACTAAGAGTTATAAATATGTTACACAACTATATTAATACACGTTTTCACTCAGTTTTGTCGGTAATTTCATTATTAATACAAAAACAATATTCTTTATAACTTCGTTTCTTAGCGTTCTTAGGCCGTCGCGAACATCTCTCCCGCCGTGCAGCGTCGCGACGATTTTCTCACAGCGGCGCTGCATCCATTTCGGTGAGCGACGTTGCTTCTACTTCGGCAGCGGCACGAGTTTCCTGGTTGGCCTCTTGATTAGGCCGTTTTCTGTGCGTACCTCCACAGTGCGAATCTGTCCGTCCGCACCGGGGTAAACAGCTTCCACCCTCCCTCGTGGCCAGGTGTTACGAGGTAACTGGCCGTCAGCTATGAGGACTGGATCGCCCACCTGGAGATTGGGACCTCGCCCATGGGCCTCCCGCCGGTTTTGAAGTTCCGGTAAATACTCTCGGACCCAACGCTGCCAGAACATGTCAGCGAGTATCTGGGAGCGTCGCCAGTGTCTTTTGCTATTCATATCTTTTTCATCAAATACTCCAGGTGTCGGCAATCTCGCAGATCCTCCTAAAAGGAAGTGATTTGGAGTGATGGATTCGTCATCGTCGCTGTCTACAGAGATGTGAGTCAATGGTCTGCTATTTACTGTGTACTCCACCTCGCAGAGCAGCGTGGCTAATACTTCCTCATGCGGATGTCTCTCATGAAGGACGGTGTATAGTGCCGTCTTCACGCACCGTATGAGACGTTCCCTCTTGGCTGGTGCTTTATGCAGCAAATTGATTGGATGTCGAGCGAGCTTTGGGTTGAAGCTCAGCTGATCGGTACCTGGTTTCCAGATTAATCCGAGTATCTTTTCCTCGGTTCCTTTGTTTCCCAGATCGACTGACTCAGATGCTTCATGGTCAGGTTCTAATTCTTTTACAACTTCTGGTGCGTTGGAAACCCATTTTCTTAAGTTGAAGTGCGCGTTTTTGTGTATGTCGCGTACTTCCTTCGATATTCGCATTGCCTCTTCCAGAGACTGGAAACTGTCGAGATAGTCATCCATATAGTGGTTTTGAATGATAGCTTCTACGGCTTCTGGATACTTGTCTTTGTATTTTTTAGCGTTCCAGTTCTTCGCGAATATGGCTGTGCAGGGCGAACTGGCTGCACCGAAAATGATCGACGTCATTCTATATTCCTGTGGAGCTTCATTACGTCGATCCCCTCTCCAGAGATATCTTAAGGCATCTCTGTCTTCGGGTCTAACTTCAACCTGCATGAACATTTCGGCTATGTCCGCGGAGACAGCGATTTTATAGCGGCGAAAACGCATCATGACCCCTGGTTGTGATTGCAGTAGGTCTGGACCCGTGAGCAGGAAGTCGTTCAACGACACCCCCTTTGTTTTGGCTGCGGCATCGTGTACTATTCGAAACTTCTCTGGCTTCATTGGGTTATGGACGTCGAAATGGGGTAGGTACCATGTTCTTCCCGATGTGCTAGTTTTCGGTGCTATCTCGGCGTATCCTTTTTGTACAAGGGAATTCATTTGTTCATCATACTTCCTTTTTAGATCTTCGTCTCGATCTAATTTTCTTTCGATGGAAACGAGCCGTTTTATTGCTGTTTCATAATTACCAGCCATCTCGATATCCTTTTCCTTCCAGAGAAGCGCTGTTTCTATGTGCCCGTCTTGTAACTGACGGGTGTTGCTATTTAGTATATCTTCAGCTTTCTTCTCTGGATCAGAGTCTGGTTTTCTCGGATCGATAATGAGAGATTCCAGCGCGAAATATTCGCGGAGTTGGTCATCTATAGTTTCCTCGCTCTTGTGCAGCTCATTGGCCGCGTGGACGCGCTGATACGGGGCTTTAGAGTGTGCCCCGTGTAGCACCCATCCTAATTCTGTGAGCGAGGCGATTGGCTGGTGCGGTGGACCTCTACGGATTTGAGTGGCTATCAGAAGTCTCCAATTGTCCTGTCCTATTAGGATCCTTGGGTTGCCGGAGTCATATATTAGCTGCTCCTTTAGGTCTTTCAAGTGTTTGCACTTGGCTATGTCTACTGCACGCACAGTCTGTGGCCCCAAGTTTAGGCTTGCGACCGTGCGTGCTCTGAATGGCACCCTTTTGCTGTGGAGACTCTTCAGCGATACTTTGATCCTTCGGGATTCCGGTGAATCGAGGGTAGTGTTTCCGATAGCGGTGATCTTAAACGGGTCGAACCGCCCTTTAGCTCCAATTTGTTTGGCGATCTCTTCATCCATTAGTGAAACTGTTGACCCATCATCCAGCAGGGCGTGTGTGTTTACAGCTCCCGCCGGTCCAATTACTCGCACTGGAATTATTTTTAAATAGGCTTGATGCTTTGACACACCGAATGAGTTAGCAACAGTTTCTTGAGGTTCTTTTTGTTTGACCTCGGTCTTCTCCTTTGTATTACTATGGAGAAGTCGATTGTGTGTCGCGGTGCATCCTTCTATTCCACACTTATTTGTTTTGCATTTGTGTGTCTGATTTCTATAGCGTAAACAGCGGAAACATAAATTATTTTGCTTTGCGAGTTCCCATCTTTTGTTGATATCTGCTTCCTTAACTTTTTTACATTCGGATCCGTAGTGACCCTCCTTTCCGCACACTCTGCATTTCGGAGATGGCTTAGTAGTAGCCGCGTGTGCTCTATGTACTGAACGATTGCTTTGGGCTTCATTTATAATTTCTGGAGGCGCAAATGCACTGCAGAAGTGAGCTTGCTCGGTAATAAAATTGCTGAAGCAGCCGAGGTCTGGTCTAGAGTCATATTTTTCAGTGTAGATTCTATACCACTGGGCACGTATAGAGTTTGGCAGTTTGTCGGTGAGGTGTCGTAGCAGCTCTGCGTTGACGAGGTAATGATCTCGCTTTAGGGCTCGAAGAGTGACGACGCTTCCCCTCACTTTACTCGCGAATGTGCAGATGTCTCTGGGCGCTTCTGTACAGCGTGCTAATCCTCGTAACTTCTCGGTTTCTGCTTGCGCAATTGAATCTGGACGCCCAAATTGTAGCTCCAGTTCTCGCATAATCTCATCTGGCTTAGCATGCCCGATGAGTTCTGAACTGACTGTTTCCAAGGCTCTTCCTTGTAGACTTCGTCTTAGTCTAGCTGTATTTTCAATGTCATTGAAGTAGCCTCGGGTTGTTTCGTAAATGGCACGGAATGAAAGCCACTCGGTATGTGCTCCGCTAAAGCTTGGCAGTGTCATTATAGCTTTCGACGCTGCGAAAGTATGCGACGATAGTGGCGCACTCTCTAATTTTGATTTGTCAGCGAGTGCGGCTATAGCGGATGTGAGCTCCGATATAAATGGACGGAGCCCCCTGTCTTCACTTATGACAGGTTCCTGGCTAGCTTTATTTGGCTTGGGATCCTTTTGTACATCTTCTGGATAGGAATCCTGGTATGTGAGCTCTGATACAATCGGTAGGAGCCCCCTGTCTTCATTAACGGTGGGTTCCTGGCTGAGCTTCTGTGGCATGGGATCCATTTGTACGTCTTCTGGATAGGAATCCTGGTTCGTGAGCTCCTTTTGGGGCTCACTGAGGTCGACAACGTCCGGGGTTGGCTTTGTGACAGTTTTATTAAATGGGGCCTTCCCTCCGGTGGTTGCGCCTTGATTTGACTTTTGTTTGGCTACAGAGTTTTCGAGCCAAGATCGAACGTACTCACTTTTGGAGTGACCATCTTCATCATAGTCGTCTGATTCGTCTGCTTCTTCAGCCATCTGTAAAGAGATCTGCGCAAGTTCTAGTTTGATCTTCAATACTTCTTCACGAGCCTTCAGAATTCTTCTATTGGGCCGAACAGTCTTCTTTGACTTCGTACTGCAATCGGTGTGGCCCATCGGTGGCTCTTCGTTGTGGGTGTCTTTCCGGGCTGTTGGCGATGATGCACGGCTAAAGTCATCGTTGCCTTCTATATGTTCCCTCTGCTTCGTTGTGCGGGCCGTAGTGGTCGGCTCGGGCAGGGGTATCCCCCCCTCGGGGGGGCAGCATGGCGCCTCAGCGCCCTCTATCGTTGACGGTGAGCGTGGTGGCATCTGGTGGTGGACGGCGGCGTTACTGTCCGACGAACCTCCTTCCAGACCGACGGTCCACGCCTTGGCTTCCCTTCCTTGCGAACGGGTGATCGGCATCTTGAATCTGAAAATTCTGCGGTTTTAATACGGTGGTGACTATTTACCCGGTTCCGAAATACAAACGGATATATCCTGCTCGAAGGACCAACGAATGTGCCGGACGGGCGAAACTCTCCGGAGTAAATGTTGTCGAAGATACTTCGCGAGTCGCTCACGTCCTACACCTATAGGTTCCGGTGGGTACTTTCACCGCCGTCTTTGTGGGTGCCGCTGAAATATTGTGGACTGTGGTTTAAATCAAAATGCACGATTAACAAATACAAATAGCAAGGTAGTGGCCAGCGGTTCGACTGATTGATTAGTCGCGAAATTTTATAACTATAACTATTGATCACGGTTGTTAAACTACGGTTGTTCACTATTGGTTGGTCACTGTATATTTCGAAAGATTTCTTTAAATTGTACGGTGGTATCAAAGATCTATTGGTAGTAGCTGGTTTTCTAACACTACTGACTAGCAGCTATTATCAACTAAACTAGTTGATTTTATCACTTGTGTAACTGCGGATATCAGTTACCACTTTCACTATAATATGTAACTGCGAATATCAGTTACGACCTTTTTCGGCTAGCTAACACTTTCACGATATGTAACTGCGAATGTCAGTTACGACCTTTTTCGGCTAGCTAACACTTTCACTATTCACTATATACTGCTACTAGTCACTTCAGCTACCACCGGATACCACTCACTTCACTTCACTGTCACTGGTAGTTCTTCACACTACTACTGGTACTGGGTCCCGAGCCCCTAAGGTAGACTTGGGCAATACTTTGCAGTGAGCCGCTTGCCATTTTCCGTTTGCCTCTTTATTGCATAAACTTTTCACTATACAGATGGCATAAATTGCAATATTTTCTATACAAAACTAATTGCTACACTAACATGCTATACATCATTAAATCGGTAGTCTGGTACTTTATTAGTAGATCATAAAGGTTACTCAAAATATTAACAATGTAAAAAGTTATTAAACGAAATATCCAAAATTTTCATAATATTTGGGTACATTAATTCTTTGTTTTTTCTATAACTACGAAATGCGTTTAATTATACAAAAATATCCCTACACTTCTTTAATCTATAAGCCATATGCTAATTGAATGTCATATTTATAACTCTTTTAGAACATAAAATTATTTTCCTTATTTTAGTATGAACTATTACGCAGTTAATTAAAAACTTTTCCACGATAAGACGCGCTGTGATTGGTCGATTTTTTGGTATATAATAAAAGTTGTTTATATTACTTGTTATCAAAACGACATTCTATACAAATATACTAAGAGTTATAAATATGTTACACAACTATATTAATACACGTTTTCACTCAGTTTTGTCGGTAATTTCATTATTAATACAAAAACAATATTCTTTATAACTTCGTTTCTTAGCGTTCTTAGGCCGTTGCGAACAGAGAGGTTAAAGTAACATTAGTGTTACTCCTGTTGTTGCGGATTAGATGACAAATAACTTACATTGGGGTTGTAACATCGACACAATAAATTATGTATACTATTAATTGGTAACTACTTATTTGTGTAAATAATATTTACACTTGTGAAGGGCTGTAATGATGACGATGATGATACGAACTATGCGTCATAAGCAATAGTAGTCCACGATGTAACTACGACGAAAAAATTTCGTAATATAATACTTCATAGTGAACTTTGTGATCAGAGTGGCGTGCCAAAAATATTGTGTCGTGTGCGATTGGTTTCCCATCCCTGGTCTAGAGACTTCAAGTTTTGAATGTGCCTCAGAGTCAGATGTAAATGCTCATAAGCTGCAGCTATAATATGATTGTGCACGAATGAGTCGGCTCGACCGGGGAAGGACCACGCTCTTATAGCGTAAAATAGCAGCTTAATTCGTATGCTAAGTTTAGACAGCTGGAGACTCTTTTTACTGGAAACGAGGCATTTCAACTTAGTCCTCAGGGCTATCAACGCATCTGATTCTTTACCTCACTTGATTCTTTACTGACGATAGATGTAAATGTCTACGGGCCACAGGGTCCTCCTTTGGCTGGACTGCGTGCTCGTTTGTCACCTTATTCTATAAAAAAATTATCCCCGCCGGCTATTATTATAATATTTTTTCGTATTCCAAAACAAGAGTTTTTAAATGACGGCCGCGTGGACACATTCATTTAGATATATATGACATAGGTAGATATAGACATTTTTGTATAGATCTGAAATATATATAGCGGCGGGTAGGACCGACTGGAAATGTAGATGACATTTTGATTTTTAACTGAAAATAGATATAGATATAGATATCTATGGGCCACAGCAACCATTTACCTTCAAGTGAACTGCGTGCTCATTTTTCACTCTTATTCTTTAAAAAAAATACTACACGGTTATTTAGTACTCATTATTAATAACTAATTATTAATGAACAATTATTAAAACCTTAATTTCAGACCACCGCTAAAGGAAATAGAAACAGTGATCATAGAAGATGAAACTCCGATCAGTAAACACCCTATGATAATGCCTATGCCTCCACAGACACAAGAGAATCCTCTAAAAATCTCATCGGTCAATAGCATGAAGTCAGTTGAACCGATTCCGTCCAATTTATTGAACGTTGCGGTTGGTGCGGACGGGTTCTTGTATATACTGCCATCATCGGGCGTCCCTATTATACCACAACAGCTGACCGTACAACAGCTGGAAACGTGTTCGTACACGTCACAGATTAATTCTGTTAATAACGGAGTCATCTCAAGCGCAGAAAACAGAACTATGATTTCTGCTAATAACGGACTCATGTCAAGTGCAGAAAACGGAACTATGGTTTCTATTAATAACGGAGTCATATCAAGAGTAGAAAACAGAACTATGGATTCTGTTAATAACAGACTCATGTCAAGCGCAGAAAAAAGAAGTACGGTGCCAGTGAAACAAAAGAGTAAAAGGCCAAGACAGCTCGAAGATGACCCTTCTAGAGGCACAAGTGATGATGATGTCATATTAATCGGTGATGAAGAGCCCGAAGCTCAGGAGCAAGTTGTCAAGTACCCAATCAGAATAGACTCCAAGGTCGATTGGGAGGACAAAATACCTATAGACATTATATCTTTTGTGGTAAGTAATATTTTTACTGCGTACGTTGTACCGCGTGGTGGCGTTGGCAGAATATCCACTGCTCCATACCGTCCCGTGGGTGTCGTAAGAGGCGATATAGGTATGAAAAACCAGAAGGTGGTCAGGAGCGTCTTTTTAATAATAATGTTACGAGCTTGAGGTTCGTGACAATAAAAATTGCCGATAAAATTACCTAAATTAACACTTTAATTTACTTTACACAAATTAAAACTTAAAACACTAATAATTAAACACACTAATTCACTTTATTCCGCTCCGAAGCTTCGCTTGTCTCGCCCAAATCCAATACTGCCCCGATCGCATCTTGCAGCGCCTATATATACAAATTAGCAATGAAGCATCCGGAATATTCAAGTAAATGCGCGCAAAGCGACGAGTGTTCGAGTGTAGATTTTCTAGAAACTTAGTTCTTTGGATGGCGCTGTCGGTTGAAAGATTTGTGATGTCATTTTCTGCAAAGCTCCCCTCGCTCTCGTTCCTGACACTAGATGGCGCTAGTTCACTTATTCACGCAACAATAACAAGAAAAAACTGCGGTTGCCAATGCAATGTAAAATTCATATAACGACCGTCGATTTAACGACAAACTCCCTAAAGCGATTAAACAGTTTTTTAGGATTTGTTTGGGTTAGCTTGTCTTCTTGATACATTCTATATGGCATTACACGCACTCTCAATAACGACAATTAAACATTAAAATTCACTTTTTAATTTGCATATTAGTAAAAACTGCACAACTATGTACGATCTATTGTTCTTTTGTCGCTTTATCATTCTAGCTCGTAATAAACTCGACTGTCGGCACCATACATATCAAACTCTCTAAGAAATCCGTTGTTGTGCTTACAAATTGAGATTGCTTGCACGTGTAGACTGTTGTTAATAGGGGTCATGGATTATCTATACGTTATTATATTCTCAGTTGCTCACTCACTTTCAAACTGTAAACATGGCAAGTTAGAGAAAATCACTGTATTGACGAAAAAGTGTTTCTAACACAGATTTTCCTTCGGTTACATTTAACAAGAACACTTTATAACGTCAAAATATGCACAGTCCCTTGAGTGTCGTTATATAGAGTTTACACTGTATCTTCCTTATGAGCAATTTTAGTTTAGTTTACGACGGGCTGTTTATAACAACTCCACATCTAAGTGGGTATTTTGCTCGTGGGCAGGAATATTGTGATAATTCAAGCCGTGAAATCTCCGAAGATGTTTAACTTTGGGGAGCGATTTTGGCGTGCCGAGATGCTTATCCCTGTTTGAAGCGACCTCCGGACGTGTCAGCAACACGTGAGCCGCTGCCTCTTCCTCCTCCATGCATGCCCTGCACAGAGGGCTATCTGTAACACCTATGGTAAATAAATGTTTGTTAAAAGAGCCGTGTCCCGTGATAGCACTTGTTTCTTATCCTGATCTGTGGCTTGTTCAGTCTCATTAAGATCGTGGTTATATTTTATTTCAGGCAGGTTCGATTGTTTATTTCAGGCAGGGTCTCCTCAGCTTGTCTACTAGATTTTTTCAAAGCTGAACGTGTAGATTTGTAAATTTTTTACGTACCAGTGGACGAACATTATCAAAAGGGATCGGTATTTAAATATGTGGAGATTTCACTTAAATTAATTGCGTATATAATAGATAATCGCACCACAACTATCTATTATTTTAATACTAGTATCGAATCTGGCGTGTTTATTGATTTAACGAAGCATAGTAAAGTAATACCTTTATTTAAATCTGGTAGTACATTGGACCCCGCTAATTTTGGACTTATTATTTCTGTACTGCCACAACCTAGTAAAGTTTTTGAAAAAAATATTCTTGATCAAATGTTAAATTTCCTTTGATGTAAATAATTTACTACATAAAAATCAATTCCGTTTCACAAGGGGTCGCTCGTCAACTGATGCTGGTGTTGAGCTGGTTCAATGTATCTTCAATGCATGGGAGAATTCACAGGATGCTTTGGGTATATTCTGTGACCTCTCCAAAGCCTTCTATTGTGTTCACTATGAAACATTAATCAGGAAAAAATCTAAAAAATTCTCCATTTCGCATCAACATTTAAGACACAGCAGCATTGTGCTGATATTACTCGCTGGTATTCTGTGACAGTGTAGTCTGTAGCCCCAGTCTAGATTAATACGCGCTTCCATGACATAGATGAAGTATGGCTGTACCATGTTAAACTAGACACCTCTTCTGCCCAGGATTCCCTTTGGTTATGTAACCATTAACATTACAACCTATTAAAGTCCACTGCTGAACACAAGCCCCTCTCATAGATTATTACTTATAGGGGGTGTATTTGCCATAGTTAATTGGTAATTGCATTTTTTTAATTTTTAGTCGTTATTGGGAAGACAGACTTTATTAAGACAGAGCCGTGGCAGCTCAGATAGTTAACGCTCGCTGTAAATATAACAGAACGCGAGTAACCCGGGTTCGATACCTTCCGGCACCGATGAAATTATTAATTGCAATTTTAAGTGCTGATTTACCACGTGCTCGGTGGTAAAAGAAAACATCGCAAGAAATAATTGCATGTCGGAGAAATAAGAAAAAATGTTTCGAAGATTTTGAAGTTCGCCAACACGCATTGGGGCGGATGTTCGTGGGCTGCGGTAGTGACTTAACATCAGGTGAACCGTACGCTCGTTTGCCCCATCTTCTATAAATAAAAAAATATTTGTAGACCATACAATTACTTGTTCCGTGCGGGATTCGAACCCGTAGCCCTTAGCAATGAGTCGCAAGGATATTTGCAAAAGCTGCCACACTGTGAAAGTGGATAAGCAATTGCAGTTATCATTTTGAGTCAAGAAGACGCTGCTTCCCATCCTGTTTTAGTTTCCCCCTGTCGTCTCTTGCGACACCCACGGGGTGATATGGTCTAGTGGGTGTTCTTACATCCTTATATGGTGGAGCCACGCTGCAACCATAGTATAGTTGTAGCACAAATGGGTCGGCTTGACCGAGGTGGGACCACGCTCTCACAGACTACCATCGTAAAATAACAGCTCCATGCTGCTGTGTTTCGCATGATAAGTGCAGACAACCGGAGACCCTTTTTACTGGAAACAAGGCATTTCATCTTAATCCTCAAGTGTGACAACGAATTAAAAAAAAGAATATTAACAATGCTATAAACATTACTAGTATTCCTTTTACCCACTCATGGTAAGCTTAAATTGCTAGTGTTACGAGTGGTTCACGCCAGTAGTCGAATGGCGGATTCGAACCCACGACCTTTTTGAGTTCGCGGTCCGCGCCCTACTATTAAACTACTGTCGCTTTTTTAACATTTTGATTCTTAATCGATGCCTTTGGGCCACAAACTAGATGTCTATGGGCCACAGCAACCACTTACCATCAGGTGGACTGTGTGCTCGTTTGTCACCCTATCCTATTAAAAAACCACTACAGGAATGAACTTACACTATGATGTAATTACAAAATGATTTTTTTCTCTACAGGACAGTAAATCATCGAATGTCACCTCTAAAGTTAAGGGACCAAAGATTAGCTTGCACAAGAACATTCAAACGAACATGTGAAACTGAAATAGTGTGCCCGGATCGGGGAGTTGAGACCTAAGTGAATGGAATTATATGTCATGCAGATTGTCACACAGTGTCGTTATAATTGAAAAGTTGCCATTTAAATAAAAGGTTTTCTGTATCTATTGTACGTATAATATTGTTATGTGTCGGATTGACGTCCTACGGACTGTGAGAATGAGGGAATAGAGAGTGCACTATAATCCTGTTCCGCTGCAAATGGTTACCCTACCTTGAGAGTGGCCGCCGTGACCGAAATTCTGTCTAGACGACATTATTAATTTAAACAATTATTTATTCTAAATGTTAATTTACTTTTTCATTGCGAAGGTTCCCTTTACAAACAGACCTACCTTCGACCACAAATACATAATATTAAAAAACCCCGTTGATATAATTTACACTCGTGATTTTCTTTTTCTTTTCAACTGACTTCAATAAAAAAGGAGGTTCTCAATTCGACTGTATTTTTATGTGTTACCTCCGAACTTTTTGCTAGCTGAATCGATTTTGATGATTATCTTTTATTTAAAAGCTGGTGCTTCTCGTGTGGTCCAATATAAATTTGATCAGTTATTTTTTGAGTCAGTAGTTTTTGAGTTATCCTTAATAATGCGTATTTAATACAACTTGGACTACATCGATGATGTTCTCATTTTATTTATATTGAAGTCAGTTGTACAAAATGTTTAAATTTACTAATGTGATTGTTTTAATTCTTAGTATTGGCGTAAGTTGAATTTTTATCTGTAGAAAAATTTAACTACTACTTTCTGAAATCTTACATTATTATCTTTTCCTTAGTATTTAACTTTAATATATTTTGAAGATAACATTAACATAAATATTGTATTGATGGTTTAATTGGTAACCAAAAAAACAAAACTCAGATTAAATATTTGAGTATGTAATTACTGTCGGTAGTTGATAATTTTTATTTCCATGGGTTTTATTATATATATATATATATATATATATATATATATATATATATATATATATATATATAATAAAAAGAAAATGTTTTAAAATTGACATATAATTTAGATTTTTGTTATCAACAATGCTAATTAATTAGTAAGTAGTTACAAAAGATGTAAGTAAATGTTTTATACTTTTATTAGTAGAATTTGTATGTTTCGTGCTAGCAACACTGGTATTTCTAGCAATTTGTGGTGGGCGAAATACCTACTAATATTTTCTATAAACACACTGAAACTTGTATTATACTTTTATTTGTATTAGAGTAACTGGTAATTAGAATTAACATAAATTGTAAATAATTAGGTTTAAAAAGCCATGCACCTCAAGAATCGTTATTTTCAAGTGAAAATAAAATTTATTTACGTACAACTGTTTGTTTATTGCTTACACCATTACCACAGAAGTAGTAATAATAAGACATAGAAATGAATTAGCTCTCGATTACTTCCGAAACCGATGTCGCCACATCTTAACACACACGCATTAAGAATAATTAAAGATTAATTAACATTATACACGCACACTACAGCATTTTTGTTTGTGTTCATTGCATTTACGCATATCAACATATCGTACACGTGTCGACACTGGTGCCACGATAATTTTATATATGTATATATACATGTAATCTATACAGTATTCCAACTCCATACAAACGGACGAAGCGAGGACTATGCCTACGCGCCTCGATCTCGGCATGCGCTCGGCATGCAGACAGTCGTGACTGCCGCAGTGATGATTTTGTGGAACATATATAAAAAATTCTTATACAAAGAACCCGTATTTAAAAAAACACTATAAAATATTTGCAAAAATATTGAAAAAGGCAGTAAATATAGTCAAACTATATATAGTAAAATGTATGTGGGCCATTATAAAGGAACGTACTAATAAAACAACGAACAAAATAAAAGAAAATATTGAAATTTTAGTGGACAAAGAACAAGTATCAGAACCGAAAAGGGTAGCTAACATATTTAATAATTTCTTTGCATCAGTTGGCCACGTGCCACAAGCAAACTTACCATCTCAACAAACACAATTATTTAAAAATACCAGTACACTAAATACTATGTTTTTATGTCCTATAAATTTGGAAGAAACTAGTAACATTATCAAAAAATTAAAAAATTAAAATAGTTATGGAATAGATGAATTACCACCTAAATTGATAAAAGAATGTGTTGATTCATTAATTCTTCCATTTAGTATTTTAATCAACCAATCTTTTACGGAAGGAACGTTTCCAGATTTATTAAAAACTGCTATGGTAAAACCTATACATAAAAAGGATACAAAATCAAACACTACAAATTATAGACCGATCGCAATTTTACCTACATCCTCGAAAATATTCGAAAAGGCAATGTCAAATAGAGTTTACGCTTTCTGTGAAAAATTTAAACTATTTGATAATTCACAAAATGGCTTTAGGAATAAACGATCAACGACACTGGCAGTATACAAATACATATATACAAAACGTACTTGATATTTTAAATAAAAAGAAATACGCCGTAGGTATATTATTAGATATGTCCAAAGCCTATGATAGAGCACAATACCCAATACTGTTACAGAAGCTATATGACATCGGTATACGAGATACGGCGTACAAATGGTTTAAATCTTATCTAGAAAACCGTAAACAATACGTAGAGATAGTGCATTATAATCATGACGCTGGCGAAATATGCAACGTTAGATCTGAAGCAATCCACACTACTTGCTCCATCCCCCAGGGCAGCGTTTTGGGATGTTTGCAATTTATTATTTATATAAACGAACTACCTAGGGTATTGACTGAAACCTCTATAATATTTGCTGATGACATTTCCATTCTTATTCCGCATAAAAAGACCAGAGTTTAAATAATACATTGAATCAAGTATTGAACCAAGTTACAAATTGGCTGACACATCACAACCTAGAGATTAATTTTAATAAAACCAAAATTATGCAATTCCGACCAGTTTAAAAACCACCACTAAATATCGCTTTTACTTATAATAATATACCTATAGGAACTGTTGATAACTTCAACTTGTTAGGCGTAGAAATCGACTGCCATATAAACTGGAAAGCCCATATAAATAAAGTAAAAAATAGGCCATCAAAATTCACTTACGTATTACGAGAAATAAAGAAAACCACAGATGTCCCCAGCGCTCTGTCAGCATATTACGCATACACATTTTCGTGGCTGTCATACGGTGTCATGTTGTGGGGAAATAGTAAAGATGCACAGCAACTATTTATAATGCAAAAAAAATTTATAAGAATCTTGGCAAACATAAAAATTCCAGAAAGTTGTAAGCCACACTTCAAAAAGTTTAAAATTTTGACTTTAACGTCTATATTTATATTTGGGAAACATGCAAATTTGTAAAAAACCAACCAGAACTATTTACCAAATTAAGTAAAACAAATTACAAATACTCAATTAGACCAAATAAAAATAAGCTACTATTGCCGAAATCTACTCTTGCTTTGCATAGCTCTAGTCCCTACTGCATGACAGTTAAAATTTTTAATAACTTTCCAAATGACATAAAAAATTTAACGAATACTACACTATTTTTATCCAAAGTAAAGTTATATTTAATTGAAAAATGTTTCTATAATTTAAATGAATATTTTGATACAAATGTTATTTAATTTATGTGGACAACTTCGGCCTGTGCCTATCCAATTTAATTTAATTTTGTTATTCAATTGTTATTTTTTACTTAATTTTATTTTTACTTATAAAAATAATAATTACTTTTTACTTGACACTGTTATTATGAATTAAATTAAATTTACAGAATTTTAAAATAATATAATCTAATAATGTAATGTATTAATGAAATCTAATATTGTAGTTTAAAAATAATAATTTAATATTTTTATAATTGCTACGCCCAAACTGGGTTCAAATGCGGACTTTTTTTTTAAACATAACATCTATTGTAACCATTTGATTGCAATAAAGACTGTGACTATGACTATGACTATGAAATGGAGGAAATAATAATAATATAATTTATTTAGTACCAAACATACACACAAATTAACATATTTATTTACTGGAATGTACTAAAAAGGCGTCTGCTCAGCAGAAATGGCGTAGCAACCGCGTAGTGGTAACTACAACTACTGATTGTCAGTAAACGCCAGAGACGTAGGTGGAATAGAATAAACTTAACTTATTACACTAATCACAGGTTCCAACACTTATGAAAATACATATTTTACTTATATATATATATATATAAAAACACACTTATAACAATTTAAAAATAAAAATAAAACTGTTAGCATTTAGGAAAACGGTACAACAACAACCAACACAATAAAAAGCCCAACAAAAGGTATGTGCAAGCCACAAGACACACAATTAAATTATTTGACATGGTACAAAAGCAAAATAAAAAAATGTACAATTAAGCAAGTATTCGTTAGTTTTATAATATATAGACACAGTATACTTTATAAGAAAAATGTGATACATCGACACAGAATTCTACTTACTTTGCAAATTTAAAAGGTATTCTTTTTGTTTTATTTTAAAAGTGCGAACTGTTTTGCTGCCCTTGATCGGAGGCGGTATATTATTCCAACACTTTGTGGCAGCATACCGAAAGCTACCACGAAACGCGGCCGTTCTGTGTCTTGGGTAGGTACAATAATCGAACAGTTTCCAGCGAGAGACGTTCCGAGAAACTGAGCCTTTCATATAAGTATTTCGGTTGTTGATTTTGTAATATTTTATAAAGTAAACAACTGTAATGAACCGATCTACGAGATTTTATATTAATAAGTTTGCCCTGATTTAAGAATGGTGTCATGTGGCCTCTAACGAGGAATTCGATAGCAAAACCTAGCGCATGCATTTTGTACGTTAGGTACGTACGTTGTATAACAAGTTTTGTTCGCGCAAACAAACACTCTCCCATGACAATATCAGCATAATTTAGCTTCGAGAGTATTAATAACTCGCAAAGTTAAAACTTAATTCTTCACTTAAGTTTTGCCAGATATTATATAATACTTTTAATGTATAAAAACAATTTTTCACTGTATGCATAACATGATTTTCAAACCTTAGTCTACTGTCCATAATTATACCCAAGTTACGAACTTCAGATACTTGTTCAATATGGTCGCCACCAACAATAATTTTGGGCTTATGAGCGTTCGTTCGTTCTATTAATTTCTTTGACCCCAAAATCATGAACTTGGTTTTATTTGGATTCAAGATGAGTTCATTATTACTCGCCCATTCAGCGATCATACTTAACTCTGATTTAATTTGTTAACTGCCTCAGTTGTATCACCCAGCCTAAATTATATGTACACTTGAAGGTCGTCTTCATATAAATGATACTGGCAATATTTAAAACAACTTGTAATATCAGCACTGTAGAGAATAAACAGTAAAGGACCTAAAATTGACCCTTGTGGAACACCACGAGTAACAGGAGACGCAGCAGAAAAAATTTTGGTACCAGTTTCGAAGCCTAACTCGCTGTGTGCGACCATTCAAATAATTTTCAAACCCATTCGTGGTACAACTATACTACTAATATAACTGTGGCATGGCCCTACCACGTAAGTAATACTGCATTATTGAGTCAAAGCTTTTGTTTCATTTTCGTTCTAACTGTAAAGGTCTATCGGCAGCTATTTACTTCGTATCCCCATATTCCATGAAGGAATATTTTTATGGTAACCTAACAGTATAGGTACCGTCAGTGTTTCTGTATGTGGTCGGTCAGTCTATAAAATTATTTAAATTTTTGGTCGTCACTACGTAATATTTTATTTTCTGAGTGCTCTCCTAACTCACAAAATTTGGTCTACTGTTTTACTTTGTCTGAATTCGTAACCATACTTTAAAAAAGTAATCCATTGTTTGTGTAAATCGAACAATAACCGGACAAAATTGACCCAAATTCTGTATTTTGAGCAATTGTACCGTCTTGCAATTTTTCGAGCCCGTTTAGTAATATTTTGCTGCATTCTTTTGTACTTAATATGACATCAATTGGGTCTTTCTTGTGATAAGTCGGATCAGCGATTATTTTGTTGTCAAATGTCATGCTTTCAATATTTTATAGTTCATTTTGAGCAATGAACTCGTCAGTTTAGGTAAAATTATTGTTTGCAACACAAAATATGACATCTCGTTAAATCTTTCATTGTTCCTTAGAATAAAACATTAAAATACCATTAAAAACATAACTTGTAAAAAAACCAAGTCTCGCAACTCAGTTCTCATCTCATCATGGATCTCACAACTTTTACGGTAGAAGAACTGAGTTGCGAGACTTGATTTTTTTACAAGTTATGTTTTTAATGGTATCTCATTTCTTTTTGTATATAAGATAGTCCTAATTTTTTACCTTTCCGGTACCGTCTACTTCTTGAGTACCAACAACGTACCTATGTACACCTGTAATACATATACAAGTACACAGATTCATTCACTGCAAATGTAACTTTGTAATTCTATATATTTATATGGGACTACAAAGTTATTTATGCAGTTAGTGTATCTAAAAAACTGGACAGAAATTAATAAATGTTTTAGTTTTTCCTTGATTTATACACTAAACACTAATTATATTCTAAATTTGAAGCTTCTATGTCTGCTAGAAGTGCCTTAGAGTTTTGATGATCGGTCAGTCAGTGAGTGACAAAATTAAGAAATTTTGACTGGTTATAATTCTTAAAATACTGGTTCAAATTGAATGAAATTTTAAATATACCATGTTTATACAATGCTTACTCGGTTACTGAAAATTCAGGCTTCTAGTTTTATTGACCATGAAGTTATAAGGGGTCGAAAATGGTCTGAATTGCTTCGAGAAAAGATGGTACGGCCGTGCCGCTTTTTTGCTCGACTTGGCGGGGGCACTGCCGTGCCCCCAGTTTTATGATTTGTACAAAAATTCTAATTTCTGAGTAAAGTAAGGTGAATAGTACTAACTTAGAGTCGTGCATTACATGGTAATCGGATATGTAATGCGATAATTGATAGAATCATTACTTTGCGGAAATACATTATAATAAAGATATTAATAGTTACTTTGCAACCATCCGCTCAATTATATAATTATAATTATGCAAATTATATCAATTATATGTATAATTATATATATATATATATATATATATATATATATATATTGTTACGCGCTTAAGTCGACGGCACTAGCGCCATCTAGTCTCGAACCGAAGAACTAAACTTCTTGAAGTTGAAACTCGAACTCTCGGTACCTTGCGCGTGTTTACTTGAATATTCTGGATATTTCGCTGCTAATTATTTATATTTATAGGCGCTGCAAGATGCGATCGGGAAGTATTGAATTCGGCGAGACAAGCGAAGCTTCGGAGCGAAATAAAGTGAATTAGTGTGATTAATTATTAGTGTTTTAAGTTTTAATTTGTGTAAAGAAAATTAAAGTGTTAATTTAGGTAATTTTATCGGCAATGCGATCGGGGAAGTATTGAATTCGGCGAGACAAGCGAAGCTTCGGAGCGAAATAAAGTGAATTAGTGTGATTTATTATTAGTGTTTTAAGTTTTAATTTGTGTAAAGAAAATTAAAGTGTTAATTTAGGTAATTTTATTGTCACGAACCTCAAGCTCATAACAATATATATATATATATATATATATATATATATATATATATATATATATATATATATATATATATATATATATATTCATCAAAGATGTCTTTGACAGCGAATCTAGTACTTCCAGTAAACTTGTAACTTTTTTCTTTAAATACCGTTTCTGCGATTGAAGTGTTTTCATGCTTTTGCTTTTTATTTTGAGATGTTTTTTTAGTTTAATTTTACTTTGTATATAGTGGTGCTTCGTGGCATTTCTTGAGGAAGGCCTTGTCCTGCAGTGAACTTGTGAAGGCTGCGGTGATGATAATAGTCCGTTCGCTTAAACCTTAGATACGGTCGCTTTTATGCCCCGCCATGGTAATCCCGAAACAAGGACGGCCTCGCGTGGAAACTGGGATGAACATAAAAATATATAAAATAATATAAAAATTATAACAATAAAAAATAAATAAAAAATTGAACAAAAACGTTAATAAATCCCTGTTACGTACATTTTAAAACTTTTAATAAAAACATTATCTTAATTAATATTCCTAATAAACAGTTCGGACTTTCCTTTTTTCTTTGATTATATACCTGCCCTTTTCTTTTCTGCTAAATGGTACTACTAAATACTACTACTCAATTTTACATGACCCTCTGGATCCTATAGGAGGCTCTTGGCATCCCTTTCTAATATATATACTTATCCTTCTCGGACATATGCAGCACTTCACTCTAGCATTAAACAGTGCTTATCATTACTGGTATGTCTTATCAGTGATTAAAACGTTAATTAAACATTAATCAAAAGTGCTTAAAGTGAATAAAATGTTCTTAATTCGTTATTTAATTCGCATTACAAAATAAAGATATTTATAGTTACTTTGCAACCGTCCGCTCAATTATACTTATAGTATTAGGATATAATATATATATATGACAATTATAATTAATAATTATATATATAATTGATATAATCTGCATAATTATAATTATATAATTGAGCGGATGGTTGCAAAAGTAACTATTAATATTGTTACGAGCTTAAGGTTCGTGACAATAAAAATTGCCGATAAAGTTACCTAAATTAACACTTTAATTTACTTTACCCAAATTAAAGTTAAAACACTAATAATTAAACACACTAATTCACTTAATTCCGCTCCGAAGCTTCGCTTGTGTCGCTGAGTTCAACTCTGTCTCGATCGCATCTTGCGCCACCTATTTATTTAAATTAGCAAAATATCCGGAATGTTCAAGTAAACACGCGTAAGATGCCGAGAGTTCGAGTATAGATTTTCTAGAAACTTAGTTCTTCAGGTGGCGCTGTCGGTCGAGAGATCGGTGATGTCATTCTCTGCAAAGCTCCCCTCGCTCTCGTTCCTGACACTAGATGGCGCTAGTTGACCTATTCACACAACACTATCTTTATTATAATGTATGTCCGCAAAGTAATGATTCTATCAATTATCGCATTACATATCCGATTACCATGTAATGCACGACTCTAAGTTAGTACAATTCACCTTACTTTACTCAGAAATTAGCATTTTTGTACAAATCATAAATTTTAAATGTTTTATTCTAAGGAACAATGAAAGATTTAACGAGATGTCATATCTTGTGTTGCAAACAATAATTTTACCTAAACTGACGAGTTCATTGCTCAAAATGAACTACAAAATATTGAAAGCAGGACATTTGACAACAAAATAATCGCTGATCCGACTTATCACAAGAAAGGCCCAATTGATGGCATATTAAGTACAAAAGAATGCAGCAAATTATTACTAAACGGGCTCGAAAAATTGCAAGACGGTACAATTGCTCAAAATACAGAATTTGGGTGAATTTTGTCCGGTTATTGTTCGATTTACACAAACAATGGATTAATTTTTTAAAGTATGGTTACGAATTCAGACAAAGTAAAACAGTAGACCAAATTTTGTGAGTTAGGAGAGCACTCAGAAAATAAAATATTACGTAGTGACGACCAAAAATGTAAATAATTTTATAGACTGACCGACCACATACAGAAACACTGACGGTACCTATACTGTTAGGTTACCATAAAAATACTCCTTCATGGAATATGGGGATACGAAGCAAATAGCTGCCGATAGACTTTTACAGTTAGAACGAAAATGAAACAAAAGCTTTGACTCAATAATGCAGTATTACTTACGTGGTAGGGCCATGCCGCAGTTATATTAGTAGTATAGTTGTACCACTAATGGGTCGGCTCGACCGGGGAAGGACCACGCTCTCACAGAATACCAGCGTAAAATAGCAGTTTAATGCTGCTGTGTTTCGTATGGTGAGTGTAGAGAACCAGAGACCCTTTTTACTGTAAACGAGACATTCCGTCTTAGTCCTCACGGGTGACAACGCGTCTATATTTTGATTCGTAATCGAGGATAGATGTAATGTCTACGGGCCACAGCAACTACTTACCATCAGGTGGACTGTGTGCTCGTTTGTTACCCTACTCTATAAAATAAAAATAAAAATTATAATGAATTTCTGCATGAGTACCTGACTATGGACCACATGAAAAAGTTGACAGACAAGACTACGAGGAAGGAAAATTTTACATTCCTCATCAACCCATAAGACCACTAGACTCGCTAACTACTGAGTTAAATCACGTAGATTTAGAAAATATGCAAAGAACAATCATAACGCCTGTTCATTGTAACACGGCAAATATTAAAGACTGCACAAAAAAATTAAAGGAAACAAAACTAGCAGGATTAGTCAATGGTTCTTGCTTCTCATGATTATCATTATTACAATCAATTTTATCATCAACCGCGAGACGTACGCCATAACGCGACTTGAATTTGGAATGTATGTTGAGGAAATGGGAATAACTAAAGTAAACAGCGTAACATTGGCTGCGTTTGGCAGAAAAAAGCGCTAGGAAGCGCTTGTAAGCAAAATGGCGATCGTAAGCGGTAAGCGCTGTCAAATCGTAAGTAGCTATTTTCCTCTAGGACACTAAGTTAGCTTTAACCGGGGAACCTAACCTAATTTAAATATATGTTTGTAAAGTATTCATATTAAAAACTTACCAATCATGAATTTTTAATAACATGTATATGTCTATTCATATCATTATATTACTTGCACTAAAAAACTACAAACGTAACTAAACTACATTAAACTAATTGCACAAAACAACTTATAAACTCTACTTCAGAACAAACAAAATAAATATGCAAAATGGCGGATTGTGTCAGCGCTACTGAAGTTAGCAAACGTGTCCTGGCCGTAAACTGTATAGTTTCGCCATTTTGCTTACAAGCGAAATCTTATTTTGACAGAGGTAAATTAGGTTGACAATATAAAAAAGGTAACGACTCAATTTAACAACTCTGCATGTGAACTCTCTCACTTAGTAAGACCAAGAATCTGAATTTTATCCGAAATCAACTTAGTAAGAAAAAAGTAAAATGCAATGACAATAAAAATTTCAATTCTTTTCGGGTCGCTATCACGAAAATGCAATCAAACAAAGTTTGCATGTCGAGCAACTTTACAAAAATTAGACTAATATTCAATAACCTATAATTATTGATAGCATTCACGGGGTAAATTTCACAGTACGCGAGCAAACCGGGTTCAAACCCCGTCGGCACCAATAAAATTGTGAATCGCAATTTTAAGTGCTGATTTACCACGTGCTCGGCGGTGAAGGTGCGAATAGTGGCGAAACCTGCATGCCTGAGAAATAAGAAAAAAAATATTTCGAAGACATATGAAGGTCGCCAACACGTATTGGGGCGGCGCGGCGCCCCAATACGTGTCTTTCGTGTCGTACGTGTAATTCCCTGCCCTACAATCCTCTAAATAGGCTGTATTTTTTTTTCGAAAAAAAGTCATTTAGAAATTTAAGATCAGACGCATTAAGAACATACACAAATTTCAAAAACTTTACTAAACTAAGTTTGTATAAAAAGGATTATTATAATATTAAGGAATTCATGGATGATAATAATGAAAAAAATATATTAAATATAAATAATGAAAAAAACAAAATATGTAGCATACATGATTGCAATCTGTTATTAAAAAATAGTCCCGCTGGGTTTCCTGCAAGTTGTTCCCAAGACAGAGGTGTTTTTTGCGAACCATTAGTAAATGAAACAAAGTAACTTTCAATAAGAATTATTTATAATCCATATTGAATAAAAAAGTTTCCGTTTCTAAGGTAAAAAAGACTAACTGTAGCTTATTCATAGACGGAGCCTTTTTAAAATAACATTTAGGACATAAACAACAAATATTAGATAGCATCAAAGACATTTTTAATGGTTTAAGTAACAAGAAACAGACTACAGACATAATAAGAACACACTATATGACAAACTATGGATACTTAGTTCTTTTTTCGTTTATAGCCCACTCAGTAGTACTTAGCAAAATAACTATTATATTCTTATTAACCCTTTGCTTTAAATTACACATGACTGGATGAGTGTCATGGGTGTCACGAATGAGACGCCGCAGACGAGACGCTGAGCAGTAGCAGCCGCAGCAAAAACCTTTTTTTATAGAATATGGGTGACAAACGAGCACACAGTTCACCTGATGGTAACTGGATGCTGTGGCCCATAGACATCTACATTTGTCCTCGATTAGGAATAAAAACACAGATGCGTTGTCACCCCTGAGGACTAAGATGGAATGCCTCGTTTCCAGTAAAAAAACAGGGTCTCCGGTTCTCTACACTCACCGTACGAAACACAGCAGCAATAAGCTACTATTTTACGCTGGTATTCTGTGAGAGCGTGGTCCTTCCCCGGTCGAGCCGACCTTTATATTATCTTTTATTTATTAAAGATAAAGTTTTTGGCATCATCTGAACCCGTCATAGATATAATTAAGATGTTTATATGGTACCCGTCTTCCGGCGACGCCGGCGATAACGGTGTTCTCACAGAGTATACAGGAACGGGAGGCAGGTGCTCTTCAATGATTGATTTATTGAACGTTTGTTGGTTATATTTCAGTCGTCTTATTGCTAACAGTGTGTATCAAATAATAATCAAAATTTAAACAGACAGATCTTATAACTAATTGCACGGCGTGCTGTGATTGGTTGCCAACAATGACGAGCTCTTATTCGTAGATAAAAGTTTGGTGTTCCGGTGCGTCTCTAGACGGCGTTACTAGTCGCGCCAACATGCCGGCCGCCTTGGAAGCTCCAGCTTCCAATGATGTATCTACGTTGGCGCTTGATTGTAGATGCCGCAGGCTGCATTCATGTTGTCGTCCTCTGCTGATGATACAGGCAGAGGGCAGATTTTCGAGAACGCTCGTTGTACAGGACCCGTAGCAGTTTGGATGGTGGCGACACGCGACACGCCGTCCTTTCCGGGGAAAATATGGGTAACTCTGCCCATACGCCATTAAGGGGTGGCAAATTGTCCTCCTTAATAACGACAAGCGTGTTTAATGCTATGTCTTGACTGTTCGCCTTCCACTTCGTTCTTGTCTGAAGTTCAGCAACATACTCTTGTGACCAGCGTTTCCAGAAGTGCTGTTTTATTTGTTCCACTCTTTGAAACCGTGTCAAGTTGTGAGTCCGTGCTTCGGTGAGGTCTCTGCAGGCTGGTGCAGTGAGTGGCCGGCCGATGAGGAAATGAGCTGGGCTTAGTGGACGAAGATCATGTGGATCTGAGGACATAGGACTTATAGGACGGGAGTTTAGGACTGCTTCGATCTGTGCCAACACAGTGCTGAACTCCTCGTACGTCAAGTTAGCGGTACCCACGACACTCTTAAGGTGGAACTTACAGGATTTTACTCCTGCTTCCCACAATCCCCTAAAATGAGGAGCATAAGGGGGAATAAAATTAAATTCAATATTGTCGGTTGATAATTTATCAATTATTTGCTCTAAAATTTTGTTAATCTCTTTCATGGCTCCAATGAAAGTTCTACGTACGAACTACGAAGGTTTACCTCGTCGTGAGATAAATCTTTTAAGTGCTAATATAAATTCTTGAGCAGCTAACGTACTGACAAGTTCTAGATGAATGGCCCGTGTAACAAAACAAACGAATATGCAAATATAACCCTTTTCCAATTTAGCTACCCTTCCTTTGCGATTCAGTACGTTTATGGGACCCGCATAATCCACTCCACATCGACTGAATGGGAAACCAGGTTCTATTCGTTCAGACGGAAGGTTGCCCATGATTGGCGTTAGGGTTTTACCTTTCATTCGAGTGCAGCGGACACATTGGTGGACAACCTTTCTAGCTAGGTTTCTACCCCCTAACGGCCACCAATTCTCACGCACGGTGGCCAATAGCAGCTGGGGATCAGCATGAAGAAGCTCTTTGTGTTGATGTTGAAACAACAATTGTGTGAAGTTGTGTTTACTTGATAAAAGTATTTTTGGTTCCTACATGTAACCATAACGCATTACTTGTTATTTCATTAATCTCCACTATTCTATTTTGAACGAATGTTTTTAACGAATGTGGTGACATACGTAGCCATCCAAGGACAATAGTTGAGTCTGTCCAAAAGTAAATTTTATGGAAATTAACACGCAATGACTCGATAATTTTCCTATATAATCGTGCGCCTATTAAAGCCCCGCATTGTTCTAGTCGGGGTATGCTGACTGGTTTTATTGGTGCAACTTTACTCTTTGCACACAATAATCTAATAGTCACCGATGAGTCATCAGAGTAGGTGCGAACATATGCGCATGCACCATACGCACTCTGCGACGCGTCCGTGAATATGTGTAATTCTATAAACTGTGTATGTGCACTCATAACATGACGCGGAATACGTAGTTTATGCAAATATTGAAATGTATCAATAAATTTTTCCCAGGATAACGCAACATCACTGGGAACGGGATCATCCCTATTTATCTTGCACAACCACACTTTTTGTATCAATATTTTAGCTACTACGAAAGCCGGTGTTAAAATTCCTAGAGGAGAGAAATTTAAGTAAGCCATCCAGTTTCAAAGCTGACCTTGATTCAATTAACGAACTAGCTGTACCTTGAAAATCTTCCCATTCGCGTTCAGTGGCCTGATCTAATTTGGAAACGACCATGTAAATGATTAAAGTGTCCCATGAATCTGTTAGTTCACCTAACGTTTTAAGGGCACGCAAATTTTTCAAAACAATATCTCTTAAGTTCCTAATCTGGGAAGCGGAGTCTTTATTTAACGATGGAATTTGAAATAATGCCTTCACATGATTATGAACCAATAGTCGCGGATTATTAAATCTAATCTCTAATAGCTCCCATGCGTGAGAATAGTTAGGGTAATCTGTCCAGTCCTGTGAACCGGCCCCCACCAATATCCGTCCGCGTGACATAATTTTTAAGAAAATTAAGAATACAGATACAATTTTGAACCTAAAACTAACCTTTTTAAAAACTATTTTAAATTATCTACAACGTAGATGCAACAACTTCTGCCGCAAGTATTCAGCGGAGTTTTAGTTTACATTTAAGAACAGGAGTGAGTACACGCGTGCTGAATTGACAAGTGCAATAAAAAAAAATAGTGGCGAGGTGTTTTTAAACGGTGAGTTCACGTTCCTATAATCATTATATCAAAATAGGTTTATGTTTTTTGACACAAATATACGTTCACTTACTTAATTTAAGTGTAAAATATGGGTTCTTTGTATCATAACAGTCTATTAAGCTCTGGAATGCCCTACCTTTGTATATACGCGAAGCTCAGACTATTTTAGTCTTTAAGTGACTTCTTAAGGAGCATTACTTGTCTCAATCGTTCGAAAATCATTAGGATAAATTATGTGATTATGTATGTAGGTGTGCCGCGCACACACATGTAAACTTCGCAACGTTGTATTGTAACTATATTATGTAGTGAATAAGATTTTTCAGGCAGTCGCTAGTTGCCCGCCAACTGTATGGCACGTTCCGCTATAATAAATATATATTAGTAAAAGAATTCACCTTTCATTATGGTCACCAATAGGCACCCCTACGGAGTCAGCCCCTAAACTGGTGACCCCGACGTGATCAAGATGACTGAAGTGGTCTATGTGATGTTAATGCAGTAGTGGGCAATATTCGCGTGGTTGTGATCAGTGGACAATAGATATAGTAACATGAGTGCGCCGTTTCCGCCTACGTCACAGAACGTGCCGCCTGTTAACGTGCCACCCGTTCAAGACATCCAGCCACCCGACGGACCAGCCACGCGTATGGTTCGTACGCACGGAAGCTATCCTCGCACCTCAGAGGTTGAGTGATGAGGCGAAGTTTGACCTGGTCGTGTCTAAGCTAAGTAAGGAGGTTATCGCGCAAGTGACGGACATATTACTCAACCCGCCTCCTACCTACAAGTACGACGCACTCAAAGCTCGGCTACTCCACATCTATGAGGAGTCAATGTCGAGGCAGATCGAGAAGCTTATGAGCGAGCTAGAGCTGGGCGACCAGAAACCATCACAGCTGCTTCGGCGGATGCGTGAGCTCGCTACTGACAAGGTTCCTGATGAAACCCTTCGCGTCTTGTGGCAGGGTCGTCTTCCGACACAAGTCCGAGCCGTGCTAACTGTGTCCGACTCCAAGGACCTGGACAACCTAGCAGCAGTTGCAGATAACGTCATGGAAGCTGTGCGGCCTTCATATGCCGCCACCGCTACTTACACCGTGCCAGCGCCAGCATCTACTACCGCCTATGACTTGGCCCTGTTGAGAGCTGAGGTGGCTAAAATAAAGGCTACCGTGGACCGGATCGATCAGCAGAGGTCGCGGTCCCGCGCCCCGGATCGCAACCGGCGTCGTTCACAGTCCAGGCGCCGTAGCAGTTCCTGCCGTCCCCGGAAGGAGAACTACTTATGCTTTTACCATTACAAGTTCCGAGAAAAGGCCAACAGGTGTACGAAGCCTTGCGCGTGGAAAACAACACAGCCGGAAAACTGAGCAGCGAGGTACAGTCCGAGGGTCTTCAGGTCTGTACCGTTTTTCCATTCAATCGTTTGTGTGTGTCAGACAGTAACTCCGGACTTAGATTTTTAGTTGACACCGGTGCCAATGTGTCTGTTTTACCAGCCGCGAGAAAAGATCGTCTAAATCAGTGTAGTGCATATAAATTATACGCAGCTAACGGCAATGAAATCGCAACTTACGGCACCAAGACAATAGTGTTAAACTTAAACTTACGCCGACCTTATCGTTGGGAATTCGTTGTAGCAGATGTCAAACAACCAATTTTGGGCGCCGATTTTTTAGCGTACTACAAATTATTAGTTGATTTAAACGCGCGTAAATTAATAGATAAAACTACAGAATTGAATGTTTCGGCATCTGTTGTCAATGTATCTCAACCTAGTGTTAAAACTATTGATGTAAATCATCCATATCAGGATTTATTGTTAAAGTATCCGGACATCACTAAACCAGCGTCATTCCGAGAAACTGCGAAACACGATGTCGTCCACTATATCGAGACCTCTGGCCCGCCCACGCACGCGAAAGCGCGCCCGTTGCCACCTGACAGGTATAAAAAAGTTAAAGAAGAATTTCGCATCATGCAGGAACTGGGCATCTGTCGTCCTTCAAAGAGCGCGTGGGCTAGTCCGCTCCATGTAGTTCCTAAAAAGAATGGAGATATAAGACCTTGTGGGGACTATCGCCAGCTGAATGCGATAACAAAGCCCGACAGATACCCGATTCCTCGCTTGAACGATTTTACTTTTATTCTTCCGGATAAAAAGATATTTTCAAAATTAGACATCAATAGAAGTTATCATTTTATACCTGTCGCACCAGGTGACGTGGAGAAAACCGCTATCATAACACCATTCGGACTTTTCGAGTTTCCTCGAATGACCTTCGGTTTGCGCGGAGCAGCACAAACCTTCCAGCGCTTTATGAACTCCATTTTACAAGGTCTTGATTTTGTCTTTTGTTATTTAGACGACTTACTTATAGCTAGTGACAACGAAGTTCAACACAGGCAACATTTAGAAATTATTTTTAAAAGGCTTAATAAATATGGAATTTCGATTAATTTGGCAAAATGTCGTTTCGGACAAACTAAACTAGAATTTTTGGGACACGAGATTAGTACCGACGGCGTCAGGCCGTTGCAAGATAAGGTTCAGGCAATTGTGGAATTTCCGAAGCCGAAAACTGTTGCAGAGCTAAGACGTTTTCTCGGTATGGTCAATTTTTATCGAGCTCATCTTCCTAACGCAACTTTATATCTAACAGAATTAAATAAATATCTTAAAAGCTCAAAGAAAAATGATAAGACTCCCATCGTCTGGACGGATAGTGCGAACGAAGCATTTACGCAATGTAAGGCAGGTCTCACACAGGCCGCTACATTGACGTACCCTAGAGTGGGTTCCGAACTCGCTTTAATGACTGATGCATCCAATATATGCGTGGGAGCAGTCTTGCAACAAAAGGAAGGAGATAGCTGGAAACCATTGGGCTATTTCTCAAAAAAATTGACCACCACCCAACAGCGATATAGCACATACGATCGCGAGTTGCTCGCTATATACTTAGCTATAAAACATTTTCGGAAATTATTTGAAGGGCAAGAAATAACCGTGTATACGGACCATAAACCTTTAGCTTTTGCATTTCAAAAGGTAGGACGCGATGAAAGCGAAACGCCTCGGAGAACGAGACATTTAGCTTTCATAAGTGAGTTCACTACAAATATAAAACATATAACCGGTACGAATAACATCGTAGCTGACACCTTATCGCGCATCGAAGCCGTGACTATGCCAACTGCGTTGAATTTCGATGACATTGCAAATGAGCAGCGTAGCGACAGTTATATCATGAATGTTATGTCTGGTTTAAATACCGATAATATTTTGTTAAAGGAACTAGTTATAGCTATGTTAAATAAGTCTATTTTTTGTGAGATGTCTACTGATACAGCTCGTCCGTACCTACCGGAAAAGTTTCGACGCCTAGCTTTTGATAGTTTACATAATTTGAGCCATCCTGGAATTCGTTCTACGCGAAAGATGTTAGCCAAAAAGTATTTCTGGCCTAGTAGGAATCGTGATGTTTCTTTGTGGGCAAAAACGTGCATACAATGCCAACGTTCTAAAGTTAACAGACATACGGTATCGAATCTGACTAAGTTTCCGGAAGTAGAGCGTTTTGAGCATGTGCACGTCGATATCGTTGGCCCTCTTGAGATCTCACCAGATGGTTATAGATACTTACTTACGATAATTGATAGGAGGACCAGGTGGCCTGAAGCTTTTCCGTTACGAGACATTACGGCAGAAACTGTTGCCAAACATTTATATGAAGGTTGGATTTGTCGTTACGGTTGCCCGATAAAGTTAACTAGCGACCAAGGTCGCCAGTTTGAGAGTAGTCTTTTTAACCAGCTGTTAAAAATGTTGGGGGTTAATAGAATTCGAACTACTCCTTATCATCCGCAAAGCAATGGCGCAGTTGAACGTTGGCATCGTTCTTTAAAAGCAGCACTTTCAGCTCGCCTGTCACATGGGTCCTGGGTGGAAGAGCTACCCACAGTATTACTGAGGCTTCGCGCGGCCGCCCGCAGCGACTCAGGAGTTAGCGCCGCCGAGTTAACGTTCGGACGAAACTTGCGTCTACCGGGAGACTTTTATGACAGCTTTTCGAACAACCGTAACGTCAATGATTATTGTTTAGTGGATAAGATTAGAGATACTATTAGTAGTTATAAGCCTACATCCGACGATTCACGTAACTGTCATAGTCTTTTTGTGCACAAGGACTTACGTAACTGTGAATATGTCTTTGTTAGGGACGATTCAATACGTAAACCTTTGAAACCACCCTACGACGGTCCGTACCGCGTGATAAAAAGGGGCCCAAAGGTTTACCTAATTCAATTACCCGATAGACAGGTACATATTTCTATCGACAGATTAAAGCCTGCATATGTATTAAAGGAATGTGATGGTAACGAAGCAACGCCACGCCAAAGTAACGCTGACAACGCAGCGGATGTTGCACCTGCGCATGTACGGTTCCCGTTACCACCGTCCACACCGCTGACGTCGTTGTTACCCGGCCCGAGCAACCCGATAACCGTGAAAACAACGCGAAGTGGTCGGATTGTTAAGTTACCTTCACGATTTATAAGCTAGTGTTAATATAAAATATATATTATACAATTACATGTCTAAATGATAATCAGGTTTAGTTACTATGGATGTGAAAGTATTATTTGCATTGTCTAGTGCATAATATTTTCATTCAGGATATTCAAGTTACATTATTTAAGTTGAATGTAATTGTAGAAGCAGCGTGTTCAGTATTTTGCGTATACTGCACTTTCATATAGGTTCCAGGTAGCTAGTTTAGTTATAATGTATTTAATATAATTTCATTCGAAATACTTCCTTTGCGAAAGCATTAGCGCGATAAGTTTTACGATTTTTACTATGGGTAATTTGCAAGAAAAACCAGTTATTGTTTCTCAGGCTCAAAATACTGTAGAGAATAAAGTGGATAATTTTCAAACATGGTTATATGTGATAGCCAGTTTTATGGGGGCGATAATCCTGTACACTATTTGGGTAAAGTTTAATAAGAAGTTCAAAAGCTGGCTTCGTCATCAAGTGTTAATGGCAGGCATTCCGATATCGGGCCAGAATATGGGTCAGATGATAGGTGCTTCTAGCACCAGTCTGCAGCATGTGCCCGCGCCCGCCGCGGCCGCCACCCCTTTCGCGGGGGTCTCTGTACAGCCCTGCGCACAAGCGCATTAGCAAGTTTTTGTTGTTAGTTTTAAGTTTATATTCATTGTATAGTTTTAAGTTTTTTTTGTATTCAATTGTTGTAAAGGGGGAAGTATTGTAGGTGTGCCGCGCACACACATGTAAACTTCGCAACGTTGTATTGTAACTATATTATGTAGTGAATAAGATTTTTCAGGCAGTCGCTAGTTGCCCGCCAACTGTATGGCACGTTCCGCTATAATAAATATATATTAGTAAAAGAATTCACCTTTCATTATGGTCACCAATAGGCACCCCTACGGAGTCAGCCCCTAAATGTAGTTTTGTATTTATTTGTTTATGTTATTGTTGGTGGTATATATTTGAGGATATATGTATGTATATGTATATGTATGTATATATGTGTGTATGTATGTATATGTATGGATATATATATCTATATGTATATATATGTATATATATGTGTGTGTGTGTGTATGTTTATGTATATACGTCTGTATATGTGTATCATATTTTTTAATGTATTAGTTATTTATATGTTATTTTATTGCATGTATTGATATTATATTAGGTATATTTATATTGCACCACCTACCTAGTACTCACTGTTTTATTCCTTTACACCTTTGGTTGCCTGGAAGAGATCGCTATGAAGCGATAAGGCCGCCAAATTGTACATGTAATCTGCTCTCTGTTATATTCTTTGTAAATTTGTTTGTGGTGTGCAATAAAGTATTTTCGTAAAGTTAGAATTTAATAAATGGCTAATCGAGAACAACATTAAAAAACCTGTGCTTTACTAGTAGATGGTCATAAATCTCATATGACATTACCCTTGAGCGAGTTTTGTGAAAGTAACGGTATCATTTTATATACTTTGCCCCCACGAACGACACACATGCTTCAACCTGCAGACGTGAGTGTGTTTAGGCCATTGAAGCAAGGTTGGAAGAATACTGTGAGGGAATTCCATTCTGAATCCGAAATCCGTGGAACAGTGCTGTGACAAAAACTAACTTTTGTCCCTTGTTTGCAAAAGCACTAAATGCGTTTGATATGCCCCAGCAGATAAAAAATGGATTCAAGAAATGCGGTTTGTTTCCCTTAGATGAAGAGGCTGTTGATTATACTAAATGTGTTAAAGATAATGCAAATCTTAGAAACCAGCGTTCATCTAATGGGATAACATCTCCGGACATCGATATTGCTATGAAAGTTATACGCGCTGCAAACCTAGATATAAAACATGGTATTGATACAAACGTAATTTTAAAGGAATTAAATGATATTAAAACCAAAACCGGAAGACGCAAATCCACTCCCAAAAGAAAAAGTTCACAAAAATCTACACCCAAATCCACTAAATCTCCCGATGAAAATGTACATATACTTGATACTCCCAAAGTTGGCTCGTATGTTACTTTAGACGATATTTCTGTAATCCAGTTTGATCTCAGTGACTCAAAATCAATAATAACAGAAACAGAGATCGCCTTTTTAAATTATACAGATTTGTGCTCAAATATTCAACTTATGAGCAAAACACATGAACACAGTAATGATATATTATCTAATTGGATGGACCTAAGCGAACTTAATATTTGTTCGCAAGATATTGACAGACAAATAGAAGTAATTACGGATAAATTTCAAAGTTTAACAAAAGATACGCCACCAGTAGACTTAGATTTACAAAATGTTATATCTACATCTATTGTTACAACAGCAGAAATTCACGAAGAACGTACATTAAATAATCAACACCGAATTAAAGAATGTAATCCTCGTCTCGAGTCAAATTGTATAATCGCTGATACTGAAGATCAAATACAACCAGCTGATAACACGGCAAGTGATTATGTTACGACGCAACTCATAGATAGTGGAAATAGCTATGAAGACAAATCAAATCCAGAGTTACAAGAAAATCGTGAACCACTTAAAGTTATCCATTCCAATGATCCATTTGTCAAACACTCAAAGTACCCGGAAGCACAAAGTCCTAAAACAAGCGTTCTTAAGAAAAAAAGAGTGGGCGTTCAGCTTCCAAACGCAATTTCATCTGAGGCCTGGAGAAAACACTTTGAAGTGAAAGAAAACCTAAAAAAAGAGAAAGAAGAAGCTGTATCTAAAAGAAAAATACTAAGAAAGGAAGCTAAAGAAAATAAAGAAAAAGATAAAATGAAGAAAAGTAAACGGATTACAGTGAAAACGAATAAAACAATCGAACAAACTTGTAATCGAAATTCTAAAACTAAGGCCATAAAAAATGCAAACCGAAATTAAGAATTGAAAAGAATCTTCACGATTCTGATAATCCTGATGATTATTGTGCAATCTGCGGAAAAATTTATTTTAATAAAAAAGGACCTAACGTGGAATGGATACAGTGTATCAGGTGTCACAAGTGTTTACATGTAACTTGTAGCACCAATCCTGATATCTGCCCAAATTGTTTAAGCGACTGAGTACGTACTTCAAAAAGTATCAATCATTTGTGACCATCAAAATACTTAATATAAAATCAAAAATTATATAAATCACAGCGTGACAATCAATGCGATTCCTATAATTATAAAGTTAACATAATAAATCTTAATTATTCATCCTTGCTTATTCATATATACCTACTAGTTTTGAAAACCGTACAGTAAGTTGGACATATCACAACGAATTTTTTTTTTTATATTCCTACCGTGGGTTACACATAATATTAGGAAAAAAGGTGATTTTAAATTTACTTTTTGTAGTTTTTTATATCAGTATTATTTGCAATTGTAAATCTAAATACTTACATTTATAATTAATATAGTCTACTTAACTTTAAATACTAGGTACTGTAATACTTTCTCACTATAGTAGATTAAAAAAGACTGAATAAATTGTTAACATAATAAACAGCTTTATATTATACCTACTAGTGTTTTCATTTTTAAATGCGTATAAAATTATCCATAATTTTAATCTTAAGTAAAACCGTAGGGCATAACTCGTTAACAATCAATAATAAATTATACCAACATTCAAAATAACCCTTATTAGATATTCCGAGAGATCAATTGCCATTCCCTAGCCTTATCCGGTATTTAGGTTTCCGTTGGGTGGCCGGAGACTAGACATAAAATGGTCGGGCAATGGATTGGGATGGCCGGACACTGGCGAAAACGTTCTTATCCGAAAATTAATTATTTAAAAAAAAACCGGCAGCCTAAGCAATTTAAATAATTTGTGAATGTATTTTTAAGTAAGTTTATGACTTAATGAAAATTTATTTATACACTTATTCCTCTGGAGAGCTTAGTTATAAGTGAAATAATTCCGCTGACGTCTTAAGAGGCCGGACACTGGGCATATTACCCTACTAGCCGTAAATTCTAATGCACCTATGACGTGTGCCGCGGTTCCGGACAATGACGATTTTAAATAATGAAATTTTTGAACAGGACCTAAATCATCGCGATCATGAATCATACTAACTTAAGAATTTTTAAACTCTAGCCGGCAATCGTACGAACCGTCAAAGGAAGGTATTTTAATATCGGGTAACTTTATGCCTATCGGCTTACATGTTGAAACACTAGACTTGTCAGATACTTCCTTTCTCAATAAAAGTTTTGCAGAAGCTACAGCACGATAAAATTGATCTTCGAAACGATCTCTCTCTTTCAGCTGTTTTACAAGATCGAGATCTTCCGTTACTTCTTCTTCAATTTTAGACTGTATTTCACTATACATCTCTATCAAGCTCGAAGAACTCTCGACACGTAAATTTAATTCTAATGACCGTTGATCAGTCAAGGGTAAAGTGAACTTTTTAACATATTTTTCAAACAGAGTTAATCGACCTTTTAAAACTCCTCTTTTCTTAATTAAATCTGACAATTTAGGCTCACTCATTTTGGGAATTAAGGAAATCAAGAGTACTTACAGTTGCCAATTTGTAGATGCGTGCGAACCAAGGTGGGTGCCGTTGCGCAGGTAGGTACCGCCACTTGAGCACTGGAAATGGAATATCAGCACGAAATCAACACCTATCGAAGGAAGAGATGGGGAAACGGACGGGAAGTTCAACCCTGCCACTGTCTGTCGATGCCTCAACGTTGCAGCTCTTCGCTCGATACGTGAATCTCCTCTTCGTATTTTGATGCGACGAATCTTCGGAGATTTCAAGCTTGAACTCCTTACTCGGCTCGATAGGACCACTCTATATACAGGAAAGGGAGGCAGGTGCTCTTCAATGATTGATTTATTGAACGTTTGTTGGTTATATTTGAGTCGTCTTATTGCTAACGGTGTGTATCAGGTAATAATCAAAATTTAAACAGACAGATCTTATAACTAATTGCACGACGTGCTGTGATTGGTTGCCAACAATGACGAGCTCTGATTCGTAGATATAAGTTTGGTGTTCCGGTGCGTCGCTAGACGGCGTTAGTAGTCGCGCCAACACAGAGTACCTTTGCATAAACTGAAAGGTGCTCTAGAATATACTGACATAATTATCAAACACAGAACCATGAAATGTTACAATGTAAAGTTACAATTAATAACGAATATTTATTTTAAATTATAACCTATAAGACGTTAATTAAAAATACAATTATTAAACAGAAAATTATTTTTCAAAACAAATACAAGAATATAAAATGGCGAATCAAAATGTTTAATTTAACCAAAGAATAAATTAGAGTTACGTAACCGTTTTCAGTGCCTAGAAGATTGCAATGCAGTGGACGATATGAATGACAACCTGTGGAAACTGCCCATGCGTTTGGAGTTAAGTACTGCAAGACCCGCCGCAGAAGAACACAATCTCTCAACAACTCTCCGATCACACTCTTAATCTCACGGCTGTTAGACGGGAGATGAGGCTACAATCGTCAACAGATTTGACAGCATACGGACAACTGAACAAACAGATCTCCAAATGCGTGCGGCGAGACTTACGCAACTTTAATACTGCTCGTATTAAAGAAGCGATCGAGCGGAACCAGGGCTCCAAAGTCTTTATCAGAGATCTGTCTGCCAGTAAGAGCCAAATGTCAAAGCTGAAGACTGAGTGTGGCAGCATCGTTTCAGGGACACCTGAAATTCTAAGTGAGATTGAGAGGTTCTATGGGCAGCTGTACACATCATCGTTGGAGCCACATGCAAGTGTGAGTAACGATCCAAGAGCAAGTCTTATCCGACACTATTCCGATGAAATCCCGGATGTCAGTCTGAGCGAGATTAGAATGGCTCTCCAGCACCTTAAAAACGGCAAGTCCCCGGGCGAGGATGGAATTACAGCGAAGCTTCTGAAAGCAGGTGGAAAACCGGTACTTGAAGTCCTTCAGAGGCTCTTTAATTCCGTCCTCCATGGTGGCACTACTCCAGAGGCGTGGAGCAGAAGTGCGGTGGTCTTGTTCTTCAAGATAGGTGACTACACCCTCTTGAAGAACTACAGACCGGTATCCCTTCTGAGCCGCGTCTACGTGCTGTTTTTGAGAGTCATTACGAATCATCTCGCACGCAGACTCGACGACTTCCAGCCTCCCGAACAAGCTGGTTTCCGAAAAGGCTTCAGTTTCCCTTTGGCAAATTGTACAGAAGTCCGAAGAGTACAATCTGCCACTTTGCCTGGCGTATGTGGACTATGAGAAAGCCTTTGATTCCGTCGAAATTTGGATGGTGCTGCAGTCTCTTCAGCGGTGCCAAGTTGACTGTCGGTATATCGAAGTGCTGAAGTGTTTGTACAGTAGGGCTACGATGGCTATCCGAGTACAGAACCAGAGTACAAAACCTATCCAACTGCTGAGAGGTGTAAGACAGGGTGACGTTATTTCCCCGAAACTCTTTACCGCTGCATTGGAAGACGTTCTCAAGCTACTGGACTAAAAAGGATACGGTATTAACATCAATGGCGAGTACATCACTCACCTTCGATTTGCCGACGATTTTTCCTTATGGCAGAATCGCTGGAGGACTTAAGCACTATGCTAAATGACCTCAATAGTACCTCCCAACGGATAGGTCTTAAGATGAACATAGACAAAACAAAGATCATGGTTAATGTCCACCTATGCCGGTAGTGGTTGGGAGCACTAAGCTCGAAGTTGTTGACGAGTACGTTTACCTGGAACAAATAGTCCGATTAGGTAAGTCCAACTTCGACCGAGAGGTCAATCGACGGATTCAACTCGGCTGGGCAGCGTTCGTGTAATTACGACGCATCTTCTCATCAGGTATACCTCAAAACCTGAAAACTAAGTTGTACAACCAGTGCGTGTGATGACCTACTGAACTGAGACGTGGTCCTTCACTGCTGGCCGTATGAGGACGCTCAAAGTCGCTCAGCGAGCTATGGAGAGGGCTATGCTCGGAGTTTCTCTGCGTGATAAACTTAGAAATGAGGATATCCGCAGTAGAACCAGAGTGACCGACATAGCCCAACGGATTAATAAGCTGAAGTGGCAATGGGCCGACCATATAGCTCGAAGAACCGACAACCGTTGGGGAAAAAAGTTCTCGAGTGGCAGCCTCGTACCGGTAGGCGAAGTGTAGGGCGACCCCCCACTAGATGGAGTGACGACCTGGTAAGACATGCAGGAAGTCGATGGATGCAGGTGGCTCAGGACCGTGCTTTGTGGCATACCTTGGGGGAGGCCTATGTTCAGCAGCGGACTTGTGAAGGGCTGTAATGAATGAATGAATGAAAAAAATGATCACACAGTTCACCGAATAGTAAGTGGATGCTGTGGCCCTTAGAAATCTATATTTAACCTGGATTAAAAATCAAAATGCAGATGCGTTGTCACCCGTAAGGACTAAGATGGAATGCCTCGATTCCAGTAAAACGGGTCTCCGGTTCTTTACCCTTAGGTACCATACCAAACACAGCAGCATTACACTGCTATTTTATGCTGGTATCCTTTGAGAGTGTGGTCCTTCCCCGGTCAGTCGAGCCGACCCATTCAAGCTACAGCGTGGCTCTACCACTTATTAAAGCTCTGGTACTTATTACGAATATTAATATTCTAATGATTACTTAAATTTGAATAACTAAGTTTTATATTCAAAATGCATTGACGTGTTAACAAAATGCGAATGGACATCGTTTTTAGTATTCTATAAAAAATAAACTAGATACAGTTTTTAACTCGGCTGAAATCGAACCGGTGGCCTAACTACACGGCTGTGAGGAACGGTTAAATTGGTTTCGGTTCCATTTCCGTTAAGTTGTGTTTAAAATTATCAAACAATTTTTAAGTAATGTTATTCTACTATTCAATTTGAATGTCTCCGAATTGTTTACTACTGTACTGTCCAGTCACGAAGTAGGAATTGCTGGTTTCTGTCTATTTATAGATATATTTACTTTCCTATCGGCTAGCTTGGTCGTAAAAATTTGTCTTTTTCAAATTGGGTATTGATTCTCATAAGGTGACTGTGAGGACCTTTTAAGAACATAATTTCTCACGAATACATATTAAAAAAAGTTTAGTTCTGGTTCCGAGTGAACAAAAATTGACCGTGTGTACTGTGCACAGAATAAATAATAGCCGTGTCCGTGTCGGTTTCGATTACAATTTATTAATAGTATTCCTTAATTTATAAATATAATCATCCACGTACGCACGCATACACACACGCACACACACATCGCACGCATGCACACGAACGCACCCACGTATACACATTTTGTTTTTTTGTTTTTTCGTACTACGAGTATGTTTAGAGTCTGTAATGTGCACAGAAAATAAGATAACTAAAAGGAAAGGGAAACTGCCTCCTAACATACAGGGTAACCTAGTTTAGGAGTCAGGGTATCTATGAATTGTATATTAATGCTGTGTTCAATAAAGAATTATTATTATTATTACAAGCTTCGTACGCGTTTTCTTTAGAATCGACACAGAATTTCAATGAAAATCTCAAACTTTGACCATATCATGTCATCTGAGCGGCACAAACCCCCGTATCCCTCCGCGGAGCTGCCCTGAGGCCTAAAAATACGTAGGTACGGTAATTCCACCACCCAATTATCTTGAGCTCTCGCTCTAAGAGATGCCTTAAATCATCTTTGCCCGTGTTCCATCCCGTTCGATTGCTAGTGATATGGAGTAGTGCGTATTCGTTCTACGCTTCATTTTTTAAATAACGTTCTAAAAATTCCGCTTTCAAATTGGCACCCTGGTCATTGGTAAGCTTAACAGGACAGCCAAAACTTGCGATCCATGAATCATAAGCAACTTTAGCGACGGTTTTGGCTGAAATATCCTTAACTGGAACCGCTTCTGACTAACCCGTGGCACAATACCGAAATCCATCTTCCGTAGGTAACGAACCGACGATGTCAACCTGCATGCGTTCAAATCTATTACCTACCTACCTACACTTTTTAAAAGTACCTAAATTGGAAACAATGTGCCTATTGATTTTAGTGCATTGACAATTCACGCAAGATTTAGCTCAAATACATATGTCTTTATTCGTATTCGGCCAGAAAAATCTGTTATTAATCATCTTACGAGACGCCCTGATTCTGATGTCTGGATGGATGCTTATGTTGTGATTTGAAACAAAAATTATTTTTCTAAATTTCTCTGGTGCATACGGTCTAATTTTCTTAGTTGAAATTTCGCAATACAAAGATTCTTTACTATTAGGCAATGGTAAGTTTTTAAATATCAAATGATTATTAGAATTACTTTTCATTGTTTGGTATTTATTGGTATTTGAAAAGGACGAAGAGAGAACGAAATGTGAAATATGGGTAAATCAGGAATGTCTAGAACAGGTAAATGAAATTGTATACTTGGGGAGTGCTTTCAGCCGGGATGGAAGATGTGATTTAGATGTGGATAGGCGTGTTGCTGCCGGAAACAAAGGCAAGGCGTGGTGAAGAGTGCACGCCTTGCAATACATAACGCAGTGTTGGTACCGACTTTGTTATATGGCAGCGAAACCTGGGTATGCCAGAAGAAGCATAAAAGCAAGTTGAATGCAGTGGAGATGCGATCTCTTCGTAAAATGTGTGGCGTTAGCATAGCCGACCGAAAGCGAAACGAAGAGATTCGCAATATGGCAGGATTGAAAGATGACCTTATCACAAAAATTGATAGGGGCGTACTCCAATTGTTTGGGCACGTTGAACGAATGAGTGAAGACCGAATGGTGAAGAAAATATATAGAGCGAAAGTAAATATTAAAAGGTGTCGAGGTAGACCGAGACTAACTTTCGAAGACCATGTGAGCAAATTGCTCGAAGAGGGGAGGGTCAAGAGTACTCGGATACCTAGACGTGCATGTATGAAGAAGTTAATGAACCTGAAAGAAGCGAAAGAGGTATGTAAGGATCGTGACACTTGGCGATCTGTTTTCTCTGGCTACCCCGTTAGGGATTGTGCGTGAAGATAAGTAAGTAAGTAAGTACTTTTCATTGTTTCAACGTTGTTGTTTGCACGTGAACAGTGTAACAATCGTTACACTGTTCACGTGCAAGTTCAGCGAAGTCTATTGTTGTGGGAGCGTATATTGTTGCAATCTCGACAAAATGTCGGCGATAACATTTTGTTCTCGAGTTACATGACGAATATCCGTTGTATATTCGCTGATGTATACCAACTGACTATTGCGTCTAGATGTTTTTATTATGGGGTAGGGTGACCAAACGAGCACACAGTCTACCTGATGGTAAGTGGTTGCTGCGTCTACGTCTAACCTCGATTACAAATCAAAATACAGATGCGTTGTCACCCGTGAGGGCTAAGATGGAATGCCTCGTTTTCAGTAAAAAAAATTTCCGGTTCTCTTCAGTCACCATACGAAACATAGCAGCATTAAGCTACTATTTTACGCTGGTATTCTGTGAGAGCGTGGTCCTTCCCCGGTCGAGCCGACCCATTCGTGCTATAACTATACTACTAATATAACTGCAGCATGGCTCTATCACGTATAAAAAAAAATTCTGTACTTCTACCTATCATAGGTTTGTCAAACGTAAAATTAAAAAAACTAGGATATGAAGTTGAAAAAACCAGTTTAAAAACAGGACGTAGTAAGTAAAGGCTTTGTTAACTGCGAACTGAACCGAACCGAAAATGTGACAAATGCATGTACTATGTACGCAAGTATCGGTTCGTTTTCGATTTGTATACTCGTATGTGACAACGCTTTTTATATTGAATCGATAACATACATAATAAAATTAAAACTATTTGATTCTTTGAATTATAAAAAAAACCTTATCAAGGCGCTTTAAAACCCAGGACGCTGCTTAAAAACTATCCATGTCATCCCAGGACACTACATAAACTAGAACATGTCCTGGGAAAACAGGACGGTTGGCAACCCTAACCTATCACCTTTTAAAATGCAAAACAAAGTGGTTTATGATCCGGAAATATATTTATAATACTGGCCCTTCGAAAATATTTTACCGCTGAAAACACTGCTAGTATTTCCCGGTCGGTGTCATTAAATTTTCTTGAAAAGTAACCTAAAGGTTTCCAACTTCGGTTATGTTTTAGTTATAGTACGGTGTCTATACCGATATTTGATGCATTTGTCACCAGCTTGAAATACCAGTTACTAGATTTCACAGAATTAGTAATTCATTTATGGGGCAATGTATACATACGCTTTTACAACAAAATCCCAGAAAATGTACAAAATTTGTCATTAAACAAGTTTAAATGCTATGTTAATGAAAAATTGTACACAAACGTACATAAATAAAAATAACCCCTGGGAATGAGTTGATCGCCACCACACTGGTTCTGGTTCTATAAAAATTAATGTTTAAAAAAGTCCCGCTGGGTTTCTTGCTGGTTCTTCCCAGGACAGAGGTTGTTTTTCCGAACCGATATATCATGCAAAACATGACGATATATCGATATTTATCTCGAGATATATATTGATACTGTTTGAAAATATCGATACAATAAATGTTTACTCGCCTATCCCTATGACTGAGTAAGGGCGTAAAATCAGTGTAATGTAAATAACTGACGTCTCTAATTAGAGGCCACACCCACCCTTAAATCAGGGCCCCGATTCAGCATTACAATAATGGGGGTATTAATAACAACTATGGTCGGTTAGGGCAAGTGCGGTATAGTTTTTCAAACATTACATTTGGTTGTATTTATTTTTATTTTCATTAAAATATACAAGTTCAGTAGGTACTACTGGATTGGATAGCTTTGTTTCTTTAGTTTTAAATTACTAATTTCGTCAAGCAATATAAACAACGTTTTGTTAAGTTTTTAGCAGAGATGTGAATTATTTGAAATACATGTATTTTAAATACAAATACAAAATGCAAAATACCTATTTTTATTTTACATTTTAAATACTTTTTTCGAAATGTATTTAGTATTTTATTTGAAATACTTTATATAATATATTTAGTATTGTAAAATACAAAATAGTTACATTTTTAATTTATAAATAAAAAATACTTTATTTATGAACGCACTGATTGTGATCCTAAATGTTGTCACCATTGTCACCAAAAATAATAATGCCAACATAACATAATATTGCGGGTTCTCTGTCTACGATTGCGGGTTTCCCGTCAACCCGTCAAACAAATCTGACATCTGTGGTCAATGTCATTTGTTTGTCATGTCAATGAATCGGAGAATGGCGTAAACACAGAGTACCTTTGTATAAACTGAAATAGAGACCAATCTAGGCGTAAATCGAACTGTCTTTGTGAGAACTGTTTGTGTAGATTATTTTGTTTTCATTGTGATTTTGCTCCGTTTTCCTCACTTGCTGGATGTAAATAAATAAAATGTAAGTAATACATCACTTTTATAAGTTGTTTTTAACTAAGCATCAAGTAGTTAACCATCATGATATTGTATTGTTATTTCTAGTAGTTTAACTAAAATAAAATTGATTTAACCGTTATTGTTTATTGACTAGCGTTTTAGTTGGGCAGAATATAATATCGCATTGTTCGTTCCCATTATATGTCATTGTTTAATTTATGGTCTTACGTTTTTTATTGACAATAAAACATTTACAAACCGTAAATCTACTATTTATTTTACATGAGGGATATAAAACATTTTACTTTTTCCAGGAACAAGAACATTCCATTCATATTAAAACACTTCTTCAAAGACATTACAAATGATCCTGGAAGCGACACAAATATCTCTGCAACTTGCCAAACGTGTTTGAAAACAATAAAAGGAAGTTTGAATGCTACAACCAACTTTTTGAACCATATAAAAGTACGTAAAACTAAAAATTGAAAAAAATTCATTTATATTTTATTTTATAAATTAAGATTTATTTCGATTGCATAACTAATTGGCTAATAAAATAATAGGATTTTAATCAATATTAAACAATATAATCGCAGACATTCTATGCTTCATACAATAAGCTATTAATTATACTTTTGCAGAGAAAAGGACATGCTGATCTTTTAGCAGAGTATGAGAAACTCAAAATTCAACATAACAAGAAGAGAAAATGTGTTGGTGATGCTGGTGAGAAGTCCACTTCTAAAATAATGAAACAATTAACTCTTCCAGCCACCTTACCAAAGCCAGTTAATTTCGACAGGTTACTTGTGAATTTTTTAGTGGATACCATGTCACCCATATCAATTGTAGAAAATGAATCCTTTAAGGCTCTTATTGAGGGTGCACAACAGTTAACTGTTCCACCGAAAATTATATGCCGACAAACATGTAATACAAAAATTGCAGAACAGTACACCGAATATGTAGAAAATACAAAAGAACAATTGAAAAAGGTTGATTTTATATGTACTACGGCTGATACATGGTCATCATCTAAAGAAGCTATCTTAGTGGAACTGCTCATTGGATTGATTGTGATACATTTGATCGAAAAAGCGTAACTTTGGCTTATAGGAGGTTTAAAGGAACACATAGTTATGATAAAGTGGCTGAGCTGATTGCAGAGATTCATTCTGAATTTGATTTGAAACTTTCAAAAATACTAAATTAATAAACACCATTACAGACAATGGATCAAATATGGTCAAAGCTTTTAAGATATATGGACAAGATTCAGGTACAGAATTAAGTGAAAAAGAAATTGAAGTTATGCATGATAATGGTGATGATGATGAAGATAATGTGTTAACCCTAACACAATTTCCGGAGTCATCTGATGAATTTGAAGAGGTGCAACTGCCTCATCATGACAGGTGTGCCACACACGCATTACATTTGATAGCTTCAAAAGATATGGATAAGGCTAGATCCCAAATTAATTCATACAAAAAACTTTATGATGCAGCCATGGCAAAATGTCAAGCAGTTTGGAATCTATGTTCAAGGTCTCCGAAAGCCTGTGAAATCTATCTAGAATCAACTGGAAAATCCCCTACTTCTCCATGTCCAACACGATGGAATTCATATTATAATTGTATTCAAGATCTACTAGCAGTAAAGGATACCCTAAACGAAACTTTAAAAAAACTACAATTGGTAATTTTTAAAGAAATTGAAATCAAATTTCTTCATGAATACATAAGCTGTTCAAAGCCTATTGCTGAGGGCATCAGAAGTTTAGAAGGTGACAAAAATACTTATTACGAATGTCTTATACCAGAACTTATGAGAATGCAAAGATTCCTAAGCAGTTTGCAAATGGATAACCCTACATACTGTGATGTATTGATAGAAGTTGTTAAAGAAAGTCTTAATAGACGTTTTGAGAGGTTTTATAAATTAGAGGAGCCAAAAGCAAAAAATGGCATAATAGCATCTGTGTCTTATCCCTTTTTCAAAATGAAATGGGTGCCAAAAGCCAACAGAGAATACATTAAAGAAGTATTTATTTCAGAAGTGAGAAAGATAAAACAAGAACGTGAAAAGAGTTTCCAAGTCCAACATACTGACTTTAATAAAAAGAAGGAGAAAGCAGAATCGTATTATATGTTTGTTGAGGACTCTGATTCTTCAGCAGCCAGTGATAATGCCAATACTACAATAGATTTGGAAGCACTACAATATTTAAAAGATGAAGACAAAACTTTAGAATCCTTGAACAAATTTCCAAATGTAAAAAAACTCTTCCTCAAATATAATACCTGCTTACCAAGTTCTGCACCTGTTGAACAACTATTTTCATACGGTGGAATGATTATGAGGCCCCATAAACGTAACATGAAAGATGAACTCTTTGAACAAATACTAGTATTAAAATCAGTTAAATAATTAATAAGGTATTTTATTTGGAAAACCTATTTTGAAATACGTATTTTGCATTTTGTATTTAAATACTTTTATTTAAAACTATTTTGTATTTTTATTTTAAATACTAATGTACCAATGCATTTGCTTTTTGTATTTAAATACTTTTAATAAACCATTTTTAACATCTCTGGTTTTTAGGTACGTGTTTGAATAAAACTGGTCGCTTAGACGCTCTTCCCCTTGGCTTAATAAATAGTTATTATTTTGTTATTATTAGAATATGGTCTATTTTTCGAACGAATACGTATGAGCAGAAATAATTTATGCAATCAGATATTTAGTACTCCAAAAATAAGAACTATGTATTATCGCTAAAAACAAACTTTGGGGTAAGTGCGCCATACGTTTGTCTTCAGTGGTACTGAATATTTTTAAACAGAAATAGTATTCAATTAAATTGTAATATTTACGATTTTTACAAGACGTCAGTGAGTACAAAATAATAAAAAACGTTTGTAAGGGACTTATGTTCTATTTAAAGTGGCTGGTGCACTTGTTGTTTGTATGAAGTTTACAAAATCTCAGTCTTAAGTAAAGCAAATTAATTCAGTCTCAAAAAGCTTATCATTAATCTTTTAAATATTATTTATCAATTAAATCCTTGGTTAAAAATAGCATTTAGTAAATCTCTTATTTTCTTATTCTACTTAATAGCTTTCTCTCTTTAGAATGTAAGAATGCGTTATACGAACTTTCATAACTTTCATCCCCTGTTTTAGCCCGCTTATGACACCCTATAGGGGACCTACATGCCAAATTTCAAGTTCGTAGCCTTTATAGTTCCCGAGATTTCGTGATTAGTCTGTGACTGGTATTTCACTTTTTTATATTTAGAAGATGTATAGATGGCTGGTAGAAAATGCCGAAGGCATTCAGTCCACCTATGTAATAACTTAAATTGCATAACGTTTAATTAATAAAGAAATAAGTACCTACCTACCTATATTCGTTAGAATATAGGTAGATAGGTACTACCACTTACTTTTTTTAAATGTTTTCAACTTCTGATTAGGGGTAAGTGCGTTATAGTGGCGCACTTACCCCATTACTAGTGGCGCGTTTGCCTCACTTCGTTTGTTTTAGGTTATAAAAATACAAGCATCGCTAAAATTTATTACTTGTGAAATAGAAACAAAATATATACAGATATATGAAGAATAATGTTTGCAGAAGGCAATTACCTAGTTAATATCACTCACGCACAGTACTTGTCAACGTGGACTCCACGAGAAAAAGATGGTCAAAAAAATGGCGACTCACCTCGTACTAGGCCCAGTGACGACATCTTAAATTTTACTTCGAAATTAAAATTTGTTGTGGAAGGACAGGTTATAGCGCGTTTTCCATAATGTATTGGTTTATGAGATATTGAGTTCCGTCACACTTGCCCCGTAGGAGCACTTGCCCCAACTGACCTTAAGTGAATTAATATTTGTATTTCATATTGTTTACCAATATTAAGAATTTACTTGTCTTTTAAGATGGAAACTCAAAGTAAACTAAATTAGTTTAAGATTTTAATTAAATAGGTGTGTTGTTTTCATTCGTATCATCGTCGTACAATCCACCTTTTAAAATTTAATAAACTTTTTTTTCTATTTAGATCTATTGAATGATGCAAGAATGACTCCAATTTCAGACGAAGAAGAAGAGGGTTGGAGTCCTACAATTATTTTGAGAAAACAACATACATTACTTGTAACAAAAATGAAACAGGAACTCAAACTGAAAATGAAGAAAATATTCATGCACATTGCAACAAATTCTTTGGAGCGCTTTGAGTTAATGACCGAAATAGTTATTCTCATGTGAAAGAAGCAAACGGAAGCCAAAAGGCCAGCGGCTGGCTGACTTCATTGATAAAGAGAGACTCTTTATGATGAACTCTTTCTTCGAGAAGCGGCCCCACAGAAAGTGGACCTGGTCGAGCCTCGACGGTTCGACAAAAATGAGATTAACTTCATTATGACGATTAGATGGCAACTGTTCAGTAATGTCTCAGTGGTCGCAAGGGTGAAAACTGGCAGCGATCACCGAACAGTTAGAGAAACACTGAACCTATGTAAATCGATATAGGTATGAAAGCGATCGATACGAATCTCCTGAAACTAATAAAGTAAAAGGTATGTTATCAATTCGATCTGTACGATTATAAAAAAAGTTGGATATTTTATGGTGTCAAAATACGATTTGCCTGAAGACAAAAATCTTAATGTTATCGCCAAACCGATTTCTTAGGTTTCCGAAAAGGCTTCAGTACCATAGACCACATACATACCCTGCGGCAGATTGTACAGAAGACTGAAGAGTACAATCTGCCACTTTGCCTGGCGTATGTGGACTATAAGAAAGCCTTTGATTCCGTCGAAATTTGGGCGGTGCTACAGTCCCTTCAGCGGTGCCAAGTTGACTGTCGGTATATCGAAGTGCTGAAGTGTTTGTACAGTAGGGCTACGATGGCTATCCGAGTACAGAACCAGAGCTCGAAACCTATCCAACTGCAGAGAGGTGTAAGACAGGGTGACGTTATATCCCCGAAACTCTTCACCGCTGCATTGGAAGACGTTTTCAAGCTACTGGACTGGAAAGGATACGGTATTGACATCAATGGCGAGTACATCACTCACCTTCGATTTGCCGACGATATAGTCCTTATGGCAGAATCGCTGGAGGACTTAAGCACTATGCTCAATGACCTCAATAGTGCCTCCCAACGGATAGGTCTTAAGATGAACATGGACAAAACAAAGATCATGTTCAATGTCCATGTCACACCTATGCCGGTAGTTGTTGGGAGCACTATGCTTGAAGTTGTTGACGAGTACGTTTACCTGGGACAAATAGTCCGACTAGGTAAGTCCAACTTCGACCGAGAGGTCAATCGACGGATTCAACTCGGCTGGGCAGCGTTCGGGAAATTACGACATATCTTTTCGTCAGGTATACCTCAATCTCTAAAAACTAGATTGTACAACCAGTGCGTGTTGCCAGTGATGACTTATGGATCTGAGACGTGTTCCTTCACTGCTGGCCGTATGAGGACGCTTAAGGTCGCTCAGCGAGCTATGGAGAGGGCTATGCTCGGAGTTTCTCTGCGTGATAGACTCAGAAATGAGGATATCCGCAGTAAAACCAGAGTGACCGACATAGCCCAACGGATTAGTAAGCTGAAGTGGCAATGGGCCGGCCATATAGCTCGAAGAACCGATAACCGATGGGGAAGAAAGGTTCTCGAGTGGCAGCCTCGTACCGGTAGGCGTAGTGTAGGGCGACCCCCCACTAGATGGAGTGACGACCTGGTAAGACATGCAGGAAGTCGATGGATGCAGGTGGCTCAGGACCGTGCTTTGTGGCATTACTTGGGGGAGGCCTATGTTCAGCAGTGGACTTGTGAAAGGCTGTAATGATGATGAAAATGATGATCGCCAAACGTTCTCCCACACTAATAGCTAACCTCGTATTCGTATCTTGCTTCATAATCGCAGGTGAAATCTTGTTAGATAAATATAGAAAGTCTTCGTGTTTAATCCGAAGAAAGTTTTTGTAACATTCTGAATCTTCATTTTTCAATTCAGATAACAATTGATTATATGCACCTAGCTGTGCTCTTCTTTTAATCCAATCTTTAACCCATACAGATCTCTTTTGAAGACGACGTATTTGAATAGAAACACATATCGTGAAAATCACAGCCGCAGCACGTCGATTCATAGCGATGGAATGTACAACACTGAATTGCAGTCAGTGTCAGATATGTTCCCATGATTCGTAAAGACTGCAAATAAACTTGAACGGGTACACAACATGATGTCTACACCAATGTCGACACAAAAAATACTTACCGTGTGGACGCAATCGACACTACTGTAGTGTCGACTGTCCTGTCGAGTGTCAGTGTCTTCTAACCATTAAGATCTGTTCTCAATACACCTGGCTTACAACATTTTAAAACTTCAATCCGGGCTTTTGATTGTAAATTTGCTTCAGAAGCCCTGGGAATAGGTAAAAATAAACTGTGCATTCTGGCAAGAGCCCTAACTGGACACTGCTGTCTTAAAAAGCACATGGCCATCCTGGGATTAAGCAACTCAAGGATGTGCCGGCTTTGTTCCTTAATAGAAGAAACCCCTCTGCACATCCTGACTGATTATGTACCCTTAATGCGCAAACGTAACACATCTGGGAAACTACCTACTTCGCCAAAAGAAGTGAAAGTTCACAGCTAAGCAAATCCCATTCATTGTTTAGCAGTGAACTATAGCTAAAGCAACGATAACAATAGATCTTTTAGGTCGCAGTGATACTAATTTTTGTAGACCTGCATAGCTGGTCGCACAAAAAAACTATGCAGTCTGAATCTATGTATTTACCAAAGGTGTCGTATTGTTTGAAAATTTTTTCAGCATTTTGAAACAGCCAAGCCTTTTCATCTGTTCTAATAACAGATAAAACCAATTTTAAGGCAGTTCAATCCCGAAGAAAGAAAATATTATATGTTCGTACGAAACTAAAGGTGAGACATCAATTGATCTTAAAAAATTGTTTAAAATGAACGTTTTTTACCCTGTGATTGATACAATTAAAATTGCATTGGTTACTTGATTTAAACTATCAAAATTCTATGATACGTGTTCGTTTTCATACAAGATGAAAATAATTCCTAAAAGGTCAAAAAGCATGTGTTAAATTGCAAATCAGTTGAACAGATGGGCATAATGTGATTTGTCTAGTTGTAAATTGGTTTAGGAACTTATGAGCTTGAACACATTATTTAAAGATTTTTAATCAGCAGAACTACATAAAGTTCTCAGACTAATTAAAAATATTGATTGGCCGGATATTTTACAAATGTCTATAACTGTCGCTAAACGGGGTTAATATTTCCAATATGGACCATCGATTTCAGAGCCCATATTTTTTTTGTAGATAGTACTCACTAAAAGAAAGCGTTTTGCAAAGTTTTAGGTTGCGAAAACTTACGGTTCATGAGATATATTTTTTTAAACTTTTCATACAAATTGGCAAATAAAACGCAATTACACCAATTACAAAATAAATTTGACAAATGATTGATGTCAAACGTCAATTAGTGTAGCGTTCCGAATATTTTGAAAGTATCGATACGTACTCGATACCAAGTATCGTATCAAAAGTATCAATACTACTTGGTATCGAGTACATTTCGTTAATTTTGGAGACTAACTTTCCAATATGGATCATCGATAAATGAGGTTTTAGGGGTGGGAGGGGGGAGCAGCGATGGATACCCCCTGTGCAATCCCCACCCTGCGGAACCCCATGGTTTTGGTGATATTCGTGGTTAAAATTTATTATATTATTTATTATTATTCTCGTTACCATATGTCTGGTGAAATCGAGGGCGGATATGTGGAAGGGTTAAAATTAACTAGACTAAATAAAGAAAAGGGAGGGGCTTATGGGAGGAGAGGGGGTGTGTGGTTAGTAGCAGGGAAGTGGTGTGGTGGGTTAGTAGCGGGGAAGTGAGATGGGGGGGGGGGGAGTTGAAGGGGAAGTCGTGTTCCGGCGCTCCGTGGCAGCTCCGGCGCTGCGGGATGAGCAGTCCCTCCGCCCTAGCGTAGGAAAGCACAGGCACCTGAGCTTGACCTGAGCACTTCCCTACGCCGGGCGGGTACTGCTCTCCCTTCGCGCCTCCGGGCTCTTATATACACTCTAGGGGTAGGGCAGACAAGACCACGTGGACAGTGGGGTGCTCTAATTCGGTTTTGGGTACTTTTTGGATATTAAATAAGTAAGTAAACACTTTATTGTAGTAAGAATTAGATAATACAGCAAGTTGCAAACAATAAAATACAACTGCAAAAGCTGTACTAATTAAGAAATACAAACAAGTTGTAAACAATGAAATACAAGTAATAAGGTGGAACTTAAATAAACTTTATCCTACTTTATATACATATATAATTGCACTTATCAGCTCTTCCTATGCATCTAATTTTTCGTCTCCAAAATTAACGAAATGTACTCGATACCAAGTAGTATTGATACTTTTGATACGATACTTGGTATCGAGTACGTATTGATACTTTCAAAATATTCGGAACCCTACACTAATTGACGTTTGACATCAATCATTTGTCAAATTTATTTTGTAATTGGTGTAATTGTGTGTTATTTGCCAATTTGTATGAAAAGTTTAAAAAAATATATCTCGTGAACCGTAAGTTCCCGCAACCTTAAACTTTGCAAAACGCTTTCTTTTAGTGAGTACTATCTACAAAAAAAATATGGGCTTTGAAATCGATGGTCCATATTGGAAATATTAGCCAATTTCAAGCGAATAAGCTAGAAAACAAGCCAACTAGGCTTTTCATTAAGTTTTTTGTTGGTAGTTCTTTTATTTTTTTAACACTGTCTGCAGAACAACAGCTTAAATGAAAGTTGTCAAACAAGATTATTAACTCTTATTATGATAAATAATCTGTGCAACTCACAGATTACCTCCTTATAGATTCCGCATACTGGGCCACAAACGCGCGTAACACATGCTTGCTGTAGCTAGCATACGAAGTAACGCTAAGAATCACGATATCAGTATCAACCAATTATCTGACCCTTAGGCACGTCCGAGTTCTTGACAATTTAAAAATAGACTTGTATCAATATATTTTGGATATAAGACTACTTTTTTGCTTCCTGTGCAGTAAAATAGTGTTGCAAGTCGGCCAAGACATCCAGTTATCAAAAAGATGGCATAACATTTCATCGGTAAGTAAATGCTATTTTTATCACGTTAACCTATTTCAAATGCACCGGAGTTCAACTTATACTGGTATAATAATGGTGCAAAGTGATAACAATTAAGCACCCGTTGATGTCTTTTTGAAATGTCCCTTTCACTCATTACATACATTACAATAGTTGTCTTTATCTAACGACAGCACGTGTATCGATAATGGTGTGATTTATAAGTAGATATTTGTTTGGTCATCGTTTACATTCTTTTAAATCATTATTTTATAAAAATAGTGGTGTATCATTGTTACCTATATCTTAAGGGTTTCCTAAATGCCCCGAAAGCAAAAAGATGTGGATCGACGTTACTTATCGATGGGACCAATGGTTTCCCACCAAAAATAGTGTACTATGCTCAAGACTAGACAGAGATAAACATATAAGAGAGATCAAAATAGAAAGGAACGATACTTAAAGAGTAAAATTATATAAATATAATTTTTTTATAGGATATGGTGACAAACGAGCACACAGTCCAGCTTATAGTAAGTAGTTGCTGTGGCCCATAGACAACTACATCTATCCTTGATTACGAGTCAAGATGTAGATGCGTTGTCACCTGGGAGGACTAAGATGGAATGGCTCGTTTCCAGTAAAAAGGGTCTCCGGTTCTCTACACTCACCATGCGAAACAGAGCAGTATTAAGCTACTATTTTACGCTGGTATTCTGTGAGAGCGTGCTTGCGCTGCAGCTATATTATAGTTGCAGCACGAATGGGTCGGCTCCACCGGGGAAGAACCGCGCTCTCACAGAATACCAGTGTGAAATATAGTTCGGAGTCGAGCTACTTACTAGGTTGTAGGACTGATTTTCTGCCTAGGAATTCATCTAGTAAGGTAAGGGTCTGGTCTAAAGTGTTCATAGATCTAGTGTATCACAGGTTGTGAGGCATTCCATCTCAGTCCAGAGAGGTGATAATGCATCTATTTCTGTTCTAGTAACTTCCTAAACCAGCCTTCCTTTTTTGAAGTGAGCTGCAGGTGTTCATGGGCTATAGTAGCCACATACCATCAGGTAGGTGGACAGCAAGTTCGGCTGTTACTTAACACTTAACTTTTAAAAGTTTTATAGCTTGTCTATTCTTTGCGCCTTGGTCGCATACTGTAGCCACCGCTATTAATCCTGCTTGTTGTATCTCTGTTATTACTTCTTTTTTGATTCCGCTAATTGTGGTCCTTTTGTTGCACTTATTGAAATAAAACCTGTTTATATTTGTGGATGAGCCCACGAATCATGAACACTTGGGCATGATTTGCATACCCTTTCTTTTCCGTACATTATCAACAAACCCTATAACTTTATTTTACTCTCATTAAATGTAACATGAGCTTGTAGTTTAAGAAAGTTCAAATACGTTGTCACCCAAGAGGATCAAAAGAATGCCTCATTTTGTTACCAGTAAACGGGGTCTCCGGTGCTTTACACTCACTACGAAACTATACACATATTAAGCTGTGTTCTATCCCATTTCTAGTACTTAGCAGCGTGGCTTTACTACGTAAACATCGACAAAATACCAAAACGTTATACGATACTGGGATCGTCATTTCGTTTACTAAGAGTAGGTAGGTACGTTACTTGCACTATGGGAGATTTCCATGTTTAAAATCAACGTAATGAAAAAAAACTAAATATGGAAAATATCAATTCATTCATTATGATCACTAATAAATATATTCAGTTATTATAAAATATAGTTGCACAACAACTATACTAAAAACACAAATGATACAATAATAAAACTAAAATTCATTATAAAAATCCTAGGCCTACTTTTTTGCACATAGAGTCGTATAATTGTACATTTGCCACTGTCAATATATAATAATCCTCAATACCGAATTTCGACCACGGCGGCCTGCCTCAACGAAGGCTAGCCATCAGCGCGGGACAGGATTATAGTGCCCAAGCGTATGCGCAAGCACAAGTGCACTCTCTATTCTCTCACTCTCATAACCCGATGGAATGGTAAACCGACACGACCGGAGAAAGATCAGGCGCAGGACCAACGGCTTTATATGCTTTCCGAGGTACGGGGGTGAGACACCGCCAACTTCCTGACTCCGGGCAGCTACTGAGAATTTCTCAACAGAAAAACTCAATAATTGATTTTTTGGCCCGACCCGGGATTCAAACTCAGGCCCTCATGATCAGTAGTCGCACTACTACAACCACTAGACTAACGAGGCAGTCAACATATATTATTGCATGTATAATAAGAAATTATACAACATATTACTATGTTTCCTTCTTTACAATATGCTAATGCGTCACATTGCGAAGATTTTGGGACATTTTGACGACAGCTCGACCTTCGACCTCGATAACGACAGTACCTCAAGTTCATTCGGCGTCTAAGCGAACAACATTACTTGAGGTTTATATCAGCATCGAAGCACTTGTGTCGTCGTTTTTACTAACAGTTCCTATGCGTAGACACTTAATAAATGAAATCGCATCACTTTTACGTATGAAAATCCCCTTCAAACCATTAATTATAATAAAAAATAAAAAAGAATAAAACAGGAGAAACCATCCGTCTACGAGTCAAGTGTCCGCCAAAACCTTGTTTTTTTATTGAATAAAACTACTTTTTCTACCAATTTGGTAGAAAATTATTTTTTATTAAGCTTATTGATTTCCGGATAAATCTTTGAGTATTCAACCAATTGGTTGAATACTCAAAGACAATTGATTTTATACTCAAAGGGATAAATAAATAAATACAAAAGAATCCTAAAAATAAAGCGTGTTAAAATTAAAAATTTTGTACAACTAACTTCAATATAAATAAAATAAGAACATCATCAGTATTCAAAGTCTATTAAATACGCATTATTAAGGATAACTCAAAAACTACTGGTCAGAACTCGATCAAATTTATATGGGACTACACGAGAAGCCCCAGCTTTGTAATAAAAATTATCAAAACCAGTTGACCTCGCAAATGGTTTTGAAGTAACGCAAAAAATACAGTCGAATTGAGAACCTCCTCCTTTTTAAAGTCGATAGAAAAATATTACAATAAGTAGTATACTAATTACTATACAATAAGTAGTATACTACTAAAAGTACTTTCGTTGTATTTCTAAAAATAAATTGTTTAAAAATATACACAATATTTTAATAATTCTAAATACCATATCACAACTACATTCAAATTCATTTGTTAATAAAACATTTTATCAAGCGCATAAAACAGACAATAAAAAAATAAAATTAAAATTAAAATCACGGCCGATCATTATTTATGTCAAGGTAAAGTCTAGATTATATTCGAAACTAAAATTTACGATTCCTTAATCATTTTAGCTTGTACTCGTATACGTCCAAATATGGCTATTAACATATGCAAACTAAAATTTTAATTCATTTATAGCTCAAACTGTTCTTGATGCTTTTAAGCCGAGGCATTGCCAGACTCAAATGGGCACAGGAGGAATAAAAATCAATGATATTTTCGATGTAGTTTCAATAATTTATTTTCAGCTACAAGAAATTATAAGAGTTTAATTTTTACTTTAACGACCCAGCTGGACCAGAACCGAGAGAGAACCGTTGCTCGGACTGTTCTTCCTTTTACTCCTGCCATAACTTTTTTAGTAAACTTTTAAAGGCTGTGACGGAAAAATGGATATATTAGCCAGTCGATTTTTTAAATTATTTTAATTCAAATTTGAATTTAATGACCAAATTAATGTCAAAAATTTTCAACGAAATAACAAATTAAACACGAACTTTCGACACGTTAAATGGCATAAATAAATCAACATGTCATTATTGACATCAATAATTTATTTCCTTAATGAGATTATGACACAGTCGTAAAAATAAACCGTGTGAGACGTAAAATACACAGAAGTCTTTGTGTGACACTACAATGGCATAAATCCGCTTAGATTTTGACAAACGCCCATAAAATGAAGGTAGTCGAATATTTTCCTTACAAACGTCTTATTGCACACACAATGCATTGATATAGAAATATTTTAACATAAATACATACACCTATATTATGTAGGTGCGAACTTAAGTGCATAGTGAAACATCGAAACATTCGTTAACACTCAAATGGTAATTTGCTAAGCGGTTCATTTTCTGACCAGGGAGTCATAGATTCAAATTTGGACCTAAATTGTTTCTTTATCAAGAACAATAATAGGTAGGATTGTAGCTGGAACTGTAATTTTTATTTTGACGTTTACATTCATTAAATTTGTTATATATGATAAACATTGCATTGTAAAAAGATATTTGCTCATTTGTCATTATTCAGTGAGAAAACAGAAAAAAAAACAGACGTATGTTTGAACTAAAAGCCGCCAGGATTACCTCTTAAAACAGAATTAAACACATTCGAACTAATAAATTATTTATTAGTTATTTATTATTATAAGTAATTTATTATTTGTTAGTCATAGGTTTAAATTAGAATCCGATTCAAGATAGTCTCGTGGAAATATATACGAACTAAAAAGTAAAGTATGGAACTTGACAGCAAATGTTGCATTTCGCAAAGACCATACTTAAATGACACTACTGACTACTTAAATGATATTTTAAATTCGAGACTATTATAAAATCACTTTTTGTAATTAGACGGATTATTTTTACATTTTCCAGAATCATCATTCTCTAAACCATTTCCCATTATCTGGGGTCGGCGCAGTAAACCTTCTTGTTCCATTCCTCTCTATCAGCCGTCATTTCCATACTTACTCCTTTCATTCTCATATCACTCTTCACACAATCGATCCATCTTTTATTCGGCCTTCCTCTGCCCGTGTGTCCCTCCACATTCATATTCAACACTCGTTTTGTGACATGACTTTCATTCCTCCGCATCACATGCCCAAACCATGCCAACCTGCTTCCTCTCACCTTTTCTACCACTGGCGCTACTTTCAGGCTTCCTCTTATATACTCATTCCTTATCTTATCCATCCTTGTCACACCACACATCCATCGTAACATTCTCATTTCATTCGCATGCAGTCTATTTTCATCCTTCTTCTTGACGGCCCAGCATTCACTTCCATACATGACGACAGGTCGGATGATCGATTTGTAAATTTTCCCCTTCAGCCTTATTGGCATTCGGTGATCGCACGTTGTGGCTGTGACCTGTCGCCATTTTATCCACCCTGCGTTAATCCTATGCTGCACAGCTCTATCTATTCCGCCGTCGCCTTGAATGAGGGAACCGAGGTACTTGAAATCTGAGCAGGTAGGCAGTATAGTGCCATCCAACGACATGGGTACAGGACTGGAAAGACCGCCGAAATCACAGCACAGATATTCGGTTTTGGATCTGCTGATCTTCAAGCCAACACTTTCCAGCCTCTGTTGCCACCCCGTCAGTCTGCTCTGTACCTCGATGCCTTCTTCCCCGACAAGCACGATGTCATCGGCAAAGAGCATGCACCAGGGTGCCTCATCCTGCAGGTCTGACGTCAAAGCGTCCATAATCAGTAGGAAGAGGTAAGGGCTCAATGCCGACCCTTGGTGCAGCCCTACCGCCACATCGATACTGCCCGTAGTTCCCGCGGCAGATCGTACACATGTACGGGATGCTCTGTACATAGCACGGACTAACCTCACATACTTCCCAGGCATACCTTTCATCTTTAACGCCCACCACAAAACCTCACGGGGAACCCGATCGTACGCCTTTTCAAGGTCGACAAAAACCATGTGCAGATTTTTATGCACGCGCTTGTACTTTTCGCACAATTGGCGTAATGCGAAAATGGCATCTGTCGTACCTCGACCGGGCATGAATCCGAACTGGTTTTGTGTTATCTCACACTCTTCTCTCATTCTTCTCTCTATTATTCTTTCCCAGACTTTCATAGTATGTGACATGAGTTTTATTCCCCGGTAACTGCTGCAGTTTTGAACGTCTCCTTTGTTTTTAAAAATGGGGACCAGTATACTACTGCACCATTCCTCAGGTATTTGTTCTTCCTGCAACAATTTACCGAAAAATAAACTCAACCACTTCCATCCATCCGCACCCAGCAACTTCCACACTACTACTGGTATTCCATCTGGGCCGACTGCCTTCCCATTCTTCATATTCCTAACAGCCATTTTTATTTCTTCCACACTAATTTCTCTCACTAAGCCCATATTCACTGGTGGGTTTTCAAGCATACCATTCCATTCATTCTCCTCATTCATCAATTTCTCAAAATACTCCTTCCATCGCTTCTTTATACTTTCATCGTCAGTCAAAATCCTTCCAGAATCATCTTTTATACATTTTACATGTGAAACATCTCTTCCATTCCTTTCTCTCGCTCTTGCAATTTGAAAAAGTCGTTTTTGACCTTCGGGGCTTTCAAGGGACCGATATAATTTATCTTGCGCCTCTGTCCTACAAATAGCAACTTCCTTCTTCGCTCTCTTCTTACATTCTTTATACGCCCCTCTCTTACTTTCTTTTATGGATTCATTCTGGTCTTCTACGCTCTGCCATTCTTTAAAGGCATTTTTCTTTTCTCTCAAAACTTCTCTAACACTTTCACTCCACCGCCACCCATCCTTATCTATCATACGCTTCCCTTTTGTTTCTCCTAACACCTTCCTTGCCACACTTCGGATACAATCAGCCATTTCCTTCCAGCACTCATTCACACTCATTCCTTCCATATCACCCATCTCTATCATCTTGTTTACAACTAGCTCTCTAAATTCACTTGCATACTCCTCCTTATGCAACAAATGCCACTTTATTTTGGGTGGGGGACGATCCTTATGTTTGTTGAGGCGAACAGTTAAGCAGATGTCAGCCAGCAGAATTCGGTGCTGGGATACTAAGTCTTCACCTGGAAGCACTTTGCAGTTTTTTACACTCTTGATTTGGTTCCGTCTTAACAGAAGATAGTCGATCTGTGTCGCGTGGTGGCCACTTTTATAAGTAACAAGATGCTGATCTCGTTTTTGGAACCACGTGTTTACTACAGCCAGGTCGAAAGCACATGCTGCTTGCAGAAGAACTTCCCCCTCACGGTTGCGCACTCCGTACCCCCATCCACCGTGTACTCTTTCATACCCGTCATTCACTCTCCCTACATGTCCATTAAAATCTCCTCCCATATAAACATCCTCACTCTCAGGTATTCCCATCATCATACAATCAAATTCCTCCCAAAACTTCTCTTTCACACTCTCTTCACAGCCTGTTTGCGGAGCATACACACTTACAATATTCACTACTTTGTTTTCAATCATTAATTTAACAACTATCATTCTGTCATTTACTCTTTTTACATCTGTCACTCGTTCTTTCATTCCACTATCTAACACAACTCCTACTCCATTTCGCTTCCCGTCACTTCCACAGTAGTAAAACTTGTATCCTTCCCCAATCTCTCTTGCTTTATTGCCCTTCCATTTTGTTTCCTGCAAACAGGCAACATTCACTCTTCGTCGTTTCAAAACATCTGCTAACTCTCTTCCTCTTCCAATCATCGTACCTATATTCCAGCTTGCAAACCTCACTCTGACATTCTTCTCTCTACGGGCTCGCCTCTTACGTCGCATCCGCTCCGTAAGGTGCGACAACCCTTGCCCACTTCCCACAGGAGCCGGGTGCTGCCCCTGCGCGTCGCCTGCGGGGTACGCTCTAGCCCTGTCATATATCCCACAACTCGTAATATTCATAAGTTTACTGCATGGGATTTGGCAAAAGTTTTACAGTCGGCCGCCTGCCTGACACCAACCCTCTTTGGGTATGCTATTGTTGGTAGAGGAAGCTACCATTTTGGGAAAAGGAAAAAGAAGGTTGGGGGTAGGAGCGTAGGTGTAAGGATACTGTTATCTCGGCAGGAAAGGTATGAGAATAACAGTAGCTCGGGGAGCCGGGGTCGCGTACCCGTATTCCATAACAGGATCACCGGAAAGGTAGACCAGCATGAAAACCCCCTGACTGATTACATTTTACTTTATATTACATTTTCCAGAATATTTGTTACATAATTATACAATACAACTATTCCTCCCTTGTCCGAAAATCCGGTCGTCTTTAATATATGTAACACCAATCATAACCGAAACCATCATCTCGAATCAATTTATGTCCAAAGACATTGGATGGCAGATAACAAGGAGCAGCCCCCTCTACCCATTTCTGGAGGAGAATCCACCAGTAATATAAGAGTGTCCCAGAGGAGCTGGACATCAACCCTAACGCTCTCGGGTACGAACATTTGTTGGTAGAATCCATGGGGATCAAAGTCTCCAAGCAAAAAAAGAAAATAGAAAGCACCAAATCCACCGAGAAACCGGTAACCGTTTGGGGAGAGAGGGAGGGAAATACTAAATCCCTTCGAGAATTTCAAGCATGGTGGGCGAAGCTGAGATCAGAGTGCTCAGGTCACTCTACCAATCTTCAAGTTGTAGATCAAGATGAGATCAAACGGACAACCCCAGAGGTCAACCTTCATGATACACTGGAGAGTGCCTTCAAGGATCTAACAGACAAGTCTGTGTGACATTTCAAAGATTTAAGCATATTCTTGTCCTTTTCTGTCTTTGCGATGAGTCGCTTCCTTTTTTTATTTCTATCTATCTATCTTACAGTTCAGATTTTATTTGAGATCATTAATTCCCCTTTCCCCCGGATCTCCGAGATGTGCAAACGTGTTTAAGAAATATATGTGTTATTTTATTCAATTTAGTGACCTAATATATTAGTTACATCTTCATTCTTATCTTCGGGTACACCATGGATCAACAAGATTCTGCGACAGTCCTTTGAAAGTAAATGAACTTGTCGCTGGTTGCTAATGGCGATGACAATGAGGAGAAGGAACACTAACTTTGTTAAGTTCTTGTCGGTTTGACTGGAATTCCATTGATTGTTTGAAATTCTTCATGGTATAAGAGTGTAGCTAAGTGCAGTAGTTTGTGGTAAAAACAAATATCAGTACCTCTGGTGAATATCACTTAATCATCTTGTACTCGTATTGTTATCATAAGATTTTATTTAAAGATTTTTTAATTAAAATTTACTAGAACACAAGAAGTAGCTGTGAATTATTCTGCGCCCACCCGCAAAAAAAAATATTTATTATTATGATTGCCAGAGATTACCTCTATTGTCTCATTTTCTAATTTAATTTAAATTATTTCACTGATTCCAAATTTAATATAAAGTCAATAGAAGCAGGTGTCTGGTTAGCTAACTCCGTGGCTGAGTAAAAATATAATAAATTATCGTTTAAAGAAAAACTAGAAAAACACGCTCTAATAGCAATGGAACTAAGAAGTAGAAAAGCGTACTGCGAGTGGTACGCTTAACCTACTCACTAATCTAAATATATTTTCTTATCCTGATGATCCTAGTCAGGATTTTAATACAAAGTTATGAGATTATTGTATTGTCATCGGCCCTTGACCCCTGTGCAAATTTTCAAGTTAATCAGACTCCTGGAAGTAGGTGAAAATGAAGTTAAAGTATTCCGTTACATACATACATATATAAAGGTCAAGCTAATAAAAGCGTGTTAAAAAATAAGATATCACATTTGCTATCAGTCTTATACTAGGATGCGTAATACCTATCTCCGGTCAAAAACATCTTAATTAAATTATTTATATCAATCATATGAAATCTATAATTTAATTCTTATAACTAATTAACATATTTACCCCTGTATTTAAGGCAATACAAACAAGATAACTTTATATACGTTTAGGTTATTAAGACATTTCATATATTTTAATCACTGATTTTTGTTTAAATTACTTCTTCATCCAACAATAATGATTAATATACTATTACGACCAAAGGAGACAATTTTTTGTATGTAGAATGGGCCCACAACAAATATTAGTGATTCCTAATAAAATGCATGTCGATTTATTCCTTATAATCTATATATATCACAGGAGTGGTTAAGGCGACACCGTGAAAAAATGCACCTCCTTTCATCGAATAGTATAGGACTATGACACCACTGACGAAAGAAATTTTGAAATATGAATAATTATGATCGAGTCAAAATTATACAATCGTGTTTTTGAACAATCAAATTCAAGATAAAGAGATGAATTTACCTATATCAAAATTCCACTTTCGTTAGTGGTGTCATAGTCCTATACTATTCGATGAAAGGAGGTGCATTTTTTCACGGAGGGAATATTAGTAATGTTAATTAATAGGATTACTAAATACTAATATCTAACTAGCTGACCCGGTAGATTTCGTACTGCCTCAATCGATAAATAAAAAACCTAAACTTTTGTATAAATAAACTTAAAACAAACAAAAGAAATCCGTAATTAATAAACAAAAATGCTCGGTATGAAAGAAGTTTTATTATTATTTACCATTAATTACACATGATGTTGCTTACTTACAAATCAGAATTTTCCTGAAATACTAACTATTTATAAGATTTCAATTTGATATTGATATACACACAGTTATGATACAGTTTGTTAATCAATTTAAATAATAATATAATATAATAAAACGTTTATTTCAGATTAAAAAATCCATACAAATTTGTTAGTAAATTTCTTACAAGCTATGTTAGTAAATTAAATTAAATCAAATTAAATAACTTATAATTTTAAAAATATTAATTAAGATACTTAAGTGTCCCACCCATATGCATTTGAATCCAATGCCCTTGAATGGGACAATCAAGCCTATCTTTAACTACCTTCAGGATGCCGTTTGAGCTCTCCCGCAATCTGCGCCAGCTGGACGATATTCGCTTCCGTATGATGCCATGAAAATCGTCAACACCCGCTTCAGCAAACATGCCAGATGCACTGCAGAACACGGGAAGGCCCATCAACATCCTGAAGGCATTATTATATTGGACGCGAAGTGCATTATAGGCCCTTTGCGTATAGCTATACCACAGGCTGCAGGTGTAAAAGGTTTGGCAGTAAGCCTTGAAAAGAGTAATTTTGACTTCTCTAGTACACCTAGCAAACCTGCGGGCAATCATATTGCATCGAACCGCCAATGCCCTCCGCTCCCTCTCTATATCACAGTTGTCTGTAAGATTCTCTGTAACAATGTGTCCTAAATATTTAAACTGCGACACCCTATTTAATGGCACCCCAAGGAGCTTGACTGGAGGCACAACCTGGGGTTATTTAGCACCAACTTGAAATACCATTAATTCACTCTTTCTGGTGTTATAGAGGAGACCGTGTTTAGCAGCGTATACTTCACAGACGGCCAACAGCTTACGCAATGCGCTCACCGATGGACTCAGCAACACCATGTCATCAGCATAGCTAATAGTATTAACCATCTGTCCGTCAATGGAACAGCCTATCCTGGTGCTACTGAGTGCACCAATGAGCCCGTCAACGTAGAGACTGAACAGCAAAGGCGAGGATAGCCCCCCCTGACTCACCCCGCATTCCAAAATGTATTCGTCAGATAGCGCACCAGACCATTTGACCTGGTTAACTTGATGGCCATACCAATATTTCGACGTGGTGATTAATTCATTTGGAACAGCTATGCCAACTTGAAATACCATTAATTCACTCTTTCTGGTGTTATAGAGGAGACCGTGTTTAGCAGCGTATACTTCACAGACGGCCAACAGCTTACGCAATGCGCTCACCGATGGACTCAGCAACACCATGTCATCAGCATAGCTAATAGTATTAACCATCTGTCCGTCAATGGAACAGCCTATCCTGGTGCTACTGAGTGCACCAATGAGCCCGTCAACGTAGAGACTGAACAGCAAAGGCGAGGATAGCCCCCCCTGACTCACCCCGCATTCCAAAATGTATTCGTCAGATAGCGCACCAGACCATTTGACCTGGTTAACTTGATGGCCATACCAATATTTCGACGTGGTGATTAATTCATTTGGAACAGCTATGTCACGTAATTTTAACCAAAGCAGCTCATAGTCAACCAGGTCAAATGCCTTTGAGAGATCCAGAAACGCAGCATACACTGGCGTTTGTCTCTGGGTGTAGTATTTGACGGTATGCTTCAGCGACAATATAGCACTTTCTGTTGATAGGCCAAGTCGAAAGCCAAACTGCGCATCATTTAATTGTATGAAGTTACTAAGCCGTCGCTCAAGCAAGCCATCAAGCACCTTAGCTAATACAGTTGCCAGAGAGAGTCTTGTTTTTTAAAATAGGTACAACAACGGTCCTCATTAGCTCAAATGGTAAGTAAGAGTGCCGAATACAGAAAGTATATAATAGTGACAAAACCCTTGGAAGATGCGGTCCTGCGTTATGAAGGTGCTCGACACTGAGGCTATCGTGACCCGGTGACCTTCCTCTGGTCATCTGCTTTAGTACCAGCTTTATATCGTTAGCTGTAATACGGATAGGTTCACCAGTCCCGACAACCCCACCATCGCCCACCCCCCCTTCTGCTTCTTGCCGTAATACTGCCTCTACTTTAAAATGGTCCTTAAATAGATTAGCTACCTGTTTTGGGTCACATAATCCACCCACACTTACAGAAACAGCCGGCTTAGGGCCTAGCTTTTTTGTGTGTTTCCAGAACTTTCCAAAATTTTTTGCTTTGTGTTGGGACGCCATATTGTCTAATTTTATTTGTTCCTGATTTTTTTGACATGATTTTAATTTTGATTTAAAAATTTTACGTGACTCACACATATACTGATATAGACGACCGGCTCTTGGCCGACCATGCCAGACCCAGTTAAGAAAAGCCTGCCTAGCTGTCTCATGCGCACCCTTCACAAACTTATTCCAGCCAGCAACATAACGCTTCTTCTTTTTAATATTCGGTGCAGCACAACTAAACTCAGCAGCCTCCCTAAGCACGTTTACAATTTTATTGTAAAGATTATCAATGACCATTCTGTGCTCAATATTAGAACATATTTTATCACAACATGCGCTTAACTCCTCGGGAAAGTCAATATCACGTAATAACTCTGTACACTTCCTACGGTATGACTCTACTTGATACTGATCTCTCTCCCCCCAAATAACCTTATTTGTAACTTGGCCTTCTAAAAGAGTAGGTATAGTTGGCCTAATCGTACCCAGACTAATTTGTAGGACCAGTGGATGATGGTCTGACCAGTAGACGTCATAGTAAATGTCAACAATATCTACAGACCGCCAAGCCGCATCGGTTACCAGGCAATGATCCAGCCAGCTCGTAGTGCCATATGCATCACTAACGAAAGTATACGTGCCTGAATCACCCCCCAGTTTACAAATATCCGCGCAATACCACTTCTGATCCATACAAAATTTTACATCTCTTTACCAAATAACTCCATAGGATCTGCATTAAAATCACCTAGTATAAAGACAGACTCTAAATTACAACTTTCTACTATCGCTGCCATTTCGCTCATACATTCACAAAACTCAGCTAAGTTATCGTAACTATTAGTGGGCATATATATACACATGACTTAAATTGATCTATCCGCCAAATCGATTCTTACAGCCACGATTCGATTACTACTACATTGCACCACAGACACGGTATTAAAGATAGACTTTCTCCATAGGAGAGCTACCCCCCCGTATGGACGGCCTCGTACTAGGTTAGTTGCGTCCATAGAAGACTTTCCATAATAACCAAAGTCTTCGTCAATATCACCCAGTATTGGTATTTCCGTAGGGAATAGCCATGTCTCCTGCAATGCTATAATATCTGCAGTTTTACAGAGAGTTCGAATACATTCAATAGATCTATTCACATTTTTACAATTAAAACTAATAAATTTAGAAACCATGTTAGTATTATTATTATTATTCGATTTTAAATTATTCATATTATAATATTTAAATGTTAATTTAGCTCCTCGGTTTTTTATTAAAATTTACAAACTTGCGAAAAGCTACACCTGTTGGCCACAGGTTCTCATTCATAAATATAGACAATTTATCCTTAGGGATTAGAAATTTATAAGCTACATAATCTTTTTTCAACTTCATATCTATCTTTTGTAACAATACATCAACCCCTGTTTTGCTCTTAATATAACTAGTGATATCATTAGCAGAAGATTCCACTTCAATATTATAAATGTAGAACGGTATATTTACCTCTGCCGCCTTAAACTTACATTCAGGACTCAACTCAGCTTTCCCTTTCATACCAATAAATCTATTCCGAAGACGTTTGCGTTGCACTAAAATCCAATCCTCCTTAGGTTTCTCTGGTTTCCAATTTCCGTGTCGTACTACATCTGCCGTTAGTTTACGCTCGCCTTTCCCAGTAACGGCCGGCGCTGCGATGACTAATTTACTATCACTGTTCGAAACCGCGGTGCCGGAGTGATGCACAGGCGCGGCTGTAGCCACGACATAGCTCTCCGATCCCGTCGAAACCGCAGTCGGGGCCTCCACGCGCTGTGTTTCTTCACTTGTCGAGTCTGTCTTGCCGTGCGTCAAGGACGTTTGCACGAACGAAACAACTGAGTCATTGGCAATATCAACAGGTGTGTTTACCGCCGCAGTTTTTTCATTAATTTCATTATTTTAAATTTCATTTTCATTTTATTTTCATTTCATTATACCCTGATTTTTAGATCGGTACTCTTCAGTAGATAAGTGCGGTAGTCCTATGGGGCCGCTCTCGTGATCAAAACTACCCATAAAAGCACCTCTCCTGTAGTTTACATTTATATTATGATGATTCTGTATATTAAACATATCTTTTGTGGCGTATGTCTCTTTTATTATAGCAACCTCATTTTGCAACACTACTATATCCTTAAGTAATTTCGAAGCGTCTATATGATCAAATGTCACGGGGGGTAATTTCTGTAAGTCTCTCGCAACATACATTGGAAGTTTATCAGGGTCAGTTTCTTGACCGCGATAATATCTTCAATGTTCCTTACACTTTTGCCACCCTTTTTCCGATTTATCATGCGCCTGGATAAATCAGTCACCTCAAACAGCAATTTCTTGGCCCGTGTAATTTCCTCTTCGGAGTAGGTGGTAAAAATCAGACGCACAATACTGACTTCATCCATTATGTCGGCTTTGTTTTGTACAAAAGCCAAAAGCTCTGAAATAACTATGTTACAGTTTCCGCACTTCACTGTACTCGACGTCATTTTATCACACAACTGTGCACAACAGAATGCTCGCAGAGTGCGTGCGTTCGTCAGCTCGCTCGCACTCGGACTGGCTTAAAGCTTTCTGATAAACTATATTTTTTGTTTTGTTTTGAGATGCGTAAATAAACAAAGATGACGGTTTTCCGACGCGCGAACACGAAACAGGGAAACAATAAAATTGATTCCGCAAACTTCCAACGACTGGCCTTGCGACTTATTTATGGTCATCACAAAGGCCAGACGTCCTGGAAATTGTAAAAGTTTAAAATTGAATGGTAAATCCGTTGGTATGATCGGTATACGCGGTGTAGGGGATGAGAGCTAAGCTCCAGTGTTGTCATCTGCGAGGGACTACTATTGTTTGTCCCTGCAGGTTTCGGGCATCGGGGTGTCTCCCATTACTCGGGTAATCCTCACAGCCCATTTCTATGGACCGGTCTTGGGAGCCTTACAAGGACGGCATTGTAGGTAATTTTCGTTGGCGTATTGCGCGCCACCAGGTAGGTGCTTCCGGAGGGTCAGCAGTCTCGAAGCTCCGTGGAGTCCCGCGGACAGGGAGTCGACGCAGGGCCAATCCTGCCGACAGGTGTGCGCTCCTGATAGCAGCACTCCGGGCCTCCAGTGCTCCTCCCTGGCTCTAGGTTAAGGCCTGGTAAATTCCTAGGCAGAAATTGGCGTATCTCGCGCCTCTGGGAAGGGATCTGCTGAAGGGTCAGCAAGCAGCAACCTCCAGGTCCCGCGGAGACGCATCTCGACGTGGAGCCGAAGTCACCAACAGGCGCACGCTCTCCTAGCAGCACGCCGGGCCTTCGGAGTTCGCTTCCCAGCATGGTAGATTAAGCGCAGCGTTGGGTATGTAACATCCCGGGCGGGGTCAGTGGCGTCCTCGAGGCTTGACGCAATCCGAGTTGGCCCCACAGCACGTGCACCCACTGCGAAGCGACGCGCTGTACTTCTCCCACCCGGGCGGGAGCGGACGACCGACGGACGTGACCGCCTGCTAGCGCGGTCCGGACGCGACTCAAAAGTGCTAAGTGGAATTTAATTAAATTTAGGGTTAAAACTGAACTATTACTGTGAAGAAAGCTAATTACTGTGGCATCTGTCTGACTAAAACTTGATAAACGAAAATTGCTATTTTTAACTACAAGGGGTTGAGTCGAAATTAAAGATATTTAAAATAAACACTATATTGAACACTATTTACAATTAATTTGCGACAGTTAATACTAAAACACTATACGAACCTAATAGGGATCTTGAGGGCTTCTTTCTTGCTTGTTCTGTCTTGAGAGCTGTAGCCGCACGAATGACGAAACCTCGTTTTTTTTGCGCCCGAAGCAAATAAGTGCAACCCTCCAGTAATGAAGACTTTTACCCACTAAACACCACCTTTTGGGATCGCCTTACCGATCTGACGAGAGATTTTTAAGCCGTGAACGGATGTGACCCTCCTTGGGAGAAAGGAGGGCGCATGCGGCGAGTAGCCGCTTAGAAGTGTGCCTAACTAAGGCAGATTACGAGATGTGTTAAGTAGGCTCGGCCTGAGCCACCAGGAGGCAGTTCAGGTCAGCCGAAAGCTTGTTGGGGGGTCCGAGAGAGAGTTTCTCGGTCTGCGCACACTATAGCGAGTGTGGAGAGGGGCTGCATAGGCAGCTGTCTCACGAATGAGATGATTTGGGTGGGACTCTGAGGCTTTGAAAAATCTCTCAGAGAGTTATTTGAGGAACTGCTGAATTGTCGAACGAAACCTCGCCAGAAGCGCTTCTATTATTTCGAAAGTCGGTGTAACGTAGGCACAGAGTTGGTGCGAGCGTTTGTCCTTGCGGGGCCCTTGTACTGATGCGGGGTGCGAGAGACGTGTCGACGTGGGCGCGGTGCGGGGCGACGGACGATCATCTCTACGCCGTCCGCAATACTCTAAATTATTTTAAGCCTAGAAAGTTAATTATAATACAACATATTTCGTAACGTTTTCCTTCAATTTTGTCAATTTTGGACAATAAAACGTTTGTTCTACAAATGTTTATGGCGTTTGTATTTTTTTCAACACCGCTACAGAACTTTTAATTGGTCTTCAGTACATTTATTTTTTATTGTTCATACATACATACAACTAGCTGTATATTCTCCTAAATTCATAATAAATTGTAATAAATTAGCCGCAATAACCCACTCAGTTATGTGCTATGGCTATACTTTATATACTATTAGAACTACGTCGACTTTGTACTCCACTGCCCCATACCTACATACAATCACCATTTTCCTGCTGCAGGTCTTGACTACGCCTAATAGTACTTGACTACGACTAATGCCGGCTATACACGCTACGGTACACCGGAGTGGTCTACCTGTGCAGGTATACCCGGCTATATCAGGCGCAGGTAGACCGGAGCGTGTATGGGAGTAGACCTGTGCAGTTTTTTTACCTGCGCAGGCGACCGGAGCAAAATCGAAAATCAATTCTTTCTAGTGACACCGTACGGTGTACCTGTGCGTGTGTGCGGTACACCGGAACGTCCCCATACACGCTACCAATGTTCGATTGACCTGCGCAGGCATACCTGCACAGGTCACCTCTCTGGTAGACCGTAGCGTGTATGGCTTACATAATAATTGACTACGCTTTGGCGGTTCTGTTTTCCCGCTCGCGGCATGATTGATGCCATTATTCATGCCGTCACTATCAGACGGCATTTCTCTTTATTTAGTATGAAAATTATCATACTTTCCTTCAGAAGTTGAAATTGAAATTAGGCTTTTGCAGTTTTAATTTAATAAATATACGCTTTTACTCCCGCCAGTAAAAAGGAAGCATAAACTTTCACTTTTTCATATATCTATCTATCTATTTTTTTCTTATATCGATCACTCCTATCAGCCGCAAAGAGTACTTCATAAAGTACTCAGACCACTGACCTCTATAAAGCGTACTTGTATATATAGAGGTCAGTGACTCAGAGTAATTACCAGCATAGTGAGAGTCCTAAAATGGGAACAGAATTCTTATAGCTGAAGTCTTTATACATATGACGTTTAACATAATACAAAATAAGATAGCTATATTTTTCACACTTACTGTCTTTTACAAGGTTGCCGTTTTTCATTCCATAGAAACCTCTATTGATGTGCAATTAGCAAAACAAAAAACGTTGTCGATAAATCCATTTAGGATATGACTTAGTAAAATTAATTTTATATATTATAATTTTATATATACAGTTCTTTATATATATATATATATATATATATATATATATATATATATATATATATATATATATATATATATATATATATATGTATATATAAATTAAGAACTGTTGTTAATCTGCTAGGATAGTTTTATTTATAGAATAAGGATGTCAAACCAGCACACAGTCCACCTGATGATAAGTGGAAGCTGTGACCCATAGACATCTACAATGCCCTGTTACCTACTAATTAAGCTACTATTTAGCCTTAAGCTACTATTTTAAGCTGGTATTCAGTGAGAGCGTGGTCCTACACCGGTCAAGCCAGCTGTAGTAGTAGTAGTAGGAGTATATAAAAGTACACACACAAGTGTAGTAATAATCCTATATATCAAATTTATTAATACAATAAAGGGAGTCTTATATCATCATTCGTTTGTTTAACTCCTCTCCTAACATTCGCCCTGCATGGTGACCCTGCCGAAGTAATTCGCGACGCGAATATGACACCCTCCGCCGTATTTGGAGTGGAACATTTTTCTGTTAATAAATTTTAATATTCAGGGCCGCAGCAACAACTTACTATCAGATGGACTGTGTGTTAGTTTGTTACCCAGTCCTATAAAAAAATTGCTGTGACAAAATACTCGTATCACTATTTAGACGTCCAAAACAAGAAATTTGTTAGAAAGCGTTGAGAAAAAAAAGAAGATGGTGTATGACTAAATTAAACCGTCCGTACGTACAAAGGCGTCCAAAACGAACTGGCACGATGCCGTGAATGTGGATGTGTACGCGTGAACGCCTCGCGAAGGGTGCGTGAACCCTTTTTCGCGGGACAAAACACCGACTCTGATCGGGGAACAGGTGCGAACGCGCGTGAATCCCGCGAAAACCATCCACATTCATGTTCACGCCTGTTCACGGAGGTTCATGGCGATAATGTGGAGACGCGGTTTGACGCGGGCACAAAATACCGACATTGAACGGGGAACAAGGCGTGAAAAGGCGCGAAGCCCGTGTACAGGCGCGAATGTGAACGGCGCTGATTTTGTGGTTGTAGGCTCAGAAAGACTAGAACCCAGAGCTATAAAACCAGTTATAAAAAATTGTGTTTGAGGATTGGGCTTGCTACGTAGACAGAGAAACCTAGCTTTCTCTGTCTACGGGTTGCTATTATTCTTATACTTGCTACCGCGTAGACAGAGAATTGCTACCGGGTCGGGTTGCTACTTTGAGTATAGAAAATAGAGGAGCTGCCCAGAGCGTCTGTATGATTTATTAGTTATACAAATATGGTTATTAAATTCGACATTGAATTGTCAATACGCTGCCTATCTCTTTTTAACTCAGCTAAAAGTGTCATTCGTAAAAGAAATAGACGATAGAAATTGTTTCGTGCATAGAATTATTAGTCTAATTACTCTATGGCTTCCTGTACCAGTAAACATTTTTACGAAGACGTCATCATTTAATCCCGCCTTGCGCCCTGTGTTGCCAGATCTATAGGTTTTTCCCCAAGCTAGGGGTATTTGGAGGACGTTGAGGTTTTTTTAGAGGTTTTAATATCACGAAATTAATCTAGAGGTTTTTTACTAGTCTTACCAACTTCCGAATTCTTTTTCAAAACAGACAACGCCGACAATTCATTATCGATATAAAATATCTATATGGTAGTATCGCAATTAATCTGTCCGTCTCTTTTTCTATGTTTATGTATTTAATCTACATGTTTATGTATTTAACCTACATGTGTGCATAAAATGTAATAGTGTTGGATATTTAGATTTTTGTGTTTTTTTTTTGAGTAGGTGTGCAGTACTTTATATGTAGTGTTTCTTCCCCCACACCAAAAGTTACAGACTTCTTATTCGTAGCATTAGGCGCATTACTCGTCCATTTGGTTGAATGTTGTAAGGACGTAGCTTGTATGTATTAGAAACTTTTTATTTTTGATTAATCTGATTCACACGAAACTTGACAGAATAAAAATTCAGAGGATTTTTTATCCCCTTCATAGAGAAACTAGGGGTTTTTTGGAAAAATCTAGAGGGGAAGGTGAAGAAAAACTGGCAACACTGCTTGTGGCCGATTCCGCCATCTTTATAGTTTTATAGTTCGAGACATAGATCATAGTCATAGATTACTGACTACTATATAGTGCTATATAGGTCACAGACACGCCAGGTAATGTCCTAACAAAAATAATGGTTCGTATAGAATGACATTGCAAGAATTGAATCCGACGTTCCGCGCCTCTCTTTAGCCTACTTCACCCCTGCAAACTCAAAGCGCGCCATTTTGTAATGTCAATGTCACTCACCCGTCATTGCTTATTTCGTGTTGATAAAAGTGCTTGCTTCGATCATCTTTAAATCCACAAATAAAGCAATATCAGGGTGAAATTTCGGAAAATGTTTCGAAAGTGTTGTGTTTCAGAGTGCAATAGTTTACGACAGGACGTTAGATTGCATCAGTTACCGGCAAATAAAGACATTAGAAACAGGTGGTTACAGTGCATAGGTTATAGTAACCTCGTTGGCAAAAGTAGTGAAATCACTAAGAATATGTATGTTTGCCATAAACATTTTGAGCAAAAGTTTATTAACCCGAAGACGAATCGTCTCAAGTGTGACGCCTATCCAAGTTTATTTACTGACTTGGAAATTTCTTCAGGAAACCCGTCAATAGATTTCAAAGAAACAGGTTAGTCTTCAAAACCGGAATAAATATACCTACAGCTAACCAACCTTTTTAATTGTTTATTTTCTTTTTTTTAGATTCCAAGACGATGACTAACGTCAGTTTCTCTATCCAGTCTGTGGTCACAGAACACTATTACTCCATGTAGGTACTCGAGATTTACTGATAAAAGAAGTTGTTTGATATATCTTATTATAAAATTTTACTAATTTTTAAGCAGTTTATGAAATTGATTAGTGAATTTTCTAATTCAGTATAAATTACGAAGATGACTAAGTGTTGTGTAAGAGGCTGTGCCTCAAAATATAGTCAAAAATCATGCGAATTATTTCATAGGTGAGTAATTTTATCTTTGCTGTAAATATAACGTAAAAAAGTTTATTTCTTGTTGCAAAGTAAGTACCTAGATGGATGTTATTATTTACCTTACACCTTTAATTCATATTATTTAATTGTTTCTTATTATTCTTTGCGTACCTATAAAATTTTGTTGTTCGTAAATAGTGAAGTTACATTGGGTGCGTTTGGCAGAAAAAAGCTTCGAATACTTCAATAAGGTGTTTATTGTATTATGCATTGCATTATTTCGGTGTCATGGGTGTGAGCAGTGAGCATAAATGATTTAATGGAGAACCCACTTTGTTATATAGGTACTTATTGGATATACCTAATAGCCCATCTGTGCCTTCTAATAACGCAATATACAAAAATTTTAAGTATATTTTTTGTCTCTTAGTAACCTTTTATAACACTCATGCTGTTGTTTTATTTGTAATTTATTTATTTAAAAACTTACACGTAACACCTTAAGCTAAAGGGTACATAGGGCGGACTTAATGCCATGTGGCATTCTCTGCCAGTCAACCCTGGGTGCCAAGGACAATTGTTGGCAGGTGCGACCATTATACATAAATAAGTGCATATACATTAAAATATACATATATGCAAAGTACATATATACATAATACATTTAAATGTACACACATATGGTATAAATATATGTACAATAATACATACATACATATATATAATATGCTTATAAACTTCGTAAATAAATATCCAAATGAATGATATATATGTTTGAATAATATATAATGAAATCAATATTTGAAGTAAAAAAATAATTTGTAATATTATTTACAGCTTCATAGATCTAAATCAGTGATTCCCAAAGTGGTCTATATAGACCCCTAAGGGTCTATGACAACCTGTAAGGGGTCTATGTCAGCGAAAAATAATTTGGGGGTCCATGAAATGTAAATGGTGGTCCACGATAGTGGATCTCAACACATACACTGATAGTACCTATATACTTACATCATACTATCTTATAATATCAAAACATATACATTACTTATAAAAGATTTATAGTTTATTTTATATTTATTTAATGTTACATATAAATAATATTCAAAATAATAATAATATTCACACAACTATCACACAACGCCATCTAGTCCCAAGCTAAGCAGAGCTTGTGTTATGGGTACTAGACAACTGATAAATATACTTATATATTTTTAAATACATAAATATTATAAATAAATTACACCCAAACACAGAACAAATGATCGTGGTCATCACACAAACATTTGTCCTGGGTGGGAATCAGTGTTGCCGTTTTAGCGACTTTCTCGCTAGATCTAGCGGATTTTAACAATGTTTAGAGGATAAAAAAATCGTTTTAGCGAGAAATAATTATTTAGCGACTTCTAGCGACATTTGGACTTTTGAGATGGCGACTTTTTTATGAAGTAATTCATTTCAAATAAGTAATTTATCATATGTCCAATTTTGTAATCTACCGTTGGTAGCACTCTGTATATAATGTAATTTCACGGGAATTCCGTGAAATTACATTATATACTGTCAATGTCGTTAACTCACTTTCTCTGTTTCGACCTGAGACCATGTTTTAAGGTTTCGACACAAAAATGCAGCAGGAGTAAACATATTCGAAGATTTATGTAATTTTGCAATAGTAATATTATCACTACCGCACTCAAATGCAGAATTTGAAACCGTATTTGGTGCTATGAATGTAGTTAAAAGCAAACTGTGAAACAAGCAATCAGAAAAACCTTTAAATTCCATCCGTCTAATTAGAAATCAGTTAAGGATTAAAAAAGAATTGCGCAACGTATGATATTCCCGAAGATCTTGTCAACCAAGTCGGTAAAGGTAAACCAAAGATGGGAACTGGAGACATTGTCGAAGCTTCAACTTCCGCTGAAGTTCTTTTTGAAGATTTGGATCCATACATCGCTATTAATTTTGAAATTTAGGTACAAGAACGTACTGAGCTAATTGTTTTATTTTTAATAAGATGATGTCTAATGTTTAGACGTGGTTTAAAGAGATTTATTTTTTTACAATATTTTTTATTTTATACATGAATAATTTTTGTTTTGGTTGTCATGTCATTAACCTAAACTATATATAATTAATTTATATGAAATAGAGTCCGCTCTTTTTAAGGTTTTCTGAATTTATAGATTTAGATTTTCGGTATTCTTTGTATACCATTTGGCAAGATTTTTCAGTTACACCAACGGTACCACGAAAATGTACCTAGGGACTTCTAGCGGATTTTAAGAAAAAGTAAAACCCTGTTTCTGGCGGATTTTTTCTGTTAGTCTAGGGACTTTAAAATTTGTAGAACGGCAACCCTAGTGGGAATCGAACCCACGACCTCCAGTATAGCAGTCAGGGTCACTAACCACTAGACCAACAGGCCTGTTAAACTAGACCAACAAGCCTGTTACATAACAGATACAAAATTTTATTTTAAGTACTTTTAATTTAAATTCAATTGATAAATGTATAAATTAACATGTGTTTTTACTTTAAGTTTTTAACACTAAACTTCACTACAATTAGAAATTTACAGGAAGTCAATATCAGGTAAGTAGGGGGTCTACCCAACACGGAAAAACATGGCATGGGGTCTATGACACAAAAAAGTTTGTGGAACTCTGATCTAAATCATTATTTTCTGTTCTATCATTTTTAGGTTGCCAAAAAAGGAAAGGAAAAGACAAATGTGGCTTGACTATATTGGTATAGAAAATATCAACCCAACAGAAAAACAAAACCACTTATGCTCACTGCATTGTGTAAAAGAATCTATTAATAAAACTCTTGATGTAGTTAGGCTTTGTGATGATGCAGTGCCAACCATTTTTCTTGCTGTAAGTTTCTAGTTTTGTTACATTTGTTCAACAAGCAATGTTTTTTACTAGCAAATATGAACAGTAGTTCTTTTGGAAGAAGTGATTTCTGATGCTCATAGTTACATACTAAGTATATTTTGACATATATAATATTAGTTAGTTTTCAAAATATAGATATTTACTTCATATTTATGTTAATAAAACTACATCTGTTTTGCGGACAGGGAAACTGTTAAATATTAAAAAATCATTTTATAAATGATTATAGAATTCTTGCTTTATTAAATGAATATAAGAGGTTCCACAAAATAATGTTGTTCATGATTAAAACATTGTTTTTGTGGAATTTATTTAAACTTCTTATAAATTTTGGAAACTAAGATAAAATAACTGATTATGTTTTAAGATATTTAAAATTAACAATATGGATCTGAGTAAATCTGATTATTTTCAAAACAAAGCTGTAAGTCAAACAATTCATGATGACTACAGGAACATACTAACAACTATGATTTATAATGTGATGAAATATGAACATACATTAAATTTATTTTTCAGGCCAAGTTAGCAAATAAAATAAATATTCTGAAGGGTGTTAATTCTCAAGAGCAGAGTAGAAATCAGGTAAATTTTTGTGTTGCTTACACAATACTTTTATTAGTATAAGTTTATGATACTTATCTATGTGTTTACCCTTTAAATGAGATGTAAATAAGGAGAAACATAGCAATTAAGTTGGTCTAATAACTTTTAACTTGCTAGTTAGTCAACCTATGTTAAAAGTAAAAACTTTCTTATACTTTATTTATTCTATCCTTATAGTCTAGTTAGTATAAAAAGTAAAATATACTTTTATGTACATTACTTGTATACACACATATCATTAAAATGATAATTATTGTCATTTGATTATAAATATAAACCAAGTTGGCCAACAATTCCAAAGTTTGTTAGTAATTGTAACTCTGCATTGCAATATTTTCTATGCTCAAAGGGTTGCTACATATCTATTTATCTATGATTGTTGTTCGCGTGCTATTCTATTCCGATCTTTGAGCTATTTCTAAAACAATTATTTGATAAATCTTATAACTAGTGGCATAATTATTTGTTTCGAATCTCAAAATGGAGTCAAATTTTGTGCTAGCCCATAACAGCAACCTACCTAAGATAGACGGATTTATTTGTTAATCAATTATAAAAATTAATTATTATCCCAAGGATAACGCCTATTACTTTGCTGTGGAACACAAGAAAGTGAAAAAAGCAGTGTAAGTAACACATAGGAATTATTTATCTACAAACCTTTAAATATGATCATCATTGAGAAGTCTTGTAAAATCTCATTTTAGGTTATGTTAATATACTTAGACTCTTTGTCATGATATTTGCTTTTGTTTCATAGGTCTGCAAGGGAATCCCATGGAGACGATGCAAATGGTTATGTGCAACTACACCGGGAGAATAGGGTTTGTATAGTTAAGTGTAAAATATGCCCAAAGCATAAAGTGAAAACGAAACCATATAATATGACGATGATTGTTAACGAAAATGACAGCGAAATTATAAGATGTCAATGCGACGACTGTGCTGCTTTAGCTGGGGAATGCAAGCATGCAGTTGCTTTTTTGGTGGGGGTTTCTCGCTGCTCTAGTGAACCTTTTTATTTCTTTTTTTTTGTAGAATATGTGTGACGAGCACTCCACCTGATCATAAGTGGCTGCTATGGCCCATAAACATATATCTATCCTCGATTAAGAATCAAAATGCAGATGCATTGCCATTCCTGAGGACTAAGATGGAATGCCTCGTTTCCAGTAAAAAGGATCTCCAGTTCTCAACAATTACCATACAAAACACACCTGCATGTACTTCCATAGAGTGCTATTGAAATAAGCTTACTTCTAAAGTAGGGATAACTCTGAAATATATCACTTTGCAGCAGATGTCTAAAAAAGAAGTACCTCACAGACCAAGTTAATCAGCTCCTAATACTGAATGACTAACTGAAATAATCAGAAGCCTACAAGAGTCATAGTGGTGTGATGCAGTATTCATTGTACTGTTTTATAATGGATCAATCGACCGAGATCGAGATCCGGAGTCGATCGAGAACCGGAGACCCTTTTTACTGGAAAGGAGGCATTTCATCTTAGTCCTCATGGGTGACAACACATCTGCGATTTGATTCTTAATCGAGGATAAATCTAGACGTCTATGGGCCACAGCATCCACTTACCATCAGGTGAATGGTGTGCTCGTTTGTAACCTTTCAATGAATAAATGGTTTTTTTATAGGATAAAAAACTCATCTTTATTGAACAATAGAAGAATTTCAAGACATTGTAAAGAATTATATGTAACAAGCTGTTCTCTTTGTTTCATTTTAGAATATTGAGATCAATATCTCGAACTACATTAAAAGAATTATTAAAATCATTTCGGAAATCTAAAACGGCCCTTGGTGACCTTTTTACAACTCATAGCTGCAATAACTCGAAGCCAAATTGCGATTTAGTATTTATAGCCTTTCAAATCTTGTCTGTTTTTTCTTCAAATAATTGCAATAACCTTACTTTATATTAATACAAATTGTAAGCATAAAATTTTAAATATTTAAGATTCCTTAACATTTATCTGCAATAACTTTTACTTGTTGCGCTAATGACTAGTAAATGTGTCCTAAATTGAAAAAAAATGCGCTAATCATAAGTGCAATAACTGGACTTACCATGCCATAACTCAAGTAATTTCTTTCATGATATGCAACTTACAAATGATATTGTTAGATATTGCAGTTATGCTTAACAAAAGAACCGAATCTGCCGCTAATACAAAATAAGACATCTAAGAAGAAAATATAGAGCTCATTTTCCTGATTATGGGTATGTACTTAAGTCAGTAAGCCCAAAAACTCGAGTTATTGCGCTTGAAGACCGATTTACACACAAGTACAGTAGCGAGCTAACTTGCGAACCTGGCGAGTTAAGTTTGAACCTCGTTTGAACAGAAATAAGCGAGTTAAGTAGCAAGTTAACGATTAAGTTGAACGGGATAGCCGGCCGAGCTATTTTTTGTCGTGTTAAGTGCGAAGTGCTGCCCTCCCGCGCGTCTCCCGCCACCCGCAACTAAACTCGCTGTTCGTGTAAACGAGCGAGTTTTAGTTCATTGCATAAGTTGACAGGATGCAACGTTTGCGCGCCAAAACGTACAATTGTACTTTTATAATTAAACTCGCCACAAAGTTTGTACGATAGTGTTTATTGAATATTTATACGATTTATATTGAGTTTTAATAATAAAATGGATGGAAGATATCACATATAAATGTGTACAGGAGTATTTAGAAAACGAATGTTTATATAATAGTAGAAGTTCAAATTGTAAAATTAAATCTGCTTGAGAAAATTCTTAAAAACTTCTTTAACAACAACCATTAATACTTCTTTGACTGTATAATTTAATTCTTAACGTAATCCTAGAACCATCTTAAACGAAAACCAGAAAAATTCTGAGGTCTTGAAATGTTAAACTCCAACGAACTCTATGAACAAATATCCTTAACTAAATTCGCCACAAAGACATTTGAACGTTACTGTCCACTTAACCGTTTACTGTCAACTGCCCTGTAACTAAACTTGCTACTGTACTTGTCGAAGTGTAAATCGGTCTTATTGTAAAGACGGCAAAACTGTAGGACCTATTTCTGATCGGACTGATCTCTATTTGGCTTTTTTAGTAAATTTCATGTTTTGTCATTGTCATTCTGTGTTTTTACCATTGGTTCTGAAAAACTTTTCGTATTTAGTTGACTACCCATTTCCTGTTCCAGTTTCCGCCTCTTAAGACGAGACAAGACGAGGGTGATCGATATTCTTACTCTCCGGAAACTAAAGCATATGTAGACAGACAAGGTTTTTGACATGAAGCAACATTCACTGCAGCTGTAATAAGTACCATCGAAGAAGCAAGAAGAAGGCAGAACAAAAGCAGCTTGTGGTATGAGATGCGATATGGCTGTATCACAGCTTCAAAGGTACATGAAGTAAGTGTTTGTCATATACCAGATTGTTCAGTGGTGGCTTCTATAATGGGGCATAAATACCTGACACAGCTGCAATGAGAAGAGGTAGAAATTTGGAGCTATCTGTCCGAAAGACAGTCAGTAATAAATTGAAAAGAAAAATCACCTCATGTGGGCTTTACGTACGCAAAGAGAATCTCATGATTGCGGCATCAACCTGATGGTTTAATGATAGGTGCCATCATTGAAAAAAATGCCCTGCCATCGCAAATCTAAGGACAGTTATTTGAAAAATGGTGTTATCACAGAAAAATGTAAGCCGTAGGTGCAACTGCAAATGTATGCGATGGGTGTAAAAAGTGCTATTTTTGTTTTGCTTATAGTAACTTTGAAGAAACGAAAAATTAGACACTTAGTGACATATGATAGTGATTATGTTAATAACTTAATAGAAAATTTAGCTACTTTGTGGCAAACAAATATTTACTCTATTTTGTATGGTAACACCGGTCTGTGATAATGAATAAATAAAAACACCATTTTTTTTGGAATCACTAGATGCAAAGTTTCAATGAGACCTCATATATCAAAACTAGCTAGCAGACTTAGTTCTGCAGCATATGCTGTAAAAAAGATACCAGTGTTGAAACAGAGAGATTAGTAGATCGCTTGAAAGATAATTTAAATCTGAAAAAGGATTTAGTGTAAGTTGATGCCATAGATGCCAAAAATTATATGCGAGAGTGGTGGGGGGTGGGGGAAACATGTATTTTTTACGTGGGAAATTATTTCTCTTTGCCCGATTACGCTAGTGCACTCAGTCTCACTCACTTTTTAAGTGGGAGAATAAATCCCCTTTGCCTGTTTTGGCTACACAATTTTACCATGGTTTGGTTGTTATACAAATACTAGCACTTCACCCGGGTTTCGCCTCTTAAGAAATTTATTATTAATAAATTGTAATATTTTACCAAAATACCAAAATAAAAATGCAAGCATATGCCATCATCGTTTATCAAAAGTTTATACAAAAGATATTTATAATCATTCCTGCGGTAAAGTTTCATGAAACAATTTGAAGCATTTCTTTGCACAAAGTGCAAAAGCACAGGTGGAACATACGATTTTTGTTCATTTTTCTTTACTCCTGGTGCTACAGAATCGACACCTTTTGTAAGTGCTACCTTCATCTGGGAGATGAACACCAACATTGAGGAGATGGACTCATCAGGTACCCCGAAGTTGGAGCCCTTCTTGTTTTTGATTACAACTGGGCGATTTTTTTTGGATGAAAAGTTTGAAATGAGCTCACGAGCAAGTCTCAGTCTGAATTCCCTGTGAGAATGGGTGTTCACAACGTGAACAGTGCTGTAAGTTATATAACTGTTGATTATCGCCGCATCATACATGAAAAAGAATAATCGCATCCAAAATTTTCTACATTTCCGATTAATAGGATATGATGATCTAAAATGATCGAAGCGATCAACTCCACCCATGGTAAGAGTGTAATCTGCAATTGCCTTGGGACAGAGAATATGTTTTTTTGAGCCATCTTTTTGTGCCCTTTTTACAAAGACGGTATCAGTAGGATGGTGTGCTGTTGTAAGAAGGGTCACGTCTCTGGTATCGAGCCACTTAATAGCGGTAATGGGCTTTGATGTTAAGAGGCCGTGCAGAAAATTTATTCGATAGAGTTTAGGCATATTCGTTGCGGTGCTATCGTTTACGCACACATGGTTTAGTTTAGTTGATAATTATTTTAGGATACATAGTAAGTACGGTTTAGAAATAAAAGTCTGGGATGTTTTTGTATAATAGTTTAGTATATTTATTACAATCAACGTAAAACGAAAATAAAAAAGAAATGTGTTAGACAAATGCACTATGCATAATATATATTAAAGTAATTCAATGTTTTCATTCTGCGGTATCATTAATGTCTGCTAGAGAGTACAGACAAATTTAACATGTCTAATTGGTATTTGCCCAAAAATCAAACATCGTGATTTCATTAAAACAAAGTTTTTGTAAATGCAAAACATTTAAATTTAAATATTAGGCCATATATGAGGAACGGAATGTTAAAGTAAAGTAAAGTTACAGCCTATATACGTCCCACAGCTGGGCACAGGCCTCTCTTCATTACTGAGAGGGTTTTAGGGCAAGGAAGGGTTCGCCGCGCTGCCCCAATGCGTGTTGGCGAGTTTTATCCATGAGGGATACAAAGTACACATTTTGGCAAAAATAAGCCGAACATGCTAAAGGATACTTATATTTTCGATAAAACATTCGGCCTATTTGGTTTAACTCTTTGAGCCACACTTTTATGTTTCGAATAAAATAAATATATATATATATATATATATATATATATATATATATATATATATATATATATATATATATATATATATATATATATATAAGTTGTTGACGAGTACGTTTACCTGGGACAAATAGTCCGACTAGGTAAGTCCAACTTCGACCGAGAGGTCAATCGACGGATTCAACTCGGCTGGGCAGCGTTCGGGAAATTACGACATATATTCTCGTCAGGTATACCGCAATCTCTAAACACTAGATTGTACAACCAGTGCGTGTTGCCAGTGATGACTTACGGATCTGAGACGTGCTCCTTCACTGCTGGCCGTATGAGGACGCTCAAGGTCGCTCAGCGAGCTATGGAGGGGCTCGGAGTTTCTCTGCGTGATAGACTCAGAAATGAGGATATCCGCAGTAAAACCAGAGTGACCGACATAGCTCAACGGATTAGTAAGCTGAAGTGGCAATGGGCCGGCCATATAGCTCGAAGAACCGATAACCGATGGGGAAGAAAGGTTCTTGAGTGGCAGCCTCGTACCGGTAGGCGTAGTGTAGGGCGACCCCCCACTAGATGGAGTGACGACCTGGTAAGATATGCAGGAAGTCGATGGATGCAGGTGGCTCAGGGCCGTGCTTTGTGGCATTACTTGGGGGAGGCCTATGTTCAGCAGTGGACTTGTGAAGGGCTGTAATGATGATATATATATATATATATATATATATATATATATATATATATATATATATATATATATGTATATATATATATACAGAATGGGGTCCCACATATATGCAATAAATGAAACCACAAGTAATACTAGTCCGTAGAAGTGTAGAAAAATTAAATATTAAATTAAAACCCGTAAAATAAAAAAGTGGAATTTTCAAACAAAATAAATATTAAAAGAAATTCAGTAAAAGTGAACACTCTGTTTAGACAACGTACCTTGACCCCCTGGAAGAGTGACAACGTTGCACGCGGGTGGCATGGCGATTGTCGGCACGGCCTCGCCGGCACGGTTCGTTGGACAATGTGCGACGAAATAAAAACTTACTCACTAAACTGTTTAGATATTTTACCGCCACTTTTTTATTTCGCGAAAATGGAACTGAACGAAATAAATATTATTGCATATTAGTAGCAAAATTTAATGAAACCCTAAATTTTAAAATTTTCAAAATGTCCGCCGCGTTCTTGAATGCACAAGTTACATCGCCGCATAATGTTGTCCTGAAGCCTGCTCAACAAATTTCGTTCAGGATCCAGGCCTGGCAGGGCTTTTAATTTGTTAAAGGCGGCAACAATACGATTGCGCAGTTCATCTTCGGTTTCGGAGATCTTTGAGTACACTTCATTTTTAATAAAGCCCCATAAAAAAGTCTAGAGGAGTGAGGTCGGGCGATCGAGCTGGCCACCTGCGAGGGCCATAGCGCCCTATCCATTGTTCGCCGAACATGGTGTTAAGCCGCTCTCTCGCGAGGAGTACGGAGTGTGGAGGAGCTCCATCTAACTGGAACCATACCCTTTGGTAAGCTGCCACAGACAATCCTTCTAAATATTCTGTTATTGGGCCGTTAAGAATATTGAGAAATTTCTGTGCATTCAGGTTTCCGTCAATAAAAATAGGGCCGATGATTTGATCTCCGTGAATGCCTGCCCAAACATTAATGGAAAATCGGTATTGATGAGCTGATTCCCTAAATAAATGGGGATTTGTATGGCTCCAGTAACGCATGGATTGTCGGTTCCATATGCCGTTTCGAGTAGGGGAGAGGTGGTATACTTGATCCCTGTTTTGGTTTTCTTTTAGTAATTCGAACCATTTTCATAAATCTGACTTTCTTTTAAATCACACATGTATTTCCGTTCAATACTACTGATTTAGCACCAATACAGACCTTCTTATTTATTAAAAAAAAACGACAAAAAGGGTTTTTTTAAAGTCTGACACAAGGATCAAGTAACCCTCCCTATGACCCTCGCCATCACTGCATAACTCTTCTTCCCCCCCTGACGATGATGGAAGTGGAGGACATTCATCAATCAGAATCAGATGAGGTGTCATCGTCAATTTTTTTTAGTGAAAAGATTTGTCTCACTGTTTTCTTGGTAGACCTATTTTCTTTAATCTTCTTTTTCATTTCTATCTCTGCTATCTTCGCCAACTTTTTATTTGATTGTTCTTCGATGGCTGCTTTTTCCGGAGTATCGGTTAGGATGCGAGTACGTCCTCGCTTTCTCCCGCGCGACGACTGCGAGCGTGGACCTGCCTTGGGGTAGGGCATGATGTCCTGTGGTGAAAAGTGCATCGGCACTGATCCTCCAAGTGAGGATGGGGAAGCGCGTTCACTCACACTGCTGCTTTGTACGGGCTCCTCAAGTGGAGAAGGGAGAGGGCAGTCCGACGCTATCACACTTCTCTGTGTTGGTTCTTCAAGTTGAGAAGGGGGAGGGCGGTCCGTAACTAAACTGGTCATGAACTCACTCTCCGTGAAAATGTCGGCATTTATGGGCCATATTCCAGCCGCCCTGAAGCCACTAATTATATTGGTAGGCACCATGGCCCTTGGGAAAGCTTCCCCTAACAGTTCCGAAACGTCGTAGATTGTGATTGTTCTCCCGGGGTGTCTCAGCATAAAATTTGATGCTGCCTGAGAATAAAAGGTTTTTAAGGGGCCAAAAACAGTCCTGTCTAATGGCTGCAGCTTGTGGGATGTGTGTGGTGGAATTGTGAGAAGAACGATTCCGTTGTCTTTTGCGTAGTTGAGGGCGTCGACAGAACAATGACTCTCGTGATTGTCCATGATGATGAGGTGTTTCCTATCAGCGTTGGGTTGAACATGACGAACAAAATGCTTGAGGAATTTTATAAAACTGTCGCCCGTCATCCATCCACTAGGATGAGTAGTTGCATCGCTGCTAGGAGGGGCATGATTGAGGAACCTATCCTGCCAGTTTTTTCGGGGGAATATCATGTATGGCGGGATGTGGCCCCCGGCAGCGTTGATACAGGCACAAACGGTAACCAGCTCACCTCGTTCGGCCGATGTCATTTTTCCTACTTGTTTGGAACCCTTAACTGCAATAATTTTGCTGGGTTTATGGACAGTTGTTACCCCTGTTTCGTCAATATTCCACACCCTTTCGGCAGTAAATTCATGCTTATTAAAAACTGCAGTCAAATTTCCAAAAAATTCCGCCACGGTGTGTTTATTAAACGCTGTCGCTCGCGAAAAGCTGGTAGGCTCTGGAGTTCTTAAGGATAGAGTTTGCTGTCTCTCCAAAAATCCACGATACCAATCGCGACCCGCCTGTTGCGAGTGATCCCATGAAGAGGGGTATTTCATCTTATTTGCTTTGGCGAATTGGTAAGCTACCTTACGCAATTGTACAACGGTAAGTCCATAATACATTTTAGACATATGAACAAGATACGCTCCTAGCTCATCCTCGTGACGTTTGGACAAAATTTGTCTATTGGTAAAACCAGGTTGAACATAAGAGTCTCGACGGCATAGCCTTTTAAGTGTCATGACATTAATTTTAAATTCTCTTGCGACGGTTTTGTAAGCAGCTCCATCTTTAACTGCTTGGACCGCATTTTTCAAGGCCTCCGGGTCGTAAGGTACCCTCTTCATGGCTCCTTGCTTCGATACGTACTTCCGCGGCATCTAAAAGAACGGAAATTATGAGATTTACTTCTTGATCCAAACAAAAGAATTATAGGTGGGATACTTGAATCCGGGATCAAGCATCCCCCTAGCAAAAGGGATCAACTATCCCGAAGCAGTAACTTTATTTAAAATGGAAAAAAAAACAGCAACAAGATGAAAACATTTGACTCGGAAATAATTGAATTTACACAGCTAAATACACACAATATTTCATAAATACAAACAAAAAATTGTAAAGTACACGTACCTGAAGTTTTTCGAATTGTACACTAAACAAAACAAGTAAGATCCGGTAAAAACATAAATTTCCAATTATTTTGGCAACGAGCTGTTGTTTCGGTTTAATGTTTACTATTTGTACTTGCCATCATGGCGGCGTCCCAATGCAGCCAACAGAACACCTTAAAACACTTTTTGGCGCTAGTTTTAAATGGGGGATTATGTATCCTCGGGGATCAAGTATACCACCTCTCCCCTAAACGTGCTTTCATCTGTCCAAAACACATTTGTTAGGAAACGTTGGTCTTGAGACATGTTTTCCAGTACCCAGTGGCGGTAAGATTCTCTAATCGGCTTATCGCGGGGCAGCAGCGCCTGCACCTTAACATATTTATAAGGACGTAGTTTGTTCCTTTTCAGCACTCGGTGTATTGTTTTATGCCTCACTCTAAACACACGCCCAGCTTGTCTAAGGCTGCAGGTTGGATTCCGATCGAAATGGTCTAAGACTCGTTGTTCGAACGAGGGTGGAAAGTGACGCGGAGCAACTCCTTCATGAGTGTTGGGCACTATGCGCTGATTTTCCCTGATTCTTTGGACAGCACCTAGGATTGTCCGGACGCTAGTAGGGCAGACGCGAGTTGCGCCGTATCTCTCACTATAAGTACGCAGAGTTAACGCTGAATTTTGGTGGCATTCGCCATACAATAAAACCGTGTCTGTATACTCTGCCGCACTGTAAAAATGCTGTTGTCTTGGCATTTTCCGCCGCTAAAACGTATACACAAAAGTCAAGTAGTGTCAATATCACAGTGAAAAAATAATAAAAATAAACGTACTTAAAAACACTATTTACACACACAAAGTCAATTAACTAATAAGTGTCTATTTCACCGTAAAAGAATTGTTCGACTAATTGTATTTATCTTACGATAATACGATAATTATCTTACGATAAATAATTGCGATGCGTGTAGGTAGCGAAACACACCTGTATTCTGGGAGAATTGCGCGTGAACTGGAAGCCGAATTTCCAAATTCCAAAATGGCGAAAATAATAAAAGTAATAAATAGGGCGGCCACAAGGTTCAATTATCGTTTATCGATACTTTTCTTTTTACACTTACTTACCTTCTACATTTGAATACAAGTAATTTTGATTTTTGATTTGATAACAGTCGACAAGTTATTGATTGTTAAAAAAAGTTTATTTTTATACAATTGAACTTACGAAACTACCGATTTGTAACTTCCTGGGAAACGGGTAAGTATGTATGACTTTTTAATTGGTTGTTTTTATGGGTTTTTTAGCATGTTAAAATAATTTATTATCTCTAAATCTACAAGAACACACTTAAACAAAAAAGCTTTAAAGTTTAGCTTTAAATACTTAGGTCGTAGTGTTTTTAGAATTATCATAACAACACGATTATTCTAAAAAAACCATACCCTAAGTGTTTAAAGCTAAACATTTTTTTTGTTTATCGATTATTACTCCCTTTGAAAGAAGCTAATCGTCGATAACTGGTGTCCTACTTTAAGACATAGGCGCGCGCGCATTTGCGCTGTCGCCTTTGAAGTACGCCGCGTGCCTCGTGCCGCTTGTTTATGGACGCCGACTAAAGACACCGCTGCCGATATGTCGCAATACCAATAGTTTGTACTGCGTGGCAACGTCGCTTTTTAATGTTCAAGGATTCAAGTTCATTGAATCATTCACTTAGTGACCCAATTCTATAGAGAGTTCAAATTTGCTTAAAATTAAAACTCTACTATTTGACCTAATTACTGGACCGATTAGGTTATCGCATTTTATAGCGCAGCAGTTAATGCAAGTTGATATACGTCTGTTGAAATAATAAAATAAACCATAATACCAAAAGACAAAAAGTGCATCTTTCAAACAAAATAAATAGCCTAAAAAATTACACGAAATAAATCATCCTGGATAATATTAGTTTACTGACCTGTATAAGCGGCAACATCGCGGCGACACGGCGGCATTGACAAAGTTTACCTACAGTTGCCCATACATAGGCAACTAGGCACGTGTAAGACGATGCTCATGAGATGTTGTAAACAAATCACAGACTTTGTGGTATTGTTTTTATCCAAATAATCACTCTTATCGGTCACTATAGTTTAATAAATAAATCAAATTAAACTTTTAGATTTTCAAAATGTCCGCCGTGTGCCCGAATGCATAACTGACATCGTCGCACGATATTATTTCGGACCTTGCGAAGAAGGTCACCATTGGCGGCAAAATTTTTTATTTTGTCGAAAGCCCGAATAATCCTTATTTTTATGTCCTCGACAGTCGTTACTTCCGTGGAGTACACCTCATTTTTCAAATAACCCCATAAGAAAAAATCTAACGGTGTTAGATCCGGTGACCCTGCTGGCCACCGAGAAGGTCCGTATTGGCCAATCCACTGCTCTCCGAACATTTCAGTGAGGCGCTGTCTGGCAGTCACCACTGAATGAGCAGGTGCTCCGTCAAGCTGATACCATAACCGGCTATTTTCCTCTAACGGTAATCCATCAACGTAATCCGCCACTGGGCCGTCAAGCAGTTCCAAAAACTTAGGCCCACTAAGGTTTCCTTCGATAAACACGGGACCAATAATCTGATCTCCGTGTATTCCAGCCCAAACATTAACGGCAAATCTGTATTGGTGCATGGACTCTCGACACAGTTGCGGATTTTCTTCACTACAGTACCGTAAGTTCTGCCGATTCCATATTCCGTTGCGGGTGAATGTGCTCTAGTCAGTCCACATTATGTTAGCTAAAAAGTTAGAGTCATTAGCTACTCTGCTCAAGATCCATTGGCAGTAGGCTTCCCTGACTGGCTTATCTCTATCCAATAAAGCCTGTACCTTTACATATTTGAACGACCGTTGCTTGTTTTTTCTTAATATTTTGTGAACAGTCTAGTGGTGTACACGGAATTGGCGAGCTGCTCTACGGAGACTTGAAGTTGGATTACGAGCGAAATAATTCAATATTTGTTCTTACTGAGCCACGGCTACTCACGGAGGAATTTCAACCTGACGCGGGATCAAATATTGACCGTCGCGTAACCTTTGGACTTCCCGTATAAGATACGTGAGTCTGTAGGACATACACGTGTGGTATGATACTTCTCTCGATATGTTCGTAATGCCAAAGCCGCGTTTTGGTGGCACTCTCCGTAAATCAAAATCATGTCGGTGTATTCCGACGTCGTGAAATTGACACGAGGCATCTTAAAACTTATAAAAGTTAAAACGTTAAAAAGAAAAAGCGTACAATTTTAAGCGAGCTGTTATACCACTTCACTAAGTTATTAAATATGTTTTTATCTAGCGTATTAAACGTGTCCTATCACAAATAAAAAATATAAAACAGTAAAAGTAAGCGTCCAATTTCGCACAAACTGTCACACCACCTTATCACAACTATTATTATCCTATTAAAGTGTCCTATAACAAACAAATTAAAAAACTTATCAAAATGTTCACAAAACTAAAAAACAACAATTAAAACTCAAAGGACGCCTACGCGAAAATTAGGTCAAGTGACTCATGAACCATCTAAGGGTACCGGCGTCGGACTAAGTGACTTAAATCATCGTCCCATGCGGCAGAGAAATTTGAATATAAACAACACGCATCTTCACACCACTCCCTTTCATTTCTTATCATTTCATACATAGCGAATTATGCCTTCGGACATCTATTATAAGCAAATATTTTTGCTTGGAATTTGTTTTCATGCGGTCCCTTTGTTTTTAATTTCGTGCATAAGAATTATGCCTTACATCGTTAGTCTTAAGTATATTTTTGTTTGATTTTTCCTTTATTTTTGTAATTCGGAATGGCAACGTTTGAACTAGGTATCTTCGCCTTTGCTGGCCTTGGGTCTTTGACCCTTTAGTATTCGTCAGGTGATAAATATGTGCATTTACATGATGTTGTTTAATATTAAATCGAAAAAAGAGGCTACTGGGTCTAGGATGTTAATTTTTACATTTCTTTTAGTTATGTATGTGAAGAGAACGTTATGTAGGATATGTCTTTCCATTTAATGTGATATCTTCAAATTCACTATGTATATATATATATATATATATATATATATATATATATATACGTGTATAAAAAAATTGCTTCAGCCTCAACCCTTGTTTACAAATGGACGTAACAAAATAAAATAAAATACGGTCGCTGGTAAAAATGATATAATGACTTGTTAATGTCTGTTCTGGTACAAAGGTAAGACCCGTTTTAAAGAAGACTGGTGGAAAACTGCCGCTGGGCGCCCTCTGGTGCCTTGTTTTATACCGCTGATTGTTAGTCGGTGTTGCCGCAACATGCTGCCCGGGTTGAAGTATTTCACTTCAATATGACGAAGTGATGACTGGTAGAGGACATATGTTGTTGTAGGACCGCTGGATAACACCTTTCTTGGTCAATATGTCTGCTACACGGTTGACGTTGTCTCGTCCTGGATGCATCTTCACCACTCTGCCGAGAAGCCAAAGCAGTGGTGGTCGGTTCTTGTCTTTCACTAAGACCAACGATCCCTGTTGCAGGTCACCTGATGAATAATTCCATTTTAATTTTTGTTGTAGAAGTGATACATATTCTGTTGAAAAACGCTGCCAAAAATGTTGCTTCCATTTTTCGATTTTCTCGTATCTCTGAAGACAATTGATTTTCGTGTCCATGACCAGAGGTTGTGGTACTGATATAAGCGAGCGTCCGATAAGGAAATGTGCGGGTGTTAAACAGGACAGGTCGGAAGGATCAGTGGATAGAGGTGTTAAGGGTCTGGAATTCAGAATAGCTTCTATTTGGATCATCAAAGTTGTCATCTCCTCATGTTGGATGTGCTAAAGTTAGTATGCGTCTCAGATGGTACTTAACCGATTTTACTCCAGCCTCCCATAAGCCGCCGAAGTGTGGAGAGTAAGGAGGAATAGTTTTAAATTCTATTCCTTTATTATGCATATCTGTTTGAATATCTTTGGGATGCAATTGAAAAAAAAACATTAATGTCGTTGCTAGCACCTACAAACGTCGTGCCGTTATCAGAATATATAGTTCGAGGCTTACCGCGACGTGACATGAACCTATAGAGTGCTGCCAAAAAGGCTTCCTTTGTAAGGCCCGTGACAAGTTCAAGGTGAAGAGCTTTGACTGCGAAACATACAAAAACGCATATATAAGACTTTATAAGTTTGCTACCTCTACCTATACGGTCAACCAACAGCACTGGCCCTGCATAGTCTATGCCTGTATTAAGGAAAGGAAACTAATTGAGTTTGATCGCTTGGCAAATTACCCATGATTGATTGGCTGGATAGATTTTGGTTTAAATCGAATGCAACGAACGCAACCACGAACTACGCGCTTTGCGAGGTTCCTCCCACCGAGTGGCCAATATTTTTGTCGTATTTGAGATAACAGTAGCTGTGGGCCTGAGTGTAACATGTCCTTGTAGTGATATTTGTAAAAAATGATTTTTGTAAGATGATGTTTACTACATAAAATAATTTTTAAGAAGATGTTTACTACATAAATAAGCGAAAGTGAAATTGCTTTTTGAAATCAGTTATTACATGTTCTAGATATAACGATCAAAATGAAAATTTCAATATGAATCCTGGTCCACCTAACTACCCTTATCATGCATCATTGTATGTCGGAGATTTACACTCTGATATCACTGAAGCCATGTTGTTTGAGAAATTTTCAACCGCTGGTCCGGTTTTGTCTATCCGAGTTTGTCGCGATATGATAACTCGTAGATCTTTAGGCTACGCTTACGTAAATTTTCAGCAGCCTGGCGATGCTGAGAGAGCTTTGGAAGGTATGAATTTTGATATGATAAAAGGGAGACCAATTAGAATTATGTGGTCTCAACGTGATCCATCTCTTCGTAAGTCTGGTGTTGGCAATGTGTTCATAAAGAATTTAGACAAGACTATAGACAACAAAGCCATGTATGATACATTTTCTGCTTTTGGTAATATCCTGAGTTGTAAAGTTGCTCAAGATGAAACGGGTGCCTCGAAAGGTTATGGATTTTTCATATTGAAACAGAATTCATTTTGAAACAGAAGAAGCTGCTAATAAATCAATTGAAAAAGTCATGGCCGTGGTTCGTATCATGAATGGCTTACTTATCCCATGGAAGGGGAGTTTGAACAGGGGTGAACACGCGTGCAGTATTGGCCCCGCTTGCATAGTGCTAAAATCGAATACCACGTCCACGGGTCGGTAATGTGGCCATTAAGGGTCACCTTCGTCTCATTCTTCTTTGGATCAGCAGCAGTCAATGTGCGGCTGAGGGTGTTGTTTTCAAAACAGGTGTTGAGTATGAGCGCTGTCGATGTTGTGTAGAAGCGCTCAAGATCAGTTAGAGGCACCACCGGGTACATAGCAGACACTATCAAATCCACGGTTCTCAGGTTTGCAACCCCATGGGACGTGGTTATTATTCCAGTGATGACGGTGGGGAGGACCAAGCTGGGCATACCAGCCAGGACAGTTCGCGTTGCAGACCAAAGACCCCGTTTGTGACGTCGGGTCCAAGTGGTTTTACCAAGGCTATACAATGCATGCGTTAAGTTTTTTCTGGGTTTTTGGAAATGAGCTTACTGCACATCCGGGGATATGGTGGTGGGTGGTGTGGACGGTTGGTTCATGCGCGATTGTTCTCCCGGGCCGCGGGATGTGTGTGTTGCTGGTTGTTGTGGTAGGCCCTGTGGTCGTATGTGCTGCCTTCGGAATTGTGCTTGAAGAGCGCTCAGGACGGTGTAATGTGCGGGGAATGCGGCTGTGGGGTGTATTTGGAACAGACCGCTTGAAACGCACCTTGGAAAGGAAGCTCCCACCCTTGAGAGCCATGTAGTTATGGTCTGGCTTCGTGCCACTGATGATATCATATTCACGGATTGTAAGGATGGTGACGTGGCCCCAGCTGACAACAGTTCCAACGGAGTGGATGCCTCCAGCAGTGCGGGTGCGGACCTCCATGCCCTCAAGCTATTGATGGCCATCGTGCCACGCTGACTCCTCTGGGTCACAATACCGGTCGTTGCGGACAGGGTATGCGTGGCGAGGGGGGCTAATTCAAACACAGCAGAGTTTATTGAGCTTGCGGAGGCCCTCACGGCCGTTGCCGCAGCCCGGTTAGCGTTCAAGGCAGACAGCAGTGCTCGTATTCCCCCACCCTCAACGACTAATGTTCCCTCGAAAATCTCCAAGCGTTACGCATCCATCGCTAAGTTGCGGGGATGCCATAGTGTAGTCCGTATGTTATTAAGGCATCTCTTGCGCTCAACCCCACGAAAGATGCCCAATTAGGCTCTAAGTTACACCCGTTTTCTGTTTTGCAAATGTCTGACGCGTATATAGGTTCGGTCATGTTCACCATGAGGGACGGGAACGATTGCTCAATGTATGCTTCGTCTATATAATTTGAAAGTAGTAGGGATAGGAAGTCATCCGGATTGTTATATGAAAAGGTCCTGAGTGAGAAAATCTTGGTGATCAACTCTGGATAGTAGGCATCCTTGAAGTGGCTAAATCTTATAGTCTGAGGTGTCACACAATGCAGGTTTTTTGTAAAGTAAGCAAGCAACTCACACAGCGATAAGGTCTGGGGGATGTCCACTAAAATGAACTGGTCAGTCACGTTGGTTATGATTCGTGCATCTGTATGCCAATAAGGCAGCCTTATGCTCGCAGGTGAGATGGACATCGGATCTTTAATTTCCGCGTAGGATGACGTCAAGAATATGGTGTCAGGCTGTTGTGATGCCAGGTACAGATAAGGAATGATTTGCAGAAGTGCCATCTTGAAGGCTATTAAACTCAACATCTTGACTAAGGAGACTGTTTAGAGTACGGGAATTGATAGACACAATAAAGGTGCGACAGCTGACACGGTTGTTCCTCTTATGGTGATGTACGTCAATAGGTGTATGTTCTCTGGTCCAATACGTGCTAGGTGGTGGCTCAGCGCCTGTGACTGTTCACAGTGTGTGTTTCTGGTAATGGACAACACACTGTTATCGATGAGCAGCAGGTTTAGTCGTCTACCAGGTATGGGTGTTAGTGTCAGCTCAGTTGCGCGTAGGGCAAATCTACATCCTTCCAGGTCCACCCCTGTGATGCCGCGGGACAGATACTGTATAATTATCTCGTTGGCTGCTCGTCGGAAAGTTGGCAATATCACGCGTGCGTCATTGAATGTGATGATGTTCGGTGTAGGCCTTGGGTTTATTTGGTATTGTCCAGGGATGTAATGTACTTTAAGATATAAACGCGGTACTCCCTTTATTGAAGATAGTGAGTACTCGCAACAAAATACCGTTGATTTAGATAGAAAGCGGTTGATCAGACTCGTCTTCTCGTTCAGTTCTCTGATGTTTTCATCCGTGAGCTGCTCAACCCCGGGGACTCGAAAGTAAGCGACCTGGCTATTTGATTTCTGGGGGGTCGAATGCAAAAGAGTGAGGGCGACAGCCAATTGTCCCACGAAACTCATGTGGTCGAAAAATTCGACCAATTCGTTCAGTGCTTCCAGGTTGTGAGTGTTGTTCTAATGGTTTCAACTATATTCTTCACCTTTTGAATGGACTTAGTAGTAATAGAATTGTTCTTAACTCTAACAACGAGAGGGGTCTACTTCCGTAAGTATGTCGACTCGTTTGTGAAAGCGAAACGGTTCTCTACGGTATTCTCATGAGAATTCACTACCAAAGAATTTAATATTTCTAAGTTATTTGAGCGCCATTTTCGTAAATGAAAGTTTGCCGATTGCAAAGTAGTAGTCACCTTTTGACATAGCTTTTACATACGCAATGGTATCGCCACCGCTAAGAAAATCGTCGACATAAAAGTCTTTACAAATGGCGTTCCTTACCATTGGCTCCGAACTGGCGTATGGCGCATGTGTGTATACAACGTATGGCTACAATGGCGACTTTAATTTAATACACGGGTAGGGCTAGTGACCATTAATCATATTCATTTTAAAAAGTTAAAATTACTCGTAAATTGAAAAATTATTTTTTTTCAAACAAACTAAATATTAAAAAAGTAACTAAAATTGGAATCATCCTTGCAAAAATTCATTCATGAAAATACTTACCTAGTTGGTTTACGTTAACTCGGAGCGGCAACGCAGCGTTTAGCGGGCTGGCAACCGCGCAAAGTGTTTTGTTTATCAAAGAAACTTACCGGCGTAGCGGCGCGCGTCCTAAGTGGTACCTACAGCGGAGATGCTTAGTCAAACACGTATCATATCACACTCTCGTGTTACTATTTGTTAACTGTTATCACTAATCACTGCTTTAATTTGTCTTTATTTTAAATTTTCTTGTTTTCAATAAGGCCACCTTGTTGGCAGATACAAAGAACTAAACGGCGTTTCATGTTTTCTCGCACATTTGATAATAAATTGTCACTTATAGCCATTTCCTTCAATTTTTCAAACGCATTTATTATTCGATGGCGTAATTGTTCCACCGAATCCACGTTCTCCGCGTATACATCGTTTTTGATGCACCCCCAGAAAAAAAATCGAGTGGCGTGAGGTCTGGCGATCTTGCTGGCCACCTACGAGGTCCAAATCTACCAATCCATTGTGCACCAAACGTGTCATTTAGCCACTGCCTGGCTGTTGTTACAGAGTGTGCAGGCGCGCCATCTAATTGATACCACATTCGTTGGTATCGATGGACGTTTAGGTTGTTTGTGTATTCTGACACCGTATTATTTAATAGATTAACAAACCTTTCGCCGTTCAAAGCCCCATCAATGAATACGGGTCCGATGATGTTGTCACCATGAATAGCTGCCCAAACATTTACCGAAAATCTGTACTGATGGGCTGACTCCCGCCAAACGCGCGGATTTTGGTTTTTAGGTGCCCAGTGGTGCAGATTGTGCTGGTTCCACATGCCGTTTCTGGTGAACGTGCGTTCATCAGTCCAACAAATTTGAGAAAGAAAGTCACTGTCCTCTTCAATTTTCCTCAGTAACCACTGACAATAATTAACTCTTATTATTTTATCACGCGATAGCAGAGTATGTACTTTTCTAAACTTGAATGGGTGCCACTTTTCGCGCTTTAATATCCTATGGACGGTTCTGTGATGGACTTGAAAATGCCTAGCACTCTGGCGAAGGCTAGTTTTGGGTTGTTCTTCGAAGTGTTGTATCACATTTTCAGTTAAATGGATTGGGTATTGTCGTGTAGGCGGTCGATCAGGGCGTTGATACCTGGGATCCACTGGTCGGTTTTCGCGGATGCGCTGAAGAGCTCTTACAATAGTGCGAGAATGAGTAGGGCATTGTCTTGTATCGCCATATCTCTCGCGATATGTTCTAATCGCAAGGGCGGCATTTTGATGACATTCTCCGTAAATTAGGATCATGTCCGCATATTCAGCTGCTGTGTAGTTCGGATGTGTATTTGCCATCACGATCACAGGTTTACACAAGCACTAATAACACAAATAAAAGCGTCCGTATCGCAAGAGATGTAAATGTACCAACTAAATTGGAAAAAAACCAAAACAAAGCGTTTTTATCGCAGTACCATAACCAATAATATATATAAAAAAAACAATAGGTAAGCGTCTTTTCGCGGAATTATTCACCAAAATGTTAGTCGACCTAATTATGCGCACTGCTATGAACAAGTGTGTCAAGGACACGGGTTCAGCTAGTACTATAAAAATATTTCGATATCAGTGTGGCGGGGTGCGGGAGAGGAGCAGGTGTCTCCTGCGCCGGCCGCTCGCCGACAAATCTTCTTTCCTTCAATAGTATTGCTTATTCGTTTTAATTTCGATGATGCAATGTTATGATCCGTGAACCCGGCAAATGACCACTGCGCGACAGTTCTTTAAGTACAGGTTGCTCTAACATGCTATTTTCTAAAATTTTAAATATATCCCTAAATAATGTCGTTTAATGGCAATATAATTTCGTCATGAAATGAAAGTGTGAAAACGTATATGTGTGTTAAATTAAAGTCGCCATTGTAGGCCCCACGTTGTATAAGAACAATCAACAATAACGGTGATGTCTGCGTTCGTCTTTTAATCTCAAAAAACAAAGTAGCACCGTTAAAACCAGCTACTATTCCTCGTCTCGAATTATGTGCCGCATTGTTGGGTGCAAGACTCTGCAGTAAGGTATTACAGTCACTTACATGTAATTTCAATAATTCTTACTTCTGGACAGACTCGACCATCGTCCTAGATTGGCTAAAAATGTCTTCCAACGGTCTAAAAACATTTGTTCGTAACAGAGTGGGGGAAATTCAAGACTGCTGGTAGTATGTGGAGTTACGTACCGTCGAAGGAGAACCCTGCAGACCTCGTTTCTCGTGGGGTAAAGGCTGAATTCCTCATACATTCCGACATATGGTGGTCTGGGCCAAGCTTTTTACATAAAACCGAAATACCATTTCCAACACGTCCACACTCAAACATAAAATCACTTCCAGAAACATCATTAAATTTAATAACAATGCACAATGCAAATAAAATACGGTCGCTGGTAAAAATGATATAATGACTTGTTAATGTCTGTTCTGGTACAAAGGTAAGACCCGTTTTAAAGAAGACTGGTGGAAAACTGCCGCTGGGCGCCCTCTGGCGCCTTGTTTTATACCGCTGATTGTTAGTCGGTGTTGCCGCAACAAACCTTTACGACTAGTTTTTGGTTTTATTTATTGAAAATAGGTTAAGACGAACGATAGAATAATGAAAAAAATGATTAAAAAATCATATGTAAAAAAGTATTTATTTTTGGAAATGATGCAGATGTGCATCATGGTGTGAAAACAGATGATAAAAACGTGAATGGATTCCGTCCTTTCGTAACTTACGAATTGTGAAAGGAACGGAAACTGTTGTTACTTCTGTTGAAACATGAGGCTACGCCACACTTTTCACATTCGGTTGGGGCTGTTCCAGTAGAGCCTGGAAATTCACACCGAAGCCTTTTTTCCGTCCAAACTGGCCAGTGCCCTAACTGGTCTAGCCGAACATCTTTCGGCAGGATATCCTGACAAGGCCCTTTTTTCTTTTTGTCTTGGATGAGTGCTTCCACGTCACTGGTGCGCTTCAGGCGTTTCGTCTTTTTATATCTTACTAATGTTTCAGCAATTTCAAGTCGAAAATCTGCAGAACTTAGCAGCTTAGTATTTTCAGTGTCAGCATGAATCCTTCTATATAATAACCAAGAATTAGTCATGGTCATGTCCAGAAAATGGTAAAAGAGTCTTATAAACCAACGTTTGCTACGAAGTTTTATTTTATAGTGACCCATTACACAGTCCATAAGGTCTACACCCCCATGTGACGATTATACTCTGCCACTATAAAAGGCCGTTCCACATTGATGTGTTGTGACTTGTCGAATCTACTTACAACAGATGTGGGATTTTTGCCAGCAAAGTTATATACTAGGTTCACAATTTTATTATCTCTCTAGGCCACCACTGATATGTCAATACCGTTATAGCTTGCAACCTGTTCGACTGACGTGCCTCTGGGGATGCGTTTTTCAGCTGTTTCTCATCTGGGAGCTTACAGTTAGGGATGGGGTTTCTCCTAACGGTGCCCAAAGCTAATATACCACGGTGTGATAACAACTCCATCAAAGGTAGGGATGTATAGTAGTTGTCAAAAAGCAGTCTATAGTTTTGGTTGACAGGAATCTCTCTGACAACTACTACATTGGATGAGGCACTTAATTGAGGCTCGCCATCTGCGCATATATTCTCCTGGTCACTGTATACTTCAAACTTGTAACCGTATCCACTTATACCACAAATCACGAACAGTTTGAAGCCCCATTTGTGGGGTTTGTCTGGCAAATACTGCTTTAGAGCACTCCGTGCTTTGGTTGAACAGACAAAAGTTGTTCTAGTGGTATTTTTCCAAAATTACGGTTCAGTTTTTGTATTTGGGTCTGATTTTATACAGTCTATCAGAGTTTGGCTGACTATAAGGTAGCATTTTAGAATTATCATTGAAGTGTAGTACCTGCCTCAGAAATTCGAACCGTTTTAGCGGCATCGTCTCGCGTGTGTGGGCATAGCCATATTTCTCTGACCAGTACATTCGCACATTAGGCAGATGAACTATGGACATGAAGTATGTAATTCCAACAAACTCCCTTATTTCCTGGCTTGTGAGGTTTATAGGTTTATTGGCATCTTTTTGCATGCTGTACAGGTTAGTTTCGTCTCTAATCAGATCCACAATGTCGTCAGTAAATAAATAAGAAAATACCTGATAAGGCGTCTTCAATTCCAGTGTTTTATTTGGTAACTTAAAAGATCCCCGAAACCTCATCTCGTCTTTATTCAGCTCTAAGTGTTTTTTTTCCATATGATACTTGTTCTAGGAACACATGTGCTTCGTGGTGTGGTTCCAATTTCGGAGCTGGTAATGGGTAGTGGAGCGGCAGCTGATGTCTTACATGGTTGAGTTGAAGCGCTGGTATTAGCCTCAGAGTTTGTTATCAAGATGTTATCGTCCTGATCTTCTAGGTAGGGAACTTCGGGCTCCTCATCTGACTCTTGACGTAAATTTTGTTCATTTACCTCCAATACCTACGATGGATCAGCTACATCATCGTCGTCTGAGAAATCTAAGCCATCTTCACTATCTTGCCATTCTAAGGGCTATTACGCACTGTCGACTAGTCGCCGGCGACTCAGTCCCTCGGCGACCGAAACATGGGAAACAGGGCCCGGAGACCGAGCCGAGCGACAGTATTCCAAGTACATTCGTGCAGAATGGACGTTGAAGAACTTGCAATAGTAGCGGCGCTACTAATTATAAAAAGAAAGACAAATAAAAAAAAATCAAAAGAGTATTGGGTGCATCCTTTGTTAGAAGAACGGAGGTCAAAGGGAATGTTTAAAATATTTTATGAAGACGTTAGAAAATATCCTCGTAAATTTTTTAATTATGCAAGAATGTCTGTGAGTTCGTTTGATGTCTTATTGTGTCTTCTAAAACCACATATAACTGGCATAGATACAAATATGCGACCATGTATTTCTCCGGAAGAAAAACTTTTTATAACACTAAGGTAAGTGACAATTCAAATAAAATTCATTCCTAACATTTATTTTTTACGGGATTTTAACACAATTTACATTACATTCCCGGACACATCTATCGGCCAAACCTAGTGTTTAAAGTGTTGACAATCCCTAGCTAAAAATAAATGTTAAGTGGTGCAATAAGTTTTTATGCAGTTTTTTTACGAAAACGATGGCCAGTAAATCAGCTTCACACCTGCAAAAACTTATTGCTCCTCCTAACATTTATTTTTAGCTGGTCTCCAGTCAAAACTTAAAATTCAAGGTGGGCCGATAGATGTGTCCGAGAGTGTGTTTAGAGTTACAGATAATGCCATCCACGAAGATGCGCGATTAAATTTAAATAGAGCATCTTTCGTGCTGTTCATAATACTCTTTCCTGATTAGTCAATTTCTATTAGTGTGCGTTTGCATTCATCGATAATTAGCGTGTATCGACAGATGTTTAACACATGCGGAAGATAGCACACATGCATTTGAACAAAGAGTGGGGCGCGTCTTCGTGGATGGCACTATCTGTAAGTCTACTCTTCGATGACATAATTTAAAAATATACGGTAAATAATTATAAAACATGTATTTTTTTAAAGTACTTAATGAAATCAATATTATAAACGAACGCATAGCAAAAGGAAATATTCAAAATGGATCCAAAATGTCAGAGGCGGAGGCAGTAGAGTTCAAGGGGGAGGCATTGGCCGTTAGTTTGGACATTGCGAAGGCCTTCGATCGGGTTTGGCACAAAGCGCTTCTTTTGAAGCTCCCTTCCTATGGGCTTCCCGAGAAATTGTGCGATTGGATCACCAGCTTTCTTGCAGATCGGAGCATCAAGGTCGTTGTAGACGGTGCAAGCTCCGATTGCCAGCCTACTAATGCTGGTGTTCCACAGGGCTGCGTGCTATCGCCAACGCTGTTTCTTCTGCATTTCAATGATATGTTGCATACCCGTAACATTCATTGCTATGCAGATGACAGCACTGGTGAAGCTCTTTACACCGGCCGAGCCAATATTTCTCGGGAAAACGTCTCCGAGTGCCGGGACAAACTTGTGTCTGAAGTCGAGTCTTTGCTGAACAGAGTCTCGGATTGGGGACGACTAAATCTAGTCCAGTTTAACCCCCAGAAGACACAAGTTTGCGCGTTAACCGCTAAAAAGAACCCCTTTGTCGTATCCCCTCAGTTTCAAGGCACTCCCCTTGTTGCCTCAGCCAGTATCGGAATCCTCGGCGTCGACATATCGAGTGACGTGCAGTTTCGTGGTCACTTGGAAGGGAAGGCCAAATTGGCCTCTAAAAAGCTTGGCGTGCTCAGCAGAGCGGGACAGTATTTCATGCCGGCACACCGCCTGCAACTTTACAAGGCGCAGGTTCGGCCGCACATGGAATACTGTTCCCATCTCTGGGCTGGGGCTCCCCAGTACCAGCTCCTTCCACTTGACCGCATCCAGCGCAGAGCGGCTCGAATCGTCGACGACCGAGTGCTTTCCGATCGGCTCGATTCACTGGCGTTGCGAAGAGATGTTGCATCTCTTTGCGTATTTTATCGCATCTATCACGGGGAGTGCTCTGAGGAATTGTTCGCATTAATCCCAGCCGCCAAATTTCGTGAACGCACGACACGGCAAACGTCCCGATACTATCCACACCATCTGGATGCTTGGCGGTCCACCACTGTACGTTTCACAAGGAGTTTTCTTCCACGTACAACCTCTCTGTGGAATAGTTTATCACCGGCGATCTTTCCGGACCGATACGACCCGGGGACCTTCAAGAAAAGAGCTTACTCCTTTCTAAAGGGCCGGCAACGCACCCGCAATTCTCCTGGTGTTGCGGTTGATCATGGGCGGCGGTAGTCACTTAACATCAGGTGAGCCGCATGCTCGTTTGCCACCTCTTCTATAAAAAAAAAAAGAATCTTGCGAGGTATTTGAAGTGACAGTAGAAAATCGCGACTCTGGGCGTTCACGTTCTGAAGGAGTTGAAGTTGGTAGCGTATAATAATGTTGTGCTTCAGGGCGTGATTGTTGACTTGGTGCTGTTGAACGCCCGGCCTCCGGTGTGAAGTAACCACGCTCATACTCGTACTCATTAAAATTTCGCCACATTGTGTTTGGATATATATTATTTTGAGTAGAGGATCGGAATGATTCGATTACACTGATTAATTGAATTTTCGCAGCTGACTTTTTGTGCTCCGGAATTGCCCTAAATGATGATAATAGGGACATCAGGAACATTCTGTCCTCATCTTGTTCCAAAGTATCCTCCTTATTTTTGCGAGTTTCAATACACTTGTTTAATGTGGTTAACAGTTCGCTTGTGCCATCATCTGACGTTTTTTTCTTTTTTCTTCCGACTATATTTTCTCTCGAGTAAGGTCCTAAAGGTTCTTGATCATTTGTCAAATGTTCTTGTTCAGCAATGTTACTCTCTGTGTTCAAATTACCAACGGTATTCTTCAAAAATAACAGCCGATTATAATAAATACAGGGAGTTTTATGGGAAGCAGCAGATCCGCTTTTAGTATTTTTTAATCTTCGTACTTCTCGCGAAAAGCAGCTTCTTATATTTTTCCATTTCTTTTGAAGTGAATGACCTGTAAATAATGTATATATTTAAATTATTTTTTAATTCCAGATATCTTGGAAGCGGTTGTAAATTTGTAGATTTACATTACTCATACAGACTTGGGATTTCAACTATAGCTGAAATAATAAGAGAAGTTTGTCATTTTATATGGGTTGTACTAAAAGACATGTGTTTACCGCAACCGACAAAAGAAAATTGGTTAAAAATCGCAAAAGATTTTCATTTACGGGCTAATTTTCCAAATTGCATAGGTGCCGTAGATGGTAAGCATGTAAGAATTATAAAACCATACAACAGTGGATCATTGTGTTATAATTACAAACACTTCTTTTCTGTAATTTTGCTTGCCATTTGTGACTGACTATAAGTTCATATACATAGACGTTGGTTCCTATGGAAAGGATTGCGATTCAACTATATTTACAAATTCAACGTTTTATCAAAAGCTAATGAACAATGATTTGCAAATACCCGAACCTAAGCCCATTTCATCGACAAACCCTATACCAGTACCGTTTGTTATTGTGGGTGACGAAGCATTTGGACAAACTGACAAAATTATGCGACCGTTCGGTGGATCAAATTTAACAACAAAGAAAAAAATATTTAATTATAGGCTTTCTCGTGCACGACGCCATATTGAATGTTCATTCGGCATATTAGCAAACAAGTGGCAGATTTTTCACAGACCTATCAACGTGAATTTAGATCTAGTATCATGCATCATCAAAACATATTGCGCTCTTCACAACTATGTCCGAGAAAGAGACGGATATAAATTTGAAGATACCCTGAGCATTCCTGGCTTTGAAGAAGTCCCAAACGGTTTCCAAAGAGCTACGCGACGTGGTGCATCATACAGACATGTATTTGCTGATTACTTTACAACTGAGGGTCAATTATCTTGGCAGATGAGCAGTATTAATTAATAAAAAATAAATGGCATTTCTTACTTACCTGAGTTTTTTTTTTCTTCGTCTGATAATTCTTCACCTCCAAATAACTCCACTATTTCTTCCCACTGTTTTTTCTTCAAATCCCGATTAGCATATTCCTCACTTTGTAAATCCCAAATAGCTTTTCGGGATTGTATTTCCGATATAAATTTATCCGTGTCAAAACTCATTGTGCGCGGCCGTCCGGTCGTTACGACAGTTGCTCGCAGTGTGAATGCTTTCATTTGAAACCGTGCTCCTATTGGTCGCCGGCGACCGGCAGTTGCCTGTGCGTCGCCACTGCGCGGCGAGTCGCCGAGTCGCCCGGGCAACCGGTGACTAGTGCGTAAACACCTATTTAAACTATGCAATATTACAGTCGTCGACAACTGAGTCGCCGGCGACTAGTCGACAGTGCGTAATAGCCCTAAAATGCTTGCCAAGTCGTCGGACGACAAAATTGGAAGCCTAGGATCTGAACGTGGAATCCTCGAACTCATATTGGGCCTGAAATAAGAAAATATTAATACGAGCACAAAGGAAATAAATTATAACCGCTTAACGCAATGATGCATTACTGCATCAAAACGAAAATCCAAACCCTCTCTGTAAAAACAATATAAATAGTTTGAATTATATGTTATTATTGAAAAGCAATAACTTCCGTTACTCCACAGCAATTTTACTTCAATATTTTCAATATAACTATTCAAAAACAACAACGAAAGTCGCGCGCTAACTACACACACCGGTTCTCGTAGACTGGTAACTTCGAGTTGTCAAAATTACAAATAGCGCCATCTATCACAAATTTTGGTATTTATTTCGATAGAATGCTTTGCTACGGACATGCAATGCTGCGTTATAAAGTGTATTTTTGGTTACTTTGAACTACTTTGCGGGTTCGACTGGTATGATGCAGATCTGCTATTCAGCGCCGTTAAGGGTTAAGGCTTTTGAGGAATGAGGTGGTTACCAGTACTAACCACCGTGGCTATAGAATAAAACATGTATGATGAATAAAGAACTTTATTTTTAGAATTATTTCTTTACTTCAACTACTTTTTGTGAAAATCAGCAAAGCAAGTTTTTGCTTTACGTAGGCAAAGAGGAACTTTACACATGCTACACTTCCAAACTGTGCGTACTGGATGAGATTTTGTACTGCACTTGCAGCAGCGCCTAGATTTGCCCTGTTGTGGTTGGTGCCGACTACTTTCTAAACGTATTTCTTGGGGAACTGTTGGTTTGTGACGTTTTATTAGCACAGGAATTGGAGAATGCGCTGGAGAACTGATATTGGAACCGTAAGATCGCTTATTCACAAAAGCAGGGGCAAGAATGCCCTGGTAGACAGAACGGCGGAATTCCTTCATTGTCAGTCTTGACAGTCCTATATGATCAAGTTTTTGAAGATCTTTGTAAATAACAAAAGAATTTACCAACGCGCGGTCCAAGAAATGAAAGAATATTCTATGCCACCATTTACGAGACTGTCTTTCAATGGCATAACAGCTTTTGAGTTGGTCAAACTTGTCTACAAAGTTCATATTTGCGTTGTAATCCTTTACAAGTTCAGGGCAAGCTATCTGGTTTGAATCACCATTACGCTCTTTGCGAATAACAGTACTGACATTTCGTGGGTCGTGGTAGTTTGATAAAAGGTGGACTAATTGATAGAATCAGGCGTTACTTTGCGGAAATCCATTATAATAAAAAATAAAAATATAAATTTCGTCGCAACCTTCCGCTAAACAAATACAATGATGTGTCTTACCTGGATTGAAGAGCACCTCCCGCCCTCCCTCAATTGCATGCACTAACTCCGTCACCACTAGTTCCAGCACCACTACTCCCAACACCACTATTCCAGGCAAGACACACCATTTTTCCCTATAAACTAAATTAAATCTAATATAAACAATAAAATAAAACAAATGCCAGGGACTCAAATGAGATTTCAGGACTTCACTTAAAGAAATCTAATCTAAATATAAACAAATGTTCACTCAACCTACTACAAATGGATTGTAGGTGCGGGGCGTGACTTCCATTACTTAACAACTATTTGACATGCCTCTTCAACCATGCCAGTCGATATTCTGACTTGTCGGTGAAAGGAGCCGTGTATTCAAGTACATTCCAGCGTTCAGCTCTTCCGTACTCGAAAACTCTATTCCGTGTTGCGTGCCATGTATCCGGTACAGCAGTGTAATTGTTAAACCTATATATATATATATATATATATATATATATATATATATATATATATATATATATATATATATATATACGATATGGTCTATTATTACCACGACTGTCTTTTCTTACTCGGTATGAGAGAATTAGAGCTGCTAGTACTTGTCTAGCGTCTATCTTTGCCGATGTCACAATCTGGTTATTGCCTGATTCAGTGTAACACACGTTTGGTGAATTAACACCAGGCAATATCTCTACATTTGACCAGCAAACTTGTGCTAGTGATCCTTGTACCGACTTCTTTACCTTTATCTTTTCCTCGGTCTTAGTCAAGGCCATGGAGATCTTTTCAAACAGATCAGCATTGTACTTAAACTGTTCAAATTTGGTTGGAAATTGATCTTCCATTACACCTGCACTCTCTAGGAACGCAACTTGGTCATTTGTCAATGGTGTGTCTTGCCTGGAATAGTGGTGTTGGGAGTAGTGGTGCTGGGACTAGTGGTGACGGAGTTAGTGCATGCAATTGAGGGAGGGCGGGAGGTGCTTTTTAATCCAGGTAAGACACATCATTGTATTTGTTTAGCGGAAGGTTGCGAAGAAATTTATATTTTTATTTTTTATTAAAAGTTGGACTACCCTCTTATCCTACCACTTCATCACAGTCACATTTGTGTCACTGACTCGATAGTCATGTTCACCCCTTTCGAACTTAGTATCTTCTTTGAGGGTAGGTAAATGTTTTCTAGTAGCATTTACAGTACCACAAGTCAAGATTTTGTCGTTTAGTAAATCAATCTGCAATTTGTTAAAATAATTATCAAAGTAGACTCTGTGATATTTGCCTTTGAGATCTGTACATCATCGCTTTACTATTGTCGCACCCAAATCTTTTTCTACATTGTGTTCTTGTTTGCCGGTATATAATTGAAAATCGAGACAGTAACCAGCTAACTCAGCACACTTCACCCAAACATTATAGCCCCGTTTGATCGGTTTTTTCGGCATGTACTGCTTTAGAGAGACGGTCTTCCGTTCTTTAAATTTTATCATACTTTCGTCCACTGCAACTTTTTCTGAAGGCTTATAATTAGCGCGGAAGTTTCTTTGAATAATATTGTTACGCGCTCAAGTCGACGGCACTAGCGCCATCTAGTCTCAAACCGAAGAACTAAGTTTCTAGAAAATCTACACTCGAACACTCGTCGCTTTGCGCGCATTTACTTGAATACTTCCCCGATCGCACCTTGCAGCGCCTATAAATACGCATTAGTACCGAATCATCCAGAACATTCAAGTAAATACGCGCACCAATCGACAAAGCGCCGAAAGTTCTAGAGTCAGCTTCCAGAAGCTTAGTTCTTAGTTTCGACAACAGATGGCGCTGTCGGTGGAAAGATTAGTGATGTCATTTTCTGGAAAGCTCTCCCCTCGCTCCGTTACCCGACACTAGATGGCGCTAGTGCCAGATGTCAACTTAGCCGCGCAACACTGCCCCCTCCTAAGACATGCTCGTCCCGAGGATTATCGGCCCCATAATAACACGCCAGGCGATCCACATGGACGATCTTAGGAGTCCCTCTTGCGCCTTTCTGTAACGGCTCCGCAATGTCAGGGGCTGTCCTATCCCATGGTGCACCAACATTGTACAATTTCGGTGCTCCTCTACTACGTGTCTGAGGTCCCCTCACGGCCGCACAACCTGTACATATACGACACCAAGCCTCGACATCGTCACGATAATGGACCCAGTAAAACTGTTCTCGGACCTTCAGCAGAGTTCGTTTAACTCCCAGATGGACTCTTGAACGACCATTATGGCACGGCTGTAGAACATTCGGCACTTTAGCTTTAGGGACAAGCATTTGCAAACGACAGCTATCTCCTCGACAATTGTCCCATTTACGGCACAGGACTCCATCCGACTCATCAGCAAGCTGTCCCATTGGGCCCAATAGCTTTTCGTGGTTGAACTCATCGCTGAGACGTCGCTCCACTTAGGCTTGGTAGCACGGGCCTTCATCCATTCCAGAATCGGCTTGATGTCCGGATTTTCCTGCTGTGCATGTCGTAGGCTATCCTTCCACTCGTTGCTGAGGTGGTCTGTCCTGAGCATCCTCACGGATACCACTTCCTTACTCTCTTGCCTAGTACAATGTTTCCGATCTTCAGGACAAGGTCTTCCTGACAATGCATCTGCGTTGCCATGAGATTTCCCGCTGCGATATCTGATAGTACAGTCGTATCCCGGCTGCTGCTGGGCGGTGATGTTAGCCGCACTTCCCTTCTGAGATCGTTCACCTTCCCTTTCTAGGCTTCGCTTAGGGCAGCTGGATCGAAGATGGCACCTTTCCCCACAGCCATAGCACCTAGGGCTGTATCCTTTATTGTGGTCGCGAACTGCTGTAACCTCCCTAGCGTGAGGGGAATGATGTTGCTGCCACCGCCAGGCGGTGCCGTTGGCTGCACTACCCTCTCGAGATCGATCAACTTCCCTTTACACAGTTCGCTTAGGGCAGCTGGATCGTAGATGGCCCTTTTCCCCACAGCCATAGCACCTAGGGCTGGATCCTTTGTTGCCCGCGCCTCACAGCAGCTCTGACTTCCAGGTCGCGGATGCCGTCGATGAATGTCTGCACCAGGTTCCCTTCAATGAGCGCAGGTACAGACCGGTATGCTTTTCGCACCAGCTTCTCCACCTCTAGAGCCCACTGCTGCAGGTTTTCGTTGATGCGCTGCACGCGATCTTTAAGCTGCGCACGAAAGACGTGTTTCAGGTGAGCGTCGCCATATCTCGCCTCCAATGCCTCAAGGAGTTGCTCATAAGTCACTTCCTCACCGAAAGCTTCCAACACGGTTAAGGCTTGGTCGCGCAGGCCTAAGGTGAGTGCAGTCATGGCCTGGCTTTTATTCCAGCCGTTTGCCTCCATGACGGCCTCGAACTGGATTTTATAGGCCGACCAGGAAGAAGTCCCGTCGAATGACGGCACTTTGAATCCACGTAGCGAAGGTGCTGTAGCTACTACGGGAGCTGTAGTTCCATCCCCAAGTTTGACGTTGTTCAGCGTTTTCTTCACGTCAGCCATCACGTTGTCAACCCGATTGTTCACATGGTTGATTCGGGTTTCATGTTCTTCGATTCGGGTTTCAGCTTCCAACAGGCGGTTGTCATGTTGAGCAACCCTATACTTCACCTCCCTTATCTCTTTCGCAAAGGTAGCGTGAAGGTCCTTCATGAGGAGCATCTGTTCCTCCTGTCGGCGGGCCTGTTCCTCTTGTCCGCTCTGCAGCTGCTCTTTCAACTGACGGGCCTGCTCCTCCTGTCGGCGAGCCTGCTCCTCCTGTCGGCGAGCCTGCTCCTGCAGCATCGCCATCAGAGCACCTAAGTCAGGTGCTGCAGATGTAGGAGCTACCGACGGGCCTGCAGCCGGTGGCTGGCCCTCCGACGTCTGCGGCGTTGCACCACCAAATCTTCGTTGGTCCGTCTCCTGCTGGCGTTGACTTCGGGTACGGACACCCTCCGTTTCCTCCTTAGGTAAAATCGGCATGATTTTATCCCACTTCTGACACCAATTGTTACGAGCTTGAGGTTCGTGGCAATAAAAATTGCCTATAAAATTAACACTTTAATTTACTTTACACAAATTAAAACTTAAAACACTAATAATTAAACACACTAATTCACTTGACTGTACCCTCGATGCTGCTCGCCGTGGCCGCGGTCTTCTGTTTTCGTGATTATCGTGAACTGATAATCATTCTGCGAACAATCGCATTCGTCCTATTCCTTTGGGAATCTGAAATGGAGGCGAACCTCTCTATGTGCATTCCGGGTGGTAGAACTCTTCTTGCGTTCCTGTTCCGATCCATTCTGGTGGTATCACCCATGGATGCGCTTCAGCGACTTGCTCGACGCAACACCAATTGGCGTTACTGTCTGCAACTGCTGCTTTTTGTAATTGGTAGCCCATGATGTATGAGGCTCCAAATGTCGTGATCGTGTTAGCGTTTGCGGACTTAGGCCTAATGATTAGGTTTGTCCAGCGCGCTGCAGGATCAACGTTCTCATTAGTCGGTCCTGACTTAATGAGTTGCACGGCATCTCCCTCCACTGTCAGGGCTTCGAGTTTGACTTTCTCGTTTCGGAATGTAGGACATCCCATGAGATAGTCACTCACCTTCTGCAGTAGATGAATGTTTAGGCGCGTGCCTCCGATGACCTCGTCGAAATGGTTTGCGTCTATTCCTATTGAATTTAACAGGATGCGCACCTCTTCTTTTCTTGGTCCGATCGGTCCAAAGTATCCGCACATGGCGCGGGTAGCTCTGGTGTGTTGGGGTAAGACTCTAAAGTTTGGCACTGGTTGTACCGCTTCAGAAGCCTCTGCCATCACAACGTCTCCACAGATTCCTAATGAGGGAATCTCTTCGTAGAGGTTGTGATTTGCTATGTCTACAGCATTTGAGTGGTAACCGCCACTGCCTTGCACTACTGTCACTGGTAGTCGGTGATCTGCAAGATATACGGTTTTACCCGTGGCATCTTTGATCTCTCCGATTCCCTTTAGGAACAGATAGAGCGGCTGAGGCAAGTTGTACTCGTGCTGAGTAACAGCTTTGCAAAACTCCAACTCGTGAAAGGTCAAGTTTGTGTTTCCACGCTTGGCCTTTATATATAATAAACGTGCCCAAAGTAATGCCGTTGAATAATACATTAGCATGCCTTTAGTCATTTGTTTATTTAGATGTTGGTCATCTCCTCCTATGGAAGAGTACACCTCTTCGACAATCTCTGGTAATCTCGCGAATGTAGGCGTGATTTCCTGATTGACGTTTAGCTCTCTGACGGCTACATCGATTCCAAATACAGAATCAGCCCACATGGGGTTGTTCTTGGGTGGAGTCGGTTTTGCAGCTTTGTCTAGAGCTGTTGGCGGGGTTACTGCTGATGAAGCTGGTCCTCCCGTTCTTTTGTTTGAGGGGCCCGATATCTTTCCAACTTTCGCAGGATCAAATCGTTCTGGCTTTCCTCTATAGCCTGGGGCTATCTTCTTAATCTCTTCTGGTGTGTATAGTTTCTTTTCTTGTGTGTTCATTTTTAATTTATTCTGGTTTAGCTTTCGGCGTAGAATAAAGTTGGGACTCTGTCTAGAAGGAATCAAGCTATTATCGTTCAAATAAATATGATTCAAAAGCCACCCAAATCTGTTCAAAGGCATAAAAGAGGAGATATAGCTATCATGTAGATAGATCAGGTGCAGATGCCCAATAATCTTTGTAGCTTGGTAGCTTTTTAATACCCATAACCAAATTTAGAGCCAGAAACACATCAATCTCTTTAGGAGTAGTCGGTTTATAGTTTTTACCAGTGAGCAGCGTATAAGTTGGTTTGAAAGCTGATTATTTCTAGTAAATCCTCTGTCCAAAACAAGCGAAAAGGTTGTAGAGGCGTTATATTTTCCATGCTTTGAATATGTTCAGGAATACCAGAAATCTCACAAAAAGTACCAGGCAGTTTCATAGTGTAGCTTTTTTTCCATTTTGGTGGCCGAAATGTCGAAGAAATATCATCACGTGGTTGAGAAGTAGAAGCAGAGGTACCGGGTGGCCCATAAGTCCCTTGAAATGTAAAAAAATAATTAAAAAAAAACTAATGACATTATGAAAAAGGTTTTTATTTTGTCATAATCCTTATAAAATGGGAATTATTTTTTGAAAATTACATCATCTAAATGTAATCCGTTACGATCGCGGCACTCCTGTAAACGACGTTTAAAATTATCCATCACTGCGCGGCAAGTAAGCTCTGTAATGTTTGCCATTTCTCTTTAGATATTTTCTTTCAGGACGTCAATTGTCCGCGGGTTGGTTACGTACACTTTAGTCTTAAGATAACCCCATAAGAAAAAGTCCATTGGTGTCAGATCTGGACTACGTGGTGGCCAAGGAATATCTCCTCTTCGAGAGATCACTTTATTAGGGAAAAGTTGACGAACGACCGGCATAGCGACGTTAGAGGTATGGGCAGTTGCTCCATCTTGTTGAAACCAGGTCCGCGTATTGAAGCCTGGAAAAATCTGCAACTCTGGTGTAAAAAAGTCCTGGATCATAGCTACATACCGTTGTGAAGTAACAGTAAGCGCGCGGCCTCTGCCGTCCTCAAAAAAGTAAGGGCCTATAATGCCATGCGCTGACGTAGCCGCCCAAACTGTCACTTTAGGGCTATGTAAGGGCTTTTGATGTTTGCGATTTGGATTTTCGCAACTCCAGTAGCGACAATTTTGCTTATTGACATGGCCGTTGATGTGAAAGTGAGCCTCATCAGAGAATAACACGTTATTAAACGAAGTAAAGCGGTTCAACATTTCGTTTGCGAAATTTAGTCTGTGGATAGTGTCAGTATCTTTTAATTCCTGTACTATCTGAATCTTGTACGGGTGAAGATGTAAATCTTTCTTTGAAATTCGCTGTAACGATGTTCTGGGTAAGTTTAATGCACTGGAACGCTACGAGTAGACTGGGTAGGATTTTCACGAATTGAGTGTTTCACTACATCGATGTTTTCTTCCGTCCGTGATGTCCTTGGTCGACCTGACCGTTGTTTATCCAACGTCGAACCACTCTCTTCGAACTTAATAACCCAGTTCTTAATCGTTTGAACACTTGGAATGTCTTTAAAGTTACGTAAATTCTGATATTCTCGAAATATACGCCGCGCAATGGTAGCCGAATCATTATTTCGATAAAACTCGCGCACACAAAAGGCATGGTCCGCACCGGTGAAACGCTCCACGGCGACTGAATTCCCAGAAACCGTCGGTACTCCCCCCGCACCGCGTGCCACTCATGCGCGCCTTTTGTATTTTATTCGAAATTTACATTTCTAACGACTTATCGGCCACCTTGTAGTAGCGGTACTTCAAAAATTCATCATCATCATCATCATTACAGCCCTTTACAAGTCCACTGCTGAACATAGGCCTCCCCCAAGGTATGCCACAAAGCACGGTCCTGAGCCACCTCCATCCATCGACTTCCTGCATGTCTTACAAGGTCGTCACTCCATCTAGTGGGGGGTTGCCCTACACTTCGTCTATCGGTACTCTGGTTCTACTGCGGATATCCTCATTTCTAAAATTTATCACGCAGAGAAACTCTGAGGACGCTTGAGCTTTGAACAGTTTATCAAAATAAAATAAATTATTATTATAATTATTATTATTACTAACCACCTACGCTGAAAGAGTTAAATCTATGTCTAATATCGGTTAAAATAAAAAATAATTAAAATGTCGTCTCTCTCAGAATGGTATCTGAAATGGGTACTAATCATTAAAAAAAAACTATCAAAAATAAAATATCTATGAACATAGCAGACGTAGTGAAACAGCAGCCGGGTCTAACTAGTATTAGGTACTAAGAACCACCCAGGTGATCCCATACGAAGAAAAAAATCATAATTGGTATAGCCGTTTAGGATAACAAGAATTACGAACACTCACACCTGAACTTTTTATGTAAAAACGAGGCGTGCAACATATTATCATTCTTAATAAACAAACTATCCAAAAAAAAAAATACTTACCCTGATCAAAATTTGGTGGTCGGCGTACAATTTCTGGAAATGTTTACGTAAAACACGGGAGCGCCTGCGATGCAAAGTGATACGTCCTCGCTCTGGGAAGGCCTGGTCGGCACTGATCGGATCGATTTTGCGCGGTCGATAATATAGTTTACTTTGCCATTTAGTAATAAACGAAATTATTATTTATTTATGAAATAAAATTTAGTTTCCAATAAAGGGTTATCTTAAGATTAATGTGTTATTTTTTTTAAATTAATTAAAAGTTTTTATATGTAATAGAAAAAATACTTATTTCGAACGAAGTTTTCAGGAAATTACGTTATTTCAACAATTTTTTTCTGCTTTATTTGGATAGAAATTAAAAAAAACTGGCTACAAACAAGTAGACCGTATACTTATGTCATTTATATTTTTAAATGTTTGAAATGTTTTGTAGTTTCGTTGTAAAACGAAAACAAAAAACACTTGATCGGTACTTTCTGGAAAAAGGGTTGTGAATATTGGTGATTTGCCAATATTATATAGAGGGTTGCTACATTGTCGATTTCTGCCCAATCTACTCTCCGGCCAGAGACTCTTTCTTTGCACCATCCCTCAAACAGGTGGGAGAGCGATTGGGGGTAGGTGATGAGCTCTCTTAGGCTTTCAGCAATCAGGTCGTGTTCGTCGTGGGACGCCAGACCTTCTGCCTCCCCTCTACGATTTACGTCCTGTACCCGGATATTAATTGGGCCCATGTGCACGTTCGTAAGTCCCGATGTCACCACCAAAATGATGCGTTTGACAGGAGACGCTATACTCACCAGCCCTTCGTTTCTTAAGAAGGCCAGTGGGTGTAGGTCCCCCGCTCCCACGAAAGTATTGGTTATGTACCACTCTAGCCGTGTGACTAGAGGGTAGGGCAATGCCCCCATAATTTGGAGCGCCCATGTCGTGCTAGCATTGGAAGAAGCCGTGTCCAGTACCACCACGGCGGTGCCAGGGTCGTGCAAAGACCAGGGTTCCCCGCCCACGTCTATTTCCCCCTGGCGCCCCGTCCTTATGTAGGAGTCCAGTACTCGGGGGGTTACCGTTGTGTACGTATAGTCCCAATCATCCAGGACGTCCCTGAGGGCGATCTCCGCCGGTATGTCCGCCCGGAGGGGGACCGACCATGCCATTCCGGTGAAGAAGGTACAGCCGTACCCCCTTAGCAGGTCGAACAACCGCGCCTTTAGTGCTAAGGGTCGGATGTCTGCTCTGACGGTCGCCACGGAGTTGCCCACTGCCGTTTGAAGGCGGGGCCCCCCTGCGACGAAGCTCCACGTCGCCCTGCTGAGTGAGGGGTTTATACGCTCGTCCCTCACCCTTGGATCCCTCTCTGCCTCCAGGACCTTTTGGCATCCTAACGTCGGGGTGAGAGTGGCCACAGCGTACTTGTGATCCTGACCCACTCCCACCCAGTACAGCTGGCCGTAGGCCCTCGCGGCCCTCTCTGTGCTGCCGCTCCCGACACCCTCGGGACTGGGGGTTGTTGAGGGGAGCCCCGCCGTCATCTCTCTCATGAGCACGATCCCCTCTTCTTCCCTTTACCGATTGGTTGTCGGCTTCTTAATCAGCCCCTTTAACCTCCTATATAGGGTCATGCGTACTTTCTTTAGGCCAGTACCCTCCTCACCCTGTGAGCCTGTGTCTTCGGAGCCGCCTTCCTGTGCATCCTGCACCTGGCCAGGCTTTCCTGCGGGCTCCTTCTCTCCTGATGTTCCTGCCCCCGCTCCCGCCCGTGCGTTGGGCCCGGGATTGTTCTCCCCTGCGTCATCAATAAGCACGTCTGCCCGCCCTAAGTAGCAGTGTTGTGTGGCGGGTGGGGCAGTGCTTTGAGAGCCCCCCAGTAGCGACGTCTGCACCGTCATCACTGGGAGCTCACCCTCTGCCTCTCTAAGGGCATCTGCGACCCCCCGACCGGGCCTCCACTTATACCTCTCCCCTCTCTCCGTCATGCTGCGAAGTCGCTCCACTGTGTCCAGACGCGTATCACTCACTCCGGTGGCGAAGTGTATGTTACCATTAGCGGCGTGCATCTCGCGGTTGTGGATTGCCGCCGCCACAGAGATGGCTCTCGCGCTCCGCCCGCCCCGGGACACTATAGCCCTACGTACTTCTTCGAAGGTCAGTCCAGTCGTCTCGGCCTCTTCCTGACCCCCTAGGGTATCCTCCTCGCAACAGAGGTGAGAGGCCAGACATACCAAACGGACTCTGGAGTCGACAGCCCGCGAAGCCAAAGGCTTGTTCGCAATCAGGGCGGTAACCGCCAACTCCAGACGCCTCCCCGGCGCGTCCCTCCTCTCTGCCTCGGTCGCGGCCTGCTCTGCCGGCAACCCGGCCAACTGGCCTAGCCGGCTCCTTTCTTCTTCAATAGTGGCAGGCCTCTCGTCGTCTCCTTCCGCGGAGATAGTTAGCCCAGGGGCCTCCCTTGACGCCCAGAGGCCACTAAGGCCTCCGCCTCCTGTACGCAACCCAGTTCCCTCGATAACCTGTGTGGTGTCCAGTCTGCCTATCAGAGCCCGTGCTACTGCACAGGCGAACGCGGGGTTCGTTGTCCCTGAGGCAAAGAACCACCTGATGCTGCGCCTAGCATCCACCCTCCCCAGCATCCGAGCTGCTGTACGCGCGGCCATGGGTATTAAGGTAGCCCCAGCTCCGTCGCCTGCGTCTTTGACAAGGGAGCTCCAGAATGCGCCCAGGTGTGCTAGCCCGTGGGGGGACGCTATCTCATCCACGACGAAAGCCGCAGTTTTAAACTCTTCGTATCCCCTCCTCAGGTACAGCGCTCTGTCAACTACTACTACATTCCTTCAAGTCAGATATTACAAGAACCAGACTATTATAATAAAAATAAAAAAAGTTAAAATTCGTTTTCCTGTTCACACAAACAGTGATCAGATTTGTCCGAAAACAGTTGATTTCGCGCACGGGGCCTTAAAGCCGCAAACTCATTCTTTGCAAGTCTCAAATTTTTTGGTTGCTGTTTCTTTAAAATGTCTGAGAGATCTTTTCTATTATGTCTTACAGTCCCTACAGCAAAAATTTTTCTGTTATGCAGCGCTTCTAATATATTACAGCCCGTAAAAAAATTATCAAACTCTAGAAGCGTATTTTCAGGCAATTCAAGCGAGAGTTTATTCACGACATTATATCCCAGACCTTCTTCTATGCTGTCACATTTATTGGTGTACACTTCAAATTTATAAAGGTAGCCCGTTTTTGCGTCACTACGTGTCCAAACCTTAAAAGCACGTTTAATTGGTTTCTTTGGCATATACTGCTTAAGGCTTGATCGGCCTTTAAATTTGACCATGCATTCATCGATTGATTGCTGGCTGGAATTATACATCTCTTCTAAATTTTTTTTATTAAGTTCAGGTATCATTGGCCTCAACTTAAAAAGCTTATCGTAGTTAGGCGAGTCTCTTCTTGGCTCCTCTTCGTTATTATTTATATGGAGATTTTAAGTGATTCTCTTAGATCTTTTAATGGTCGTGACTTGCGAAATCTCTTTATTGTTGTGGAATTGGTCATTAGACCAATATAATTCCATATCAGGCAACGGGTTTAGGCCCATAATAATTAATATACCAAGATAAGGCTTAATTTCTTCTCCGGAAACTGGTGTATACTGATGGCTGTTTTTCTGTCTTGCATATGAAGAGCACAGGAAAAAAAGAGCCCATTAACATTCTCATTGTTTCAAGTAATCAAAGGATTAAACCTAAAATTTCAATTTCTACACTTACACCTCTAGTGGAATTTGATTTGTACATTATATAAAAAAGGAACAGAGTATATTTAACATAATAGGTTATTATATTAAGACGTTGGGCTGGTAAAATAATAATAGTTTGACCTTTAATTGCCTAACTCCCGAATGTAACTGGCAAGAAGGTGCTCATTGTCACAGTGATCTCATTTTTACACTTTACAATTAAAATGGTGATCATAAACAATGTCTAATATTATCTATCAATAATCTGTTTTTTCTGTTTACACACTAATGAAATAAAACACATTAATTGGCATGAAATTTTATTTGTGGGATAAATTCGTGTAATATATAAATACTTTCAGGGGAACAAAACTTTTTTATGTCCTGAAGGTCATTATATTTGTCAGCAGAAATTGGCAATTTACCTGTACAACCTTCCAGGCAAAATGAATTCATTGTGTTGTACAGTGTTAATCTTACTGGTTTTCTTTTTTCTTCCACTGATGCAAGCAGACTCCCAGGGCCCATTTTAAGTAGAGCGGAAGCCTATTTTGGTACTCAACTTGTCAATTTTCAGAACTTTTATAGGGCGCGAAGGGAAACACGACTTTTTTAGCATAAATTGTGTCCAAATGGCTAGTCCATGATCTGAAATAAGATGTGTCCACCTCTATGACTTCAAATGGACTCGGCTTACAGCGGAAATTTTGGAAAATTTCGGTCCAATTCGATGGAAGTTCTGCTCTGGTCTTAGATCTCACTAAACCCATATTTTTATCGCACTCCATATACGAGTGGCCGCTCACTGGAGACGTCATAGTAATTCTTTCCAACTTTTTCTCTTTATGTACTAAGTGATGCAAGAAACGGAACATAGTAAAATTTTTATTTTGCCCCCCACAAGAGTCACAACACTTCATCACAGTCACATTTGTGTCACTGACTCGGTAGTCATGTTCACCCCATTCGAACTTAGTATCTTCTTTGAGTGTAGGTAAATGTTTTCTAGTAGCATTTACAGTACCACAAGTCAAGATTTTGTCGTTTAGTAATTCAATCTGCAATTTGTAACTGTTAAAATAATTATCAAAGTAGACTCTGTGATATTTGCCTCTGAGATCTGTACATCATCGCTTTACTATTGTCGCACCCAAATCTTTTTCTACATTGTGTTCCTGTGCTCTGTGATCCGCATTGGCTTCTGCTCTCCGGTGTCGTGCCTATCTTGGGCCCGCTCTCACCACCAGGCCCACCTAAGCCTGGCTCCCGCCCCGTGTCTGGCGAGGGCGAGGCCCCAGTCCGAAAATCCGCCGCGGGCCCTTCCTCCACGCCCTCTGCGTCGTGTCTCTTACGCTGCCCCAGCTTGCCGAGGGCGAAGCGCCTGTAGAGGCTGTCTTGACCGGTCCCTGCGCACGGATGCGCCCTCACGGGGCCCCTGAAGACCAGCCCCTGGGTGAGGGTTGGGTTGCGAATTAGGCCGACGATCCTGCGGTTGAAGTTGGCAACCCGTGTGGCCGGGGTGTTCCAGTCCATGTTAAGGATCCTCAGTCCCCAGCCGAATGAGGAGGAGTTCCGGCCGCCTCCCCTCTCCGATGGTAGGGGTCCGCCCCACCCTCTCTGTACTGCCAGGATTTGGAAGAGCCGGGTGTTGACCCGGTAGCTATAGTCCGCCGCCTCCAACCGATCGGTGGTGGTAGAGTAGAGGACATCACCCCTCCCCAGCGCCAACAACATACACGGGGCGCATCCTCTGGCACCTCGAGTTGCACTACCCTCCCATGGAGCCACCCGTGCCCGGGCGCGGTGATGAGGGTGAAACCGTCCTTGTCTATGATATTGGGGGTCTCGGCCCCCTGGGTGGCCTCGTGGGTGAGCCAGAGGGAGGCCGGTGTCCTGTATCCGGTTATATGTTGTGTTGACCGCTTCTCTCTGGTTGACCCTCCACGAGAGCCCCAGCTTCGAGGGTGTGCTGTCCAGAAAGTCGTACGCAGCCTCTTCGACTGAGGCGCCTGCCCCGTCGCCGGCGTCCCTGACCAGGGTACCCCAGAAGGATCCCAGGTGGGCCAGTCCGTGAGGAAAGGCGATCTCGTCCACCACTACTGCCGCGGTTTAGAACTCCTCATCCCCCGCCTGATATACAGGGCCCTATCCACTACGTCCAGCGCTGTGGCCCTCCCCGTCCTCAGGGCTCCCCCGTTGTGTATGGGCTAGTCCACCGTCGCGTACCCGAGTCCGGTCGCGATCTCCGCCTCCGAGGACCAGACGCCCAGGGTTACCACTGGGTTCTCATCCGTAACGGCATGGTCCAGGGCCGTGACGGCATGCTTGTGCCCGAAGTCGCCGTAAACTTCCACCTCGTCCACCAAGTCGTCAACTCCGGGTAGCCGTTGCGTGCCGTACTCCTCGGCGATGAAGGCGCCAGGCACCCCTGTCGGAGTCGCCGCTCCCGCCGCATCTAGTACCACCTCCTCCTGTTAGGGAAATCGGTTGACGAGCAGTGTGACTATCCACTTCCCCCCAGTCAACCCTCCTGCCGGACAACCTCTCCCTGCTCCAACTCTCGAACAGATGCGAGAGCGACTGTGGATACGTAGTCAGCTGTCTCACGCTCTCTGCGATCACGGCGTGCGAACCATGGGCCACGAGGCCGTCGACCCCCCTCCTGTTTAGGTCTAGGACTCTTAGGGCTACCGGCTCCATATGTACAGTACCGATCCCAGAGGTTACTACTAGGATCAGCCTCCTCACCGGGGATGTCATGGATCAAAAATAAGTTCCCTTATCAACAGTGTTACTTTTTACTTTTACATTGACTATGTGAGGCGTATAGAATCAACGGCAGCTATCCATCTCGGTATTTTTTTCGTAAAACGGAAAAAGCGTTTTATTTTATTTTTACTGTGGCAACACGAATAAAAAAAGAAAAAAAGTACTTGGAATGGTGGTACCATTGAACACACACATGACATCAGTCAATCCAATGATAAAATTACTTTTTAGCGGTAATTTTAAAATTACTTAGCTGCATTTGATACCAACCAAAAGATTTAGCTGTTTTTGATTCTGATTGTATTGGATATAGCTGTTTTTGTTTGCTAGTTTTTGGTGATGACGTCACAAGACTAGTGATGTATATTTTAACTTTTTCTAAAAATTTTGTCATATCGTAGCTATAGTCAACGTTAAAAAGATATGTGTATAAAGTATGTAAATTCAAATGTATAACATAACCAAAATACGTGCATTTTGAAGTGTTTTGAAGACCCACATGTAAATAAAATAATATTTATGAAAAAGTATTATTTTTATAATTGAATCTTAATTATTTAAATTGTTATACTCTCAAATTATCTTCTTCTTGAACCTCACAAAAATCTCGTACAGTATCGTTTTCTTCTTCAACTCCTCTTTCTTCTAATAGTCAAAGCTCATTTTCGTCAGGAGTATTCAACACGGCGTGGAAATATCTTAAATGTGCAAGATCTTTCCAAGAGTCACCATAGTGTTTTTGAGGAAGGTTTCTGACATCTCGCAACTTTAGTGGATTCACTTCTATGCCAGAAGGAATTATTGTTGGTCGTATAGCTTCAGCTTTTTTTGCCTGCTTTACACAAACTTTTGGGGTGTCCCGTGTCAGAATTGTAATACAATTCACCACGTACCAACACACTTCCTTGAGTTTTAGATCTTCGAGTAATAAATCTTTTACACTGAGAAATTTTGAAGTGGATTTGAGCCGGTGTTTTTACGATACTGTGAATGGAAGTTTTCCAGTCAAGCACGGGTATATCTCGTAGTTTCGTAACTGTAGAGTGTTGACTGATTACATCGACGTACTCTTCTGGAGAAGTGATGACCTCCATTTTTCGGATACTTTTTTCAATATTGCCGAAAACTCAATCAGACGGCATGAAAGAATGGCCTGTCACGGGAAACAGTAGTTCCATTTGCTTTATTTGTCGATTTTCCAAAACTCAACGCATGAACATGGAAATCATAATTAAATTTTTGTTTTGGCCTGCGCATCCATCTGCCACTAAACGGACGTGGGTTACATGAGTCAGGTCAGTTTTGTTGAGCCTATCGTATACAGCGGAAGCTATTTGGTTTGAACCTTTAGCGTATTCATTTTCTGTCCAGATGTATGCAAATGTGGTATTTTCATTCAAGGGATCTTTCGATGAACCCTGGACTTCTGTAAAATTATACAGATACAGCTGTCTGCTGTAGTAACAACTCTGGTCGGGTACTTTTGGAAGTACCAAATTGTTTTGGCAATCGAATGAGAACGTAATCATTTGCTCTTTTTTATCTTTGAGTAATATAAAAAATGCTTGTGCTCTTAGTTTGTGTATCCTTTTCTCTGTCATCAGTTGGCTTTTCTTCTATGGATCATTTTCGTTTTTCAGTTTTTCTTGCAGTTCAATGCATTTCGAGTATACATCCGTCCTTGGACTCCCAAAACCAAGATTAAAGTCCTCATTAAAGATAGATCTAAAGTAAGATGGTTTGACTGGGCTGTTTGGGTGTACTTGTTTAAAAAGTTTAAATAATTTTATAATATTGAGTTCATTAGGTAGGTATTTACGTTGCTGCGATGATCCTCTGCAATAATGTGCTTCAACGCATTTTAAAAAACCTTAAAAAACCCATGAACTGATTGTGCTGCATACTTCTGTTTCTTGTGGTCACCGCCTCTTTTTCTGTAAGAATCCGACCAGATTTAACCTTTTGAGCGCCAAAGTCGTCTATACGTGACTAGCACCCGCGGGCCCTGAGCGCCAACGACGTCTATAGTTGACAACAAACCCGGCCCACAAAAATATGAAATATAGACATTGGCCCATAGACATCTACATCTATCCTCGATTACGAATCAAAATGCAGATGCGTTGTCACCCGTGAGGACTAAGATGGAATGCCTCGTTTCCAGTAAAATGGGTCTCCGGTTCTCTACACTCACCATACGAAATATAGCAGCATTAAGCTACTATTTCACGCTGGTATTCTGTGAGAGCGTGGTCCTTCCCCGGTCGAGCCGAACCATTCGTGCTACAACTATACTACTAATATAACTGCAGCATGGCTCTACCACGTATAACATACTTTTGACATTACTTTTGACTTTGACAGGCCTGTTGGTCTAGTGGTTAGTGACCCTGACTGCTATGCCGGAGGTCGTGGGTTCGATTCCCACCCAGGACAAATGTTTGTGTGATGAGCACGGTCATTTGTTCTGTGTCTGGGTGTAATTTATCTATAATATGTATGTATTTAGAAATATATAAGTATGTTTATCAGTTGTCTAGTACCCATAACACAAGCTCTGCTTAGCTTGGGACTAGATGGCGTTGTGTGATTGTTGTGGAATATTATTATTATATATCTTTTTTTCTTTGTCAAGATTTCGTAAAATCTTGGTTTTTAAGAGATGTTCACGGGCCTAAGCCAAGTGCGCATCCATTTAGGAATCAAAATCCGAGATGTCTTCTTGCAAAAATTTTCGGACTATACGGCACGTGTTGAGGATGGCTGCTTTTTGCATGGTAATATAACTATTTTCAGGAAGATCTAATCGTTTAAGGGAGAGAGACAAACATTTCGGGATCACACCAGTACTGGAGAGAACCAGCGGTACAATATATACTTTGTTCATTTTCCAGATTCTAGTTACTTCTTCTTTTAATTCTGTGTATTTATGATTTTTTTCAGTAATGGTTTTTTGTATATTATGGGTATTTGGGATCGCTATATCAATTAGGTATACTGTTTTATTTAATTTATCAATTAAAGTTATATCCGGTCTATTGTAATGAATTGTTTTATCGGTAAGAATAGCTCTATCAAAGTACATTCTGTGACTGTCGCTCTCCAGAACAGGTTTGGGGGTATACTGATAGTACGGCAGTAGTTTTTGGTTAGGGATTAAATTGTGTTTATTTGCAAGTTTTTGATGAACGTAATTAGCAACCTGGTTATGACGGTGGGTGTAATCAGTTTGTACTAGGCTGGGACAAGCACCGGTAATATGTTGTATAGTTTCGGGTTGGCGGTGGCATTTTCTACAGCTATCGTTCTGCATGTTTGGGTCTTTTAATATGTATTTTTTATAGTTTCTTGTATTGATTACTTGATCCTGAATGGCAATAAGAAAACCTTCGGTTTTGGGGAAAAGAGAACCTATTTTTAACCATTTATTTGAAGCCAGCAAGTCTATGTGAGGTTGTTCTAAATCTTGTGCATGTCTACCATGTAATTCTTTACTACGCCACTTTGATAGCTTTCCTTTTTCATGATCAATTACTGTAGTAAATCTATTACCTTGATTACTTAGATTTAGAGGGGTATAATTGTTATCGGTTTCAATGACTGCTTGATGTAACGAACTATTAGCTGATTTTTCATAAAAGAAAGATTGCAGGTTTTTGACTTGCCCTTCCCATAACCTTTTAAGATCGATCAGACTCCTGCCTCCTATAGCTCTCTTTATCGTAAGTCGTTCAATTGCCGATTTAGGATGCAAATATTTGTGTTTAGTTATGGTAGTCCTAGTTTTGATTTCAAGATTTCGTATGTCTGTAGTTGACCATTTAATTACACCGAAAGAATAGGTAAGTATTGGGATGGCAAAAGTGTTAATAGCTTTGAATAAATTTCTAGAATTAAGTTGCTTTTTACAAACTAAATTCAACCTACGTAAATATTCATTACTAAGGTCCTTTTTAATAGCGGTATGGTCTATACATCTTCCTTCACGCAAGCCTAGATATTTATATGTATCATTTTCGTCCATCAATGTAAACATATCGTATTGACTTTCTGTACTACTTTTGACTCTACCTTTATGAAGTTTAAGCGTTTTACATTTATTTAAACCAAAGGTCATGTTTATATCTTTACTAAATTCAGCAGTAATTTTTATGAGGGTGTTCATTTCTTTTTCTGATTTGGCAAAAAGTTTTATATCGTCCATATACATTAAATGACTAACATAGGTGTCTTTAGTTAATTTATATCCATGATTGTTTTTGTTGAGTAAAGAAGATAAAGGGTTAAGAGCCAGACAAAACCACAGTGGACTCAATGAATCTCCCTGGAAAATGCCATTTGCGATGGGTATATCGTCTGTGACTATGGTCTTACTGCCGTCATTAAGGTGTAATTTAGTTTTCCAAGTACCCATAACTCTCTCCAGGAAAGAAATAATGTCCGGGTTGATTTTATAAATTTGCAGAACTCGTATCAGCCAAGAGTGAGGTACACTGTCGAATGCTTTCTTATAATCAATATATGTTAGGTTAAGATTACGGTTGTGGGAGGTAGCGTGTTTTTATTATTATTATTATTATTTATTTATTTATTTATTTATTTATTTTATAGGAACGGGTAACAAACGAGCACACAGTCCACCTGATGGTAAGTAGTTGCTGCGGCCCATAGACATCTACATCTATCCTCGATTACGAATCAAAATGCAGATGCGTTGTCATCCGTGAGGACTAAGATAGAATGCCTCGTTTCAAGTAAAAAGGGTCTCCGGTCTCCACACTCGCCATACGAAACACAGCAGCATTAAGCTACTATTTCACGCTGGTATTCTGTGAGAGCGTGGTCCTTCCCCGGTCGAGCCGACCCATTCGCGCTACAACTATACTACTAATATAATCGCAGCATGGCTCTACCACGTGTAAAATATTATATTATTATTATATATAACGTATAACATATGTGCGTTAATTACGTTACATATTGTATATTTGAATAAAATAAATATTTATGAACGCATCCAACAATATCGAAAAGTTGTCTTTTCATTTTCTAAATTTCTAATTCTGTTCTTACCTGTGGAATGTTGGTCTAACTTAATCTGTGCTGTGAACAAAACTACATATACATACTACAATTTAATATTATAGCTGTGAACCTGTTTGAACTGTGAACTTGCGAATTTACTTTATTATCAAAAACATACATACTGTGAGCTGTAAGTACAGACGGAGTACTTTCTATATATCTAGATGCAGATTATATGTTGAAGTTTATAGAGGTTTATAGTAAGGAAATAACCAGTATTGTGTTCGTGTAGCATTCATTTCAATTTGATAAATAGTGAGTTAATAGACTGAAACAGATTGATCGAGAAATGTACGTTGCAATTTGCCCTTTTGTTAAAGTATTGTTGTTGTTTTTAGCCTAAAATGTCAAATAAAAGTTATACATGGAATCACTTTATAAAAAAGGGATCGATATGCCGAGTTTGGATTTGTTTTGTTAGTTATGATGAAACCGTCACAAAACAAAAGTTGTTTTCACTTTGTCTCTAGTACCAATAGGCAGCCAAGCTGATATTCGGAAAAATGGATAACCTCGTAGTAACATCTTTATGGGCAGTATCGATATCCACTTACGACATCCGTGCGTGCGTGTGTGTTCGTCTGAGTGCGTGTTTGTGTGTGTATGTGCGCAGAAAACGGAGGCGGAGAACGGAGACGTGGTTGAGGCGGAGGTGAATGCAGCGTAGCTTGTGGTGAAGGCGGAGGAAAGAAATTTGTGGTGAAGTCTGAGATAGTGGAAACGGGGAGAGCGGGGTCAGAAGTGGTGGTGGCGGCGGAGGGAGCGGAATTTATTGTTGAGGCGGAGGGAGCAGAGTTTATGGTGGAGGCGGAGGTAGCGGAGGTGGAGAACGAAGGCGCGTAACCGCAACGATGCAACGCAATAACTGCAACACGGTCTTCTTTAAGCGTCCACTCCATATTTAAAAATGAGTAAAATTCTAAGAAGTATACAGTTTTGTTTTCATGAACAATTCGAAATTCGAATTCAATAAACTTTTTTGTGGCCAGCATTCTAAAAGAAAAGTTTTTACTGTGTGACAATACTTATGACCTGACTAGGTATATACAACATATCCGTTTATAGCACTAATATTCATCATATCAAAGAATACAGTGAGCGGCCAACGTCTAGAGTTTCTGGAAACGTCGTAAGAACCGCACATTTTGTCCACAATATACACGCCATATTTTGTATTATTATAAAATGTTATTATCTCTGGCTTACGTTTCTCTCCTGTTGGCAAATTGATATTTCCATCATTGTGCATAGAAGAATATATTAGCACCACCTTGTTTTAATTTTTGGCACGTATGATACTAAAGTCCCCTCTTTTTGGAAACCAAATATTGATATAAGTTTCTGGAAACGTCGCACGTACAGGTATTTGAACGATCTACGCGGCCAAAATTATTTTAATACTTAATTGGTATCTAAACAAGGTAAATAAAAAAAACCATTTTTCAAAAAAAAAGACTATATTTTCAAAAAAAAAAATAACAAATTTAAAAAAAATAATATTTAGATCGCTGTATTGGTACAAAGAAAACATAATAATGCTAAGTTTCTTCGTCGCTCTCTGATGAATTTTCAGATAATATGTTGGATTCCGCAGATACAAACATGGCTAAGGTTTCAGGCAAAAATGTTTCTTCTTTGCTTTTCTTTACAGTTCGCATGCTACTGAGCAAAGGATCTGAACTGAGCAGAAGGAGATTAAAAATATCCTGATTACAATCCTTTCTGGAAAATTTACTCGCAAAATCTTGGCTTGTTGCGAGCCTCAGCTGCTTCCTCGGAAAGCTGTCCGATTGGTAATAATGAATTTTCAATTATGACTGCGCCATGGACTAAAATCTTGTGCATTGTTGGCGTTATAGGATGCCAATCATATAGTTTCACGTAAATACGAGCAGTTTCTAAAGCATATCTTTCATATTTCACGGGATCGATTTTGAACCGGCTTGAAATCGCTTCAAATATGACTTTTAGTCTATAAATTAGCTCATAATTGACCAGTTATTTCAGCGGCTAATTTGGGGTTCTCAAAGAACCTTCTGCTAGTATTTCCATCATTAGTATTCCCAAAATTGGATTTAGGCATATCTATTATTAGACCAGTCTCAGTGCGAAACCTTGTTTGTATCTCTTTTTTGGTTTGATCTTCTAGGTCTTTTTCCGCTTTCGATTTTCTTCCCCTGTACTTTTTCACCCGAAGTTTGTAGGCTAAATGTGGGATACATTCAAATATCCGAATTCTTGCGTGTAAGACCGATATGCCGAATTCAAGGGCTGCAAAATTCACTTCTCTCATATAGTCCAATTTATTAAAATCTTTCGAGGCTGCTCCACAGATGTAGCACCTACTTGTAGACTTTGTGCCTGTGGCTGCATTGCAGACTTTTCCGTCTAACATAGTCATTATAAAACTGTGCTTGACTAAGAATTTTTTCCCTGCTATGTCGACCTCTGTTGGGACTAAAGACCTAATAGCGCTTTTAACGTGTCTTATTTTTTCTTCAGTGACATCATTAGTTTCCTTGATAAATTGGAATCTTATTGGTCTACGAAATCGCGGCGAAGAGGGCGTTGGATTATTCCATAAAACTTTTTCATTGTTATCTCCACAAACTAATTGAAGAGGCACGAAGCAGCTTTGGAATATGTTTGAGTCGGAATCGGTATCACTTTCTAGTTTTTGGTTAAACTGTGATTGTTGGGACCCATCGCAGCCCCATTTATTAATTATAGTTAAGCATTCACACTCTTGGTCATTTAAAGTTATCAATGCCTCTTCTAGGTATTCCGATAAACGCCTAACAATAACATCCATTAGAGGCTGTAACTGAGCTTCGGCACTGGTACTTGTTACCGTACACGATTCTTGAGGTGGGTAACATTTCTTCTTGGCTTTTTGTAAGGCACTATAGCACGGACAAAAATCTTCTTATTGGTCTTTCTTATAATTTCGTACTGTCCTTGTGTCAAATCTGCACCTATAAACATTTGCAAAGTTTGCATTGGTGTTAACAACAATGCAAACGGCGGCGTGGCCGCGAGATGTGATCGGGCCGGGAATTCAAGTTTTGTATTTTTTGTGTGGAGGCAGTCCTTTTCTATTAGTTCTGACTGTTTCGCATGCGTAGGTATTCTCAGTTTTCAACTTTTCAAGTAAAGCAACAGATGTAAAAAAATTATCAAAATAGACAATTTTCCCTTTATCCCGTTCTTGTTCTGTCTTATCTTGAAATTTTTTATTGAGAGCATCAACAATAGTTCTTATTTTATACAATTTATATTTGCAGTTTTTAGGCATTTGAGCATTATCGTTGCAGTGTAGGTGTGATAAAATCATAGCAAATCTGTCTTTTGGCATGGTGTTGCATATAAGTGGATTTGATTCAAACTACTTTTACGGATTTTATCGCGTTTATTTTTACTTTTTATCTTTAATTCCCGACGTTTCGGGCGCTTTCCAGCACCCATGGTCACGGGGGACTGAGATGACTGACGTCCCGATGTCATTGTTAAACCCGGAGTACCTTCAGCTTTTTTAATTATTGTTTATGGTCCGATCTATGCAAAATGAACTGACTATGTCCTGAGGTCTTGCAGTGGTATGCTTGGGTTTAGTTTTAATTTTATTGATTATAGGATCCCAAGCAGGTGGTAGTACCCAGCCTCCTTCTCTATTGAAACTAGGATCTTTTTTAATTTCAATAGGCTATTCAATAGGCCCGTGACCATGGGTGCTGGAAAGCGCCCGAAACGTCGGGAATTAAAAATAATAAGTAAAAATAAACGCGATAAAATCCGTGAAAGTAGTTTTAATCATGTGTAGTGTTCGCGTAAATATAAGAAATCATTATATAAGTGGATTGTTAAGATCAGATGCCGAAGAGTAATGGTCTGTCCAAGCCGGTCGAGTATTGTAGGCCATATAGAAATTCATACCAATAAATGCTAATAGTTCGTCATTTTTTAGATTCAATACCTTGCCTTTCTGCGTAGCGTAGTGGTTACTTTGGTATACAATCCCATCTAATATATCGTCAATCAATACACGAAATTATTAATTTATTACAAAAATAGGTCGAAATTTTAGTTACAAAAATATTATCAATAGTACAATTTTTCAGTTCGATTTATAATCAATGAACTTAATATCTATTTTTTCTAAAAAAAAAATGAACATATTACGAGAAAGTCAAATTATATCTAGTAGTTATAATAGCATCAATACAGACCATATCCAAATCCGTTTGACATACAAAAAAAAATCACAATATTCTTTATTCATTCATGGACAGATACGACATTAAGATTTAAATATTTAATAGCATTTTAAATATTAAATTATTTACCCCTACGTGAAAATAAATCTTTAATGACTTTATAATGGAAGACCAATATTTATGATCCGATCCATGTTAATCTAACATCGTTTACACTAAACCACGCAGTCACACAAGCCCTCGTGCGAATATGCTCTATTAAAGTATGTCTGTCGGTGAACTATTAGTTTGTGTCAAAGATAAATGGCATCCATTATTGTTATTTATTTTACATTATTTATATAATAAATATTCGAAGGGTCAATGTTAAGAGGGCGCCACCAGAAATATTTATTTTAAATTCCAGTGTTTTAAAGCGCTTTGTAATAGGGTAGACTGGGCACGGTTGTGACAGTGGTCATATAGAGATAGTCATATGCCTGAAAAAGAGGCAATAAGGTAAGGTTAAGAGAAAGAGAGACGGTTGAAGGCTGCTTAGCCAAGGTAAAAAAAATCTTGCTGAGCTAACAGAACCTTAACCATAAAAGACACTTTTCTGTCAATTAAGTAGCATACTAACCAAATTATTGGCGATCCATTGAATTGAAATATATCAGTCGGTTTAGTAAAGTGAGCAAAAAATTCTTCAACTACTTCAGAATTTGAATTATATTCGGATATATTTGTCTCTAAGTTTCGTTTCTTCCACTTACGGTTTGGTTCTACTACTTTCGATCTGGTAGCTCTAGGCATGGACGTATTTGTTGAAGGAAGAGCAATTTGGGGACTGGGGATAGGGATTGGAGATGCATATACCTGATCAACGGAACAACCTGATGGCACTTCTTCATTTGTCGGCGATGGAGGAATTTCAGCTAAGACCCTCTCAATAGCCTCCTCAAAATAGTCGTCGAAGCCTCTCGATAAGGGTACTTGAAGATCTTTTTCGACTTCTTCATCGGAAACACCTAAATCAGAATCTTCGCTACAATCTGGAAGATCCTCTAACAACAGAGCTTCGATGAGGGCAGTTTTTTTAGAAATATCCATTACCGTACATCTATAACAAAAATGGAACAATAATAAGAAGATAATTATTGATATATAACGAAATAAAGTACCCATTCATCTTGTATAATTATCATAAAATTCGGTAAATTATAAGACCAAAAGTTTCTGACGGTACTTTTCAGTTCTCGTCGGTTTTTATGAAATATAAACATGAAATAAGATAATAATACATCATGCAAGTATTTAGAAATTTACTTGATAGTATAAACTTACTATATAATCGAAAGTATTTGAATTACCTATGATACTATATTTTTAAAACTATAAATACACCGCAAGGCGAACTTACTGAGTGCAAGACAAGTTGTTACTTTCAGATCAAATTGATTGGTCGGTTCTAGCGATAGACCAAATTGTGTGCTCTTATAGGCTCAAGTCAATCGTACTCTGAAGTATCGCCAGTGAGTTTAAGCACGAAGTGTTTGCGTATTCAATGTATTAGACGAAAAAGGAGCCGGTACTTAATAGTACCGTAAGGAAGGAATAGGTTAAATTTTAAAACTATGAATTTTAGTTTATTTAACCCCTATTTCTATGCACTGCTTTAAATTTCTGTAATGAATTACATTTTTATCTTTATTATTTAAATTTGGGACTAGTTTATTCTCATTAATATTGCCTACACAAATGTTTTCTGGACATAAAGGAAAATAAAACCGAAGTCCGATGTCTGACACATTAAATTCTGTATTCGGATTTACCCATTCGAATCCACCAGTAGAAAGATATTGAGACATAGCCCAACCATATAAATTGTTGGCATCAAAATATGTGATATATGAATTTGGTTTCCCTGCATCATAATCCCCCATGTATTTGTTATTAGCTCTAGCATAACGATTACTACATTGAGATACACCACCCCTGATACCTGATCTAATAAATGCAATTTTCTCATAATCTGTTAAAAGTTCTAATTCTATTTTTGTATTTTTTAACATTGCTTCCCAACTTAAACCGGGTACTGTGTAATAATGGACAGGGTCTAAACAATAAGTATTAATACATAACTTTCAAAAGTTTTCAAATACATCGGATAAAAGTAAAACGTCTGTTTTAAATACAGGTTTGAATAATCTCATGGATTTGAGCAGTTTATCGTCGACTACTACACGGTAGAGAGTCGCTCCACGATCGAACAAACACAACGGGCTATCAATGCGCTAATATAATGCATCTATATGAAACGGATCAACAGCTAAGAGACAACTTCAAGATAAAAATGCCGTCATATATAAAAGTGGAAAAACAACCCAAAGATCATACAATAAGACTACAAACAACATTAAATAATGCATGGCCAACAATAAACTTTAAATTAAAAACATTATCAGAAAAGGACAGGGGACAAATATTTAATAGATTAAGAGATGAAATGAATAAACATGGTTGGTATGTAGATGAAAGATTATAAATAAAAAATAAATCAATCGCAATGCGGTTTTATTTAATCCATATATGTACGCGACAAAAATAATCTAGCTTTACACAAATGACAATAAAAATTAGACTTAAAACTATTTGGAAAATCATCTGGGAATAAATTATCTACAATCTTCATAATTTTAAAATTAGCACATGTTTGTTTGACACACTTCTGGCACATGGGCACAATCGGGTACATGTATGATGGATAATAAAAAGTTAGGTCAATTTTTAAAATTCCTCGGTTGCTGGATAAATAATCATAATGATCAGAAAAGGCCCAAACTTCTTCTTCGGAAATAAAATGACACTTGTTAGTACGGGTTTTAGAGCGAGCCCGGGATGACACCGAGGACGCACTGCTAGATACGCTCGAACGACGAGAAAAAAGAATGCGTAAAGTAGGTGCCATGTTAAACGCAATAGAACAACTAAACAACTATAAAAAAGATTTAGATATAATGCTTTTATATAAAATGCAACAAATGCAGTCTCGTAAAACATCAGGAAACATTAAAATTAATGGGCAATAAAAACGTCTGGAGGTCAGTATTTGCTATACTTACACGCTATTCCATATTCTTACACGCTATTCTATATTTCATACGCTAATCACTGTGCTACTCTGTCGACTGTCGTATCTGGAGCAAATGTGGCTACTTCTACAAATTCAAGATCCGCTTCTTGAATATCTTGGTCGAATTTTTTCTTATTTTTTTTTTGTAATATTCCGTATTTTTGTGGTATTTTTCGTGCTTTTTTGCTGCTGCGTCAAATGCGTTCACTTCTACTCCTCGATTTAATGGATTTCCGGGTTCCAGGTACTTATATCCGCGAAATATTATTCCACTTCCACTCGGACCCTGTTGATCTGGCGGCTGCTGATCCTGCGTGCTGGGGTGACTCCCAATTGCCCGGAGATTCAGTGGTATCGTGTGTGGTGTTATTGTCGTATCCAGTTTTATGTACGTCAGCTAGTGTACGCACATCTGGGGCCATGACGTATGTTCTGTTCTTGGGCCACAGACGTGTTGGGTGGTCGACACTTACTGGGTTGCTAGGGCTGGCATTATCGTTGCCAAGGGGCGAGTTGGTGCGCCCTTTGTGTCCGCTTTCAAGATAGCCGGGGCGTCGGGCGGTGTCTTTGTCGCTTCGGGCGCCCTTGGAGCTGGCTCCGCGGGTTGGGCCTGGGTTGGGCCGGGCGAGTGCCTGACTGCTACTTCCACTTGCTGTGACTCGCTCTGTTCGCCAGTGCCCGCGCTCGAGACCGCCTTGCATAAAAAAGCAAGGTGCGGTGGGTCCGGGTACTCAGTGGGCGATACGCCCCAGAGGGTCTCAGAGAAGGCCACGTTGACCATAGCAGGGCTGAGATCTAGAAGAGAAGATGGCCCGTTCACATCACGATAGTGATACTTCATGGATGTGCAAAGTACGTTAGACACAAAACCGTTGGAGACTGGTTCGGGTGCCCAGGAATTCAAGGTTTGTATTTTTTGCGTGAAGGCAGTCCTTTTCTATTACTTGTGACTGTTTCGCATGCGTAGGTATTCTCAGTTTTCAACTTTTCAAGTAAAGCAACAGATGTAAAAAAATTATCAAAATAGACAATTTTCCCTTTATCCCATTCTTGTTCTGTCAATTCTAAAACTACTCTTTCTCCCAAGCTATATTTTGAAAATTTTGCGCTCATTTCTACATCTTTCCCTTGGTAAATTTGAATTTTTTTTATATAGCGCCTCTGGTCTGCAAGACACCACAACTTATATCTTCTCTTGATTGGTTTCATGGGTAGATACTGTTTTAGTACAGACCTACCCTTGAATTTGATCATCGATTCGTCCACGCTCATTTCACGGGTCCCATGATAGCACTCTTGAAATTTTTTATTGAGAGCATCAACAATAGTTCTTATTTTATACAATTTATCTTTGCAGTTTTTGGGCATTTGAGCATTATCGTTGCGGTGTAGGTGTGATAAAATCATAGCAAATCTGTCTCTTGGCATGGTGTTGCATATAAGTGGATTGTTAAGATCAGATGCCGAAGAGTAATGGTCTGTCCAAGCCGGTCGAGTATTGTAGCCCATATAGAAATTCATACCAATAAATGTTAAAAGTTCCTCATTTTTTAGATTCAATACCTTGCCTTTCTGCGTAGCGAAGTGGTTATTTTGGTATACAATCCCATCTAATATATCGTCAATCAATACACGAAATTATTAATTTATTACAAAAATAGGTCGAAATTGTAGTTACAAAAATATTATCAATAGTACAATTTTTCAGTTCGATTTATAATCAATGAATTTAATATCTATTTTTTCTAAAAAAAAATGAACATATTACGAGAAAGTCAAATTATATCTAGTAGTTAATAGCATCAATACAGACCATATCCAAATCCCTTTGACATACAAAAAAAAAACACATTATTCTTTATTCATTCATGGACAGATACGACATTAAGATTAAAATATTTAATAGCATTTTAAATATTAAATTATTTACCCTTACGTGAAAATAAATCTTTAAAGACTTTATAATGGAAGACCAATATTTATGATCCGATCCATGTTAATCTAACATCTTTTACACTAAACCACGCAGTCACACAAGCCCTCGTGCGAATATGCTCTATTGAAGTATTTCTGTCGGTGAACTATTAGTTTGTGTCAAAGATAAATGGCATCCATTATTATTATTTATTTAACATTATTTATATAATAAATATTCGAAGGGTCGATGTTAAGAGGGCGCCACCAGAAATATTTATTTTAAATTCCAGAGTTTTAAAGCGCTTTGTAATAGGCTAGACTAGGCACGGTTGTGACAGTGGTCATATAGAGATAGTCATATGCCTGAAAAAGAGGCAGTAAGGTAAGGTTAAGGTTAAGAGAAAGAGAGACGGTTGAAGGCAGCTTAGCCAAGGTAAAAAAAATCTGGCTGAGCTAAAAGAACCTTAACCATAAAAGACACTTTTCTGTCAATTAAGTAGCATACTAACCAAATTATTGGCGATCCATTGAATTGAAATATATCAGTCGGTTTAGTAAAGTGAGCAAAAAATTCTTCTACTACTTAAGTATTTGAATTATATTCCGATATATTTGTCTCTAAGTTTCGTTTCTTCCACTTACGGTTTGGTTCTACTACTTTCGGTCTGGTAGTTCTAGGCATCGACGTATTTGTTGAAGGAAGAGCAATTTGGGGACTGGGGATAGGGATTGGAGATGCATATACCTGATCAACGGAACAACCTGATGGCAGTTCTTCATCTGTCGGCGATGGAGGAATTTCAGCTAAGATCCTCTCAATAGCCTCCTCAAAATAGTCGTCGAAGCCTCTCGATAAGAGTACTTGAAGATCTTTTTCGACTTCTTCATCGGAAACACCTATATCAGAATCTTCGCTACAATCTGGAAGATCCTTTAACAACAGAGCTTCAATGAGGGCAGTTTTTGTAGAAATATCCATTACCGTACATCTATAACAAAAATGGAACAATAATAAGAAAATAATTATTGATATATAACGAAACAAAGTACCCATTCATCGTGTATAATTATCATAAAATTCGGTAAATTATAAGACCAAAAGTTTCTGACGGTACAGAAATCAGAAATCAAATATTTATTGACCTTAATATAACAATCGTTACAGGCAAGTCATTGGTCACAAAACTTTTAATAAATTTATAAGGTTAAATTATATTATCGTACTATTTCCTTAAATTAGATACATTAATGCTTTACGTCATAGAATTAGGTTATTTTTTTATTGCACGTTACACAAGAATGACGATTCCATGAGTTGAATTGACATGTATTCGCTTGATTTGTTAAATGGGTTGTTCTCAATAAAATACTTAAGTGTCTGTTTAAATTTGCTATAATGTAGCCTACACTGTAGCAAATTTAAACTTTTTGGTAGTTTATTATACATCAATATTTTTGAGTAACGCCCATGTTTTTTTTTTACTTTTACTAATCTTTTCGTGGGTAGAACACGTTTTTCATTATTACGCGGATTGAGTTGATTTATGTTTTTTTTTCGCTATTTCTTCATCCTCATGTACCTCTAATAAACTATGATATATATAAAGCGAAACCACTGTCATAATTTTTCGTTCTTAAAATGTTTTCTTGTTGGGCTACTTTTTTTCAGACCATTGATTATTCTTATAGACTGTTTTTAACATTTTAAAACTTTTATAATATCCGGAGCATTACCCCAAATAGTAATGGCATATCTTATTATAGAATGAATGTAGGCATAGTACACAGATACGAGTGTCTTTTTATCTAGTAATGGTTTGAGCTTAAATAATGCGTAATTACCGCTAGCTATTTTCTTACAAATTTTTTCAATGTGAGCTTTATGGTTTATTGTGCTATCTACTGTATATCCTAAAAATACATTTTCTTTTGCAGTCAAATTACCACGAATGCCTAGCCTCGTTTGATAATGCATTACAATGCTTTTATTTGAATTTATAATAATACCATTTGCGCCAAACCATTCTTTTAGCAAGCTCATAACACTATTAATTTTATCGTCTAAATTTGATAGACTTTTGTCTCTTAAACCAATATGTGTATCATCTGCAAATAAACTTAAATGTGCATAATCTGGTATTGCATTGACAAGATCATTAATATAGATCAAAAACAAAATAGGACCCAAGATCGAGCCTTGTGGGGTACTCCAATTGACACAGAACTCGCTAAAGAAGTTTGCTCATTTACTGAAACAATTTCGGTACGGTTACTTAAATAAGTTTTAATCATATTTAGTTCAGCTCCTTGAAAACCATAATGCTGCAATTTTAATATCATTACATCATGTCGCAAGCAATCAAAAGCCTTTGATAGGTCACAAAAAACACTGGCACATCTATTGGAATTGTCCAAAGATTCTAGAATGAAATAAATTACTTTTCTTATGGCCATTCCGGTTGATCGTCCTTTTCTAAATTCAAATTGTGCCGTTGTAAATAAATTATTTTCTTCAAAGTATCTTACAATTCTTGATTTTATAATGGCTTCTAATATTTTCGATAAAGTTGGCAATATACAAACTGGCCTGTAATAACTTAGATCTGTGGAATCCCCTTTTTTGAAAAGTGGAATTACCCTACCCGGTTTGAGTATGTCGGGGAATATGCCATTAACTAAGCAGGAATTGACAACAATAAAAATGTCAAATCGAATAAATTATTGTTATTTCTAATAAGATTTCTTAATGTTCTAGTGTTCATATCGTAAATGTCTAACGTAGATTTTTGCTTCATACTAATAACAACCTTTTTCAGCTCTGTGTAATCTACTGGGTGAAAAGAAATAGATGTTAGTGGTCTATCTGAGCAATCTAAGTACTTCATGCAGTTTTCTGCGTTAACTTCTAAGTTGTTTGTTAATCTATGTGCAATATTGCAGAAAAAATCATTAAAACTTCTTGCAATTTTTTGAGATTCTGTTATAATCTGCCCACTATTGTTTCTTATAGATTCAATTTTAGATTTTGTATTTTGACGTTTATTTTGTCCTATCTGCTCATTTATAATATTCCACGATTCTTTAATTTTATTTTTTGCTACCTTAATCCTGTTACAATATTGTATTTTTTTAGCGGCTCTCATTGTTTTTAGCAATATTTTCTTAAATTTTTTAATTTTTAATTTTCTTTGTTCGGTAGGGCAATGTTCTTGTAATATTTCTATTTTAGTTAAGTTTTTCTTACTCGTTTCTATGCCTAATGTAGTCCATTTTTTAAGTTTGCCTCTTATTTTTTTTAATTTTGGAAAAGCAATGTTGTAGTATTGATGCAACGCGTGGTGTAAAATTCTCATTTTTGTGTTCGCGTCTTCATTTATCATAATTTCTAAATTAAACGCATTGTAATTTTTATTAAACAAATAATTAAAGTAATCAAGATTATTCCACGAAAAATATTTACCTACATAATTTTTACATTTATTGTTAAATTTTTTCGGATTAACTAATTCTAATTTAATAACATTATGATCAGAAAGTTTTTGACTTAATACACATCCTCTACATTCATTAAAATTGACAATAAAGTTATCTATACAAGTAGAACTGGTTTTATTTCGTTTATTTGTTTCGATACTGGTCGGTTCGTTTAATACCCATTTACAATTAAAATTTTTAAGTATTTTGTCAAGTTTTTTAATATTTGTGTCAATTTTTAAAACATTTAAGTTCAAGTCACCTGCTATTACAATTTGTTTGTTCTCTTGACAAAGTTTATTCAAAAGTTTTGTAAGTATTTCAAAGAATAGACTGATATCATAATCAGGTTGGTAAAGTGCAATGATTATTGTTTTTGAGGATTTTAATTCTATCGCTGCTAATTCACAATTCATTTCAAATGATAGTTTATTCAAGTCGTTCCTAATTTTATAATCTAAAGTATTTTTCACATATATCGCCGTTCCACCGTGTTCAAAAAATATTCTATTAAAGCAAGTCGCGAGTGTATAGTTTTCAATAGTCATCGCTTGCATCTGACAGTTTTTACCCCACGTCTCCTTCAAACACAACACGTCAGTCTTGTTCACTATCTAAGCTTTCAATTTCCAAGTATTTTTTATGTATGCTTCGAACATTCGCATGAAGGATTATCGTTTTTTAATCGGTTCTTGCGTTATTGAAAAATTTGTACCATTATCAGTTGAGGAAGTGTGTTCGTTTTGGCATTTGATGAAACGCAGTGAAGATGATCCTTGAAACTTGCGGTCTATACTTGTTACTACATACAATACAATACAATACTCTTTATTGCACACACAATAATAAAAAGAACAACAAACTTAAATTGATAAATTTATGTACAATTAGGTGGCCTTATCGCTAAATAGCGATCTCTTCCAGGCAAACCTTGGTGAAGGAGATCTTTTACATACAAAAATATAGAACACAATTTACAATAACATTTTACAACTACATTTTACAATAACAATAATTTATAGTTCCTTGTATTTTTATATATCATATTCGGGTCCAAAAATTTGATATTTTCGCTAACTTTAGCTATGTTAAAGATCTGGTTGTTGATATGGTGAATTTCGTTGTCATTTTTGCCATTATAACGCAAACCAGTGATTATCATGTTAAATTTCCTACAAGGCTGGTTTACAATATCGTTCAATAGTTTTATGTACTTTTGTTGATTATGATAAAGAGAAGTTACATATTTAGTAATAAGTACTGCTACTGTATCTTTTTTTTCAAGACCTTTAATCTTTTCGCCATAGTTTTCTAATATATTTTGATATCCTGCGTCCGGTTTACAGTTGTTAATTGCTTGAAATTCAGTTTTTTCTATTATCTTTGACGCCAATCCTTGTCCGATGCTGTCCGTAAATATTACAATGCTATTGTTTTTTGGCTTTTGTTTAATTTTCTCATTGCGTAATCTTGATTTATTTAGTATTATAGGCATGTTTGTATTCTCTACTTCTATAGCACTACCGTTTGACTCATCTAACTCTATTGATCGGCTTTGTTCAAATTTCTTATCTTTTTTCTTTTCCGTGGCATTTCGTTTTGTGAGAGATGCGCGTTTTTTGGGTGTGCTCATGGCTTCAGTAAACAGTTTCTTCCATTTTACGGTCAGCGTTTCCTTTTCTAAAATTTGCTTTTCTAATTTTGTATTTTCCATGTTCAAATTTTCTATTTCATTACGAGCTTTTTCTAATTCTAATTTCAAATGGGCGATTTCTTTTTTAACAACTCTTCCTCTCTGTCATTTTGATAAGTACTAATATCTGTCAGGCTATGTAGGTCATCATCAGAACTATTTGATTCTTCTTCTTCTTCAGACTTACGCAATGGCGTTACTGGAAGTGCCTTATGCCTAATGCTTCTTTTTGTCACGTTAGATGAACAGAGAGTGCCGGTGTTTTCACTTGCTATTGGTAGCCTTGCTTTGCATGTTTGGCATTTCCTGCTTTCCTTTTACAGTTACAGTTAGATATTAATGCGGGAGAAAATGAACTACTGAATGATGGACATGTAAGCTGACAGATAACTCAGTGTAACCTGACAAAATACCTAAATTTAAGACTAAAGCACGAATTTTAACCAACGTGTATCAGATGGTCTAATATTTTGTGCAAGTAAGTCTTTACAATTGAAAAATTAATAATTAATGTAAAATAAATATTTGTCTGTAACAACTTTGTTTTGATTTTATTTTCAAAACATTATTAATTACCCCAAGAGAGCAAAGATACTGCAGATATTACTGACTGACTGAAGTTAGTCACTTTTGTTTGATTTTATTTAATTCCTTTAATCAAAGATTTTATAAAAAGTGTCTAAAACATTATTCAGAACATGCTGTGAAACAAAGTTTTACCTATTACAATGAGATTTAAGGAAGTTAAAAAAGATATGGAAACAATTTTTGTCTTCGCCTTGTTCATTGCTGCTTTTATTTGACATTTTTGTTTTCTAATTTTGCTTTTTAAAATCATGATTTTGTTAATTATTTTTTTTCATTTTCACATCTGTACACCTTTCTTGTAATCAATGTACCTGAAAAAAGTACGACAATCAGGTATGCATATAGAGATCAAATGAAACAATGACGGCATAGATCAAATTGTATTGGATTCTCCTTTTTTAATAAATGATTTTGAATTGCAAGTTGTGCCTTAGGATAAAATAATAAATAAATGATATAATATATATTATGCAATATGCTATTAGAATGCTTTTGGAGCTGGCGCAGTGCTGCAGTGTACACAGTGCAAAAATGTAGCATTTCCACTGCATGGCTTGCGGCTCAGTGATAACAAAAGGAGGATGGCCAAATCGTACCAGACAACGAAATTACAGCGTCCCAATATGAAATATTTATGTAAAATACCTTATTGTTAAGGTATAACTCTCTAAGTAGCCACAAAAAAAGTTATTAATTTATTTCTATTGTTGTAACTGTTCAAAATTATTTCAAATAATAGTTTCAGAACGCACCTAATGACGATTCATTTCATGTGTGAAAGGACTTGGTATTCAAAGACTATAATTATTCACGTTTTTATGAATAGTTGTTAATTTTAATTCAATTCAATTAGTATGTAGACATCAAATCAACTACTATGCTGATTTATTATGTACTGGATTAATATCAATCATTATTAATCAGTTCCACGTCATTGACCATCTTATGTACCATGTTTTTAAGCAAATACATTTTCTATTCTAAGAATATGTATTTTTATAGAATAAGGGTGACAAAGGAGCACACATTCCAATAGCAAAGTGCAATCGGCAAGTGCATGCTGAAGCTCATAGACACCTAAATTAACAATATAATATATAAAGAATCAAAATGCAGACACCGCTTGTCACCCCTACCCCATGAAATTCCTTGTTTCCAGTAAAAAGGGTCTGATTCTCTACGCTCACTGTAAGAAACAGAGCATCATTAAGCTGGTATTTTGCGCTGTTAGTCTGTGAGAGCGTAATCCTTCCCCATTCGAGCTGACTCATTCGTGCTACAACCATAACATAGTTGAAGCTTGGCACGTAATAAGGTATAATAGAATATAAGATATAATGAGTTCATATCTATACCTTTTCCGAAAAATTGGGTTAGTTTTACAGGAACATTACAGTGATGTATTTGATATTTAAGTCTAATTAAATAGTTTAATTAACTTAGACAGTTTCATGTATTTTTGTACTTAAGCTGTGCATAACTGCTTAAGTGCAACTGAATGTCTGTGGAAATTGTTTTCGCTAATTTAAAACTCACATTTAATTGTACACACATCATGTGCGAGACGATTCGTAATGACTTACGAATCGTCTCGCACGCAGACTCGACGACTTCCAGCCTCCCGAACAAGCCGGTTTCCGAAAAGGCTTCAGTACCATAGACCACATACATACCCTGCGGCAGATTGTACAGAAGACCGAAGAGTACAATCTGCCACTTTGCCTGGCATATGTGGACTATGAGAAAGCCTTTGATTCCGTCGAAATTTGGGCGGTGCTACAGTCCCTTCAGCGGTGCCAAGTTGACTGTCGGTATATCGAAGTGCTGAAGTGTTTGTACAGTAGGGCTACGATGGCTATCCGAGTACAGAACCAGAGTTGGAAACCTATCCAACTACAGAGAGGTGTAAGACAGGGTGATGTTATATCCCCGAAACTCTTCACCGCTGCGTTGGAAGACGTTTTCAAGCTACTGGACTGGAAAGGATACGGTATTAACATCAATGGCGAGTACATCACTCACCTTCGATTTGCCGACGATATAGTCCTTATGGCAGAATCGCTGGAGGACTTAAGCATTATGCTCTATGACCTCAATAGTGCCTCCCAACGGATAGGGCTTAAGATGAACATGGACAAAACAAAGATCATGTTTAATATCCATGTCACACCTGTGCCGGTAGTTGTTGGGAGCACTATGCTCGAAGTTGTTGACGAGTACGTTTACCTGGGACAAATAGTCCGACTAGGTAAGTCCAACTTCGACCGAGAGGTCAATCGACGGATTCAACTCGGCTGGGCAGCGTTCGGGAAATTACGACATATCTTTTCGTCAGGTATACCTCAATCTCTAAAAACTAGATTGTACAACCAGTGCGTGTTGCCAGTGATAACTTACGGATCTGAGAGAGATCCTTCACTGCTGGCCGTATGAGGACGCTTAAGGTCGCTCAGCGAGCTATGGAGAGGGCTATGCTCGGAGTTTCTCTGCGTGATAGACTCGGAAATGAGGATATCCGCAGTAAAACCAGAGTGACCGACATAGCCCAACGGATTAGTAAGCTGAAGTGGCAATGGGCCGGCCATATAGCTCGAAGAACCGATAACCGATGGGGAAGAAAGGTTCTCGAGTGGCAGCCTCGTACCGGTAAGCGTAGTGTAGGGTGACCCCCCACTAGATGGAGTGACGACCTGGTAAGACATGCAGGAAGTCGATGGATGCAGGTGGCTCAGGACCGTGCTTTGTGGCATTACTTGGGGGAGGCCTATGTTCAGCAGTGGACTTGTGAAGGGCTGTAATGATGATGATGATGACATCATGTAGTTTTCTAAAAAGCTGTATGTTTTCCTTATATAAATAACTGAGTAATAATGTCCTCCAGACCGAATTTCGGCCACGGCAGCCTGCCTCAACGGAGGCTAGCCATCGGCGCAGGACAGGATTATAGTGCCCAAGTGTATGCGCAAGCACAGGTGCACTCTCTACTCCCTCACTTTCATAATCCGATGGGATGGTAAACTGACAAGACCGGAGAGAGATCAGGCGCAGGACCAACGGCTTTACGTGCTTTCCGAGGCATGGGGTGAGGCACCGCCAACTTCCTGGCTCCGGGCAATTACTGAGAATTTCTCGACGGAAAACTCAATAATTAATTTTTTGGTCTGACCCGGGATTCGAACCCAGGATCTCATGATCAGCAGTCACACTACTACAACCACTAGACCAACGAGACAGTCTGAACTGAGTAATTAATTAATTAGTTAAATAATTAATCGACCATAATTTTAATATCAAAAATTTTAAATTAACAAGTAATCATCAGGTTACGTTATTTATAGGATTATTGAAAATACCAGGATTCAATTAATTTGAGAAACATCCACTTTAATTTAATTTAACATTCAACATGTTGAGCAGGAGTGCCGGTGTCACACAAACACTGACGTGAACCGAGGATGTTGTCATGAGGTGCAATTGCCACTTAAGGATGTGATTATGTTAATATTATTATCCCTCATGATAATGTATCCATATATGGGTAAATAACAATATATAATAATATAAATTGTCATAATTTTTTTTAAAACCACTGCTAAACACTGATTAATAACGCTAATTACCCCCCTCACTTATCGCTTACACTTTTAGGCTACATCGCAGTCGGATAAAGCGGCCAAGCAAGGTTTTTCATTATTAATTAAAATGTGCAATAAATTGCCTTTAGAAATAAAGACTTCCATTAAACGCGTTTTGACAATTGACAAAAACATAATTTTTGAATCACGCTTTCTACAATATAGAAGAATATACGAAATGTTCATTTTTTGACTTGCTTGACATGTAAATGTAGATGAATTTTAATTTGTAATTTTAATAATCTAATGTAATGTAATATCATTTGCATTGATTGTAAGTTTGAAGTAAGCCTGTAATAGTGGTGAAAGTATATGAGTAACACAAAACTTTCTTTATTGGGCTTGCTTTATTCACTGCTACATACCACATATATAATGATAATAATAATAATGTCCTCCAGACCAAATTTTACAGTGCCCAAAGTGTATGCGCAAGCACTGGTCATTATTACTATTTCCAATTTCTTAACTCTAACTTAAAAATTTTAAACTGCTGAGAATTTCTTGATAGAAATACCCAAAAACAGATTTTGGACCGAACTGGGATTCAAACCTGGGATCTCATGATCAAATTGCATTTATGACACTAGACCAACAAGGCAGTCAAGTGTTATTATAGTATTAAGGAATAAATTAATGTATTTTCATTATAATCATTAAACCTAAAAATAAAAAATGGTGCTCCTTGAAAAATGCCGATATGTGTGCATAAAGCAGTCAAATACTTAAAATTTGCAAAAAGATTAAGTTACACTCCACATGTATTTTTATTATGATATATGCTTTTTTTTCTATTAAAAATTGTTTAAAGTTATGTCATAAGTAATAATCGAAAACTATACCGATTAGGTAATCTACTACAACTGCCCTGATTTATCCTGAGGGTCGCCCGCATAAACCAAGAGAATTACAAATGAAACTGTATCAGGCTTTTTGATTGTATGAATACTTTGATTGAGACAACAATATCTACTTTCTTATCCGATTTCTTCATAAAATGTTTATTTCTTACAGTTCACAATAACAATACAAAGTTATAATGCAGCTAGTTTTATGTCATTTTCTATGGAGTTGTAACGAAATTTTTACCAATCCAAGTTCAATTAATAAGTTGGTATTTATTTTATTTCTTTTTTTTATTTTATAGTATAGGGTGACAAACGAGCACACAGTCCACCTGATGGTAAGTGGTTGCTGTGGCCCTTAGACATCTACATCTGTCCTGGATTACGAATCAAGGTGCAGATGCGTTGTCACCCATGAGGACTAAGATGGAATGCCTCGTTTCCAGTAAAAAGGGTCTCCGGATCTCTACACTCACCATACAAAACACAACAGCATTAAGCTACCATTTGACGCTGGTATTCTGTGAGAACGTGGTCCCTCCCCGGTCGAGCCGACCCATTCGTGCTATAACTATACTACTAATATAACAGCAGCATGGCTCTACCACGTAAAAAATGGTAGACTATTACTCATTAAAAATCCGTTAACTTGTTAATTCTAATTTGATGCAACAGTTTTCCTTTCAACTTCATTATATATGCTACTATTGAGTATACTTTCCACATTTCCAAAAATAGCAGTTTTGTTGGCAGAGGAGACACATGACTCTAATGAAAAATACAACTTTAAAGCTTAATATTTCGGTAACAAACCCCTGAATCGTAAAGGTGTTCTTCCATACTCGCAATGTTTTTGAAATACCTATCCAACAATACCTTACAGGATGGAATATATGGGTAAAAATAATCATTCATTTACCTGCATAGGAGGTGTACCCAAAATAAAAATGTTTTTAAGATTTTATTTCACAGTTTTGTAGACATGATTAATGCCTATAAACTATGCAAAATTACAAATTTGTAACACTTAGTGTCTCTGAGTAAAACTGCTTTAAAGCTTAATATTTCGGTAACAAACCCCTGAATCGTAAAGGTGTTCTTCCATACTCGCAATGTTTTTGAAATACCTATCCAACAATACCTTACAGGATGGAATATATGGGTAAAAATAATCATTCATTTACCTGCATAGGAGGTGTACCCAAAATAAAAATGTTTTTAAGATTTTATTTCACATTTTTGTAGACATGATTAATGCCTATAAACTATGCAAAATTACAAATTTGTAACACTTAGTGTCTCTGAGTAAAACTGCGTTGGGATGAACATGAAGAAACTATAAGGTTTCCTTGTTGTGTGTAAATATGGAACCCTAAAAATGTAAAATATTATTAATTTACTATCTAGGGCTTTATAACCACTTACTACCAGGTGGAGTTGTAGTAGTTGTTGTCAAGTTATACACTGACATACCATTGTCTTTAATTTAAAAGTGAGTAAGCTTTTTTTTCTTATTTTATCCCATAAACCAAGCCATGCTCACTTTGGATCGCGCAATACCAACCTTCCGTCCGCCAAACCGTGATCTAATTCGATCAGAATTATGTAAACATGTCTACCTATGAAAAAACTATTTTTTCATTTTAAACAAAACCTAAGACACTATGCAATAGATATTAGTATCAAAGACAAAGATATGCTCTTTTATTTTAAACCATAACCTGGCAATGTTTCTTAGAAGAAAAAAAAAAAGAAATCACTCTGAACTTCCGGCGTTCCACGTGTCACTTTGATGAAGGTGCTCGGTCTTTTTTATAGAATTTTATATTTGTGTCTGGACTAAAAACGAAAGTATTATACTTTTTACATTTCTTGTAATATAGTAAACACGTAGATATATAATTTGTGGTATAAAAAGTGAAAAGTAAATTGCCAAAAGTACTTCAAACTTCGGAAGGCCTAATTTGGAGGTTGGTTCATAAATGTGTTATTTATCAAATTCTCATTTATTTTTAGTGTAAAATGTAAGTAAAAATAGTTTTCGTATATATTTCAAATAACATGACGTTGTATTTATTTCAAATTCACACAAACATATTTTAGAAATATTGTTCGAAATGTCACAGATAAAATATTATTTTATTTATTTTTTTTAATTTTTTAATATTCTAGTATTTTGGTATAAGTAACGAATGGAAACACATAAAATATAAAAATATACATATTTCCAAACAATTTGATATAAATTTCTCCAAAAACAAAAGTGTAGAATTCAAGTTAGTAGTAATTTTGTCACTAAAATTGAAGTATATACTACTACTATGCTATACAGGGTAATTTACGTATTTTATTACAATTTATAGCAACCAAAAATAATTTTATTCGATAGTTTATACATTCAACAAGAATTCCTGTAAGTTTTATCCATAAATATTGTCTCAAAGTGAAAATATAGCAAAATTTGCAATATAGCAAAAAATTTTCTAACTAACAAATTTTCCCGCCAAAAAGGTCCCGAGGGAACGGGAGTATAACATGTCGCGCGCTGTCAGAGCGAAGAGTTTAGGGATTTTTGTTAGTTAACATGTCAATCCTATTAAAATCTATATGTTGCTATTAATCTGCACATACTCAATGCAATATCCAAGGTGGGGGCATGTAGGATGCCCTGTGTAATACCTACATTGTCCACATTTATCTTATATGTCCTTCCAAATAATTCCCTTTCCCCTAGTTGCCGTTCATATTCCATCAAAAGGTGATGTAAGTTTTCTATTACTCCACAAGTTTCACATTAGATGGAATCAGTTCTTTTCATCAAATAAGAAATCTTTTTCATGGAATGTGACCTGTTTTTATTCTAGATATTAATTTAATAGAATTTTTTTTTAATTTTGTATCTACAAACCAAGGTATTCGAGGTGGTTCACTCTGTATTGTTTAGTACCAAACACCTTTCGTTTTAGAGCGTTCATTGAAAAATTCTTTCAATTTGTTATGACATTAATTTTTGAATTTTGGTAGTACTTCTGAGTAGCAAGGGTCAATATTATATTCTACACCATTTATACAAGCAGAGTTCACTAATCTATCTGCCTTGTCATTACCCAATATTTGGTCTGTGTGCTGGAATACACTGCACTCTTGCACATGTGTCGCGTAGACTGAACTGATGTATTATTTGGGAAAGTATGCAATAGGCTTTCGAAACACCTACGATTCCAGAGGCAGATCGAGCCAAATATTGGATAGCAGTTTTCCTGTCCGAGTATATAATAATTTAGTTACAGTTATAGCTTGCAGCATACTTTAGGGCTTCGGATATTGCAATGAGTTCAAGGGTCATAATACAAATGTCATTAGTAACTTTATAAGATTTAGAAACTGCTTGATATGGGTCCAAAAAAGCTGCCCCTTGCAACTTTAGTACTCTTTGATCTGTCTGTGTAGATTTTGTGCCAATCGTGATATTTATTTTCAAGTTCTTCAATAACATTTACTTTAACGGAATTTATTCCTACCCCTATCCTATCCAATCCTATCCTTTAGTTATTGATAAGACAGTGCTTTACTATCTATGGCTTTATAACCACTGACCATCAGGTGGGGTTGTAGTAGTTGTCGCAGTCAAGCTATACACTGACATACCTATAATAAGTAAAAACATAAAGTTTGCTTGCCCACCTTTACTAATATTACAATCATGAAAGTGAGTTTCTTTAGTCTGCACTGCTAAAACAATTGCTAATTAACATGACAATGAGAAAGTTTTTGATAAACTTACCAAGGTCTTTTAGTTCGAGGATATAGAAAACGGTCCTCAAAGTGCCGATCGCAAATGCGGTAGTTATAGTAAAATTCACGATCGGTTTTATATTTTAGATGTTCCAGCTATACTTTTCAACTGCTGAAACCTTTCTAGTGAGGTATTCTGGTTTCGGAACATAGTGTAAAACATCTGGAATAATAAAATATAATCATTAATTCCGAGGCGAGAGAGGGAAACTGAAACAGGAGATGGGCAATAACCCGTCTGCCAAGCGTGGCAGCTATGGCAAATAGTACCTATGAGGCAATCCGTGGAGGTGCCTTGAACCTTCAATTTCTTAGATATTAGCTGTTAGCCGTTGTTAAAAAAGTCCTTACTTGGTCACATTTAAAAACACATTGCCATTTTTCTTCTTCTTCACATTTTTGCACACATTAAAAAAACACTGGGTCGCAAATATTTATTTTAATACAAGAAAGCATATAAACAAACGAGGAATCAGAATAATTTGAAATTAATATTAATATCAAATTAACCTCAACTATCAGTGTCCGCCATTAACCATCCATTAACTGCGTAGGTAGTGGCGTGGTGCGTCTAATTTAGTCTAGTGCTTAGGAATGTAGATGGCAGCACAAAAAAAAATATCATTTTGTTCTCAAAATAATGTTCTAAGTTGCACGCCCATGGATTACTGTGTAGACGATTGAATTGGAAACTGTCTGAAAGGTACGTTCATAAACTTATGAGGATAATAAATATGGCTTTGTCAAAATAATGTTCAGTTTTTATCGCCTAAAAAAATAGATTATTTCTAAATTCAAATAAGCAATGTTTTGGGCTAAATTTATGTGTCATTAATTACAAAAAGAGAATTTATAAGCTACTTATGTGTTTTCAAAATGTCTCTACAATTTTATAATTGAGTTTCAAAACGTTTTTGATGAATGTTGCCAATGGTTTTTGTTTTAGCGAGTTTATAACTATACAATGGTTATACACCCGTTATTGGTAAAGAGCGTGTGTAACTCTTACCCAAAGCTTATACAATGTATAAGTACACACTTGTTAAACAGATGTTTTAGATATTTTTATTGGTAAGACTGTTGGTATATTAACCTCCTGAGGCCCAGAAAGGGGGATGCCCATATTAGGCCATCGAACGCCCAACAATGTGCATTTGTTAAAAAAATATATCTTTATTTATGGTTATTAATCGCGGTATTCATTTATCCTAAAACAATGGGAATATTTTTGCACAAATTAAAAGTACCGAAAAGATAAAAATAAAATTAGGTAAATACGTAATTCATTAGTCAGTGAATAAAATAAAAAATGTTGCCAATCACAAAAATCATTAAAAAATCGATTCCCCTTTTCAATCGATTACTTATGGTGTCATTATTACAATGCTTATATGATCTTTCGATAATTATTACGATGTTATGATATAGGTTTAAAATAACCGTTGACAATGGATATTTATCCAAAGCAGTCGATACGCAACCGTTATTAACCAAATGTTTACCGACTACAGACGAAAAAGGATGGTTATGTTTTTACTGTGTGTGCGGATTAGGCTATGTTGAATCGTTTTTTGCTATGGTGCTTAAAACGTAGGATGCATTTTATTATTGAGGGAGCTACTATCAAAGAATATTTTATTCGCTTAACTCGTAAAGTACTTGACCAACTTTAAGAATTCTTTCACCACTAGATTGTTATGTATAATTTTAGATATCTAATATAGGGTTAATTTTATTATTGAGGGCGCTACTTTCAATGAATACGTTTTTTGGCTAATCTCAAAAATTACTAGACCGATTTTGAAAATTCTTTCACCATTACATTGCTAATGAGGGCGTTAGCTGTGTGATAAATTATATTATTACAATAAATAATTGCGAGATTAATATTTTCTAAATAAATAAAACTAAATACCTACCTAAGATGTTCAAATCCAATTATTATTTTTACAATTTAAGAATCGTATTTACACACTGTACTTACTCAGATTGATTATTGTAGATAAAGAGGTAATAAACCTAAAGTAAAAGAGCTCCGCTTAAACGAAAAAACTATTTATTAGAATAAAACTAAATGTTGAAAAAAAGTGGTTCAGTGCGAGTCGGACTCGCAGGCCCATGAAGAGTTCAGTAGTAACAAGCATATATTTTAAATCGAGTCAAAATACCACTGTCATTATCGCCAGCAACAAATTATTTTGTTTTTCATAGTGTTTGTATAAATAACAAAGTTGTTTTTGCGGTTCCTTAAAATGTGCTACTTGTATCAAAAAAAGGACTATTATACATTAAAGGGGTTTCTGTGGTTTATTCATTACCAAAGAGAAAAAACTTATTGCGCAAAATAGGTTTTTATTAATTTCAAGTCATCAAAAGCGGCAGTCAACCATTAAAAACTAAAACAACCGTTGTTATAGGCTCGGTTGAATTCATTGACAACCTTCACATTTATAGTTATGATAATTAAACAAGCGAATTACTAGCTGATTTACCAAGAATTCTTTAGAGTATAACAAAACGCTACTGCACAAGTTAACTGTTATTCTTATCTGTTTTTAACATAACATTTAAAATGGAATCATGTTATGATAATTCAAGAAGTTAATTTCCAGCTGATTTACCACGAATTCTCTAAAGCATAACAAAACAATACAGCACAAGCTAACTGTTCTTAAAAATACATTTGAAATAGAGTTTCAATAAATAAAGGAAATTATATTTTAAAAAGCGTGCAGAACTTAAAACGCGTCAAAGATTATTCTTTTTATGATATTATTAATCGAATAAAAATCGATATCATTCCATAGATTTTATGACCGTTAAGTGGCAACATCGTATCCGACAGGTAGGCCGCTGTCACTGTTATGTCACAAGAATTAAATTACGTGTTGTTATCATGTTATTGTTTTGTTATAAAAGTAAAATGCAATTGTTGATCTCTCAACAATTGGTTCGAACACAGCAGGTAAATAGTTGGTACATATCACGATGTGGTATGTCTTCCTCTAAGAAATGCTTTATAACTGAGTTTACTTGAATAATATCAATATAATAATTGTAGCTTCTTTATTAGGTACAAGTTTCGAGTACAGTGAACGTGTAGTGTGGCACTCGCAAAATGCACCAATAGTTCGTCTTGAACATCTATACATCAGCTGTGGCACTGACACTTATGAGAATAAGATCACACACATTGTTTGTCTTCGATTTTCCACGTGAGGAATTATTTGCGCTACGTGAGGTAAGTGTTTAACATGTTTAACATTTCAATTTATTAAATGTGATCCATATATCTGATAATTATACATGTTTTTACACTGATTGTATATCAACTCAAGAACTTGTTTTATTTTTTCACATCTGCCCTAGCTGTATCTGACAAACATACTAGCTTATTTATGAGATTAACCAGTTTTATCAACTACCAAGAAAGGAGACAGTTGATTTTTCATTGTTTTTGGACTGCTGGTAGTCTGTCAGTCCTTAATTATTAAATAATATAGGGCATTAAATCCGTCCTTGTGCAGTAACATTTAACTTGATAAATATTTTATTTATATTTGAGTTTGAAATAAATCTATTTTATTTTTATTTTTTCACTTTGACTTCATTTTTTGTATTTTACATTATTTCAGTTGTCATGCCGTGTATATCATAATTGCTGGCAATGAACTGATAGAACAGCATCATGTTCAACTGCAGAACGGGAACCATCTGAATCATCTAGTCCATCCTCGTTGCAATCTGAAGTGAGTAATGTATTGCACCCAGAACAACAAAGCTTAGATCATACATCACACAGTGTACTGCTAACTAATTATATAAAAGCACAATGTTTTTTACCATGTTGTAACAGTTCCATCAGCATTGCAAGTATGTCTCTTTTGTGATTAACTACATTTTGCGATAACAAACATACATAGTGACAAGTACTATGTATGTGTGTTATACTTGGTAGAGCCATGCTGCAGTTATATTAGAAGTATAGTTGTAGCATGAATGGGTCGGCTCGACCGGGGAAGGAGCACCCTCTCACAGAATACCAGCGTGAAATAGTAGCTTAATGCTGCTGTGTTTTGTATGGTGAGTGTAGAGAACCGGAGACCCTTTTTACTGGAAACGAGAAAATGATTTAGTCCTCACGGGTGACAACGCATCTGCATTTTGATTTGTAATCGAGGATAGATGTGGATGTCTAAGGGTCGCAGAAATGTCTCCAGCAGATGGTGAATTTCAGTTAATGACAAGATATGCTAATAAATCCAGAGCCGTGACTATGTGTCGATATGGGTAGTAGAGGTGGTGAATGGCATTTTTAAAACTGAATTTAAAATATTTCATCAAAATTACTTTAACAGGGCTTCTACACATTTGATGATAGACTGCTGTGGCTTCTGCTATAGTTAATAAATTCCACACAAAAATAAGGGACAGGGATGATGCGGCTCAAATACTTGAAATAGTTCATCAAAATATGGAGACAAATAATGATTTTTCTGAGTATGCTAGGGAAAACAATCTAAATAGAGCTAGGGCAGGCAGACTTTAGAAATATAAATGTAGACTTTAAAATGTTAGGGAATTTCCTGTTTTAACTTACAGCGACTTAATATTAATTGCTTGTGTCACATACCAATTAAAGCAAGCTCGCTACTATTATGGTGAGCATATAAGATTTAATGGTTGCTACCGGATAGAACTCTGTAATAACCAGAGGAGCAGCATTATGGAAGGAATAAAGTTAAGCCCTAGCTGATCTTTACTTAGGGCTAGAATTGCAAGTCATCACTATTAGTCGTAAAGTGTATTTTATTATATAAATTCTATATAATATCTAATATATAAATTCTTTTTTAGGAAGGATGCTTGCTACTACCACCTGCTTAGGACCCTGGTAATTAATGAAATGAAAAACCCAAGCATACCACTGCAAGACTTCTAGACACAGTAAGTTCATTCTGTAGATCGGACAATAAATAAAAATTAAAAATCTGAAGGTACTCCGGGTTAACACTGACATTGGGACGTCGGTCACCTCAGTCTGCCGTAACCATGGGTGCTGGAAAGCACCCGAAATGTCTGGAATTAAAAATCAAAGAAATAAAACGCGATAAAATCGATAAAAATAGTTGTTAAAAAAACTGCATTTGTGAAAATAAAAACTTCAAATATTTTCAAAACCCCGACTTTTTTTAAAGCAATTCCTTTACCATTTCATTGTTTTAATTGCATATTATCATATCTATATGCTTTTATATGTGGGCACTCATGGCCGAAGTGTCTATGAAGACTGGGCATGCCCCTTTTAAAGTTCAAAAATTTTACAAAAACCAGATAAGTGAGATATAATAATGTTATAAATACCCGGAAAAATAAAATAAAAAATCTTTGGTGGAAAACTGGGATTTTCTCAATGTTGTTCACAAACAACATCGGTTCTCAATTACTACTGAAGTAAAACTCGAATTGAACTACATGTAGTCAGTTTATTACAACATTTATGGATATATTGAAATAAATTCAGAAAATTTTACATAATTTTTTTAATGTAAAATATTCTGGTATCAGATCTGGGCATGTCGATGTCTTGTGATGTCGCACGCTCAAAATGGATTTTGGGGCGGCAGTCGTGGAACCAAGGAACCACTCCTCATTGACGCGGTCATTGGCAAAGTAAAGAAACGCAACCGTCGGAACTTTTCCGCCGCCTGGATAGACTACAGAAAGGCATTCAACTCGGTGCCCCATACATTGCTAAGGAGAGTCCTCGAGCTGTACAAGATAGACTGTACAGTTAGAGACTTTCTCGAGCAGTGTATGGGGCAGTGGAGTACGATCCTCTGTCATCTAGGCGAGCGGATACCCTTGATAAATCACTATATCTCAAACTGTTACACAAATACCTTATACCAACGCAATTAGGCTTTCCTGGACACTATTGGCGTATACCGCAATGGCCACTAAATGGTATACTCATTTCGTCTATGCTGATGTGATCCATTCTCGGCTGAGCGCGACAACCGCGAAGAACAACATCGAACAGTAGTGCAACGTTCCATATTTTATTAGTTTTTTCTTCTTCTGAAACATCGGCATCGTATACTATCTTCAAAGAAGTTCTGATTGTGAAAAATCTTGTCCTTGTCATGGCCTTTTTGACAATGTTTATTCCATACTGTTATGACCAATACTGTCTAATCTGTGGCAAGCTAATAGCACCCGTGACTAATAGTATTCCTATAAAAAAATTCAGTTCTTTCAGTGGAATTTTCAGTTATTTACCTGTTTTTGAAAAGTAAGTCTGGTTAGTAGTAACAAATCTATTGTTTAAAAAAATCATCATCAATGTATTGTTTAAAAAAGTCTTCTGGCGACCGCAACTTCTTGTCCACTAAAACATATCTTGGTTGAAACAATGACCGCTCCAAAGGAGAAAAATCTCCATTCCAGTTATTATCCGTTGATTGCACAGTAGAATTGCAAGTACTAACACTCCGTCCTCCTGTTGTTCTTACACACCTCTGTTGTCTTGAATGACCTCCTCGTGTTCTAGCTCCGCCTCTAATTGTAGAACGTACTCGACAGGATGACGATGAAGTAGAAATTTCTGACAAAGCCCGAGATTCACTTTCAGATTCTGAAGGAGAACCTGAATCAGAATCACTTAGACTAGACTCACAGGTGACACTCCTGACTGTTTAGCGTCATCATCGTCTGATAAAATATCCAGGTCCGAATCTTCGAGGGCATCGGTAACGTCTGCAACTTTCAAAACTGAAAAATAAGTCAATAAATCCAACAAAAATAAATTAAATCCCTAATGTTGTATAGGTATTACATCAGGATTTCGAACATGTAGGTACGGAATTAAGAACCGATGTAGTAAATATACAACATAGGTAGTAAATTTCAAATATACCATAAATAACTATCGCAATCTGTAAAATATTGTTTTTATTACAAAGAAGACTATTTAGATTACAGTTTCACACCAAAAAATAATGTAAATGCTATAGATTTGCACAAAATTTAAAAACTACTCACCACTTCGCCACCGTTGTTCTGCCATCTTTCGCAATAAGTAGACTGATGTCAAAAAATATGACAAGTTGCAAAAAAATGACTGCTTTGATTATTCAAGCAACATATCGTCTGTGGTCAAATTATAAAATTTTGACGATAATTCAACAGATGGAGGTGTAATGAATTTTTATTTTTTATGTTGTATATATCGGGTATCCGGTAATGAATGGATAACCTTGAAATGTCTTATAGTATAACTTATGGCCGTTCTGAAAAAAATAGGAAAAATAATATATCACAAGTAGTACCTTTGACATATTTTTTTTAAAGAAAAGTCGATTCTTTTCTATCTTTTTTTGCTGTCTTGAAAACTATGACCAAAAATGAATGATTTCTATTAATTTTTCTGTTGTTTTATTATTATACACTAACTGTGCTTATAGGTAAAATGTAAACAGTATAAATAGCTTTTGCAGTTTTTATTTAAAAAATTCGCAAATTAATTTATTTCTAAAAAACATGCAAAAAATATTATTTAAGCGAAGTTCAAACCTCTTGGGTATGAAAGAAATGTATGAATGTATGGGTGACCAATAATTTTACAATAATGTCTGTTTTGTGTAGATTTTATAATGGTATAATTCATAAATATATCTTCCATAAATAGTGACTTATTGCCATTAATGTAGAAAAGGAGAAAATTTGACTAAGCAACAAAATTTGTAATATGGGAACATTTATTAAATTGAATTGTGTCTGATCATTGGGGATTAATAAAAAAACAACATTTAAAATCAAAATATTTTATTTTTCGTTAATTTACAACAAATGTTCAAATTGTTTGCCTGACACTCTTATGCATGCCCTACATCTTCGGATAAATGATCTTCTGAGCAGTCTAGTGTACCGTCGCTCGCATATTTTTGATGCGGCTTCTCTGACACGACTGCGTAGTTCGTCCAAAGAACGCACGGGCTTACAGTATACTTCCTCTTTCAGACAGCCCCAGTAAAAAAAATCCAATGGATTTAGATCCGGTGAACGTGGAGGCCACAAAATTGGCCCTAGACGTCCGATCCATCTATTTGGGTATCTGCTATTTAAATATGCACGAACCGGAACAGCATAATGCGCAGGACAACCGTCATTTTGCAGCCAATACGATTCCCTCAGCTCCTCGGGAACCTCTTGTAATAAGTTGGGGAGATCATTTTGAAGAAACTCCAAATAACTTTGCCCCGTTAAATTCCCCGGTAATTCAAATGGGCCAATTATCATACCATTTAATATTCCGGTCCAATAATTTATTTTAAATTGGTATTGTGACCTGTCTTCACGCATAAGATGGGGATTTTCTAGTTCCTAACTATGTAAATTGTGTAAATTTAACTTTTAAATGTAACCGTCTCTTTTAAGCGTTGACTCATCGCTCCACAAAATTTTATTAAAAAATTGCGGGTCTTCATCCATCTTTGCCAGCATTTGCCGGCAAAAACGCACTCTTTAGAGATAATCTCTTGGTTGGAGAGTTTGCACGCGTGTAACGTGGTAAGGGTGGAATTCGTTTTTCTTTAAAATATCGTGTACGGTCGATTTTCCAATACCTGTGCGTCGAGCTATTGCTCGCGTAGAGGTTGAAGGATCGTTTTCAATATCCTCAAGCACCACGTCTTCTACATCAGGACGAGCGATTCTTCCAGCGCTAGTACCACCGACACCACTACCCGGCATTCTTCCTTCAGAGTAACAACCGTGGACTCTTATAAATACACGCCAGTCTGGGTGGCGAGCATTAGGGTACCTCTCCCTATAAAGAGCTGCGGCTGCATTTGCGTTGCCTCTGCATTCTCCATAAATAAAATGCATGTTTGCATATTCTTGTGCCGTGTGCTGATGACGTGGCATTTTGATAGGTACACAAAAGTCCAGTTTAGTCCAGAAACAAGCCAAATCCAAACCAAACACCAAACGCAAAACAAGTCCAAATCAATAAGAAAAACAAATAGTCCGGTAAAATAGCCAAGTGGTCGTTTTAACACTGATTTAAATAATTGCAAAGGAGACAAAATAAATACATGCAAAGTCGAGCAGGTCGTGTGACGCACTAAGTTCTCTTTTACATTTAGCTCTTCTCTCTCCCACTTACCCAATTCAGACCTCTCTTTGTCTAACACAAAAGGCAGCAGGTAGCAAATATGAAGGTCACACGACCCATTTCACGCTAGTAAAGTAACCATTTCAAGATTTAAATTGGTTATTTTATTACATTTAAATAAGTTAATTTCTAATACTTAATTTGGTTTCAATTTGTTTAAAAATAGCTGTTTTCATGTATGATCAACTCCTGATGTGTTTTTATTAATTCCCAATGATCAGAGACAATTCAATTTAAAAAATATTCTTATATTACAAATTTTGTTACTATTTATGGAAGATACATTTATGAATTATACCATTATAAAATCTACACGAAACCGATATTATTGTAAAATTATTGGTCACCCATACATTCATACATTTTTTTCATACCCAAGAGGTTTGAACTTCGCTTAAATAATATTTTTTGCATGTTTTTCAGAAATAAATTGATTTGCGAATTTTTTAAATAAAAACTGCAAAAGCTATTCATATTGTTTACATTTTACCTATAAGCACAGTTAGTGTATAATAATAATATAACAAAAAACCAATAGAAATCATTCATTTTTGGTCATAGTGTTCAAGACAGTAAAATAAGATAGAAAAGAATCGACTTTTCTTTAAAAAAAAATATATCAAAGGTACTACTTGTGATATATTATTTTTCGTATTTTTTTCAGGACGGCCATAAGTTGTACTATAAGACATTTCAAGGTTGTCCATTCATTACCGGACACCCTGTATACTACTGTGAGCCTCCGGAGGTTAAGCAACAAATTTAAAATCTTTAATCGACCACTGAACGTTAGCGTGGACGTCAGTGTGGCTATTGTGAAAGCCTGTTGTGTACTGCATAATTCCATACGTGAACGTGACGGTTATAATTTTCATAATTCTTTGAGTGTAGCTGGTTAAGGAGATCTTCCTGAAGATGCAAGTTTGATTTCGATTGCTGCAAGACGGTCACAGGGACAATTAAGCGGAACTACGGTACGAAATATGTACACTGATTATTTTATTAGCGATGAAGGTGTAGTACCATGGCAAGATTCTAAAATTTAGGGTACCTACCTAATAACATGTTCTACTGTTTTACTGTTCTATGTACTGCCGCACGGTGGGCCGAATCTGAAAAAAGGAACTTACGATTTTTTTTTCGAAACGTCAATTTTTTGTTCAGCCAATCGACAGAAGGCGTCAATACAATCAACATTTATTATTTTTTTCTAAAAACGAATATTTAATGAGATATGATGACAAATTTTTAATTCATAAGTTCCTTTTTTTCAGATTCGGCCAAACGTGTGCCGTGAAAATAGCCTCGTCGCGTGCCCACGTTTTAGGGTGCTAAATCGTTAGTTCCAATAAGTAAAAAAATCGTAAGAAGGAAAGCGGAACAAAAAAAATTACACCAGAACTTATCACAACTAACGATTTAACACCATAAAACGTGGGCACGCGACTTGGGGTGGCTATCTTTACGGCGATGTTTTATGTGTAGTCCTAAAACAAATACATTATTTTTAAATAAATATAATAAATCTTACCTGCCAGGTTTTTTCCTTACTGGGTTTTTCATTGAAATTGTTATAAAAAATTTGGCACAATTTATCCCAAGCATTTCTTTTTAACCCTCTATTGCATGAATTATTAAATTAAAAAGAAAAAAAAATATTTTTATGTTTCAATGTGTTTTAATAGGGCTTGTAAGACAAAATATAAAGTGAAAAAAAAAATAAGTATCTTATTTTAGAAAAAAAAAACAGAAGCCAAAATTGGCTTCCCATGCAATAACGTCTGTGTATGAACTGCCATTTTTGGCTTCCTATGCACAACAAATACCAAAACTTACACAAGGTGAAATTCTCTAAAACAATTTCTTTTCTCATTCAAGCAAAGAAAAACGTCACATTTCTCACATTTTATATGAGAACGCAAAGAACAATCATTCTGACATAATTGACGATTCTTTTGGTGTATCGGGAAATGGTCAATTTTGTCTGTACGTACTGAATTTAGAGGTAGGTCTTGCACTTTTGCTGGGGTTTTCCGTGCCCTTTTTCGAGGTGTGAAAGATTCATTTCTACTGGTAGGAGTACCCGTTCTAGATGACGTAGGAGTATTTCCTCTTGACAAGGTAGGTGTACCGGGATTACTGATACTAGGACGGCCTCTTTTTCTTGAGATACTTTTGCCAGCCTTGCAATAATGTTCAGAAATGGCTAGCTTGAAGTCAAATAGTGACATGTATTGGTCAGTCTTGCGTCGCCACAGTAACCAAGCATTAACTGCACACATATCAACCAAGTGGAAAAATATTTTTTATACCACTGACGAGATCTTATTTTGATCCTATACAGACCTAACAAAGAGTCAAGCAAATCAACGCCTCCCATGTGTCGGTTATACACATCAACGCATTGTGGCGATGTTATGTCCTTGTACTGTTTATCTTTTCTGAAATATCTAGTCTTAGTAGAAGTCGGTTCACTACCAACAAACGCAGACAGTAAATTGACCACTTTATTGTCATACCATGATACCAGGCTTAGTTTTACGTCATCGACGATGGCGAATTTCTCAACCATAGTACCACGACCTATTTTCTTCAGGTCCTTTTCTGTAGGCATATCAGCGTTAGGTACTCTGTTCATCCTAATGGTTCCCAATGGCAGCAATCCATTTTTATACAGGTAAACTTGCAATTTTATACTATTGAACCAGTTATCGAAAAATATTTTGTGATTTACATTTCGAGGCACAGTAGATGTGAGTCGTGTAACAACGTTGGAGCTGGCACCAAGATCTGGTGCATCACTTGGAAAAATGTTGCTTTGATCGCCAGCAAAAATATCGAAGTCGTAACTGAACCCTGATACGCCACTCAACACTTGATTTTTGTACCCCCACTTATGAGGTTTGGCTGGATTGTACTGTTTGAGTTGGTGGCGAGCTTTCGTGGGTATAATTTGCTCATCTACGGCCAGATATTCTTCTTTGGGTATCAAAAGTAACCGCTCTCTTAATTTTTCTATGAGAGGTCGAATTTTAAACAGTTTATCGTGACTTTGTGTACCGGGTGGTTTGAAATCTTCATTATTATTGAAATGAAGATGACGTTTTATCATTTCAAACTTATTACATGTCATTATTGAATTGACTTGATGCTGACCAATGTTGTTGGACCAATACATCCGTGTAGATGGCAGGTGAACTAATGAGGTGAAGATGACAATACCTATAAATTGCTCAATCTCAGTAGTTGTGATATTTGCTGGCTTGTTAACATTGACCTGAGTAGATTTCAGATTTGACTGTTCCGTAATAAATGTTATCAAATCTTCTGTGTGCCGAATTGGAAAAATTCGGCAGGTGATTCTAATTCTTGAGCAAACTCTGGCAATTCCAGGCTACCACTAAAATTGAAATTATTTTCATCATACGCTGGCATTTTTCCTTCAGTCCAGATAATTTTTTCCTTAACTGCTCGCTTCTGTTTCAAATTTTTAGGTCTAGGATCAACTATTTCGTCATCGGAAGTATCGGAATCGGATGGTAGAATAATTATAGGTTTTTTACGTGTTTGGTTGCGCAAGCGAGAAAGCGGAACATCGTCATCGGAATCAGATAGTGAATCATCGTTGCTAAGAGAGCCATCACCAGGAATAGGTTTAATGCAGTTAGCAGTGCCATAAAAGCGTGAAGGAAGCATTCTGGAAAGATAAAAAAAAACTCTGAATGCATGCGAAGCCATTTTAGGCGCAAACATACTTCATCGTAAATGCATGCGAAGCCAAAATTGGCTTCTGTAGAAAATATTGAAAATGAAGTATAAGGAGCAAATATTTTGAATAAACTGTGATAGGGGTCAAAAACAGAGGTTTTGCAGAACATTATTTACATTTTTTAACATCAATTTTCTTACCTTTACTATTTAATTTCCACCAACAAAGCTGCAATAAATTCACTAAGAACGACGTCGCGTACGCACCGGAGAAAAGTGAGGTTATAATGACACATGACGTTGGCCATAGATAATAAAAATTACGTTTCGGTTCGGTTTGAATTCCTTAATATTACTACATTGACATTTTATAATTTTGTTTAAAATTAGGGTTGAAATAAATTACTAAAGTTGAGCAGCCAAAATTGGCTTTGTATGCAATAGAGGGTTAATACTTTGTTTGAATATTCGGGCAGTAGTGAATTCCATGCAGTGGGACGATTGTTTATTGTTTATACGATATGTACATTTTAAACCAAATACACGCGTAGCACACGATAAACTATTATTGCAACTGAGGCGCGGGCGGTGCAGTGGTGGCGTGAGCGCCCCTGCCCCTACTCCGCTCCTTTGTACGCGCGTTTGTATCGCTTCAAACGCGCGTATACGCGCTTCATGCGCGCGCTTGTATCATCAATGCAATCGCAACAATCAGCGTCTACGGCGGCGAAGACGCGCGTTCCTGAAACGCGCGTCTCCTGCGCGTTTTAAATACGCCGTGTGCTATGGGCCTTAAATAATCCCAATCCCATATATATATATATATATATATATATATATATATATATATATATATATATATATATATATCCCAGAAAAGGCCCAAAGCTCTTCTTCGGAAATAAAGTTATACTTGTTAGTACGGGTTTTAGAGTGAGTCCGGGATGACACCGAGGACTCACTGCTAGATACGCTCGAACGACGAGAAAAACGAATGCGTAAAGTAGGTGCCATGTTAAACGCAATAGAACAACCAAACAACTATAAAAAAAAGATAGTTTCGAAAAATACTCAACATGAAGTAATACACTAATATAATAAACATCAGGAAACATTAAAATTAATGGGCAATAAAAACGTCTGGAGGTCAGTATTTGCTATACTTACACGCTATTCCATATTCTTACACGCTATATTTGATATGCTAACCGCTGTGCCACTCTGTCGACTATCCTATCTGGAGCAAATGTGGCTACTTCTACAAATTCAAGATCCGCTTCTTGAATATCTTGTTCGAAGTTTTTCTTATTTTTTTTGTAATATTCCGTAATCTTGTGGTATTTTTCGTCGTGTTTTTTTTGCTGCTGCGTCCAATGCGTTCGCTGGTACTCCTCGATTTAATGGATTTCCGGGTCCCAGGTACTTGTATCCGGGAAATATTATTCCACTTCCACTCGGACCCTGTTGATCTGGCGGCTGATGATCCTGCGCGCTGGGGTGACTGCCAAGTGCCCGGAGATCCAGTGGTATCGTGTGTGGTGTTATTGTCGTATCCAGTTTTATGTACGTCAGCTAGTGTACGCACATCTGGGGCCATGACGTATGTTCTGTTCTTCGGCCACAGACGTGTTGGGTGGTCGACACTTACTGGGTTGCTAGGGCTGGCATTTCCATTGCCAAGGGGCGAGGTGGTGCGCCCTTTGTGTCCGCTTTCAAGATAGCCGGGGCGTCGGGCGGTGTCTTTGTCGCTTCGGGCGCCCTTGGAGCTGGCTCCGCGGGTTGGGCCTGGGTTGGGCCGGGCGAGTGCCTGACTGCCACTTCCACTTGCTGTGACTCGCTCTGACCGCCAGTGCCCGCGCTCGAGAGCGCCTTGCATACGTGGGCGATACGCCCCAGAGGGTCTTAGAGAAGGGTACGTTGGCCATAGCAGGGCTGAGATCTAGCAGAGAAGATGGTCCGTTCACATCACGATAGTGATACTTCATGGATGTGCAAAGTACGTTAGACACAAAACCGTTGGAGACTGGTTCGGGTGCCCAGGAATTCAAGGTTTGTATTTTTTGTGTGGAGGCAGTCCTTTTCTATTACTTCTGACTGTTTCGCATGCGTAGGTATTCTCAGTTTTCAACTTTTCAAGTAAAGCAACAGATGTAAAAAAATTATCAAAATAGACAATTTTCCCTTTATCCCATTCTTGTTCTGTCAATTCTAAAACTACTCTTTCTCCCAAGCTATATTTTGAAAATTTTGCGCTCATTTCTACATCTTGCCCTTGGTAAATTTGATTTTTTTTTATATAGCGCCTCTGGTCTGCAAGACACTACAACTTATATCCTCTCTTGATTGGTTTCATGTTTAGATACTGTTTTAGTACAGACCTACCCTTGAATTTGATCATCGATTCGTCCACGCTCATTTCACGGGTCCCATGATAGCACTCTTGAAATTTTTTATTGAGAGCATCAACAATAGTTCTTATTTTATACAATTTATCTTTGCAGTTTTTGGGCATTTGAGCATTATCGTTGCGGTGTAGGTGTGATAAAATCATAGCAAATCTGTCTCTTGGCATGTTGTTGCATATAAGTGGATTGTTAAGATCAGATGCCGAAGAGTAATGGTCTGTCCAAGCCGGTCGAGTATTGTAGCCCATATAGAAATCCATACCAATAAATGCTAAAAGTTCCTCATTTTTTAGATTTAATACCTTGCCTTTCTGCGTAGCGTAGTGGTTACTTTGGTATACAATCCCATCTAATATATCGTCAATCAATACACGAAATTATTAATTTATTACAAAAATAGGTCGAAATTGTAGTTACAAAAATATTATCAATAGTACAATTTTTCAGTTCGATTTATAATCAATGAATTTAATATCTTTTTTCTAAAAAAAAAGAACATATTACGAGAAAGTCAAATTATATCTAGTAGTTAATAGCATCAATACAGACCATATCCAAATCCCTTTGACATACAAAAAAAATCACATTATTCTTTATTCATTCATGGACAGATACGACATTAAGATTAAAATATTTAATAGCATTTTAAATATTAAATTATTTACCCCTACGTGAAAATAAATCTTTAATGACTTTATAATGGAAGACCAATATTTATGATGCGATCCATGTTAATCTAACATCTTTTACACTAAACCACGCAGTCACACAAGCCCTCGTGCGAATATGCTCTATTGAAGTATTTCTGTCGGTGAACTATTAGTTTGTGTCAAAGATAAATGGCATCCATTATTATTATTTATTTTACATTATTTATATAATAAATATTCGAAGGGTCAATATTAAGAGGGCGCCACCAGAAATATTTATTTTAAATTCCGGAGTTTTAAAGCGCTTTGTAATAGGGCAGACTGGGCACGGTTGTGACAGTGGTCATATAAAGATAGTCATATGCCTAAAAAATAGGCAGTTAGGTAAGGTTAAGAGAAAGAGAGACGGTTGAAGGCAGCTTAGCCAAGGTAAAAAAAATCTTGCTGAGCTAAAAGAATCTTAACCATAAAAGACACTTTTCTGTCAATTAAGTAGCATACTAACCAAATTATTGGCGATCCATTGAATTGAAATATTTATTTATTTATTTATTTATATTTCCTACTTACATTTACCATTACAGGGAAAACCTAAATCGATAAATGTAGCATCTCAATTACAACACAATAATTAATTTAAATAACAATACATAATAATTAATTTCAATGATAATACATTACAATCAATTGTATACTACAATTTAAGAATAACATATTGTAAATAATGTCACTTTTGCGAATTCACTCCATGAACACGAAAATAAGTCCAACTTTTCAGCTACCAAATTTAGTATGTGTATCGTTCGCGTGAGGGGGGTATTGCGAACCAGTTTAGTCCTGCCGCGTGGCATCGCAAGCAAGCTCGGCCGTCGTCGCCGCTGTACATACCTATCAGGCACGCATAAGCCTATCCACTGCAGCACACCCGGGTTGCTGATGTAACCACGGAACACCCTTAAAATGTAGATTACCAGCGTTAGATCTCTTCTAGTTTCCAACTTGTTGTATCCAACCATACCTAAAACAAACAAGGTTGGATACATCAAGGGGTAGGATGGATAAACCTCATAAAGCTTATGATATATAAATCGCGTGAATTTATTCTGAATGCGCTCCAGCATAAGATTGTATTTATTTTCATGTGGAGCCCATATTGCTGAGTTACACTCCAGCTGACTTCTTACTAGAGCATCATACAGCACTGAGATTGCTTTAATGTTGGTAAATTTTACTGCTCTGCGAATGATAAACCCTAGTCGTTTATAAGCTTTCTTACATATATTCATGATGTGCTCCCGGAATGTCAATTTGACATCCATCTGGACTCCAAGATCCCGGACTGATTCCTCCCTCTTCATTAGCTCGCCATTCACCTTATAGTTGTAATGGAGTGGTGCCCTTGCACGACTAAATGATAGAATAGAGCATTTTGAAATATTAAACTGCAGTTTATTTTTATGGCTCCATTCAACTACTTGGTCGATATCTTGCTGAAGGTGCCGACAATCATCCTCAGTCTTGATGGCTAAAAGCAACTTTAGGTCGTCTGCAAATAACAGACATTTAGCCTCTCTTACTACTTCGGGTAGATCATTAATCATTATGTTGAACTCTAACGGCCCTAAATTACTACCTTGACTCACGCCAGACCTAGTAAAATAAGGCTCCGACCGGTACCCGCCATACTCCACATACTGTTTTCTATCTCTCATGTAACTTGCAAAAAAATGAAGCAGTTTAGGTGTGCAGCCAGCTTTCGCCATCTTTGACAGTAGGATATCGTTATCTACCAAGTCGAACGCCTTCCTAAAATCAAAGTAGGCGGCATCTACCTGCAACCCTGCATCAACATGAGGAACCAAATACGTCATGGCATTTAAGAGGTTACTAGTTGTGCTCCTCTCTAGCCGGAAGCCGTGCTGGGCGTCCGATAATTGCGGTGCAACTTGTTCCTGTACACTTCGCTGAATGGCTCCCTCAAACACCTTCGGTATATCAGTCGGTTTAGTAAAGTGAGCAAAAAATTCTTCTACTACTTCAGTATTTGAATTATATTCCGATATATTTGTCTCTAAGCTTCGTTTCTTCCACTTACGGTTTGGTTCTACTACTTTCGGTCTGGTAACTCTAGGCATCGACGTATTTGTTGAAGGAAGAGCAATTTGGGGACTGGGGATAGGGATTGGAGATGCATATACCTGATCAACGGAACAACCTGATGGCACTTCTTCATATGCCGGCGATGGAGGAATTTCAGCTAAGACCCTCTAAATAGCCTCCTCAAAATAGTCGTCGAAGCCTCTCGATAAGGGTACTTGAAGATCTTTTTCGACTTCTTCATCGGAAACACCCACATCAGAATCTTCGCTACAATCTGGAAGATCCTCTAACAACAGAGCTTCGATGAGGGCATTTTTTTAGAAATATCCATTACCGTATATCTATAACAAAAATGGAACAATAATAAGAAAATAATTATTGATATATAACGAAACAAAGTACCCATTCGTCGTGTATAATTATCATAAAATTCGGTAAATTATAAGACCAAAAGTTTCTGACGGTACAGAAATCAGAAATCAGAAATATTTATTGACCTTAATATAACAATCGTTACAGGCAAGTCATTGGTCACAAAACTTTTAATAAATTTATAAGGTTAAATTATATTATTGTAATTATTTATTATTGTATGTGTATCTAATTTAAGGAAATTAATTATTTATTAATTTCCTTAAATTAGATACATTAATGCTTTACGTCATAGAATTAGGTAATTTTTTTTTGCACGTTACACAAGAATGACGATTCCATGAGTGGCATTGACATGTATTCGCTTAGTTTGTAAAATGGGTTGTTCTCAATAAAATACTTAAGTGTCTGTTTAAATTTGCTATAATGTAGGCTGGTTAAACTATTTGGTAGTTTATTATACATCAATATTTTTGAGTAACGCCCATGTTTTTTTTACTTTTACTGATCTATTCATGGGTAGAACACGTTTTTCATTATTACGCAGATTGAGTTGATTTATGTTTTTTTTTTCTGTATTTCTTCATCCTCATGTACCTCTAATAAACTATGATATATATAAAGCGAAACCACTGTCATTATTTTGTCGTTCTTAAAATGTTTTCTTTTTGGGCTACTTTTTTTCAGACCATTGATTATTCTTATAGACTGTTTTTCACATTTTAAAACTTTTATAATATCCGGAGGATTACCCCAAATAGTAATGGCATAATGAATGTAGGCATAGTACACAGATATGAGTGTCTTTTTATCTAGTAATGGTTTTAGCTTAAATAATGCATAATTACCGCTAGCTATTTTCTTACAAATTTTTTCAATGTGAGCCTTATGGTTTATTGTGCTATCTACTGGATATCCTAAAAAAACTTTTTTTTTGTCAGTCGAATTATCACGAATGCCTAGCCTCGTTTGATAATGCATTACAATGCTTTTATTTGAATTTAGAATAATACCATTTGCGCCAAACCATTCTTTTAGCAAGCTCGTAACACTATTAATTTTATCGTCTAAATTTGATAGACTTTTGTCCCTTAAACCAATATGTGTATCATCTGCAAATAAACTTAAATGTGTATAATCTAGTATTGCATTGCCAAGATCATTAATATAGATCAAACACAAAATAAGACCCAAGATCGAGCCTTGTGGTACTCCAATTGACACAGAACTCGCTAAAGAAGTTTGCTCATTTACTGAAACAATTTGGCTACGGTTACTTAAATAAGTTTTCATCATATTTAGTTCAGCTCCTTGAAAACTATAATGCTGCAATTTTAGTATCATTACATCATGTCGCAAGCAATCAAAAGCCTTTGACAGGTCAGAAATATACGTGGTAGAGCCATGCTACAGTTATATTAGTAGTATAGTTGTAGAACGAATGGGTCGGCTCGACCGGGGAAGGACCACGCTCTCACAGAATACCAGCGTGAAATAGTAGCTTAATGCTGCTCTATTTCGTATGGTGAGTGTAGAGAACCGGAGACCCTTTTTACTGGAAACGAGGCATTCCATCTTAGTCCTCACGGGTGACAACGCATCTGCATTTTGATTCGTAATCGATGATAGATGTAGATGTCTATGGGTCACAGTAACCACTTACCATTAGGTGGACTGTGTGCTCGTTTGTCACCCTATCCTATATAAAAAAAAGAAAAAACACTGGCACATCTATTGGAATTGTCCAAAGATTCTAAAATGAAATAAATTACTTTTCTTATGGCCATTTCGGTTGATCGTCCTTTTCTAAATTCAAATTTTGCCGTTGTAAATAAATTATTTTCTTCAAAGTAACTAACAATTCTTGATTTTATAATGGCTTCTAATATTTTCGATAAAGTTGGCAATATACAAACTGGCCTGTAATAACTTAGATCTGTGGAATCCCCTTTTTTGAAAAGTGGAATTACCCTACCCGGTTTGAGTACGTCGGGGAATATGCAATTAACTAAGCAGGAATTGACAACAATAAAAATATCAAATCGAATAAATTATTGTTATTTCTAATAAGATTTCTTAATGTTCTAGTGTTCATATCGTAAATGTCTAACGTAGATTTTTGCTTCATACTAGTAACAACCTTTTTCAGCTCTGTGTAATCTACTGGGTGAAAAGAAATAGATGTTAGTGGTCTATCTGAGCAATCTAAGTACTTCATGCAGTTTTCTACATTAACTTCTAAGTTGTTTGTTAATCTATGTGCAATATTGCAGAAAAAATCATTAAAACTTCTTGCAATTTTTTGAGATTCTGTTATAATCTGTCCACTATTGTTTCTTATAGATTCAATTTTAGATTTTGTATTTTGACGTTTCTTTTGTCCTATCTGCTCATTTATAATATTCCACGATTCTTTAATTTTATTTTTTGCTTCCTTAATCCTGTTACAATATTGTATTTTTTTAGCGGCTATCATTGTTTTTAGCAATATTTTCTTATATTTTTTAATTTTTAATTTTCTTTGTTCGGTAGGGCAATGTTCTTGTAATATTTCCATTTTAGTTAAGTTTTTCTTACTCGTTTCAATGCCTAATGTAGTCCATTTTTTAAGTTTGCTTCTTATTTTTTTTAATTTTGGAAAAGCAATGTTGTAGTAATGATGCAACGCGTGGTGTAAAATTCTCATTTTTGTGTTCGCGTCTTCATTTATTATAATTTCTGATTTAATCGCATTGTAATTTTTATTAAACAAATAATTAAAGTAATCAAGATTATTCCTCGAAAAATTTTTACCTACATAATTTTTACATTTAATATTAAATTTTTTTGGATTAACTAATTCTAATTTAATTACATTATGATCAGAAAGTTTTTGACTTAATACACATCTTTTACATTCATTAAAATTGACAATAAAGTTATCTATACAAGTAGAACTGGTTTTATTTCGTTTATTTGTTTCGATTCTGGTCGGTTCTGGTATTTTGTGAAGTTTTTTAATATTTGTGTCAATTTTTAAAACATTTAAGTTCAAGTCACCTGCTATTACAATTTGTTTGTTCTCTTGACAAAGTTTATTCAAAAGTTTTGTAAGTATTTCAAATAGACTGATATCATAATCAGGTCGGTAAAGTGCAATGATTATTGTTTTTGAGGATTTTAGTTCTATTGCTTCTAATTCACAATTCATTTCAAATGATAGTTTATTCAAGTCGTTCCTAATTTTATAATCTAAAGTATTTTTCACATATATCGCCGTTCCACCGTGTTCAAAAAATATTCTATTAAAGCAAGTCGTGAGTGTATAGTTTTCAATAGTCATCGCTTGTATCTGACAGTTTTTACCCCACGTCTCCTGCAAACACAACACGTCACAGTCTTGTTCACTAGCTAAGCTTTCAATTTCCAAGTATTTTTTATGTATGCTTCGAACATTCGCATGAAGGATTATCGTTTTTGAATCGGTTCTTGCGTTGTTGAAAAATTTGTACCATTATCAGTTAAGGAAGTGTGTTCGTTTTGGCATTTGATGAAACGCAGTGAAGATGATCCTTGAAACTTGCGGTCTGTACTTGTTACTACATTTTACAATAACAATAATTTATAGTTCCTTGTGTTTTTATATATCATATTCGGGTCCAAAAATTTGATATTTTTGCTAACTTTAGCTATGTTAAGGATCTGGTTGTTGATATGGTGAATCTCGTTGTCATTTTTGCCATTATAACGCAAACCAGTTATTATCATGTTAAATTTCCTACAAGGCTGGTTTACAATATCGTTCAATAGTTTTATGTACTTTTGTTGATTATGATAAAGAAAAGTTACATATTTAGTAATAAGTACTGCTACTGTATCTTTTTTTTTTTTCAAGACCTTTAATCTTTGCGCCATAGATTTTTAATATATTTTAAAATCCTGCGTCCGGTTTACAGTTGTTAATTGCTTGAAATTCAGTTTTTACTATTATCCTTGACGCCAATCCTTGTCCGATACTGTCCGAAAATATTACAATGCTATTGTTTTTTGGCTTTTGTTTAATTTTCTCATTGCGTAATCTTGATTTATTTAGTATTATAGGCATGTTTGTATTCTCTACTTCTATAGCACTACCGTTTGACTCATCTAACTCTATTGATCGGCTTTGTTCAAATTTCTTATCTTTTTTCTTTTCCGTGGCATTTCGTTTTGTGAGAGATGCGCGTTTTTTGGGTGTGCTCATGGCTTCGTAAACAGTTTCTTCCATTTTACGGTCAGCGTTTCCTTTTCTAAAATTTGCTTTTCTAATTTTGTATTTTCCATGTTCAAATTTTCTATTTCATTACGAGCTTTTTCTAATTCTAATTTCAAATGGGCGATTTCTTTTAACAACTCTTCCTCTCTGTCATTTTGATAAGTACTAATATCTGGCAGGCTATGTAGGTCATCATCAGAACTATTTGATTCTTCTTCTTCTTCAGACTTACGCAATGGCGTTACTGGAAGTGCCTTATGCCTAATGCTTCTTTTTGTCACGTTAGATGAACAGAGAGTGCCGGTGTTTTCACTTGCTATTGGTAGCCTTGCTTTGCAAGTTTGGCATTTCCTGCTTTCCTTTTTTAATTTTTCCGTGATATTAACTTTGGTGCTCAATACTTGTGCACACGTTATGTCGTAAAAATTTTTGCAAGTTGTATAACAAAGTATATCTTTTTTTTAATTATTTTCTTTTGGCACTTCAAACAATTATGGTTGACCATTTTCTGAGCTATTTTTTTATCCATATTTTGGTCTAATTAATAAAGTAAAACAGTAATAAAGAAAAAAACAATGTAAATAGTATATATCAGCTGCGAGATTTGAACTTATTACCACCATGTAAAGCATACAGTGTGCAGTATGGGGCGACCATATAATGTTTTGAGTCACATTACAGTCCTTTACTAATGAGTCTTATTATTCACACTTCATTGCAATGTTAAATGTAATTTTATAAAAAAATATGAGGGTGGACAGTAATCAAATTAGTCTTAAATAATTTCACTATGTTACTGTTACAATTATTGACACAGTTGTCGTAGTTCATTATAGTTATTCAACACATTGATTGTTTTATGTAGGTACTTTCATTTGTTGTTCATGGCAATTTTAGAGCATTAGTTTAGTTTTGCTATATTCTGTTCTACAATTATTGACACAGTTGCCGTAATTTATTATAGTTATTTAACACATTGATAGTTTTATGTACTTTTATTTGTTGTTCACCGCAATTTTAGAGCATTAGTTTAGTTTTGTAACTAAAACACTTGCCATTCAAACACTGTTTATGTTTATTTGCATGACGTTCCATTCAGTTATAACAGAAAGTAACACCTTCACTAATTAATTTCATTTAAATTTACACACTACTCATTTGTTTAGCAAAATATTTGTAATTTGTTATTTTAAAGCACAGATTTAATCGCGACGGCCGTGCGCCTCGAACCATCGCGTGACGCGAACTCGTCAGTAGTTTTAGTTCTCGTCGGTTTTTATAAAATATAAACATGAAATAAGGTAATAATACATCATGCAAGTATTTAGAAATCTACTTGATAATATAAACTTACTATAGAATCGAAAGTATTTGAACTTACCTATGATACTATATTTTAAAACTATAACAAATACACCGCAAGGCGAACTCACTGAGTGCAAGATAAGTTGTTACTTGCAGATCAATTTGATTGGTCGGTTCTAGCGATAGACCAAATTGTGTCCTCTTACTGGCTCACGTCAATCGTAATCAAGTATCGCCAGTGAGTTTAAGCACGAAGTGTTTGCGTATTCAATGTATTAGACGAAAAAGGAGCCGGTACTTAATAGTACCCTAAGGAAGGAATGGGTTAAATTTTAAGACTATGAATTTTAGTTAATTTAACCCCTATTTCTATGCACTGCTTTAAATTTCTGTAATGAGTTACATATTTATCTTTATTATTTAAATTTGCGACTAGTTTATTCTCATTAATATTGCCTCCACAAATGTTTTCTGGACATAAAGGAAAGTCCGAATGTAAATCGTGAAGTTCATCTGGGTATTCCAAATCAACTTCTAAAATAAAACCGAAGTCCGATGTCTGACACATTAAATTCAGTATTCGGGTTTACCCATTCGAATCCACCAGTAGAAAGAAATTGAGACATAGCCCAACCATATAAATTGTTGGCAATTGTGGTTCATCCAAAATGCATCCGTAGTAGTCTTTTCTGAATTCTCAGTAATCTTCTCGTTTGTGTAGTTCTTTATAATTTGTGTAATGTTATCATCAACTAGTAATTCAAACGATTCTTTGGTACTAATATAACTTTTAGATGCAGCTGGACCAATCAAACCAGGTCTTTGAGCTATAATATTGTGTCGACGAGTACGTGAAGGTGCTGATGGGTTTTTAAACCACTTGTATTTATTTTTCCCATAGTAGCTGCTGGACTGACTAGGCCCTGCAACATTTTCATTTTCACTTCCTGAGGAAGACGCTTCTGTATCACAATCCACGTCTTGAATATCGTTCAACAAATCAAGTGATACTGTATCTTTTCAATTACTTATTACTTCACTATCACTACAACATTCTTCTTCAGGACTGCTACCAATCACTGACTCGGAATCAGGACGCCAAGTGCTCGGAGAGTGCGCGCGTGTCTTTCGAATTAATTATTACGACGTTTCAGTATTAGACATGAATGAGGACGATGAAAGTGACCTTATATTAGCCACTTGTGCAGTTATTATAGGTAGATCCCTCAAAACACGAAACTGTTGGATCAGGCCAAGTTTAAGGAGTCACAATTGTTACAGTACTAGTAAAAATTAAAAAAAAATTAAGTGATTTAAAAAAGACGACATGGTTTTACAGAAACCCATTTCCTCTAAAACATTTTTGTCATTAACCAGTACTGACTTTGAATATTTACTTAATATCGTTGGACATAGAATAGCTAAACAGGACACAAACATACAGAAAAGCCATTCCACCAGTAGACAGATTGTCAATAACGTTAAAATATCTGAGTTCAGGAAATTCATTCAGTAGCCTTTGCGACGTCTTCAAAGTATCTCCTCAACTTATTTCAAGCATAATCACTGTCGCTTTGGTTGAAGAATTATCAGATTATGTGAAAGTAAGTAGCTGTATAAAAATGTTTATATGATAAATATCTGGATTATGTCACTGCGTTCAGAGTATAAAAATATTTATTAATTTAAGAATTTTATTCCAGATACCAAGAACACCGGAAGAATGGAAAAAAGTTGCAGATGTATATTTAAAAAAATGGAATGTGCCTATTGGCTTGGATCAATGGATGGAAAACACATAAAACTTAAATGCCCTTCAAGGAGTGGAAGTGAATATTATAACTATAAACATTATTTCAGTGTTGTTCTCTTTGCGTTAGTAGATGCCGATTACAATTTTTTGTAGGCTAATGTGGGATGTCAGGGTCGAATTTCAGATGGTGGTGTCTTCAGTAATTCCGCATTATGCAGGATGATAAATGATAATTATTTAAATATACCAGATAATAATCCTTTACCTGGACGGAATTTACCAGTTTCGTACATTTTTATGGGTGATGACGCTTTTGCATTGCAAACTCATATTATGAAAGCTTATGATAATACTTTATTTTCAACACTTGCATAACTATCAAATTTATAAATAACTATTCTATGATCTATACCTAGTTCACAAAGAATGATGGAACATCTGTGTCTGAACTAAATAAATATATATCTGTATTTCATGTATTACATATTAACAGACTAACATAACCACTCAAGCGTCCAGCCCGCGCGATTGTTATACCCTTGTACGTCCGGATAAGCGCGGCCCTGATTCGGGTGCTACCGCGCTCGCATCTTGTAACAAAAACCCTACATAGCTTCTTAACTATAATAGCTAGAGTAAAGAAAAAAACTACGAAAAATTGATAGAAGAATACAGATTAAACCTATGTATATTTTAAGATCTAAAAACTTAATTTAAGATATTAAAAACGAGTGTTAACATTGAATTCGGAGAAAAATAAACGTATAAATTTTATTAATTTACACCACAACGAAGAAATATTGTATTTTTTTACCAATAAAATAATGCAACAACAAACTAGACGTATTTTCCTTTCTTATAATGCATAGATGTTTATGTTTAATTAACGCTAAGTAGTTAAATAAATTGTAACAAAACACCTACTCCTCGTAATTTTACTGCGATGTCTTGAGCGCTTTCGACTCGCTTGCGAAGGCAAAATATAAGCAAGATGGCCGCCTATCTAAGGTCTCATTCACACTTTGTAATTTACGCAACTTAAAAAAAGGTAGTTATGAGTTTTTTTAGTTGGGGTTTTAAATTAAACACAAATAATAAAATCAATGTACAGTATATTGACATAATAAATATATTTTTTTTCACAAACCTTTACTTACTATAATTATCATTGACTATTTCAAGTAAATTTATTGCTAATTAAATATTTTATTTAAAACTAGGAATTGATTACAAACTAAATATTTACAAAAAAAGGACTAAATTAAAACTAAAATAAATAAATAAAACAAAATAAATTATGTATGGTACTGCATAAAGCAACCATCAATGCATAGATTTATGTTGCATTCTAGGCACTTCCAAATAGTTCTGGCTGTGACTTTTCGCTGGGCGCACAACCAACAGCGACTTTGCTTAAAGCCAGTTTTAACTGGGAAATGTCGATGCTCGACTTTAGGTCTGCTGGTCGTGGTTGTCGTTGGCCTTTTCATCAGTCCGGTTCTCGAATTCATAAGTCGTGGTTCTGTCGTGAGGTCAATATGTCGGTGTAACTTTAGTAAGTCTTCCGCCAAAGTTGTCCTGAACTGTCTGTGTGATATATTTGGATTAGCCGTTTTAAATAAAACAAAACAATTAAAAATGGCACAGTTAAAAAGACGACGAAATACCTTTTTATACCAAATTTTATTTCGTACACGTTCCATGGGCTGAGCAGACAAGAACTGGTCTTTCCTGTCCACTCCTCCCATGGACTTATTGTAGTCCAGGACAACGCTTGGCTTGTATGTCAGTCGGTCATATTTTTGTCGCGTACCGATTTGGAGGGAATGGTATGTCGAGAGCATGCTAACTAGGTTAGCATCTCGCCATACGATTACCGACAAATCGGAACAGTAGCTTGCCAATACTTCACCTTGTCTTAGTTCTGTTTTTGTTATTGTCTTCAATGAATCGGGAACGAATTCCCGATTCAGTCGTAAGGTCCCAAAGCAGTCTGTCTGTTGTCGTTTCAGACACCGCGCTAATAATGGACAATTGTAAAAATTGTCCATTATTAACGTGTGTCCGCGGTGAAGTAGAGGTTCTACTAAGTCGTAAACTATTTTGGCAGTAGCATTGCTGGGACGTACATCGCTACTGCCAGTTATGACATGTTCAGTCGTGTCTGTATCATCAGGTCTTTCGTCAGTGTCAATAGGGTTAGTCTCGTTAGATGTAGCTGTTGCAGTCGCAGTCCCAGTCTTTTCTTTTCCCGCATAAATAAAAAACTTCCAAAGATAACCAGAGGAAGACTCACAAAGCTCATAAGTCTTCACTCCGACTTGCGCAGCCTTTGACGAAATCTTCTGAGCGAAGCCTAGTCGCCCATGCCACTTCAGAAGGGATTCGTCAATGACAACCTCCTGGGAAGGATAATATAAATGCGAGAACTTTTCGTTGAAATAGTCAGTCACCATTTGAATTTTGCACAGTTTCTTTGGTTCTGTAATTGTCTCATTGTCGACGAAATGGATCAGTGACTTCAATAATAAAAATCTATTGTACGACATTATTTTTCGGAAGTAAGGCATAGTGCCAAAACCATTGAAACTAAAATAGGACTCCTCTTCCTGCAGGGGGTATAGCCCTTGAAGAATTGATATGGCTAGAAAACTGACCATTTCATCCCTGTCCGTCGGTGTCCATCGGTGTAGTCTTAAAGTCGGTAAGAATTTGTTCTGGTCTTTCAATAATTTTATTTTTTGGTCGGCATATCTGTTAGTCTCTGTGCAAATTCTGTCTATAAAGTCGCTGTCGATCATTTTATAAAAAATTTCGACGATACTAGTCTCCTCTGTAATCGAAAATGTCGGTCCTGGAGTCCCGGTAAAATTTTCTCGTTGTCCTGTAAAAGTCTGTCGATCTCTTTTCCACTCAAAATTGTAACAGTCATGTGGTGCGATCTCCCTGATTGCTAGGTCATTTCGTCGGTCTTCTGTCTCTAGTATACGAACCTCGTACAACGTCATGTCAGTTTCAGCTGCAGGCTCCGCCGTAGCGTTGCGTGAGGTCATGACAGGGAGAAAGCAGTCCTCGTTTTCTGTGTCCATGTCACAGTCACTTAGGTCATCGGTCAGTTTTATCCAGTCGCCAACGACAACGTCGAAATTCTTGTCAATAACCCCTGAAAAAAAAAAAACTTACTGTTAACAATTCGTGGTTTTCTATATTTGACTTCTAGATTGAATAATGCGTACCAATCGAAGTACGCTGTTTGCTAGTGGAAGGCGTCACAGTTACTTCGTCATCAGCCTCGGCTACCATATTGTTTCCTGAAATAGAATTATGCTTAAATAAATTGTTTACTTCAACTTCAAATTGACCTTAACTTTCACTAGAATTTATCTCTATGAATGTGACCAGAATTGGCCTTTGACGAAGAAGCAGAAAGACTTCAAAAAAGGGAAAACATTAAAAATAAAAAGATTCAATAATAATTTTTTAGGTGTATGTGTGTAGTGTATGAATGTGCGAGAGTGTATGTGTGTTCAATCTATCAAGGGATTTATTGAGGAAGAATTTGCAGAAGGTATGCCCCTTTTTTTAGGAGTTTTTGCCATTAAGGCTCTATTGATCTCCGTATCTAAGCGATCCGGATCCAGACTGTCTAAGTAGTCGGGAGAATAAGGGACGGTATCGAGGTCTGACGTACCGATACGCAGCAAATCTCTAGGTTTCAGGTCTTCTGTAACAAACAATATGAGGCTTAGGATTCTTATAAAATGAATAATACATAGGCCTAGCAATATATTTACTTACGTATCTCCACGTCACTGGGCGGAGATAGTTGAATTTCATCTGTAACAAACAGCATCAGGTTAATCAAGTCATAAAGAATAAGATTGTGAAAAGGTTCAGGTGTAGTAAAATATTTTCTTACCTATCTCGACATCCCCGGGCGGCGATTGTTGAATGTTATCTGTAACAAAAAGCATCAGGTTAATTAAGTCATAAAATAAAGTTTGGGAACAGGCTTAGGTATAGTAAAACATTTACTTACGTATCTCGACGTTAGCCATGATTTCGGCGTGTTTGGGGGGCACCAATTGTATATCCTCTAAAACAAATAATATTAATTCAAATATAAAACAATAACAATATAGTAAAATTATTAACAACAAATGACTCTTTACCTAAAATAATAATTTTTTTACGCTGGCTATCACATTCTGGTTCCATGAACTCGCATGGTTCGCGCTCCGGCGACGCCAATCTGCCAGAAAAAGAAAACTTAGTAAACACGTGTTGCTAAATTATGATAAAGTATGTAGTAAATACATTTACCGGGCGCGCCTTTTGCGCGGAGGCGCGTCAGGCATTATAACTCTAGCAACCTCAGAGTCACGCTTGCGAGTTAAAAGCTCCCTTTTTACTTCTGCTGGCAGCGCTGCAACACGCTTCTGGGTGAGCTGCCGCTGAGCGCGAATTAAGTCTAGTTCACTGCTACAAAGAAATAATATCCTGTAGTATCAAAAATAATAGTCCAACAATAAATCTGTGTAAAATATACTTACATCCTTGCTTGGGAGGGCTGATTGTCGTGTCCTCCGCGTCCTCTTCGGCCTCCCCGGTGTCTCCGACTGTTAGGGCGTTCTCCACCATAATGGTTGCCACGGTCGCCACGACTACCATGGCCTCTATGGCTCCCGTCGTTAGACGGCAGATCATTTTCACTAGGTGATCTATAATATAATATAATTATTTAAAACTTGACTACATATCTAATATAAGATGAGAAAAACAAAATGTACGAAAGTAGTTTTTAGTAACAAAATTACTAAAAATAGAAAATACCTCCTAACTTGAGATGGTCCCCTCCCACCTCTAGTACGAACCCCTCGGCCTCTACGACTTCCACGAGCTAAGTTAGTTTCGGTCGGTGATCTAAAATTGTTGTATGTATTAATTTAAACCATTAATATCATCAGGGAAAAAAACAATAATAATGTGGTAAAGAAGCATTAAAAATTACCCGCGTCAACTTAGAAGAGAGTTATTTTAAATGAGTAGGTATCCAATCCCTAATAACATGTATTATAAATGCGAAAGTCTGTATGTTTGTTAGTATATATGTCCCGTTTTCACGTCAAAACGGCTGAACTGATTTTGATGACTTTTGGTACAGTGATAGATGGGACCCTATAACGGTTATAGGCTATATAGCACAATATTAAGTAAATGATGGAAAGTACGGTGCAATCTCTGGGGTCGCTTTTTAATAGAAGCTATTTTTTATGGCAGTAAGGACCCTTTTTTATTACATGATTACATAACAAAAGCCATTTTTATTTAGGATTTTTTTCTCGAAAGTTATGAGGTTCTTCAATGTAATTTCTTTTGAAAAGCGTTCTACATGAAGAGATCTACATAATAAATAATACGACAGCTTCTAAACTGGCGCCAGACATTGAGCAGTGGTGCAAAGCGAAAACCGTATACCGAAAAATGAATGATTTTGATTAAATATGAGAATTAAATTATTGTCAATACATCACAAGGAAAGTAAAGTGATTTGAAATCGTAGAACACATCCTCCATGTAAGTAAAGTGAAGTTAAATAGAAAAGAGAGCAAAAGTCGACAATCACGAACAAACATAACATTAATATAACACAAGAACAAAAACTATGAGATAAGAGCATGATGAAACACAATTACACAACCAACTAAGCGAAAAAAAAAACTCAAGACCCAAACCAACCAAGACCTCGACCACAAAAAATAAGAAAGCGAAACATATTGCAAGCATACTTTGCTATTTGTACCGACCCTTATTTAGAGCCATTGTAGTTACGTCCGTGGATATCAAACTATCCACAACAAAAGACCTGAGGAACACAATAACATTTCTAAGGAATCTTCAGTGAATATAGTTTAATTCTGTTTGCAAAGTGCATTATTATGTTTATTACAACTATTACTCGTTGCTTAAATATAATTTTACTGAAAAACTAAGTTAACAAAACTAAAATTGGGCCGACAACTTGAGCGGCCATTTTTTCGAAACAGCTATACTTTGAATTTAAAATATGACTCGATTTTACACTTAGAACTGTGATATATATATGTAATTATAAAGCACAAATCATCTAGTTTATTTTGACGTATAATAATCTACGAAATATTAAATTAAACTAAAGTACTTACGACATAATCGCTGGCACTCCAAAAACACTTGTTCACAAAACACAGAACACCGATACTGAAGTAAGATATTTATGGTTCATTCGTCAAGACTTGTTATACTGCCATCTCGTATTTGATACGTAAAGTAATTCGTCAGCTATTGATTCCATAAATAAAACTCACAAAACGTACTGCAGATTGTCCCTAGATGTCAGTTTTATAAAACTTAACGCTTTGGCTACACTAGTATCCAGGACGTACAAGGCAATTTTTATTTTGGATGGCGTAGTATCCATGGACGTGTCAGTGGATAAGTATAACTTAAATAGAAGGCATACAACAGATAAAATGTGAATCTTAAACATAACAAAATGTGCTTTGATATAAAGAAAAATGGTATAATGTGTATTAATATGTATCTCTTTGTGTATAATATTGTTACGCGCCTTAGTCGACGGCACTAGCGCCTAGTTGAAACCCGAACTCTCGGTACTTTGCGCGTGTTTACTTGAATATTCTGGAAATTTGCTGCTAATTTATATAAATAGGCGCTGCAAGATGCGATCGGGTGTGTGTTGATTTTGGCGAGACAAGCGAAGCTTCGGAGCGGAATTAAGTGAATCAGCGTGATTAATTATTAGTGTTTTTAACTTTAATTAGTGTAAAGGGAATTAAAGTGTTAATTTTGGTAATTCTATCGGCAATTTTTATTGTCACGAACCTCAAGCTCGTAACAATATGTTGAATGCATGAGTGTGTGTAAGAGGGTGTTTAAGTAACATTAAATAGTAATAATAGTAATAAGTAATAACAGTAGTAATAATAGTAAGTAATGCTTCAGTTTCTTCAAAGTTTAAAAGAAATTCAAATAATTTAATTTTGGATTTCTTTTTATTTAAAGAGTCCAATTCAGCCTTTTTATTTATTTTATTATAAGGAAGTGGTCCAAGGTAATAAAAATATTTACTAACGAAAGTATGACTAGAAATAGGTCTATTTTTGCAAACTTTATCTTTTCTTCGTTTAGATAACAGGAGATGTTTATTATAAGTTAAGCACGAATGTTGTTTTAACACTGTGTTTAGAATAAATAGTTGACGAACAGTGAGTACCCCAAAGGATTGATATAACTGAAACGTAGGGGAAAGTAAGGGTTTAAATATGCATATTTTAAGGATTGCTCTTTGTGCTATTTCAACGAGTTTTAAGATCGATGGACTCTTCCAATTGTGTTTTTTATGGGGAAGCAGTTACCTCTATTGCCGATTGTGGTTTACGACTTCCTTTTCTCAATTCTTGCATGACTTTCTTTGCAGGCGGAGTTACACTACAAATTTGAAATTCTTTTGTTGCTATGATTGGTGCTTCAGGTTGAATATTTATATTGTTGCAATTATCTGATAAATCAGGGCTTGGTATAACAGGGGTTTTGGAAGCAGACGGTATTGTTTGCATCGTATTTACATCAGTACGTTCAACGCTGGTGCACGAAAATGGTGGATCATCCGAGGTAACATCTTTTGGTATTCCATTGTCATCTACATCATTAAGCTCTGAAAACAAAGGATCCACAATCATGTTCTCATTGTCAAATACCGGTAAGTTTTCGTTATCTTCAGGTAAAGTAACGAACTCATAATCCTGGAAAATATCCTTATTAAAAGGATAGATGCCCGTACTTCGAAATCTACTTTCAGTGGTTGCAATATATGCAGCACGGGCGTAGGCTTTACCGAAAAGCATTGAAATTTGAAATACTGTAACACGTCTTCCTGGATTTGTACGCAGCCGCTTCTCTGTTTCATCTATATAAGCAACTCAACGGTCTAAAAAACGATGTATCTAGGGGTGCAGTTTATTGGAAGTATGAGCAGGAAGTGACAGTAACACAACATTGTTTTCCTTGGCATATTTAATAGCATCGAATTTTTTTGTGTGACTAGTGTGTCCATCAAGTAACAGCAAAACTTTTTGCTACGTATTCGGCTTTACACATTCTACAAATTGTTGCAACCTTTACACATTCTACAAATTCTACAAATTGTTGCAACTGTCGGAGTTAAAAGCAAAGATTGAACTGAGTGGAGCACCGTCGCGAAGTTCGTCTTTAGCGTTTTTTCGTTTAAAAATTATAAAAGGTGGTACAAAATGGCCAGCTGCACTTGCACAACACACAGCAGTAGTAGTGAATCCACGCTCACCACTTGTAATAGCACCAACTTGATGCTTTCCTTTTTTGGCCAATATCTTTCTTGGTTTTCGTTGCACTGTTGAGAGGCCTGTCTCATCTACATTATAAATGTATCGTGGGTCATGTATACCGTGCTCATCCATCACTTTTTTTAATTTTTTAAAAAGTCTTTGACAGTTGGTTTGTTAAATGCTGTAGCTCTATTTAAGGATGTAGCTCTGGGTTGTCTTAAACTTAGACTGGGATGACGCTTTAAAAATGCATAGTACCACTTCTTCCCGGCCATTTTTTGTGTGTTGTGTTTAATATTGTTTTTCTCTGCTATTTTAATAGCAAGTGATCTCACATCTTTTGGTGTTAGACCGTACAAACAAGCTTGCATTTCTAGAATATATTTGTTAAAATCCCAAAAAAATGCTCCTTGCGAATATAAATAAAACTTCAGATTCACCAAGGCAAAGTCAACAACATTTATTTTCACAAACACCTTTATAGAATTTGAATAGATCTTAACATCGCGACTTGCAAAACTCGTGTCAAAAATTCAACGCCATCTATGAATAACTAGCCACACTACAATTACTGCTAAATATACATAATTAGTACAGCGCCATCTATTAACTCACACCATTATTACTAACACATATCGCTTTATGAGCGAGCATTGAACATTCCGCCCACCATGGACGAAATGTCCATATTCAACAATTACTAAAAGAATTCGACTTACAATTATAAATAACAATAAGGAAAAATTAAGACTAATTCACATCTATAGAATCCGCCCACCATTGCATTAGGCGGTGTAGAACCAAACTAAAAATAAATACAACATGACATTGTATTTTACATTACAATATATATTATACCGACATGATAAAAGGAACTTAAATTTAAGGCATACAATTAATATTGACAAACTTAGGTAACATACCTTGTAAAGCAGCAAGGCAAAGAAGCAGATTGGAACGCATTTATCATTTAGTAACAGGGAGAATAATCAACTTGGATACGGGACGCCTTATAATCGAATTCTTGCATCGCAAGGATACAACACGCGTTAGATTGTCAGCGCCGGGATGTTTGTGGGTAATGATGCCGTAAAGCCACTTAGCTGGTGGAAGGTCAGTTTCTTTCACTAGAACTATATCTCCTATGTTAGGTTCGGGAGTTCGGCGAGACCATTTATAGCGATGGTGAAATTGTGTCAGATATTCGTGTGCCCATCTGTGCCAGAAATCTTGCACTAATCGTTGGGTGAGGTGCCACCTTTTTAAACTACTAATATTAGAACTTTCGAATTTATGATCAGGCACGAGTATCAGAGACTCGCCGACTAAAAAATGTCCTGGTGTTAGTGGGAAGGGTTCATCAAGATTATTGGTAATTTGGGAAAGAGGTCGGGAGTTCAAGCATGCCTCTATTTGTGCCAAAACTGTGGTCAACTCCTCAAAAGTCAAGGTGTGGTTACCAACAACTCTTTTCAGATGATACTTAGTGGATTTTACCCCTACCTCCCAAAGCCCTCCAAAATTTGGAGAGTGAGGTGGAATGTAATGCCACTTCGTTCCATTATTGCCTAACCACTCGGCAATCTCCGCAGCTACGCTAGACCTTTCGTGATTTAATAAATTTTGTAACTCCCTATCAGCTCCAACAAAGGTGGTGCCGTTATCGCTCCACAGCTCAGCACAATGTCCTCGTCTGGATGTAAATCGCCTAAAAGCTGCCAGAAAAGCCTGTGAAGTCAGATCGCTGACAACTTCGAGGTGGATAGCCCGAGTGGACATGCAGACAAAGACACAGATGTACCCCTTAGTGGAATGATAACCGCGACCCTTCATGGGTCTGACGGCGATTGGGCCGGCGTAATCCACACCACTTCTTAGAAAAGGTCGGCAAGCTGTCGCTCTTGCCTCAGGCAAGTTACCCATCAGCTGCTGGTTAGTCTGAGCAGAATGACGTACGCAAGTCACGCATTTTTTAACAAATTGCCTGACAAGACCCTTTGCGTTTATTACCCAATACTTTGATCTTAGATAATTGAGCATTAATTGCGGCCCACCATGCATTGTGCGATCGTGGGCATGAGCTATCAAAAGATCTGTGAATGCAGACTTATGAGGAATGAGCACAGGATTCTTCATGTCCTCTGGGATCTTGGCATGACGTAAACGACCACCCACTCTTAAGATCTCATTTTCATCGAGGTAAGGATTTAACGAGGTAAGTGTGCTCTTTCCTTTTATTCTTCCCCTTCCTTTTAACGAATCCATGTCTTCCTTGAAGTACTGGGTTTGGCACATTTTTATGCAGGTAAGTAATGCTTCATTTATTTCCGATGAACTTAACCAACTAGTTTTAATTTTGCCCTTAGATTTTAAATACAAAAACCTTCTACAATATGCAATGACTCTGGTAAGTTTATTTAGTGATGAAAATTTTGAAAGCACATCTTCAGAACTGCAGGTAAGTGAATGAACCATAAATCTTTTCTTTTTCTCTTCTAAACATGTATCCTGTAATTTCCCTGTATTATATTGTATTTCTTTATTTTTGAGCCATTTAGGACCGCATTTCCAGATCTTAAATCTTGCCAATTCAGACGGTAGCACACCGCGGGAAGCACCATCCGCGGGATTGTCACTCGATTGGACGTGTGACCATTGGTGAACATCCAAGAGAGTGAGTATTTCGGATACCCTGTTAGCCACAAAGGTTTTCCATTTGCTTGGATGACTTCTCAGCCACGACAGTACCACGGATGAGTCAGTCCAGGCGTGGATATTTTCCCTTGAAACTTCTAAGGTATCCGAAACGTCCCGCATAAGCTTGGCAAGCAACACTGCACCGCAGAGCTCTAGTCTAGGAATGCTCACCTGTTTGACAGGAGCCACCTTTGTCTTTGAAGAAACTAAATTGACATGAATCGCTCCATCTTGACCAATAATTCTGGCATATACAACAGCTGCAAACGCATTATTGGATGCGTCACAAAATCCTTGGAGCTCTAGACATGCTCCACTATGAAGACCTAACCATCTGGGAATACAAAACTCGGTGAGCTGACTAAGGCTACTACGATAGGCTATCCACTCGTGCAGTAAATGGGATGGAAGCTCATCGTCCCATCCGATGCCTGACAACCAAATTTTCTGAATGAGTATTTTTGCTGTTATTATGACAGGAGAGATCCATCCTAATGGGTCATATAGCCTGGCGATGTCAGACATGACCTTTCGCTTGGTCACGGGGACCTCCAACTGAGGAAGTTGAACAGTGTACTGAAATTTATCAGTTGATCTATTCCACGTTAATCCTAAAATTTTTAACACCTCATCTGTTTTCAATTCCAAGCTGTCTTTTATGTCGGTTCTTCCTTCACTTATTTCGTTCAATAGCTCATTACTATTGCTGGACCACTTCTGAAGTTGGAAGCCTCCACGACTCAGCAATTGGTTCATATTCCTGTGCAATTCCACACCTTCGGCTACAGAGTCGCAACCTGTCATAAGGTCGTCGACATAAAAATCCGTCAGCACGCGGTCAGTAACTGAAGAAAAGGTCTTTCCCTCATCGTACACAAGCTGTTGCAATGATCTTACAGCTAGATACGGTGCTGAAGATGTACCGAAAGTGACACGTAATAAACGTAGGTGTTGCAAATCCTTATTTGGGTTTTCCCGCCACAGAATTCTTTGATAGTCGGTATCATCTTGAAACACTTTAACCTGTCTGTACATTTTCACAATGTCAGCGACCAAAGAAATACGATGACGACGCCATCGCATGATGATATGTCGCAGATCAGGTTGAAGTGTTGGGCCGACCATCAAATCATTGTTCAATGATACGCCATTTTCACCAGGGCAAGATGCATCAAACACGACCCTTACCTTGGTCGTACTTTTGTCGTTCCTCAGAACGGCATGGTGGGGCAAGTAGACAGCGCCTGGTTTTTTAATTTCTTTTTCCGAAACATGTTCCATATGGCCTAAGTCTACATACTCTCTTATGACGCTCGCATATTGGCTTTGAAAATTTGTGTCACGTTGAAACCTTCTTTCTAAAGCATAAAAACGTTTGCGCGCTATATTTTCCGAACCACCATATTTGCATGCTGGATCTCCAGATTTGAAAGGGAGTTTGACGATGTATCGTCCTGACTCATCCCTTCGTGTGGTTTCAGAAAATATTTGTTCGCATTTATTTTCTTCGTCAGTTAGATATTTTTTACGTAACAAAGAATCATCTGATTCTAATTCCCAAAACCTTTTGAGCTGCTCATTGTCGTTCATTTGAACGTGTAGGCCAATGATGATGTTGTGACACATCTTAGAACTATGGTGATTGGATCCATGATTATGAACATTGCCAGATAAAATCCACCCTAGTGCTGTCTTTTGCGCAAGAGGAGCCCCGGGTGGGCCTTTCATTAATCCTTTCAGCAAAATCTCGCTGTACACACATGTTCCCAGTATTAAGTCAATTTTATTTGGCATTCCGTATGTTGGATCTGCCAAATCCATTTTAGAAAGTGTTGATGAAACATGAACTATCTTCCTTTCGGGAAGCAGAGACGTTAATTTATTTAAAACATACGCCTTGGTATTTACGATAAATGAATGGTCAAGGCGTGAGTGAAGTTTTATTACGACCATTGCTTTAGAGGGTAAAGTACCACTCTCCTCATCGCCTAACCTGGAAATATCAGCTTTCGTCGGAATTTTCCTTAAACCCAGTAACTGGACAGCTGACTCCGTGATGAACGAAGCCTGAGAGCCCTGATCAATTAGCGCTCTTAATAAAACAAATGCCCCAGTTTTGGTTTCGACCTCGACCAAGGCCGTGGCCAATAGTGATTGGCTATGAACATCCGAAAAACATGAAACAATAGTATTGGTGGACTCACTTGGCGAATTGGAAGTTGTTGCTGCTGCAGCAACAATGTTATTATCGTTGTCAATCGGTTTAGGAACAGATTTAGGATGTAATAGAGAATGATGTCTTTTCTGGCATATACGACATCTAGTCGACCGGCGGCATGAATATGCGGCGTGATTTTCACCTAAACAATTGAAACATAATTTATTGGCCTGAACATAACTTCGGCGCTCATCAACGTCCTTGGTTGCAAATTTTTTACAATTACATAATTTATGTGCCTCCGAACAAAATGTGCAAGATACTGTGGCAATATGAAGCACCTTGACATTACGGTTGCCATTTTGTTTCTGTATCTTAGTGTCCAAAAATTCCAAGGACTTAAACCGATGTTCCAAGAAATTTTTTAAATCGGACAATTTGGGCAGTTCATTTGAAAACTCGCTAACTTTAACTTCCCACAACTTCCGCGACTCTGTATCTAATTTTAAGCTTACTATATAAATTATGATAATGTCCCATGTACTAATATCCACACCTAAATTAGTTAAAGCGTGTAAACACTCATTAGTGTTGTCTAAAAGATCCTTTAATGCCAAAGCTGATTCGTTTTTACACATATATTGATTAAATAAACGCTTTAAAATACAATTACACAAGTATCTTTTATTATTAAATCTTTTTTCTATTTGTTCCCAACATTGCTTATAATTAGCTGCAGTAGTGGGTACCTGACGAATCAATTGCTCCGCCTCACCAGTCAAATAACCCTTTAAGTAGTGTAATTTTTGAACGTCGTCTAAGGTCTCATTTGAGTGTATTAACGAAACAAACAGGTCCCTAAAAGTTGTCCATTCGTTATATTTGCCCGAAAAGGTAGGAATAGTAATTTTTGGTAATTTAACTGATGTGGACGTGAACGAACTACTACCACTCGCTTGCAACTCTGATTCATTTAGCATGGATAATTTATTTTTTAAATCACATTTATAATCTATATATAAATCTTCGACTTTGTCATAGAGTTCTTCTTTTATGTAATCGGATGCCTCTAATTTATCCCAATCCGAATCCTGGATAATTTTTTGATGTGTAATTTTAAAATCATTCCATAACTGTTCTAAATTCTCGAGTCTAGTTTTAATGTACTGCTCCGCAATTCGCTCCTTTGGAGATTTCTTAAAGTTAAGATGAGCCTTTGAAATTCTTTTGTATATGTCCCTTTGTATATTAAAGTTTGCCATCTTATTTCTGTTAGGAAAAATTACTTAAGAACTAATTTACAGATTCAGTACATTCAAATTTCAAATAATATAAGTGTTTAGAATTTCAAAATTAATCGCACATAAATTATAAAATTCCAAGTGTAATTCCTTCTATGTATCTTGATCGAAAATTTTACAAGTCCAGCAAAATTACGAAATTTTCAAAGTGTTTACAAACTTGTTATGTTGATATAAAATCGGGCATAGATTCCTCGTATAAACACTTTTTAAACAATTATTCTAAGTCTAATATTAGTAAACTAAGTTTTTCAAAGTTCTACGCAATTGTAAAATGACACTTTAACACTCAAATTTATTTTACTGTCGAATTAATATTATGAAAGTACTCACAGTTTTGTCCGGATCACTATTCACAACACTTATACTTGCATGCAGTTGCAGTCCTTTTGCCAGCGCCGGTATCGATGATGCAGCCACACGGCGAAATGGCTCCTCCACACGTCGGGAACTTTGATGCCAACTTCCGCTTGATGTCTTCCACTTTGACAGACGATGCTGCTCCCCGCAGTTAGCAGCACTATCGGCAACAATCCGCTACCGTGTCAGCGCCGCTTGGACCAAACACCAGTCACTAAAGCCGTATACTTCCGGCGTGAAGGACCATTTGTTAAAATCCCAAAAAAATGCTCCTTGCGAATATAAATAAAACTTCAGATTCACCAAGGCAAAGTCAACAACATTTATTTTCACAAACACCTTTATAGAATTTGAATAGATCTTAACATCGCGACTTGCAAAACTCGTGTCAAAAATTCAACGCCATCTATGAATAACTAGCCACACTACAATTACTGCTAAATATACATAATTAGTACAGCGCCATCTATTAACTCACACCATTATTACTAACACATATCGCTTTATGAGCGAGCATTGAACAATATTGGTACAACTTTTCTTCCAATTCAGGCGTGAGATCACCTGTGGAACCTGGCGTTTGTTCTTCTTCTTTGGCTGTTTGATTTGAGCCATCAAGTCGTCTCTTTAATGTAGCTTTTGGTACACCGTAAATTCTGCTTGCTTCATTTAAGCCAACTTCCTTATTACGTAATGCCTGTAATGCTAGTTTCATGCTTGTTTCTTCACTCCACGTGTAATATTGCCTTCTTTTAGACATGCTGCAATAAACATATTTTCTATTACCAATACAATAATATCGGCACACAAACATGGCAATCGAAATTAAATTAATTATTTATTTAAAAATTTATTATTTCACATTTAAAAAGAAATAAGTTGACATAGGTATTCCAATGATATTTTAAACATACGCTGCCATTTAAAATTACATCAATTTATTTAAAATACTTATTATTATTTCATTTCACATTCAAAAAAAAATAGGTCGAATTCCTCGAATGATATTTTAAAATCCAGGTTTTATATGAGTTGTCATGATTGGACCGGTCCAATCAAGGAGCTTCGAGGTGGTGATGGCAACTACGTGTGGTTTTACAAGGTCAAATATTACCACTAAACTATAACTTTTGGACATTCCTTTCTATAATAATCAATAACGTTGATAAACAAAGAACAGAACATTAAACAACACGCATGAATATCCTTAAGAAATATCTACTTACATGGTTTGGTTTAGCAGGCGAAAAAAAATTTTTGAGCTCGCGAAACGCAGCGACAGACCTGCGCCCGCGGCGGAGCCTGCGGCAGAACTGAGACTACGGGGTGTGGCTGTGGCGGGGGGACGTATAACAAGCGTCCGATGCCTAGCAAGAGTTTTAAAATCGAACCGTTTCGAAAATATCGAAGCGGTCCAATGAAAGTGCTGGTCCAATGATCGCTATCTTACCCTAAATTTATATACATATAAATGATATACATTGATATACTCTTTTTGCATAGTCTCTGTCTGAAAGAAGGGCAAGAGGACTTCCCTGGCGTCAAATTCTTCATAAGAAATATCATCTGAACGGTCACTTGCTTTCAACGACGACGTTCCATGTGTATATGTTCTCTGTCTCACCGCTAAGCTTCCGCAAGTGCGAATCCAACCAAAGTCAAAAAACCGCGGATACGTTTGCAGTTATCTTTAGGCGCGACGCAATACGTTAGCGCAGTCTCATCAAGAAGCGCATCGAGTGATATAATGTTTTCGTGATAGACGTCAACCTCGTCTTGCCTTGTACTGGTGAATATAATCAGAACTCTCCGTGTGAGGGATGCTCGTAAGTCAGCTATATTAAGAAGTGCTTCCACTAAATTGGGAATGTTGTAGAAGAGCGAGAGCTCATCAATAACGGAATTATCACCTCATTTAATCTTAAAGGGCAATACCCTTGGCCTTTACGATTAAACCGGCGATTGAACGTATTTCAATCAAATCTTTTAGTCCTATGGCGCACATAAATGCGAGCCATTTTGGTGGTTTAAAACATCCATAAGGCCGCGTTCAGATGACACGCGTCGACCACGCGCAGGACCCGCACACGCGTTGTGCCCGCATTACACCTGCGCTGGCCACGCGCGCGCCTCGCGCACATCCCGCGCACTCATAAACTACTAGTGACTGGACTACTTTGTTCAGTAGACGTAGTGGCTTCCAGGTGTCACAACGTGAGAACGTTTGGAATAAAATGGATTCGACTAAGTCAAACAAAGTTCTAATTATATACTATATGTATAAACAATGGAAGAACGAAAAAGACAGTAAGATTAATTCCACACGAAGATGTTGGGTTCACCCTATATTAACTCGCAGAGAGAAGCATGGCGAATTTCATGTCCTTTTTGCGGAATTACGCAATTATGATGACGAATTTTATGGCTATCTTCGAATGACTAAAAGGACTTTTGATAAATTACTGTCTGTTTTAAATATTAAACTGGAGCATCAGCACACAGTTATGCGAGATAGTATTTCTTCTGCTGAAAGACTGGTTGTAACTTTGAGGTAAGTAGTTATGATTTCGCTTAAAATTTTTGCGTGAGCGTATAGTTTGAAATATTTTTGTATTTCTAAAAGGTTTATAATTTATATAAACAAGCACAAACATATGGAATAAAGCACATGACCTTTTTGAATAAATTATTTCAAACTATAGTACTATGACTCCTCTTTTGAACGTGACCATATATAATAAAACATGTTTTTGTTTTAATCATTTTTTTAATTTCAGAAAATGTAAGGTAAAGTAATTACACTAATCAAATACTATAATTATCTTGAATCATAGCGGTAGATGTCGGAGTAGAAAAATAATAAAATTAATTATTCAGCGTCGCAAAGTCGAGGTCGTCACTCATACTGGATTGCACACTGGGTTGACTTTGACCAACTCGAGTGTAAGAGTCAAATTCTAGTTCGGAACTATAAGTAGTAAGTCTAGATTGGCTTCTCACGTTAGAAGGTCCAGGTGCAGTAGAATATCCATAAGCTTCAGTATCATAGGTTGGCTGAAGTTGGATGGATTCTTGCAGGTATACTTTGAGATTCTGATGTGTTGCTATTTATATTTCTTTGTTTAAAATTCCGTAATATTGAAATAACTTGATATTGAAATTCGACAACTTCATCGTCACTGAACTTCTCTATTATTGGAGCAATACTCTTGAAAAATGACATAATTCTGCTGTCAGCGGTTTTCTTTTCTTCTTTTTGCATAGAATCGATAAATTAAATCATTCTTCTATCTACTGTACTCAAATCTTTTTCTTTATGAACTTGTTCTTTCTTCCTTTTTCTGATCAGTGTATCATGGCTGTCGTCACTTTCAGTGTTAAAGGTTGGTTGCATATTTGACTCAGTATCCCTATGTTGGGCTATTTTTGACAAAAATTTCATGTTGTCATAGTACGTGTACTTATGAACTATTGGATTAGCTCCCGATCCCGACTTGCTCTCGCTTAATTTTCTATGACATTTCATCCATTCGTCTCTCATCGATTTCCACTTTTTCACAACCAGTTTTCCTGTAAATGAGTAAAACAGATCTTGAAAGAGGTAGTGCCACGCTGCATGCATGCATGTAGCCGAATTGGGCCGGCACGACCGGGGAAGTACCTCTCGCTTACTCGATACCGGCGTAAAGTCAGCTGAGCTGTCGCGTTTCGTGCGGTGTGTAAGTAGCCGGTGGCCCTTGGGGTGGGGAGGGGAAAGGAGGGCAACGCATCTGTATAACATCCAGACAGATGTCTATGGGCGTCGGTAGTCATGAAAACGGCTGCGACTGCTCGTTTGCCCCCTTATAATATTAAAAAAAAATTATTATAATAACAGCTGACGACCTCCTTAGTCCAACGGCTTACACGTTGGACTTGTAATCTCGTTTGTAGTTTGTATGTATCATAAGTATATATTTTAAAAAAGTATATATAATTGTATTTATATCCGTTGTCAAGACCCGTAACACAAGCTGCTATAGTATGCTTACTATGGGCTTGATGGCGCTGTGTTTATTGTCTGTGAAATTTATTTATTTAACTTGCCATTCATGCCAGGGGGTATTCAGGCAATGATGGTGTGAAAGTTTTCCGACATAATAATATGTCCCTTACACCCTTTATACCCTTTGCTTTACACCCTGTATTGCTTGATTATTAATTATTTTATTTTATTTTTCAGGTATTTAGCAACAGGACACACTTTCGCTGATCTACGATACGGATTCAGAATCGGAAAAGGTACTTTAAGTTCTATTGTCAGAGAAGTTTGCCAAAGTATCTGGGAAGAATTGTCAAAAACATATATGAAAGTACCAACTGAAAATGACTGGTATGGAATTGCTCGCAACTTCTGTTTAAAAGCCAATTTTCCTCATTGCCTAGGTGCTGTTGATGGCACATAAGAGTTGTAAAGCCACACAGAAGTGGATCGATGTTTTTAAATTACAAACAATACTTTTCAATTGTTTTAATGGCGGTAGTTGACACTAATTATAATTATATTTTCATTGATGTTGGTGCATACGATAAAGAGTGTGATTCAAATGTTTTCAAGGAGACTACTTTTTGGAAAAGCTTAGTGTACAAGAGGTTAAATTTGCCAACCTCTGCACAACTGGAAGGATCAAATGTCGATCTACCCTACATTTTTGTTGGGGACGAGGCCTTTGCGTTGCACGAAAACTTACTTCGCCCATTCAGTGGTCAACAGCTGGATGCGACTAAATCGGTCTTTAATTACCGTTTGACACGGGCAAGGCGATACGTAGAATGTGCATTTGACATTATGGCTAATAAATGGCGAATACTCCATCGTCCTCTAGATGTGTCACTTGATTTAGCAGTAAAAATCGTAAAGACATGTTTACTACAAAATTTTATACATAAAGAAGAGGGTATGCCTGAAGAATTAATCATCAATCCGGGACCTGAAATATCGGCTTTACCAAGGTCGCAATCAATACAACATAATATACCAGCAAGTACAGTTCGTAATCATTTTGCGGAATACTTTATGTCTGAGCAGGGAAGAGTACCATGGCAAAATAAATACTGTGAGTTTAAATGATAAAATACAATTTAATAAAAATATGCTAACATAAGTACCGTATTTATTTTTTTCCACATCAGGCAGCGTTTCAAAATCCTCATTGATCAATGTACATTGTACATGTCACGCCAAGCCTGTAGAGTTTTTCTTTTGTCTTTATAACTTTCGAGGGTTTTATCCCACAGCACATCCCTTTCCTTCACCAAAGAAATGAATATTTCTTTATCGATATTATTCATCATTTTATTTATTAAAAAAAAACACGCCACGCGACTACACTCGATCATAGTCAATACAACACTAGCTACAACGCGGGCGCAAGGCATGTGCAGCGCGTATGCGGGGTGAGCGCGAGGCGGGCGCGGGGCGGGCGCGTGGCGTGTGCGTGGCGTGCGCGGGTAGAATTCAATAAATGCAATTTGAGATCTATTGATGTGCCTAAAGACTCAAATAAAATCAACAAATTTCAAAGCGAGTTTGACGCGGGTGCAGAAGCGCGTGGCGTGGGCGGGGCGGGCGCGTGTCGTCTGAACGCGGCTTAAGTGAATGTCTCACGTACTCGCCCCATGAGGAAGTCATGATAACTCGCTTCTGGTTTAATCTTCCATGTACCTAAATACACCGCGGAGGTATTCACTGAGTTGTGTACCTCCCAATAGGTACAGGACTTGTAAAATCGAAAGTCGGGAGAAATTCCCCAGTGGTCCATACAGGAGGGCCAATGGCTATCTATGCGTTTCTCTGTAAATTCAGTCAATACTGGCATACCTGCGTCTACGATTGCCTTCTCTCCGGTATATCGGTATACCTCAATACCCGCTAGAGAAGCGTCCGTGTCAAGAACATTTCGCACTGCATCTTTGCTACTACGTTCCGTCCACGCACTACGATCCACAGCCCACTTCATGAGAGGAGGCGCCATCATATAGATACTACTAGTTTAATTAGTTAGCGCTCACTGTAAATTTCACAGTACGCGAGCAAACCGGGTTCGATCCCGGCCGGCACCAATGAAATTGTTAATTGCAATCTCAGCGGTGAAGGAAAACATCGTGAGGAAACCTGCATGACAGAGAAATAAGAATAAAATTATTTCGAAAACATGTGAAATTCGTCAACACGCATTGGGGCAGCGCGGCTGACAATTCCTTACTCTAAAACCCTCTCAGGAGTGAGCGGAGACCTGTGCCCTGCCTTGGGACTTAATATAGGCTGTTACTTTACTTTACTTTTATACTACTAATATGACTGCAGCATGGCTTTATCACGTATGAAATATACTATGTCAGTTAATAATAAAATGTCAATTATGAGCTATAGTCCTAAAATCATTGTCATCAGTAATTTAAAAACTCATTTACCAAGTAAAATGTATCTTGAAGAAGCCACTAGTAATTTTTTTTTAAATTTTTGTATAGGAAGATCTTCAATTTTGTGTGGTATATTGTTTTACTCATCCAGTAAGAATTTTTGCTAAAGCGTTTACTTTTTGTTATTTCGCTAATTATTATCCAATTTGGGTATCTCATGTTCACGAATACCATTTCTTTATTAAGCTTATAAAAACATTTCCCGTGTTGTTTTAGAAATCTGGCAACTTCTAATATATACGAACAAGGTACAGGTAATATTCCCAGTGTCTTAAATAGAGGCTGGCATCTGTAAATAATAGAAACAGACATAAGCTATTAGTACCAGTTACTCGACTCCGCCGAGTCAGTAATTCATTCTTGGGGCGATGTGTATGCTTTTACAACAAATCCCAGAAAATATACAAAACTTGACCTGCACTATGTTCAAAAAATTAAACTAAGTTTGTATAAAAATAGCTATTATAATATTGAGGAATTCATGGATGGTAATAACCCCTGGGAAAGGTGATTGCCACCAAGCTATTTCAAATTTGTTGTATGTTGTTAATTGCAGCATACTTGATTGTAAGGCCCGTTTCCCACTACGCCGGACCGGCAGATCTGCCGGAAACCGGACACCGGACAGAGTGTTCACATTACATCGGATCCCGGAAGATATTCAGACAGTCAAGTACATCTCAGTTGAATTTGGACCTGCGCGCACAATGGACGACGAAATTGTTGTGTTGTGGTGGTATCTTAATAGAAGGCAAAATAAAAGAAAACATTGGGTACACCCTATTTTACGGGAAAGATTTTCACTTGGAACATTTGAAACATTAATGGGTGAACTTAGAAGAGACGAATCAAAGTTCTTCAATTATTTTCGAATGACAGCAACCACTTTTGACAATTTACTGGGACGACTAGACATAAGAGTACGAGATACAAGTTTCAGAGAATGTGTTTGCCCAGAACAAAGATTAGCCATATGTCTAAGGTAAGATTATTTTATGCACTAGATTGCGTAATAATAGTTTTGACGTAGGTACCTACTTAAGACTGAATGAATGAATGTTTGCTATATATGTTTGTTTGATGAATGTGAATATATATAATGTGTGTGTGTGGGAGGGTGTATGTACTTGATAATCATTATGAATTAAAAATGCAAATAACTTATTTAAGTATTTATTTGTACTCAAACTTAAATCCCTTCAAAATCAAAGTAATTTGAGTCTTGGGAATGTATGGAATGATTACTAGATGCTGATGGCGAAGCTGGAATCGGATTCGATGTCTGAGATGAAGTTGATGGTATAGATGTTGTTGCCTGTTGATTGCTACTATTATATTGCGTAGAGTATCCAGGGTGGTGTTGATCTTGCGTAGGTGTTGCCTGTTGATTGACGCTATTATGTGTGTAGTATCCAGAATACTGATCTGGTCCGGTCATCTGATTATATGAATCACGCCAATGTCCGTAATTTGGTCTCTCATAGTTCCTACTTTTAATTTTTTGCAACATTGTCATGACGCTAGCTTGAAATTCTAAAGTCTCTTCGATAGTTAAAGTGTTCAAGATTGGTATAATGCCTTTGAAGAAAGACAGATGATGGTTTTCCTTTTCTGGGTTTATTCTGGAGTCCAAAAACTTTTCCATCCTGTCATTTACCACTTTATTATCAATTTTTCTTTTATCTTTAATTAAAGGTGAACGAAAATTTGATTCCATGCCTACTTCAGTCTCAGTTCTTGCTTTTTTTGAAACTAACTCATGTGGTGGTCGAGGTTCGGAGACTTTTTTCAAAAACATTAATTGCTCGTGATATAAATAATTTCGTGTCTTTTTGGCCGAAGATCCAGATTTAGACTCATCTTTTTGTTTCTTTACTGTCTTAAGCCACGAATCTCGTATATTATTCCATTTAGTTGAAACCTGTTTTCCTGAAATCAATAAAAAAATATCATAAAACAATACAATTTGTTTCTTGGTGACGTATAAAGTAATAATGTATTAACAAAAAATAGTTTTTTTTTCAGATATTTAGCTTCAGGATGTTCATTCAAAGAAATACATTACTCATACAGAGTAGGCGTTTCGACAATAAGTAAACTAATAAAAGAAATGACCCATGTCATTTGGGAAAACCTAAAGACGGATTTCCTTAAGCTACCCGATACTGAGAGAGAATGGGAGGACATCGCTTCAGGATTCGAAAGAAAAGCCAACTTTCCTCACTATCTTGGAGCAGTAGATGGCAAACATATCAGAATTTTGAAACCAGCCAAGAGTGGTTCTATGTTCTTTAATTACAAGGAGTATTATTCTTTTGTATTAATGGCAGTTGTCGATTCAGAGTACCAATTTATTTTTATTAGAGTGGGCTCATATGGCAAGGAATGCGATTCTACTATATTAAAGGATAGTACATTTTGGCAAAAGATCAATGATGGTACTTTAAATGTACCAAAGCCTAGACCGCTTTATGAAAACTTGCACGAAGAATTACCGTTTATACTTGTTGGCTATGAAGGTTTTACTTTAACACCTAATCTCCTACGTCCATATGGAGGTACACATTTGAATACTGATAAAAAGATTTTTAACTATAGACTAAGTCGAGCAAGAAGGTATGTTGAGTGCGCTTTTGGTATTCTGGCAAATACGTGGCGAATAATCCATCGAGCTATAGATCTGAACGTAGACACAGCAATTCAAGTAATTAAAGCTTGTACAGTCCTACATAATTTTGTAAGAGAGAAAGATGGTATAAATTTTGAAAGTTACCAAAATATAGAACATAGACAAGAACAACAGTTCGAGTTTCAACTTCAAGAAGTTTAGTTCTTCGGTTCGAGACTAGATGGCGCTAGTGCCGTCGACTTAGGCGCGTAACAGTATTTTGCGTTTTGTATGCAACTACGCTTTTTATATTCAATCGACACCGTACATACCAAAATAAAAATGCTTTGCCATGCTATCGATTTGCTGTTTATTTGACTCAAGCTAAATAAGAGTTCATCATCATCATCATTACAGCCTTTCACAAGTCCACTGCTGAACATAGGCCTCCCCCAAGTAATGCCACAAAGCACGGTCCTGAGCCACCTGCATCCATCGACTTCCTGCATGTCTTACCAGGTCGTCACTCCATCTAGTGGGGGGTCGCCCTACACTACGCCTACCGGTACGAGGCTGCCACTCGAGAACCTTTCTTCCCCATCGGTTATCGGTTCTTCGAGCTATATGGCCGGCCCATTGCCACTTCAGCTTACTAATCCGTTGGGCTATGTCGGTCACTCTGGTTTTACTGCGGATATCCTCATTTCTGAGTCTATCACGCAGAGAAACTCCGAGCATAGCCCTCTCCATAGCTCGCTGAGCGACCTTAAGCGTCCTCATACGGCCAGCAGTGAAGGACCACGTCTCAGATCCATAAGTCATCACTGGCAACACGCACTGGTTGTACAATCTAGTTTTTAGAGATTGAGGTATACCTGACGAAAAGATATGTCGTAATTTCCCGAACGCTGCCCAGCCGAGTTGAATCCGTCGATTGACCTCTCGGTCGAAGTTGGACTTACCTAGTCGGACTATTTGTCCCAGGTAAACGTACTCGTCAACAACTTCGAGCATAGTGCTCCCAACAACTACCGGCATAGGTGTGACATGGACATTGAACATGATCTTTGTTTTGTCCATGTTCATCTTAAGACCTATCCGTTGGGAGGCACTATTGAGGTCATTGAGCATAGTGCTTAAGTCCTCCAGCGATTCTGCCATAAGGACTATATCGTCGGCAAATCGAAGGTGAGTGATGTACTCGCCATTGATGTCAATACCGTATCCTTTCCAGTCCAGTAGCTTGAAAACGTCTTCCAATGCAGCGGTGAAGAGTTTCGGGGATATAACGTCACCCTGTCTTACACCTCTCTGCAGTTGGATAGGTTTCGAGCTCTGGTTCTGTACTCGGATAGCCATCGTAGCCCTACTGTACAAACACTTCAGCACTTCGATATACCGACAGTCAACTTGGCACCGCTGAAGGGACTGTAGCACCGCCCAAATTTCGACGGAATCAAAGGCTTTCTCATAGTCCACATACGCCAGGCAAAGTGGCAGATTGTACTCTTCAGTCTTCTGTACAATCTGCCGCAGGGTATGTATGTGGTCTATGGTACTGAAGCCTTTTCGGAAACCGGCTTGTTCGGGAGGCTGGAAGTCGTCAAGTCTGCGTGCGAGACGATTCGTAATGACTCTCGAAAACAGCACGTAGACGCGGCTCAGAAGGGAAATCGGTCTGTAGTTCTTTAAGAGAGCGTTGTCGCCTTTCTTAAAGAACAAGACCACCGCACTTCTGCTCCACGCCTCTGGAGTAGGCCACCATGGAGGACGGAATTGAAGAGCTTCTGAAGGACTACAAGTACCGGTGTTCCACCCGCTTTCAGAAGCTCCGCTGTAATTCCATCCTCGCCTGGGGCCCTGCCGTTTTTAAGGTGCTGGAGAGCCATTCTAATCTCGCTTAGACTGACGTCCGGGATATCATCGGAATAGTGTCGGATAAGACTTGCTCTTGGATCGTTACTCACACTTGCGTGTGGCTCCAACGATGATGTGTACAGCTGCCCATAGAACCTCTCAATCTCACTCAAAATCTCAGGTGTCCCGGAAACGATGTTGCCACACTCAGTCTTCAGCTTTGACAGTTGGCTCTTTCTGGCAGACAGATCTCTGGCAAAGACTTTGGAGCCCTGGTTCCGCTCGATCGCTTCTTTAATACGAGAAGTATTAAAGTTGCGTAAGTCTCGCCGCATGCATTTGGAGATCTGTCTGTTCAGTTGCCTGTATGCTGTCAAATCTGTTGACGATTGCAGCCTCATCTCCCGTCTAACAGCCATGAGATTAAGAGTGTGATCGGAGAGTTTTTGTGTTCTTCTGCGGCGGGTCTTGCAGAACTTAGCTCCGACCGCATGGACAGTTTCCACGAGCTTGTCGTTCATATCGTCCACTGCATTGCAATCTTCTAGGCACTGGAAGCGGTTACGTAACTCGAGCTGAAAGGTTTCGGGATTCTGGATTAGAGCACGAGGGGGACGGAGCGTTGACTTCATTAGACGAGACCTCTCCAACTTAACGTTTAGGTTCAGTGTGCCTCTAACCATTCGGTGATCGCTGCCAGTTTTCACCCTTGCGATCACTGAGACATCACTGAACAGTTGGCGTCTGGTCGTCATAATGAAGTCAATCTCATTTTTTGTCGAACCGTCGGGGCTCGACCAGGTCCACTTCCTGTGGGGCCGCTTCTGGAAGAAAGAGTTCATCATAAAGAGTCCCTCTTTCTCCATAAAGTCGGCCAGCTGCTGGCCCCTTCGGTTCCGTTGCCCTACTCCAAATTTCCCTACCTTCAGCTCACCGCTTTCTCTTGTGCCTAGTTTTGCGTTGAAGTCTCCCATCAACACCGTGTAGTGAGTTTTGGAGGAATGTATGGCTCTGGAAATATCCTCATACATTTCCTCCACCTCCTCATCGGGGTGTGCCGAGGTTGGTGCGTAAACCTGAATGACCTTCAGCGAATACCGTTTGGTGATTCTGAGTATCAGGTACGCGACCCTCGTCGACACACTCCCAATCTTTACAACGTTGTTGACGAGAGACTTGTGGACGATAAATCCGACACCTCCTTGGGACAGATGGTCGCCCTCCCGGTGATAGAACAAGTTGCCGGACTCGAGGATTGCCGTGTCCTCCCCCTCTCTTCGGACCTCGGATAATCCAATAATATGCCAGCGCAACTTGTCTACCTCTTCTTCCAGCTCCAGTATCTTCTCGTCAGTCCTCAGGGTGCGTGCGTTATATGTTGCCAGGTCGAGTCGTCGTAGGTGGCAACCGAACCTCCACCGGAGATTCTTAGCACCCCCTGCCCCGCCGTTACCATGGTCGCCACCGTAGCCAGGAATAGCGGGGCCGCCGGGGACTGGGGGCCGTCTTTTTGTGTATTTGTTCATTGGGGGGTATTTGCCGTAGTTGCCACGCTTGGCGAGCGGGTTGGCAACCGCAGTTTTTTTATTACGTCACAGTTGTCATCAGGAAGATGCTGCTGCCCATCTCCTGCCTGTCTCCCTCTGTCGCCTCTTACGACACCCACGGGAAGATATGGGGTAGTGGATATTCTTAACCGCCACTACACGGCATAAATAAGAATAATAAAAATAAGAGTTGCTACAGGTAAATTAATTTGTAGTGAAAATAAGTTAAATGAAATTCAAGTAATGATAACGATCATATTTTAATGAAAGCATTTAAATAAAATCATAAGAGTTGAAAACGAGGTATTAAAATATAAAATAAACACTTTAGTTTGTAACAAATTCTTTAAACTTAGGTTAGTTATAGTATCTAATAAATTCTAATATTACAAACTTATTTTATTTTTACTATACTTTGTAATCCCACCAATTTATCTCTGTACCTGTGGTTGAGTTAACAAATAATCATAGATTTGATCACGATTAATATCTGTTATAGATAGTTTTGCTTATTGCAGCTACTGTTGTTGGTTTTAATCGGTTTCTTTCTTTTGACCAGTGTGAATTTATGAGAGAAAATGCTCTAATTTTGTTGTTCTGCATACTGTTCCTCGGAACAGTCAATATATATAATACTAGTTGTACCCCGCGGTTTCACCCGCGTATATCACGCGTCTCTGCCGCGCGACATGATATGACACCTCGCTCATTTAGTTCAATCATTTTAGCTAAAAAATTAGCAAAATTAATGAAGTACTTTTATCTATCGGCATATACACGTTATACAGAAAATATAAATTTTATCCAATCTTCCCCCCCCCCCCTATAATTTAGCTTTCTATTGGTAAAAATTGATTAAAATCGGTCGAGTAGTTTCGAACTTATTTGGTACAAACAAACTAATAAAAACATCTTTCCTCTTTATAATATTATATATATAAGTATAGATAATGATTTTTTTTATTATTTTTTACGTATCTTTTTTTTGTTCTTTTTTAATATTTGATTATTTTATTTTTATTTCTAATATCACACACCTGTGACACCCGCATCGTATGGTGCTGGAAGTGTACGCGATATAAGGATTTTTCGACGTTACTATTGAATATTTTAACATGGAAAAGTAGTTATTGTGAGATAACTATAATAGTTAGACATATGGTATTGCAGACTTTTATGTAGATATTGATGTCCTCCATAAAACTGTAGCACATCACTTTGCTCTATTGTCAATAGTTTCCGCAGCGTACGCGAAATAAGGTTTTTTTTTTTGGTATTTTTTTCACACCTTGGGTTACATTAACGAAGTTTTCATGCGGATTCCTAATCGGTAAAGAATTTCAAATCGGTTCAGTAGTTCCAGAGCCTATTCAATTCAAACAAACAAACAAACAAATCTTTCCTCTCTAATTTTTTTGCTTCAATTTAAAAAATTGTTTGTTACAGCTTTTTCTCTACCTCCAAAGTTCGTATTGCAGTTATCTCCTGAGAATGCTATACATTTTTCTGTTATTTTATATTTTTAGTGCTGATTATTTACTAAACTTATTGAAGTTTCAGCAGTTTCATCGGGATTGTTTCAATGTCTAATATCTTGAAGTTTATGTCTTCACCACGATAATCGAAATACTGAACCAATATAGGAATTAATTTAGTTGCTAACACAATATACTTTTTCAAGACATCAGTAAACTTCATTGAAGAATGAGGGCTTAAAATGGCAGTCGCAATAGCAGTTCTCTTTGTTCTGTTACACGTCATGTCTTGCGATGTGAGTCGCTAAACATAATTTTTCAACCGACTTAAAATGAAGGATGTACTCAATTCTACTGTACGTTTTTTTAATGTGGGTTAACTCAACATTTTTTATCCGTGAACCGATTTTCATGATTCTTTTGTTATTTGATAGCTGGTGTTTCTCACTACAGCTCTTCATCAAGCCTTTCACAAGTCCACTGCTGAACATAGGCCTGGTGTTCCTCATGTGGCCCCATATAAATTTAATCAAGATCTGACCAGCAGTGTTTGAGTTATCTTTAATAATGGCATATTTCATTAACTTTGAATACATTGATGATGTTTTCATTTTATTTATATTGAAGTCGATTGTACATTTTTTTTACCTTCAGTAGCGACAGTCTTCTCATTAATTGACGATTTCTTTGTTAGTGTCTAAGGCTTTAGGGACTTCTCCTAATTTACGGTAATTTCTTCTTATGTTAGGTTAGGCTGTTCTCTGATGTTCCTCAATATCTATCGCACCTCTACTGGCTCTTGATATACTGGATTCACAAATACAACAAAACTCTTCAGAGTCAGACTTGCAGCGTTTGAACGAGGGAAACCTTTTTTCTAAAGCTTCATTTGAAAGTGAATTTTCGTTTCGCCATGTTTAAGAAGAAACAAAAAACTTACAAACACATTCATACAGGTGAAACAAAAGAAATGCCTGTAAAGAGCGAGCTCATAGATTAAAAAGTAACAAATTTACTAATCTAAAGGACAAATTTACTAATCTAAAGGAACCGGAGACCCTTTCACCCTTTTTACTGGTAACGAGGCATTCCTCACAGGTCTATGGGCCACAGCAGCCACTTACCATCAGGTGGACTGTGTGCTCGTTTGTAACCTGTCATTACAATATCCAATTTCATACTCGGTAAATACATTTACTGAGTATGAAATTCGCGGAAGCAGTTTTGTAGACCGAGCGGCATTCCTCGCACTCATACACCGTCATCGACCTTTTACGCATGTTATGCGTGTACCACACGCAATAACGTCGACCGATGTTCGTGCGGTGCTGCGGCGAATGAAGTGGTGCTCTGTTAGCCTCTCCATTGGAAAGACAGGGTTTCTGCGCTGTTCAAGAGGTCCTGCTGGACGAGGAACTAAAGGACGGTGGCGCTTTATAATGCTATCGACCAACGCCAACCGAAACGCTACGGCATCGAGTTTGGTATTGGTTGATTTCTCAACAATGACCCTTGCATTTTGAATAGAAATATTCAAAACTGTTTCTCGACTAGATAGGCCTCCAGCATAGAGTCAAGGCGGTCTACTCCCCCCATGGCCCGATTGTAATCTTTAATTATATCAAGCTTATGTTCTGCAGGGTGACCCGGACGTCCAGGAACTAACTCTTGCGAGACGCCATGGTATGTTGAGAAACAAGTCACTAGCTTGCGATCTTGTAGCGCAACAACCATGACGTCGTCGGAAGCACGGGCCCTTCCTGTAAGGGTGCACGTTTTATAGCTCCTCTACACGATGGGCCAGCGTTGGCCCAGCGCGATGGCCATGCGATGGCTGCAACTCAACTACACGTTGGCGACATTCAGTTGTGATCGAAACGTTTATCGAGATGGACGTGGAAGCATTAGCCGCTGCGGCAATTTATCTACACAACACGTACCGTGATTTTCTTAATGTGCACAATAATAGAGTTATTAAAAAGAAATGGCGTAGAAGAAGACCTAAAATAGTACCCCTAGTACCTAAAATAATTATTTTTTTAAAGAATAAGGGTGACAAACGAGCACACAGTCCACCTGATTGTAAGTGGATGCTGTAGCCTATAGATATCTACATTTATCCTCAATTAAGAACCAAAATGCAGATGCGTTGTCACTCCTGAGGACTAAGATGGAATGCCTTGTTTCCAGTAAAAAAGGGTCTCCAGATCTCTATACTCGCCATACGAAACACAGCAGTATTAAGCTGCTATTTGCTGGTGTTCTGTGAGAGCCTGGTCCTTCCCCGGTCGAGCCGACCAATTCCTGGTACAACCGTAATATAGCTGCAGCATGGCTTTACCAAGTATAAATAGTCTTCAAAATTGCACTTATCATCTGTGTTGGGTTTATAATTGCTTAAAATGGTGATTTTATCCATAACCCTATTAAATATATATAAACCCTAAATTTAAACACTATTATATATATATATATATATATATATATATATATATATATATATATATATATATATATATATACATATATATATATATATATATATATATAAAACTAAATGTTTCCTTATTTTTATCTTTGTGTTTTTAATGTGTTGGATTCCATATCACGCTTTCTGCCCGGTATAATTCAAAAAATTTTTTAACTTTTATGAGGCCACGTATTCGTCATTTTAATTAGTTTTCGTTAATATATAAACAAAGCGCGAACGTCCACACTCAACAGTCGAGCACGCACAACTGTGGAATGGGCCACGTGCCAACGATGCGTACCGCCATCGTTGGCCCACTACCCTTTGATGTGCGGCGGAAAAACCGACACCGTCGCCAATCCTCAGACCATCGCATGCGCCATAAGCCATCCGACACAACTACGCCCTCCACACGTTGGCCCATCATAGTGGGCCATCGCGTTGGCCCAACGTGTAGAGGGGCTATTATGGCTTCTTCAGTCTGTGTTGCGTCGTTTTAGCCAACGCGTCAGGGAGGGGGAATTAAGAGCACGTTCAGACTCGGCGGAAACCGTGCGGACGCAAACCGCGCGGGTCCGATCCGCGAGAATAGTGAAGTGTTCAGACAAGCGCGGTTATTGTGCGGTGCGAGGACTGCGAGGTAGGGTGACAGCCTTTCAGTTCAATCATGGAAGTTGAAGAGGCAATATGTGTGTACTTACTCCTACTCCACAAAAAAAAAGTATTGCAGTATTGGCAGTATTGGGTGCATCCAATTTTACAAGATCGGTTCACTCATGGTCAGTTTGTGTCTTTATATGCAAAGTTAAGGAATTATGATTCCGAATTTTTTAACTATTTAAGAATGTCAATAAAGTCATTTGACGAATTATTGGAAATAATCAGTGAACAAATTACATCTTCTAATACCCATATGAGGTCAAGCGTATCACCAGAAGAAAAACTCGTGATCACTTTAAGGTAAGGTATTTATTTTTATTTAATAATTATCAGAATATATATTTATGTAATATAAGAATATATATATTTATATTTATGTTATATTAGAATATATATTGGGTATTTATTTTCACATAATATCAGAATATATATTTTCTACAATAGAAGACTGTGAGTCATCAGTAGTGTATGATGAAGGCGATGGAGATCCCGCTGGTACAATTGTAGAGTATCCAGTAAAATATCCTTGTGGATTTGAATATGGTTGGCTATTTAAATATGCTGTATTATGCATGTTTTGCTGGTTTGTTGTAATGCGAAATGGCAATGGTAATTTCTGTCCCTTCTCTATTACTTGAAGTAATTCAATTTTAGTAGCCAAACGCTTGTTTTCTGGAACTTTTTTTAATTCTTTGTACAAAGATAAACAAAAAAGCTTATCATCATCTTGGTTAGAAATATTTTCTTGTAATTCTCTTTGTAATTTATCTCGTGACTGAATGCTCTCCTCTAATATGTTAGCCAATCGATCTTCTGGTGCACTTTTACTTTTTTTTCTTTTTTTGGGGGGAGGGGAGCGTATTTCACGTGCATTCACAAAATTATTTTGGTCTTTGTCACTGTCTTCATTATGCTCATTTTTCGCTTCTTCTATGTTACTAGTTGTTTCTTTATTTTCTACCGTCTTCTGAAGAAAGGAAAGCCGGTCAAAATACATGTATTTTGAACCTTTACATGCACCTGAACCAGAAGGAGCTGACTTGCCTTTTTTGAATTCCTTGTTGTAGGCATCACGTATGTTCTTCCATTTTTTTTGCAATGTTACACCTGAATAAGAAATTTATCGTTAAGAAAAATGTTAAGGTTTTCATAATATGTGCTGGTATTTTTTTTTGTTTCAGATATCTGGCTATTGGTTGTTCCTTTGGAGAACTTCGTTACAACTTTCGTCTTGGCAAATCTACAACCACAGGAATTGTCCGTGAAGTATGTAAAGCTTTGTGGAAAATACTCGCAAAAAAAGTCATGCCCGAACCGAGTGAAGATGTGTGGGAGAGAATAGCTATAGATTTTGAAAGATATGCAAATTTCCCCAATTGCATAGGCGCCATAGATGGCAAACATATAAGGGTTATAATGCCTGATGATTCTGGATCTTTATATTATAATTATAAAAACTATTTTTCTATAGTACTTTTGGCACTTTGTGACGCTAATTACTGTTTTACTTTTGTTGACATTGGATCATATGGAAAAAGTAGTGATTCTGCAATATTTAAAAATTCAATATTTTATAAAAGATTAATAGAAAAATCATTACACATACCAAAACCTAAACCAATATCTAACGCAGATCCTTTACCATTACCATACGTTATAGTTGGCGATGAAGCGTTTGGTTTATCGGAAAACTTAATGCGACCCTATGCGGGTAAAGGGTTATCATACGAAAAAAGGATTTTTAACTATAGGTTATCTAGGGCTCGACGTAATATTGAATGCAGCTTTGGTATTTTAGCAAACAAGTGGCGTATTTTTCATAGGCCTATAAACGTTAACATAGACTTTGCCGAAGACATAATAAAGGCATGTTGCGTGTTACACAATTTTGTTAGGACAAGAGATGGTGTACGGTATAAAGACACTTTGTACACTGCGCCAATGAGTAGTCTTAATAAATTACATGCAGGAAGAGGTACACCTTCATCTTTGAACATTAGAGATAGATATGCTAATTACTTTGTGAATGAGGGTCGTGTAGAATGGCAAGATACTAAAATATAAACTTATAAATATGTATATTACATTGGTAGGTATCTATATTATGTAAACACAATCACAAACAATGTAAAGTAACTACTAGGAGAAATGTTTAAATAAAGTACCTACTAACCAAAAAGTTTTTTCTTTTCCAATGAATCCTCGTTTATACCAAAAATCTCTACCAGGTCCTGCCAAGCCTTATTTTTGGCAATTTTATTAGAATAATCTTCACACTGGATGTCCCATATTGCTGGTCTTTTTTCAACTTCGTCAATGAATAGTTCGGTGTCAAAGCGCTCCATTGTCATACGTGCGATACGCGCGGATTCCACGGAGCAACTGAACACGCCCAGGGATTGTCATAGAATTACGTCCGCGCGGTGAACGCGCGAATTCATTTTCTTGCGGTCGAGTTGCGGCTACCGCGCGGTTGCATGGTCCGCGCGGTGTAGTATGAACGTTCTAGTACTATGCCATTATAATAAGATCCGCGCGGTTGACCCGCGCGGTTTGCGTCCGCGCGGTATCCGCCGTGTCTGAACTAAGGGTAAATCAATTGCCCATAAACAGCTTGAACCCCAGGTTGAGGAGAGGTTGAATCAGCCTCAACACTGAGGACACGCTGGATGGTAACCCCGTCCCTGTCGTGCGGCCCGCATACACAAAAAATGAGCAAAGGTATCCTGTAGCCAACTCGCACAGTTCGTAGGTTTCTTTTTACCAAACCGGGCTGCCTTGGTCTTTATGTATTGCTGAAAGCTAACTGGCCCTTTCCAAAGAGTTAGCGATTCATCAATACATATATTCCGGTCCAGCTGGTATAACTCCTGGAACTTGGCATTCAAGTGATCGAGATAGAGACCCATTGGGTGCAGCGGGTTATTTGGGTCAGTCCTATCGGCCAAATGAAATGTCGCATTAAGGTTCCAGTAGCGGGACTCTAAAAAGATGGTGCGAAATATGTCGGTCTTCAGTAGTGGGTTCCTCAAGCATAATCCAGAATGCGAATAGCGTCCAAATTTCATGGTAATTGGTTTCAAACCAATCTCTCATGAACCTTGAACGCTGCTGTGCCGGAACCGACTCGGCATACCGGTTCGATTTCTAAGCAATATGGGCCATGATGTTATCTGTCCAGATGGCATGCATTGCCTCATAAGGATCTCGAATCGAGACGGTAGGTCCAGTCATTTCTGGTACAAAATCGCATTGCCTGCCATTCCACTCGCTCATCCCTCGCCACAAAAATCTTTCATTCTCATTGCATTCCTCCCTCTTATTTTTTTTTTTTTTCATTTATTGTGACACAAACAGTCTTTAAAAAGAAAGTACAATATTATAACATTACATAATTAATAGACAACGAGTGCCGAAAAAATACATTAGAATAACATTTCAATTTAGCTTGTTGAAAGATTTACCCATGTTAGTTGAAGCTGAGTAGTAAATTTATAATTTATTTAACAACAGTACAGTAAAGCTTAAAATAGGTAACTTAATTAAAGTTGAAAAACATACATTTTTAAGGGACAATAATTAATACATCGTAGAGATTACCGAATGTTACGCTGTCAAGTATTTATCTGAATAACACTTAAAGATACTTCGTTTAAGACTTTTTAAGGAGCAACTAAAGAGATCGAGATTCACAAATTCTTTATTGTATAATTTTAACGAACGGGAGATAAAGCAGTTTTGTGTATATTTTTTTCGAAGTGTAGGTGGTACGAATGTTTGAAGTACACGTTGAGGGCGAGCGGGCAGACGAAAATTACTTTTAATGTTTATTTTGGCTAATAAAGGAGAGCAGTCAATTTTATTATTTAGAATTTTATACAAGAAAATGATATCGAAATATTTACGGCGATCACTGAGACTCAACATTTTATGTTTATGAAGGGAGTTAATATACGGTTCGCCATAAAGGTCACAGCGGTAATTTAAAATCTTAATAAATGTTTTTTGGACCTTTTCAATTCTATCAATATGGTTTTTAAAAAATGGACACCACACTATACAGCCGAAGTCAAGAATGGATCTTACAAATGAGAAATAAAGGATTTTAAGAGTGATAGTCTTATTGAATGGTTTAGTTATTCTATTAATAAAACCGAGGCTTCTAAAAGCTCTTTTTATAGCTAAATCTATGTGGTCATTGAAAGAAAGCTGATCGTCCATGTTGATGCCCAAGTCACGAATGTTTCTAACACGACTAAGAGCCTTCCCAAAAAGAGTATAATTATAAGTTAAGAGGTTTGATTTTCTTGAGTAATTTATTATAAAACATTTATCTGCATTGAGGTACAAGTGATTACTTTCACAATAATTACATAAGCTCTCAATATCCGATTGTAGTTTGTGGCAATCTTCAATAGAATTTATTGTCCTGAAAAGTTTGGTGTCATCTGCATACAATAGATGATGGCTGTTATGTAAGACATCACCTATGTCATTGATGTACAAGGAAAAAAGCACAGGGCCCAGATGAGAGCCTTGTCGTTGGACCCCAGAAGGGGCCACAAGAAAGGACGAGCAGTAACCATTCAAACAGACTGCCTGACTGCGATTTCGTATATATGATTCGATCCATCTAAGCAGACTTCCATGCACTCCTAATCTCCAAAGCTTTTTTAGAAGTATGTCATGGTTAATTTTGTCAAAAGCCTTGGAGAAGTCGGTGTACACGACATCAACCTGGGTGTTATTATCCATTGCATTAAGAAGGAAGTCTGTAAACATGACCATATTGGTGTCCACACTGCGCGATTTCATAAAGCCATGTTGATTTTCATCAATAATAGACAATTGATTAGTTACAATCTTCTCAAAAATTTTACTAAGGACACATAACTTAGAAATTGGCCGATATTGAGTAATTTGATCTTTTTGTGAGTTCTTTGGTATTGGAGTAATGAGAGCCCGTTTCCATACACTAGGAAACATTCCAGTTTTCATAGATAGTCGAAAAATATTAGATATCGGTTTTAATAACTCTTTAGCACAACGCAATATAATCACTGGGTGCACTCCATCCGGCCCGGCACCTTTACTTATATTGACATTCTCTAGTTCTTTAATAATGATGTCATCACTTAAGTAAATTGTATTTATGGATATGAGCGGATCAGTATTTAAATTATTATCTAATTTACTATTATTATAATTGGTGGACGGCCTAACAAAAAGAGATTGAAAGTAATGGTTAAAAGCATCGCAAATGTCGTTACCGTCAGACAGGGTCTCACCTTTGTAAGTCATTTTTTGAGGGATGGTACCAGTCATTCTCTTCGATTTGACGTAAGACCAAAAGAATTTAGCATTAGATTCAATTTTCTGTTCAGAGAGGGTAATGAAATTTGAGTAACATTCACTTTCCAACTTGCGCAGTTTCGATCTTAGCATAGAAAATGTATTGTAGTCTGCATCATTATGATAAGTTTTCCATTTTTTATGGTATTTGCGTTTTTCTGTATCGAGTTTAATAAGGGGACGATTGTACCACGGGGGATATCTACTTGTATCGTGTACAATGCGGGATGGTACATGTTTATCTATAAGACTATTAAGAATTTCATAAAAATATTTAACTCTATCCTCAACGTCAGGCATAGTACAAAATTTTGCGTCCCAGTCTACGGAGACTAATCCCTTTCTAATACTATCAAAATCTGACCGAAAGAACAATTTTTTGTTTATTGTGTTGGTTTTGAGGGATTTGTGTAAGTGAAGAGGAAGTTCAATACATAAAGATTTATGATGGGCATCTTCAGCTATTAAGGGACTGTCACAGGCCCGTAAACAGCAAGCAGTCGTGCAAAAAACTAAGTCAAGTAGTCTGTTATTTACGTTAAATTCATAATTAAATTGTGATAATAGGGAAAGGTTCATGAAATCGCTAGTGAGGGCTATTAATGGATCATTACTTGTTCTTATGTTCATGCTACCTATGTCGTCATCATAAAACCACTCTGCATGTGACACATTAAAGTCACCTAAAATAAGAAATAAATCGTTAGGATTTGTGTTAATTAGATCACTAGTTCTATCGTAGAATGATGCTAGTAAAGATTCGTGTCGGACGCCGTGAGGTATATAGGTACAGGCAAGGTGTAAATACGATACCGCGTTCGCAACGTCGTCAGTAGGTATAGGCCGGGTGCGCAACGGAATGCTCACCCACAGCTCGTCGGCGGGCGGCGGGGCGCACCAGCGCGTGCGCAAGCTTGGACACAGCTCGCGACTCACTGCTATTATGACGCCACCGCCACGCGTGCATTGCGTGGAAAAAGAGTCTCGATCGCACCTAATACCTCGAAGCGCTCATCAAAAAATTCAGAATTGAAAAATCCTTCATTTAGCCATGACTCAGTGATACATATCACATCATAATTACAATTTAGAATGCTTTTAAGAAAGTCGTGAGATTTAGTTCGCAAGCCCCTAACGTTTTGATAATAAATTGATATTGTTTTACGAGTAGCCATTTCATAAAATTAGGTTATTTATTATAGAAAATAATAGAAAAACAATGTTACATTCGTACCACATTATTTTAATATTTTTTTTGGTGCTTATTAAGAGGGTAGATAGGTATTTCAATTCACAATAATTATTATTTTGAATCTCCCTATATCCTGTAGTGACACCTATAGAATATTTATTTTTTGATTTAACACTTTAACAGCCGTACACGTACTGAGTACGGGCAGTGTCGATCAACTCGGGACGCCGATCACGTACTCCGTACGGGTTTGACTTTCCTATCGTCTGTTTAAAAATTACGTTCCCGGTGCGTGATTGGCGTATAACCCCGGTGTAGAATGACTCTTTAGCTACACCCACATGTATGTATCACCGACGGGAGGTGCGGGGTGGAGGCAGGACAAGCAATCTTTCAGCGCGCGTCGCCAGTGCTCCCACGCCACCAACGTGAGAGCACGTCCTTGCATTTTGGCGCGAAATGGCTTCCGCTCGACGTAGTTGGCGTCTCGATTCTAAAGAAATTTTTGATGTTTTGGTAAATGATGTTGACTCAGACATTGAGGAAGACCCGGAAATTCAAATTGAAGGTAAATTATTGTATTTTATTATTGTATTTTTATTCGAATATACCTTTTTTGCGAAGTCTAGATTTTTATTGGTGTTTTCTCTCTCCAGAGGTAATTCAAGACTTACATGAGGTGGTTTCGGTCCAAGATCATGAAAATGATGATGCTGACATGTCAGAGAACGTATCTGAACCAGAACAGGGTCGAAGTCGAGGTCGCTCGAGACCTACACTTCGAGGCAGAACGAGATCGCGCGGCGGACGCGTTCGGTCAGGGGCGCGCTCGACTACCCGCTGCAGCAGCGGCAGACATGCATCAACTTCTATCAGGGAAATGGATGAAGCTAATGGATGGTCATACGAAGCAGTGCAGCAGCCGCCGGAAAATCCAGTATTTCAAGAAATATCTCGCGTATTAGCCCCGATTGATGAAAATTCGTCACTGTTCGATTGTTTCTCAATTTTTTTTCCTGATTCTTTTTGGAAATTGCTCAAGACTGAAACAAATCGTTATGCAGCTCAAATGAAGGCTAAACAAACGCGACAAGGTATCCTGAAACCTGGCACTATGCTTTATCAATGGAAACCAGTCACGAAACAGGAACTGAAAACATTTTTTTCCGTAGTGATTCATATGACACTCGTTCAAAAAGAAAGTTTTGATTCTTACTGGTCAACTCGTGAAATAATAGAAACTTCATTCGCCAGAAAGCACATGAATAGGAACCGATTCAGAGCTATTTACAGCTGTCTTCATTTGAACGACAACTCAAATTATAAACCACGTAATGATCCAGAATACGATGCTTTTTTCAAACTCAGACCGTATTTCGATGAACTGTGTTTTTTGTGTGAGAACAGTTTTTATCCCAATGAAAACTTGACGATTGATGAGGGCACTTGTGGATTTAGGGGTCGAGTGCACTTCAGAGTTTACAATAAAGATAAGCCCGATAAATACGGTATGAAAGTCTACATGCTATGTGACGCGGAAACGGGCTACATACTACGCATGGTTCCCTATGTTGGCGACTCAAAATCTGTCGAGACTATTATCGCTGAATTGAGTGAACCATATTTTGGTAAATGGCACACCATTTATATGGATCGTTTTTTTACGAGTCCGACAATTGCGGACTTGCTTTGGCTGAAAGAAACTCGCACTGTAGGCACAGTGATGGCGAATCGTCGTGGTCTGCCACAGGTTTGGCGACAACAACCGTTGGAAAAAGCTGAAATGGCTTTTTGTCACCTCGGCAATCTAACTGCCTGTAAATGGAAAGATAAGCGTGATGTACTTATGCTCACGACGAAACACGGAGCTAGCTGGACAGAGGTGGATACAAAAGCCAAAGGTGTGGGCGTAACCAAAAAGGTGAAACCAGACTGCATCCTCGACTATAACCACTACAAAATTGGCGTAGATCTCAATGACCAATATGTATCCTATTATTCGTTGAATAGGAAAAGTATGAAATGGTGGAAAAAAATGTTTTTTAATTTAGTAGCGCGTTCTCTGGTAAACGCTTACATTTTGTACAATAAATCCAGAGAACAACGACGCCGCCTGCGATTCTCGCAGTTTCTGATGGACTCTGGGGAACAACTGGTGGAAACTGCATCAGATGCTGAAGCAGGACCCTCCCATGGTCCACATGCTGTCGGGACAAGCACGAGGCTCGTCGGTAGGCACTTCATAGAGAGGATTCCAAGCTCGGAAAAAAAGGAGAAAGTCGCACGAGTTTGCAAAGTGTGTGCCGACATTTCAAAAAAAGAAACCGGAAAAAGGGGGCGCAAAGAGACCATTTATTACTGCCCAGACTGCAATGTTCCTTTGTGCTACTATCCCTGCTTCAAAATGTTCCACACACAAAAAAATTACGTTCTTTAGTTAGCTCAAGTATGTAAGAATGTTTATGTTGGAGTTTTTTTTTTTTCGCTTGTAGACCTCTTTTGTTAATTTTTTTTCATAAATATTTTTCATTATTTTTAATGTTTTTTACTTCTTCCTTTAAAATATAAAGAACAATAGTACATATAAAAGAAGAATAATATACATATCACAAATAGTTTTTATTTTATGAGTCATAGAATATCGGCAAAAATCACCGGCGTACCAGGAACGGCCACCTTTATAACGGTCGGCTGTTAAAGTGTTAATTAGCAATTTATGGATTTTAAAGAAATTATAGTTATCAGATATTTGTTCATTAAAAAGTAAATAATAGCACATAAATAAATATTCACAGCGCAATGATGCATGCTTATATTGACTATCGTATACAGCGTCAAGAGTTATAAAATCAAATACAGTACAACGGCTAAAATGTAATAAACACATAAATGCAAACAAAAAAATCGACACAATGTTAACAAAGTATACCTTATCAATAAGTAGTCATATTTTTTTTAAATCGTGTTCATTGGATATTTGTATTATTTTAGATGTATCCGATTTGCGCAAAAACATTTTACAATCCCGTGACCAAATATACTTATAATGGAGTTCTTTACCTAGTTTACGCGCTTTTCCAAATAAGATTTTATTATGTGGTGCCAGATGGTCATTAATAAAAACCGGTCTTGAGGCGCCGTCCAGGCCTAAGTCAGCTGTAGTCAGGCCGCGGCGCACGCGCACTGCCGCCAACATGTCGGATTTTCTTTTTCTTTGAGTAAATCGTACTATGATATTCGGGATGTCAGATGATTCTCGACCAAGTATGGTTTTCTTATTATCATCATTACGAGGATATCGCCTGACTCTGTGAATATAGTCGACATCAGAAGGTGATATTATGAATCCAACCTTAGTTGCGATGCAGTTTAGGATAGTATTGAGGTTTTCGCTTCTCTTGAAAGGGATTCCGGTAATCTCCAAATTATTCAAGCGACCTTGCTGCTCTCTGTCGCCGAGCTGTGTGGATAGGGAGGTAATGACGTGGTTTTTTTCAGACAATTCTTTTTCTAGGGTACATACTCTCATATTTGTCGATTCAATTTGTTTATTCAGGGTCGTTATGTTAAGTTTAATGTCATTAATTTCACAGGACATGTTTTCGGTAGTTTTATTCAGGTAAGACATATGCTGCTTCACATCACTGATATCCTCACACAACTTGCATATTTTGTCACTTTGCTGGTCAAGCAGTTCCTTTAGTGATGCCATCATACTTTCCTTAAAAGCTGCTAACGTCTCGGACATGTCACGACGATATGAAGAAAGCGAGTTACTCAGCTCCTCGCGGAAACCAGTAATTTCACACTCGGGGGATTTTTTCTTTCTGAGGGTAATGCCTTGTGAAGAGTCAAAATCCCGTAGCTTGGTGAGGTCGAGGTGCGATCCAGTAGGAGGACTGCGCTGCAAACTCATGTTTATTAGAGATTATACTTGTACGTGGAGGTTACTCGACGTGAACAGCAGATGGAGCGAAGGTATCAAAAGAAAGGTTCATGAAGTATTCCGAGGTTAATCGATACGCTTACGATGAGGCAGATTAGTAAACGTAGTAACGTGAGTAAACGTAATAAGAATGTTAGCCGTTTCTTTTGCTCACATGCGGAGGAAAGGATTACACTGTCAATAAGCCTATTGCACTGCACAAGATAATGAACACTGTAGCAACGTAATAAGGTAATAGTTTAAGTCACACTGTCAGTATTTCAATATCGAATCTAACCGACACAGGTCCGCTCATCAACAAGCTTCGGACACGACTGATTATTTTCCTCTTCCACATTTGCAGGTATTCTTCTCCTTTCATACCTCTCCCTCCTAATTAAATAATCACGGATTTGCTCTGAATATCCAAGGGCAACGTCGTGTTTTCCAAAAAAATGTGCTCCAAAGCTGCTCCACACATCCAACCCTCGCTTCGGCCACGGTCACGTCCGCGAACCGCCCGCGCATGGATGCGGTCCCTCGTCGTTGACGTGCCGCTACCGGGTCCATCACTTCCACCCTGAAGCGAGGTGCGCGGCCTGGAGCAGGCTCTGGACCAGAGCCACAAATAAATACTAGCTGAAACATTGTTAATTAAAAAAAATTAAAATAGAAACATTACATGACCGCTGTTATATAATATAAATATTACTTACAATTACCTGCACTCCTCCAGGCACCTCTTCTGTTGGGCATTGCGGAGACCCACCGGCTCTCTCCATACCCGCAGGCACATCCTTTTGAAAAATGAACACGGTTTTATTGTGCTGCAAACAATACTAGCTGAAACATGGTTAATTAAAAAAAATAGAAACATTACATGACTGATGTTATATACAGAGTGTTAGTGTAAACACCGTTGTCCTTGAAACCAGTGGTTTGGTTTCACTTATAGAACGTAAATTCAATGAAAAATAACAACATTTTTTTAGTAAAATCTCAAATTTTCCTTAATTTCTCAATTTTTGCCTGTCCTAAGTCAGGATGAAAGTACTAAGGAAAAGTTACATCACGGGTTATGTGTACCTATTAAGTTTTTATGTTGAATGTTGTGTAGGTAGCTAGCGCGGGCGGTGATCTATACAGTGATTACGTCACTCGGGCGCATAGGGTATCCATGAATTTACGGACGGTGTCGGACAGAAACTTTTTAAATTTTATGAAAGAAAATAGCGTTTTTTTTTTAAATTCATAAAATTCACGTTCTATAAGTGAAGCCAAACCACTGGTTTCAAGGACAACGGTGTTTACACTAACATCCTGTATAAATATTACTTACAAGTACAGATAGCGCGCGATTTGAATGCAGAGTTCAGGAATGCGATAGTGCTGTGACCTAATTAGAATTAATGATGACAATATGTCGATAAATTTCAACATTATTTAACGTTTTAAGTTTAGAAAAAATAAGGTAATAATTATCACACATTTTTTATTATTTTACACATCAAAATCAAGAAAAAAAATTAATGAAATGGCGGACTTGGTTGAATCGGTGTCACTATCCTCACCATAGCTGACCTCCATTACGAATCGATCTATGGCATCTTCCATTAATCCATCTCTTTGCCAATAATTTTCTTCTAAAATTATGACGTGATCGTCGAAGCTACGCCAATCTTCCTCTGTGACCTGAGAGAGAGCCTGCTCCGTAACTTCTTTTATTCTTTTTGGGGAGAAATCAGAAGTAACATTGTGATGCCTTACAATTCTTTTTACTTTTGCCCAAGCCAACTCATTAGGGTTGAGGTCGCACTTGTACGGTGGTAGTCTTACTACGATATGGCCCTGACTTCTGATGAATTCATCGACTTTGAAAGATTTATCCGAAGGTTTATGTAACTGAACCAAGTGAAAGAGCTGATATTTTCTCATAGTAAGGGAAGCTTCGATATTGTTCTTGTTTAACCATTCCAACATTACTGATTTAGTGCCGGACTTTGTTGGGACTTTATTTTCTTGTACACTATGATACGGTGCGTTGTCCATCACAACAACGCTGGTTTGTGGTAGATTAGGGATTAACATATCAGTGGCCCACTTCTCAAAATTAATACTGTTCATCTGTCCGTGATAATCACCTGGCGTAGTACCAGCCTCAAAAAGTAACTTTGCACCATTTAAAAACCTTTCTCTTGATCCTATGTGTGTAAGAATGAGCCTGTTCGTGGAGCTTGTATCCGTCAACACGGCATCGATCATTTCGTTTCTCCAGCATTTTTTAAATGTGGGGTTGTTGTCTACCCATGTTTCATCGAGAAAAAAATATTTCGATCTTCTTGCCTATATTGACGAATTTTCCGCAAATAAAATGACCGTGCATATGCGACAGCTGGCCCCTCCACCAAAATTCTACGTTTATAATGACATTTAAGCCATCTATATCCCATGTCTTTTAACAATTTTATTAAACTCGTCACTCCCCATGGAAACTCGATTTTTTCTCGAATAGCTGCGAGGAGTTTAATGCAGGTCGGAACAATTTTTTTGGTTCAATAAAATTATTCAATAATTCTGTGTATAACATCTCGATCAAAATCATCAACGCTTAAATTTGTCTACTTGTTACACTGTCTTTTCTTTTTAGAAGGCGAACAAAGAGACCCTTTTTTGGCTTTATTTTGAATTGCAGACAATGTTCTCTTCGAAAGTCCAGTGTAACGGCTTGCGCGATCGTAAGCGTTATTTAATGTGAATGTTAAATTGTTGTTCTGACTTTCTTTAACACACATGTCTCGAACATTTTTCGCCATTTCCCGTGCTTGGCGATGAATAAAAACTAGTTTTTTTGTAACAGAACTTGACGTACACGGATCAGACATCATTAAAAACAAAAATAACACGCGGCTGCAACTTTATATTAACACAATAACATAGTAATCGTATGATAGTTGTCAAGGACAGCACAGCACTACACTGCTGGCGCGCGACGCCGACGGCGTGGGGAGATGCTCCCGCTCTTCACCTCAGGCCCCGACGCCATTCAACTCGCGCTCTATCTGTACATGCACTTCTTCCGGTATGTAATAGAGAGATCGATCGAGTTTCGCAATACACACTGGCATGTGCTGTTGAAAAATGAACATGTTTTTATCTTTATCTGACCAATAATGTAAATTATGTTGATTGAAAATGCATTCTCGTGTAAACTTTGACTCGTCGGTCCATAAAATGCTCTTCAAAAATTGATTATCGTTGACATCTTTGTGCAGTATAAAGCTGCGAAATTCTATACGTCGTGCAAAATTTCCTTCCACGATACCTAGCACAAAAAAAAATAGTATAAGTATAATAAGTAAGTAGTATACTTTACTCACTTTAAAATGTACGAAATAATTAATAATGGATAAGATAAACAGTAATATTATAAAAAGAAGAAATAATAAGTGCCTTGCACTGGGGTGAGGTTAAATGGGTGCTTGCAATCGTTGCGGAGAACCGACCACACTTTCCATACAGAAAAGCCGAGTTCAGTCGCTACTTTTCTAATGCTTATAGTGGGATCATCGTCAAAAGCCGCCAAGATACGCTCATCCACAGCAACATCAAGCGGTCTTCCACGTACTCCTGGTACCCTGTGTTGCAATTTGCCAGTTTCACGTAACCTTCTATAAGTATTTGCAAACGTATTGTAGGGCTCCCCCCTCTCTATCTATTTAAAAATAATATTCGTATTAAATACACTCACCGGCACGGAAACTTGGCCACTCGTGAATTTGCTTTAAAAACACTACAAAGTTAAAAATTAAGTCTGTTTCTTTATTGTCTATCAGTTTTAATATCGGGTGTTTCCTCCTGTAGCCCTGATAACCGCTTGCATTCGATCTGGCATGCTTTGAATGATGTTTCTGACATCAACTTGCGGTATGCTGTCCCAAGCGGCCAGCGCTGCATTTCGGAGCTCATTTAGAGTTTGTGGCGGTTTGGAGCTGGACTTTATCTTTCTTTTGAGCATACCCCATACATGCTCAATTGGATTTAAGTCCGGGCTACGAGCTGGCCACTGTAATTTTTGTATTCCAACCTCTTCCAGATATTCCTCTACACAATGTGCGACGTGCGGGCGTGCATTATCGTGCATGAGGAGGAATTGGTCGTGTCCAATGAATCCCGAATAAGGCATTACGTGCTCCTGAAGAACTTCCTCGATGTATCGAGTAGCTGTAAGCCGATTATCGACGATGACCAACTCTGTACGTGCGTCGGAACTTACACCTCCCCATACCATTATTGAGCCTCCATGGAAACTCACAGTTTGGGTGGTGGTAATGGGTAGAAACCTCTCTCCTCTTTTTCTCCACACTCGTTCTCGACCGTCTGGAGCACGTAAAGCTATTCGACACTCATCTGTGAACAACACTCTAGCCCATTGCTCGTGGGTCCAATTGACATGTTCTCTTGCGAACTGAAGTCGGGCTACTCGGTGCTGTCTGAGAAGTTCTGGACCTCGTGCTGGTCTACGAGCTTTTAAATTCACTTCCTCCATTCGTCTTCTCACCGTACGCTCACTAACATTAACGCCTCTTGCGATTTGGAGTCGCTGGCGTATCTCAACAGCGGTCAGGTAGCGGTTTCTCAAAATCTCCATAACAATAAAACGATCGTCCCGGGCCGATGTGCACCTTACGCCCCCACTGCCTGGCCTGTGGGTGTAGCGGCCTGTCTCCTGGTATCGTTTCAGTGAATACTGCATTGAGGACCGTGGTACGTTAAGCACAATAGCAACTTCACGCTGTGTCAGCCCTTGGTCAATTAATGCTACTGCTTGTGCAACTTGTGCTGGTGTTAATGGCATTTTTATTGGCTTTAAAGCACCTTTAGTTATTTAATTAAGACACAAGATCACAATAATTGAATAACCTTACAGTAAACTTTTCACAACACACAAATTTAAAATGTGAACTTAGTCGCTCATATGACCCGATTCAACTAAAAATTAAAAAATTCGTCATGGTGCACTTAAACATAATGAATTACCCTCTTGAACTTGAGGGTAAACATTTTTTGACATACTTGCATAACAAACATTCATCAGAAACACTTAAAGCTTTTGCTATCGCGAGATAACCGCTTGGCCAAGTTTCCGTGCCGGTGAGTGTATAATTAATATAATAAATTTACTCCTTTTCGATAAAAATTATATATTTGTGACCAGGATAAATATGTTTTGATCTTTCTAAAAGTTTAATAATAGGCCGTTTGTAATATTTTGGCGTGATCGTCTTAGTTAGGACCCTTATTTACGTTGTGTTTGTTTAGTAACTTAGTTCTTTTAGGTGTCTTTTGGAAGAATGAATATTCACTAGAGCAATTGAAAGCTGTTGGTAGTGCCTTATAAGCTAAGTGAACCCCGTTCAAGAAGACAGGGCTCGAGAAAGGCTAAGAACATAAAACGTCCCAATTCCACTTGTATCAGGTTTACATTATTAATTTAATATTATTTATCCCTTCCCGCTCGGAAAAGGCTCAAAATATATTTATACAAAATACCCGATACAAGGGCTTCGCTCTCCTACATTTATTTTAAAAATGTAGGGGAGGCACACGACCCCACACAGGCCGTGCACGGTGAGTGCCAACCATTTTGATGCACTCCCTCCGCAGGGAACGCTAATTCGGGAACTGGACCGTAGTCCACAGCAAAATAACTGGCGAACCAGTAAAAGAGGCTTGGCCCCTTGTTAGTGCGTAAGCACAAACATCGACCGAAGTCGCGTATGTGAATGCGTGTAAACGCCATACAGAATACGAACGAATCCAGCCACAGTGAATGTACGTCACACGGTTTAGGCAAATAGACACACTGCCCGTAAACCCTCCGTGAGCGCCACCACCTGCCAGACCGCCGCTCCTGCAGACGTGATGTAAGTGTATGGCATCACCACCAATTGCATGATCAGCACGGCTACTAGCCGCAGAGCGTGTCATGAGTATACTGCTCACCTCAAGGGAATGGGGTCCCACGTTGTGCGGCTTTCGGCCGCAGCCTTGAGAGTCTCCTCAGATCCTCCCGCCAGCTACCACCCGCATGAGGTCGACACATATGCTCCACCAACCAATACAACGGCAGATATAGCCAAAAGGCAGTTATGAGATAAGAGTAATAATTCGCCATCAGAAAGGGTTTGTGTCACTGACGTTGAGTAAATGCATTTTCGATCATGTTTGTCTCACCCACCAACAAGTTGCCTTCAATCTTTCAAAGGTGGCAAAGTTACAGAGATATATTATTATGTCGTTATATAAAACATCATGGAGGGCAGACAGTCTGCAGCCCCGTAATGAGGGGACCCGACTTGGGCAAAGCTACTCAGGCGTGAGTCAAACCAAGACGCAGTGAGCGCCATTGAGAATAGCGTCCCACCAAACAACCATCGCAGAGACGCAATGCTGCAGAACGCAACAAGCATCAATACGACTATCGTCGGGCTTACACCATTCCAAGGTCCCCCATACATCCCAGCAGACATCACCACCCGCATACCTCCATCGACCAGAACCACAAGAGTGCATCGAATCAGGCGCAGCACACCCGCAGATCTATCACAAGACGCAATACCGCAAGTAGCAGTAAGCATCAATGCAACTATCATACGGATGGCATGATCCCTATCGACTTTGGTAACAAAGTTTGTATTGTTGTTATATAAAAAATATCACCAACGTATCATAGTAGCACGCTACTAAGACGCCAATGAACAAAACTCCACGTATCATAGCGCTAATGCACTAAGACATGAAGTTGAGTATGCCTGTTACACTTAAAAGTGCTACCAAACACACTCATCATCCCCATCCGAAAGATAGACGACGCATCGCTATGCGCTACGATGCCGCCCACAACCGGTATGGGTGTGCGATGTCCACGGGAAAGCCGTATTGCTACAACAAACCCGCTTACCACAGGCACTAAGATGTTATTTGTTTACCTCCATCGACCAGAACCACAAGAATGCGTCGAATCAGGCGCAGCACACCCGCAGATCCATCACAAGACGCAATGCCGCAAGTAGCAGTAAGCATCAATGCAACTATCATACGGATGGCGCCCCCTCACAACACACTCACATGACCCGTATCGATTTTGGTAACAAAGTTTTTATTGTTGTTATATAAAAAATATCACCAACGTATCATAATTCTAAATCAATGCTAGATGGAGTGACGAACTGGTAAGACATGCAGGAAGTCGATGGATGCAGGTGGCTCAGGACCGTGCTTTGTGGCATACCTTGGGGGAGGCCTATGTTCAGCAGTGGACTTGTAAAGGGCTGTAATGATGATGATGATGATGAATTAACAATTTCATTGATGTCAGCGGAGGTCGTACTGTAAAATTTAACGCGGGAGCTAACCATCTGTGCCACCGGGGCTCTTCTGAGCCACCACGACTCTCATCGTTGAAACGAATACACATTTTTATTAAGTATGTTTTTTTCTACAGGATAGGGTGACAAACGAGCACACAGATTGTAAGTAGTTACTGCGGCCCATAGATATCTTCATCTATCCTCCATTACAAATCAAAATTCAGATACCTCATTTCCAGTAAAAACCGTCTCCGGTTCTCTACACTCAACATACGAAACACAACAGTATTAAGCTAATATTTCACGCTGGTATTCTGTGAGAGCGTGGTCTTTTCCCGGTCGAGCCGACGCATTCGTGCTACAACTATACTACTAATATAGGCCTGCCATAAATTCCGAGACGTCGACCGGGACATTTAGAACAGAAATAGGGTAAATCATGGATTATACAAAAACACTGGTAATATTTAAGAAAATTTAATCAAAAAATAAGAAACTCTTACACTACGTCCTTTTTTTTTGCCCATTCATATTTCTCTGTACTTTTAACCTTTTTCAGTAATTCCTTTTCCCCTTGACATTTTATAATTATAAACGCATTGAATGATGCTTTCGATTGTGCTTACACTGAGTGAACTTCGTTCTTTCGTCCACTGCGCTGAAATTAACGAAAACACTCGTTCTACGTGAGCATTGTGGCCTGGGATTGCAAAAATATATTGACACATTTTAAGAAGATTTGCTTTTCTTTCCAGTTCTTCGGTTTTTTCAAAAAAGTGTTTCCATTTTGCTTCCATATTTTTAGCTTTCCATTCATCGCTGATTTCACATTCAATAAACGATTTTAAGTACATAAATTCTTCATACATTGAATCATCTATTCCTATATCCTTTTCATTTAAATATTTTGTAGTTTCTTCTACTTGTTGCCATTGAGGAATATCATTTAAAATCATCCAAGCGAAAACATCAAATTTTGTCATCGGCTCTGTCCACTGTTCGAGATAACATATAGCAGTGTTAAAGAAATCTCCTGTTTCTTTGTCAAATGTTTCGGATTGACTTGTATTAATTGTGCCTTCATTCTTTAGTTTGTTATAAAGTTGTGTTGTTTGATTGCCTAAATATTTATTTATCAATCTGTCACTCAACTGTTTTTTTGTATCCTGTAATACATTTTTCACTTCAACAATGGTAATAACTGATTTTTCAATCTTTTTAATTTGTTTTTCAATCAGAAATGCTTGACTGTGCACAAAAAGTGTGTAAACTTCTGATAAGGGATCAGCAAAAAAATCGACTACAGCTTTTGGGGCTTTTGCTTCCTTAGCGAAAAATTCTTTCAATGGCAGCCATAACTTTAGTATGCGTTCAATTGCTGGAAGTAGTGAAAGCCACCGACTTCTGGAATGTGAGAGTATATTGTTGTATTCTATTGCTGCTTGCTCACAAAAATCTTTAAGCCGTTCCACTCTTACAGTGAATATGGAAAAATACTTGAAAATTTTCAGAACAATAGACTCCACGTCAATCGACATCACATCGGCAGCAGTGGACGCTGTATTGTGCAGAATGTGCGCTGGGCAACCGATGCCTTCAATGTCTTTGGACAAAATCTCCTTTAATTTAAAAAAAACATTGTTAACTCCGTACCTATCTCTTCCGCCAAAGTTAGTGTTTGTGTTATCCCCGCTGAAAGCAACAATATTTTGTACGGGGATGTTCTGATCCTGCAACGATTTTATACAAAATGAAGTGATTGTATCAGATGTTTCATTCGGCAATGAGTCTATTTTTAGTAATTTAATTTGCAGTCCATCTTTTTCCGTAAAGTACTGTATCAGCAGTGGAAATAACTTTTCGGCTTTGTGATTGCTAGAATCGGTTGAAATGCCGTAAAAAGGAACTTTTTCGACTTCTGTTTTAATTTGCGCGATCGAGTGTGGAGCTAAAATGTGTTTAATGATAGCAGTAGCTTTTGTTCTTGCAGTTGATTGTTTTGCTGCGATACTTGAATCAGGATACATTACGGCATTCAGTTTTGTCGTACAATCTAAAGAGCTAAACGATTGGTGGTGCTTTACGACTTTATAAGCTGTGGTCAGTTCGGCAGCGCATATTAACATGTCTTCGGCAGTACATTGCGTGATCATAAATGTCGATATATCTCTAGAAGTTGATGCAACTGATAATTTCGTCTTGTGATTTTTACTTTGGATATGGTCTTTGACACTTGACTTACCGCCGTGACTGACAGATATATGAAAGCCGCAAATTGAACAAAAGGCTTCATAATCATTTCTTCCTCTTTTAATGAATGACCACTCTTTAGTATAATCGTCCGAAAACAAACACTTTCTTTTTGGCATGACTTTTTAGCAAAATACCAGACTGGCAATAAAAAAACTAAACTACGAAATACAGGATAACGCGCAGCGCAAATTAAGTACGTTGTTCTCTAAAGCAATCAAACGAAACACTGCGACGACGCGTGACGTTCAAGGCGCGAGGGCGGAGGGGCACGCGGCGCGGGACGCGCACGTAGTGTTGCCAACTATACTTTAAAATAACGTATCTTATTCTTACGGTATTTTGCTTGATTATACTTTATACTTTTGAATAAGAAAAAAGTATCTAAAATACTTTATTCTAACTTATGCGTGAAATATTGTGTGAATTGAATGAAAGCAAGAATTCTGCCAAATTTCTGAATTTAACTCAGTCCATTACTCAGAATTTCCAATCATTTTATACTTTCACACATACACAGAACAGAATAACAACAAAATACATTATCATACAACTTTCGAAAAATCTGTACTGTCAGTACAGTCAAGTGTCAGTCAATGACTCCAGTATATATTGTACTCTGTACTCTATGCTCAACGTTTGTTGTTTCGGTGGAATAGTAATAATTATAGTGTATATAACCGTCTGAAAGGAATATACGTTATTTTCCTTTGAAAAAGTTGGCAACCCTACGCGCACGTGTTAATAATCAAAGAAGGCAGCTAGGCTCGCTCGCTCGACTCCGCTCCACTTCAACCACTCGCCGATCGCAGACGCTGCACTTAACTACACAGGGGTAGCTTGCGAATTGTGTGCACACCGGGACAAATGACCTGTTGACCGGGACACCGGGACACAACGCTTCAAACCGGGACATGTCCCGGTGTACCGGGACGTATGGCAGCCCTATACTAATATAACTACATCATGGCTCTACCACGTATAAAAATGTTTTAGCGAACTAGTATATGATGCACAAAAAAGTGCAAAATCGGAAATTGTGGCATGTTTTTGGAACATATGAAGTGGGTTCTTTAAAAATATATATCCATAATATTTTTTTCAGGAAGAGATATATTTATTTTAAATTTTATTATTTCGTAGATATTATTTGTGTTAAAGGAAATATGTTGATGATTTTGGTAATTGGAAATGTAATATAACCGCCGCGCACCTCGCGGCGCCTATGAACGGCTTTGTCACTTGACACTATTATGGTGCATTGAGTATTGTTTACAAAAAACGTTATTTTAGACTCTACATCGGCACGAGTGACCCTTGAATGGTTTTATGGGTTTAAATGGAATGAATGAACCTTTATTTCTCTACAAGTGCTGTTGAAAATTGTTTGTTCAAATAAAGTAATTAATTTTTCAATAAATATGGCACTTACGGCTAAAATTTTGATATCGGCATTAAGAGTACTTATGAAATACTTTATGAGATTTGTAAAACTTAGCAAGATCTATTTACAGATGACTAAATCATGTAAGGAAAAAGAGAGGTTCAACTAGTCCTGAAAAAAAAACCCACATATTTCTTCATGAATTTAAGTATATATTTTTAAGGAAATAAAAAATACTATTTTTATTGACTAATTTATATATAATAACTTTAATGCATTATAATGCCGCATCTGGTCCGAAATACATTCTAAATCAGTGTAAGTTGATTGTTGGTTCTTGTAAGCTAGTTATTAATGCGTTTTATGATAAAAATTGTATTGTAGCCTGTGATTTTGCACATAAAATATTGTAAACAATAGATTAAAGATTAAAACAAAACAAAATTTAACTATTAAAAAACCTTGTTTTATCGAGAAATATGACAATTTTGACTTTATTCAATATTTACTTACACTAATTACTTTAGGAATTTATTAAATTTATATATTCTTTTGTAGGAAATTTCATAGAGAATTCAGAAATGTATATATATATTATTGTATATGATATACCAAATTCAAGAAATTTGCGTTGAAATGGATTGCGCCCAATAAGCCGTCAATTTTATGAAACAGCTCCACAGTCAACGGAGTATGATGGTTAGAGTCTCCGCAGTTGAAAGGTTATATAAGTTCTCTATCCGTCTGTCGATTTCTTTAAATATAGGACAGAATATTGCGTTGTGGTATTTTTCTTGACATGCTATTGTTTGAAGTGTGTTATTAACGTAAGGTGCTGTTAAATCCAATGTTAAATCCAATGTTAGTTTGACCGTCGCGTCGGTATAATCATGAATTTGTATCGAATCCAGTCCCATTCAGTGATAACATGTTCTGGTCCATCCATTAGGGTCCTGACACTCGGATCAAGTGTCCTTAACCCTAGAGCGGTCGCGCATATAAATATATCATAAGAGGTCGCGCGAATGACGTGTGTCATCCATTTGTCAATGATAATTTATAATAATAATACCAATATTTTGGGTGCATATTTTTATTGAAAGTAACAGACATAATATCACCTACATAATAAAACAAAAAATAAAATAAAAAAAGGGTTTTAATTAAAATTAGGAACTTACGAACGAGTAACTATAATTTCTTTGCTTCTGAGATCAACTTTTGATATAAGCTATAATTATGAGAGACTAAAAATATTCATAGGTATGATTTTCATAACAACTATTGCACATATACTTGCAATGGTCGGGACAAGTAAATTTCTCACATAATTGGCAAGATATACGCGTGGTTTTATTACTTTTTCTTCCACACAAAAAGCAGCGACCACGCGCACCTCCACGAGGAAAACTCGCCACTTTTTGTGGTTGTTCGTCCAATGGAATACCCAAAAAATCGCTTATTTTAAGCTTGAGAATCTTCGGTATACAATCAGTACTCATTCTTCTACTAGCCAAAGGTTTCATCATACCCAACGCAATATCAGAAAGAAACTCTCGACGCAATACTTATATTAGTCCATTGTTTGCTTTGTATATGCATAAAGCATTTATGGCACTTATATTCATCAAATGTGAGCCGTGGTAGCTCAGTGGTTAACGCTCGCTGTAAATATAACAGAACGCGAGTAACCCGGGTTCGATCCCCGCCGGCACCAATGAAATTGTTAATTGCAATTTTAAGTGCTGATTTACCACGTGCTCGGCGGTGAAGGAAAACATCGTGAGGAAACCTGCATGTCTGAGAAATAAGAAAAATTTTCGAAGACATGTGAAGTTCGTCAACACGCATTTGGGCAGCGCGGCGGACACTTCCTTGCCCTAAACCCTCTCAGAAATGAGGGGAGGCCTGAGCCCAGCAGTGGGACGTATATAGTCTGTAACTTTACTTTTACTTTTATATTCATCAAATGAAAAAAAAACCGTCAGTGGCCATCGCCGTGAGTTTCTGGCCACATTATACAAGGAACACATTTTGTCCACGATGATAATATGTAATAATATCTGGTTTACGTTTTTCACCAGAACTCTCGTCAATACAACCATCATTATGTACAGTTGACAAAAGTAATACAACCTTATTCTTTTTTGGCACATATGAAACTAAGGTAGTGTTTTCATGAAAACCAAACAAAGACGAAAATTCAGTTCTGTTTGTAGTTGTTCGGAATGCCTTCGGTACCTCTCTTTTATCCTTTCTAATTGTACCAACGACAGTGGTTTTATTTTCAAAAAGCTTCTTAGCTGCTTCGACAGAAGTAAACCAGTTGTCCATTGTTACGTTTCTATATTCACCATGAATAGGTTCAGTGACTCTCAGAACTACGTCATACCGATTATTGCTTACTTCGAAGGGACCGGGGTTACTGCCTCCATATATTTCCAAATTGTATGTGTATGGACGTTCACAATCGACCAGGGCAAATATTTTGATCCCATATTTCGCTGGCTTGTTGGGAATGTATTGCCGAAATCGGCACTTGCCTCTTAACGCTATCAATTGTTCGTCTAAAGTCAGTTCAGAACTTGGTGTATAATGTTTTTGAAAATTTTTGACAATTTTCTGAAATAAATCACGAATATGCGCCAACTTGTCAGCCATTATCCTTTGTGCTCTCGTTGTAGGATCATCGAAACGAAGGTTTCTCATCAAAAACTTGAACCTTTGTACATTCATTGTAAGATAAACAGCTTCCATTCCGGTCCCTTTCTTAGCGTCAAACAACTGCAAGATATTTTCCCTTCCAGATTTTACACTCCCACAGAGATATAAAATGCCCAATAGTCCTTTTATTTCTAACTCATCAGATATTTTTCGCATCTCTATCCCTTGAATATTTATTTTGCTCAATTAGTATACGATTATTTGTGGAATCCGTTATCATAGCTACAATTTCATCATCAAGAAGGAGAGATAAGCAATCTAGAGAAATAGCCTTCGTTTTCGCTATTTCTCGAGGACCTGATTGTACACGTACGATGTTGTGTTGGCGCATCAAACGTCGAGAACGAACTTGTTCTTTCAGCCGTCTGGTATTGTGAACACCTCGGTAAAATAAATTTGAAAGTGGTACCTCATCCTCATCCGTGAAAACGTGTGCGGGGCTTGCGGAACTAGCAAATGTTTGGTTCAACTCCAATTCACCTAAATCATGGTCACCATCTTCTTCTGAGTCCATATTTTCGCTCTGGACTTCTAGATGATCCGACTCTTCGTCATCAGAACATGGAGTACCCTCTAAAATGTCCTCATCTTCCTCCAATAACCATAACTCGATTTGCTGATCTCGATTTGCCATTTTTAGTTCTAAAATAAAAATTAAAAACAGATTATTTAGCAAAATAGCTATAAGAAATTACTAATTTTATTTATTTTCTTATTTATTCTTTATTGTACACACAATAAGTTGGAATTTAGTTCTAAGGAAATCAATCACAAAACGCCTATTTACAAAATTATTGCAGCGGTTTCGAGTGTTTTTAAAATTAACCAATTTACATATACGCATTCTGAGACTTGTTCCGGTCTTCCATAGGTTATCAAATCTGCAGAAGGTTTTGAACCACTGCGTAAATTAATCTTAACGTCGTTTAACAGTTTGGATTCTAACAGTCTTACTACAAAAAAGCATTTAAACACTGGTCCAACATGTGTTTAGTTAAAAACGGACTTAAATGATAAACACATGTTAAACAATGGTTTAAATTTCGCTACCACTAAAACGTGTTTAACGCGTGCCTCTATAGACAACGCTCAACTTTATTCTTCAGGTCACACTGCTATACATTCGTTCAGCATTCGATCATTCGTTTTATTTTACGCAAATTAATACGACTAACTACGTAAAAATTAAATTTTGTTTTGTCTCAAAGTTCAATAATAAAAAAGCTATATATATGTATATCTATATTCTTTAAAAATTTTCATGAAATATATTATTTATTAACAAAAACATATCAGTTATGCTTGGCAGTTAGATGAAGATAAATGTGAAATTATGTCAAACGCAACCTTTGTATAGATGTCAATGCTCTATGTCAGTTGTCAAACAAGCGTCCGCGACCGTTGCCTGCATCGTGTTGTTTGTGAATTGTTTCGCTGTATTTAATTTGTGTTCACTTTTATTCTATTAAATAATGAAGTCGAAAGGAAATATTGCTCCTGAGAATCAAAATAATCGTGCACGAGGCGAAAATTGGACTCAAGAGGAAAAGGTTAGTTACGCTTATGTACTATTCGTTTTACTATTATAATTATTAAGAATATATAATAATAACACTACTTGTTTTGTTTGTTACGTCTTTAATTACCTAAATATTTACTACTTTCAGGATCTGTTTTTGGAAATAACGAGGGAGTCAGCGCCTATTATAGAGAGTAAATTTACCGATACTAAGACAAATGAAAGAATCTGGAGTGGATTAGAGTACAAAAGAGGTAATTGTGTGGTCAGACTGATTTGTTTAGTTTGTATATGTTGATCAAATAGATGATAAGACTATATTTTTCTATTACACCAAAATATATTTTTAAAAAGGTTAAATTAATAATAAAATTGGTATTCTTTTTTATTGCAGTCTTAAGGAACTCACTGGGAAATCCAGAGAGATCACCCAGTTAAAGGGTTTCTGGAGACGAACAAAAGTGGCTGCAAAGAAATCTGTGACACAACATAGAAGAGCTTTGCAAGCTACTGGTGGTGGACAAAGGCCAACATCGCCAGGTGATGATCACCTAAAGATAATGGAACTCTGCCCAACAGATTTTGTTATAGAAGAAAATCTTTATGACAGCGATGCGGTCCCACAACACGTAAGTTTTTGAATTTTATGTACCAAATATAATGATGCAACTTTGCTTTATTAACTTTTATTAATTTACAGGGTGAAGTTATAGTTCTTGGAGGAACTGAAGAGCAAAACAACACATTGTATGATATAGACGAGGCATGTATGAATATTATTAGTTTTAGATTAAATAAGTTATTACTCATTTTTTAAATAAATAAATAAATCTTTTCTTTCCAAAAGATGAAATTCTACCAGCAGAGGAACCAGCTGAACAGCAAATGATTACAGTGGCAAATGTGCATAGCGAAGAGGTGAGTTTACCTGAAAAAAATGTGGTGCTTCATACTGTTATTTTTTATAGGATAGGGTGACAAACGAGCACACAGTCCAACCGATGGTAAGTGGTTAATGTGGCCAATAGCCATCTACATCTACCCTTGTATGCGATTCATCAAATGCAGATGCGTTGTCATCCGTGAAGACTAAGATGGAATGCCTCTTTTCTAGCCAAAAGGGTCTCAGGTTCTCTACACTCACCATACGAAACACAGCAGCATAAAGCTACTATTTCACGCTGGTATTCTGTGAGAGTGTGCTCCTTCCCCGGTCGAGCCGACCCATTCGTGCTACGATTATACTATTAATATAATAATATAATAATATATTTTTATTTCAGACCATAGTCCATATAAAAATGTGTTAGTAAACAATTAACTTATGTAACTATGTTAATACAAAATGTGTTAGTGACTATTACTTATGCTATGTTAGTCCTTAATCTACCTTAACCTATTCAGCACCAGCGTGGGCGCTGAGGCCTAGTGCCGGTGTGCACATCATTCCAGCTCCTCCAGAGAGGGCTGTCTAGCTTAGAGGCCAACGCGCTGAGGAGGGTGTTAGTGCTTCTCACAAGCCTGCTCATCATGGACGCGGCACGCTTTCGCACAATCGGGTAGAAGTCATCCACACGACTGTCCGCAAACATTGCCGACGCACTGCAGTTTCGCGGCTTCCTCAACACCGCCCTCAGCACATTGTTGTATTGCACTCTCAGGGCGCCGTAGGTCCGCTGCGAATAGCCCGTCCACAGACTGCACGTGTAGAACGATTGGCAGTAAGCTTTAAACAACGTTATCTTAACCTGCTTTGTACACCGTGCAAATCTGCGGGCTAACATGTTGCCTCGCACCGCCAGCGCCCGGCGCTCGCGTTCAATGTCGCTGTCATCCTCCAGGCTGTCGGTTACTATATGGCCAAGGTACCTGAACTCAGTAACCTGTTTAAGGGGACACCCACATAGTTGAAAGGTGGGTTTCAATATGGGTAGCTTATTTTTCCCCTTGAACACAAGAAACTCACTTTTGTTGGAGTTGTAACTGAGTCCATGTACCTTAGCATACTCTTCACAAATTTGTATTAATCGCCTAAGACCACTGATTGAGGGGTTCAACAGAACCATGTCGTCAGCATAACTAATGTTGTTTATACTGACCCCATCTACCGAACAACCGACACCAGCTCTACTGAGGCTCACAATCAGTTGATTTACATACAAATTGAACAGCCTAGGTGACGTCAGCCCTCCCTGCCGTACTCCACACCCCAGGCTATAATCTTCGCTCAACGCATCATCCCATCTCACCACATTTTTCTGGTTACCATACCAATACTCGAACAAAGCGATTAGCTCAGGCTTTAAACTGGTTTCGTTCCTAAGCTTTTGCCACAAGATTTTGTATAGCACTCGATCAAACGCTTTAGACAGATCCAAAAAGCAAGCATATACCGGTGTTTTTCTATCAGTGTGTGCGCTCTCTGTTGAAAGTTCCGGTCTAAAACCAAACTGCGCATCGTGCACTTGGAAAGATTTACGTAACTGCGCGTCAAGCAGACTGTCGAGGACTTTAGCTGTTATTGTTGCCAAGGATATCGGCCTATAATTGGATCTGTCCGCCGCATCGCCCGTCCTGTTTTTAATAATAGGCACTACCACTGTTCTCATCATAGCCTCTGGAAGGTAACTGTGGCTTACACAAAGATTGTACAGTAGCTTGAGGACTCTGGCAATGTGCACACCCGCATATCTCAAATGTTCAACGCTGAGGCCATCGTGTCCCGGCGACTTACCACGTTTCATGTTTCTAATTGCATCATTCACTTCCTTGAAAGTGAAACGCAAGGGGCTAATCCCCGAGTTCACGATGTCCTCACCGTCGTCCACACTACAATCTATCTTGCTAGGATCCACTTTGAACTGAGCCTTGAACATATTAGCAATGTTTTCACTTCCAGTTATGCCACCCACTTCTGCTGGAAGAGGCACCCGAGCATTCAGGCCTTTCGTTTGCTGCCAGAACTCTCCGAATTTCTTCGCCTCGCATGACATTGCTAATATGTCCATCTTGATTTGTTCCGCATTGTCTTGGCACCACTTAAGCTTGTTCTTAAAAGCCCTGCGCGAGTCTCGCATATCCTCATACAGAGCTCCACATGTCGGCCGTCCTGCCCAAACCAAGGTTTGAAAGCAGAGACGAGCCTTTATATGCGCCGGTCTCACATGTCTATTCCACCCTGTGATGTAGCCTTTCTTATTTCGTTTTAAACATTTATGGCTGTAACTCGCAGCATCCAGCAATATAGATGTAATATCGTCATACAATTTCTCTATGACTAAGTTGTGTTCCGGTTTGTCACACATCTTATCAGAACAATCCCTCAATTCCTCCGGAAAGTCAAGTAGCCTTAGCCTGCTATTACAAAATTCAGCATACAGTTTTATCTGATCACTATCTCTGTGACCCCAGATTACCTTATTATCCGCCGTGTACTGAGCTGACTTCACTTGAGGTCGGACTAAGTTGAATTTACAGTAAACTTCCGGAGGATAATGATCAGACCATGTCACATTGTTTTTAACATGTATGCTGTCAATATATGTATTTGCTAGCCATACTAGTTGTAAGGCAATGGTCTAACCAGCGCGAACAGCCGTGACTATCACTAATATATGTATATACATCAGTATTATTAGATAAAAATTCATAATCAGAACATACCCACGCCTGCTCGCTACAGAACTGAGACAATTCATTAAAAAATAACTCTCCAGGATGTGCGTTAAAATCGCTAGGATAAAAACAATATTAATTCCACAGTCCTCGACAATTGCATTAATTTCACTTAGGCACTCTGTGAACTCGAAAAGATTATCGGTGCAGTCAGTAGGCATATAAACCGAGAAAATTAGCATAGTATACTCACGAAGCTGGCATTTGATCGCACACAATCTCACACTGTTACATTTCACTACTGACACGGATGAAAACATATTTCTACGCCATAATAGCGCGACGCCTCCGTGTGGACGGCCGCGCAAAATGCCGGCGCTTGTGTCTACAGCCGTTGTACCCGTTGCTTCGAAGTCTTTGTGTACAGTGCCAAAGTATGGAAGGTCAAAATCCATCATCCAGGTCTCTTGAATAGCGACCACCGACGCTCCCTCGCATAAGCTTCTCACACAATCAACCGACCGCTTCAGGGACTTACAATTGAAACTGACTAACTTCAACGTGTGACATTTATTTTTATCATTAGTTTTGTGTTGGTCCATTAATATTTCGATCCTTATCTCGATTTACATTTGCCTTTCTTGCATGCCTAAAAAATATATAACGCCTGAAAAATATGCCCTCCGGCCATAATTCTTTATTACTAAATAACGACAGTTTGCTCCTTGGTATCAAAAACTTAAAGGAACTATAGTCCCTAGAAGATTTCATATTTATCTTTTCTGGCACTATTCTTATCTGAGTCTTTTGTTGTATATATTCCGCTACATCTTGTTCAGTATTTTCTTTTGAGACATTATATATATACAACGGGATTTGTGTGTCCGCTGCTTTCAATCTCGAAGTCGAGTCTGTCATCGCTGTACCTCTCTCACCTTTGAAAGGCGATGTACGTGTTCCTCGACGACTCACTACACGAACCCACTCCCCTTCACTATCATTCTGCATACCACCTTCATTCAAATCAACCGCCGCCGCCGGTATAACACTGCGCCGTGACGTCACCTCATCGGTTACTCGATGCGCGAGCGCTTCATTGTTCACAGTGCCCTGCCTTATAATATCATTTTCGCTCCGGACACTCTCGCTACGCACTCTATTTGGATAGTGCATAGGTGCGACAGGGATAGATGGCTCAGTTAACACCGCCGGTGCATCTCCCAGCATAGACGGTGACTCATGCACTACGCCCGAACTCCGTGACCTCATCGGAGGCGATGTGACATTCTCTAGGCCAGTCATTAACCCCGACGGCCCGCTATTACAATAATAACTTTCATTCATGCAATAACCGCCTCTTTTAGCATTTACATAGGGAGTATATTCTTTTAACTCAGAGGGAGATACCTTATCCCTAACATTGCATTGCATTTCGCCTCTGCATTGCGTTTTATAATGTTCAAAATCATTTTTCGTGATAAAATCTTCTTGCTTCTCTTGCAAATCCCTTACCTGCTTCTGTATTACAAGTATATCCTTCAGGAGACGTGTAGCGTCGACGTGGTCAAACGAAACCGGCGGCAACTTTTGGAGATCCTTTGCCACAAAAATTGGGATGTGTTCGGGATCAGTACCTTTTAATGCCGAAATTATATCGTCTATGTTTTTCTGCTTGCTGTCTTCCCCTTTCCTTTTTACCAACCGCTGCGGAATGGACTCGAAAAGCAGACATTTCGCTTTAAAGATATCTTCGTCATCAAAAGACTGCCGGCAAATTAGAGCCAGGCTCACATTGTTCATTACATCTATTTTGTTTTGCACAAAACTAAGAACCTCATTCACCACTAAATTACAGTTGTTACACTTTAGCGTATTCATTATATCGCAAGAGGTCAGCGACCTCTGTCTAACCGCACGCGCTGTCAGCTGGCGACTGTATGTGAATATAACTGCAGCATGGCTCTACCATGTAGAACAAATATAGTTATATTTTTTTATTATTTATAATTGCCAACCCGCTCGCCAAGCGTGGCAACTACGGCAAATACCCCTCAATGAACAAATACACAAAAAGACGGCCCCCAGTCCCCTGCGGCCCCGCTATTCCTGGCTACGGTGGCGACCATGGTAACGGCGGGGCAGGGGGTGCTAAGAATCTCCGGTGGAGGTTCGGTTGCCACCTACGACGACTCGACCTGGCAACATATAACGCACGCACCCTGAGGACTGACGAGAAGATACTGGAGCTGGAAGAAGAGGTAGACAAGTTGCGCTGGCATATTATTGGATTATCCGAGGTCCGAAGAGAGGGGGAGGACACGGCAATCCTCGAGTCCGGCAACTTGTTCTATCACCGGGAGGGCGACCATCTGTCCCAAGGAGGTGTCGGATTTATCGTCCACAAGTCTCTCGTCAACAACGTTGTAAAGATTGGGAGTGTGTCGACGAGGGTCGCGTACCTGATACTCAGAATCACCAAACGGTATTCGCTGAAGGTCATTCAGGTTTACGCACCAACCTCGGCACACCCCGATGAGGAGGTGGAGGAAATGTATGAGGATATTTCCAGAGCCATACATTCCTCCAAAACCCACTACACGGTGTTGATGGGAGACTTCAACGCAAAACTAGGCACAAGAGAAAGCGGTGAGCTGAAGGTAGGGAAATTTGGAGTGGGGCAACGGAACCGAAGGGGCCAGCAGCTGGCCGACTTTATGGAGAAAGAGGGACTCTTTATGATGAACTCTTTCTTCCAGAAGCGGCCCCACAGGAAGTGGACCTGGTCGAGCCCCGACGGTTCGACAAAAAATGAGATTGACTTCATTATGACGACCAGACGACAACTGTTCAGTGATGTCTCAGTGATCGCAAGGGTGAAAACTGGCAGCGATCACCGAATGGTTAGAGGCACACTGAACCTAAACGTTAAGTTGGAGAGGTCTCGTCTAATGAAGTCAACGCTCCGTCCCCCTCGTGCTCTAATCCAGAATCCCGAAACCTTTCAGCTCGAGTTACGTAACCGCTTCCAGTGCCTGGAAGATTGCAATGCAGTGGACGATATGAACGACAAGCTCGTGGAAACTGTCCATGCGGTCGGAGCTAAGTTCTGCAAGACCCGCCGCAGAAGAACACAAAAACTCTCCGATCACACTCTTAATCTCATGGCTGTTAGACGGGAGATGAGGCTGCAATCGTCAACAGATTTGACAGCATACAGGCAACTGAACAGACAGATCTCCAAATGCATGCGGCGAGACTTACGCAACTTTAATACTTCTCGTATTAAAGAAGCGATCGAGCGGAACCAGGGCTCCAAAGTCTTTGCCAGAGATCTGTCTGCCAGAAAGAGCCAACTGTCAAAGCTGAAGACTGAGTGTGGCAACATCGTTTCCGGGACACCTGAGATTTTGAGTGAGATTGAGAGGTTCTATGGGCAGCTGTACACGTCATCGTTGGAGCCACACGCAAGTGTGAGTAACGATCCAATAGCAAGTCTTATCCGACACTATTCCGATGATATCCCGGACGTCAGTCTAAGCGAGATTAGAATGGCTCTCCAGCACCTTAAAAACGGCAGGGCCCCAGGCGAGGATGGAATTACAGCGGAGCTTCTGAAAGCGGGTGGAATACCGGTACTTGTAGTCCTTCAGAAGCTCTTCAATTCCGTCCTCCATGGTGGCACTACTCCAGAGGCGTGAAGCAGAAGTGCGGTGGTCTTGTTCTTTAAGAAAGGCGACAACGCTCTCTTAAAGAACTACAGACCGATTTCCCTTCTGAGCCGCGTCTACGTGCTGTTTTCGAGAGTCATTACGAATCGTCTCGCACGCAGACTTGACGACTTCCAGCCTCCCGAACAAGCCGGTTTCCGAAAAGGCTTCAGTACCATAGACCACATACATACCCTGCGGCAGATTGTACAGAAGACTGAAGAGTACAATCTGCCACTTTGCCTGGCGTATGTGGACTATGAGAAAGCCTTTGATTCCGTCGAAATTTGGGCGGTGCTACAGTCCCTTCAGCGGTGCCAAGTTGACTGTCGGTATATCGAAGTGCTGAAGTGTTTGTACAGTAGGGCTACGATGGCTATCCGAGTACAGAACCAGAGCTCGAAACCTATCCAACTGCAGAGAGGTGTAAGACAGGGTGACGTTATATCCCCGAAACTCTTCACCGCTGCATTGGAAGACGTTTTCAAGCTACTGGACTGGAAAGGATACGGTATTGACATCAATGGCGAGTACATCACTCACCTTCGATTTGCCGACGATATAGTCCTTATGGCAGAATCGCTGGAGGACTTAAGCACTATGCTCAATGACCTCAATAGTGCCTCCCAACGGATAGGTCTTAAGATGAACATGGACAAAACAAAGATCATGTTCAATGTCCATGTCACACCTATGCCGGTAGTTGTTGGGAGCACTATGCTCGAAGTTGTTGACGAGTACGTTTACCTGGGACAAATAGTCCGACTAGGTAAGTCCAACTTCGACCGAGAGGTCAATCGACGGATTCAACTCGGCTGGGCAGCGTTCGGGAAATTACGACATATCTTTTCGTCAGGTATACCTCAATCTCTAAAAACTAGATTGTACAACCAGTGCGTGTTGCCAGTGATGACTTATGGATCTGAGACGTGGTCCTTCACTGCTGGCCGTATGAGGACGCTTAAGGTCGCTCAGCGAGCTATGGAGAGGGCTATGCTCGGAGTTTCTCTGCGTGATAGACTCAGAAATGAGGATATCCGCAGTAAAACCAGAGTGACCGACATAGCCCAACGGATTAGTAAGCTGAAGTGGCAATGGGCCGGCCATATAGCTCGAAGAACCGATAACCGATGGGGAAGAAAGGTTCTCGAGTGGCAGCCTCGTACCGGTAGGCGTAGTGTAGGGCGACCCCCCACTAGATGGAGTGACGACCTGGTAAGACATGCAGGAAGTCGATGGATGCAGGTGGCTCAGGACCGTGCTTTGTGGCATTACTTGGGGGAGGCCTATGTTCAGCAGTGGACTTGTGAAAGGCTGTAATGATGATGATGATGATTATTTATAATTATAAATAAAACTTTATGAAAATCATTATTCACTCAGATTGCTATCAAGATTTGCCTGAATGCGGCAGTAAAACACAAATGATGTTTCCTCCAAAGGTGGATAAGAAACAAATTAGAGAAAAGAAAACTAATAAGTTGCAAGTAGATTATTTGTATATAATTTTTATGATCTACTTTACTATATTTTCATGTTTTGTAAGTATCATTTAATAAATGATTCACACTGCCCTGTTGTATCTATGAACAACCATTATTAGGAGAATTATGAGAAAAAAGACATTATTGAATGTATGTATGTATGTATGATGACTTCTCATATTTTGATTTCAATAATAAAAATAAATAAATATATAAATCATTTCTTTTCTCATAAATACAATACAATACATTACACAAAGAACATTAAAATGGTACTATCTACTTAGTAAATAGGTGCCTAACATCTCGTTGAGCCTAACGGTTTTTAATTAAATAAGTAAATCATGTCTGTTACAGGGCTGGCAAGGAAGCTTTACTTAGCAGTATAGAATTTAAGGAACGGGCTTCAGCAATGTTGGAAGAAGAACATAAATTAAAAATAAAATTTCAAGAACAAGAAATAACTCATCAGCAGTTGCGGCATAAACTGGAAATTGACATATTAATATTAGAAAAAGACAAAAAGAAATTGGAATTAGAATTGTTAAAAAAAACTAGAATATAAGGACTAATTTTACATTTTTTTTAAATTTTATTTCTTATACATATTAAAAATTTTGGTTGATAAAACGCTGTCTAATAATTGCTCCCCTAACTGTAGATCTCTCAGTCTGTGGCCTGCGCCGCTGATGAACATACCGAACTATATCAATGTCTCCATTCATATCAATCGCTATGTTATGTAGCACTTCTAATGCTACAATTGTGGTTTTCGCTGTGCTTAGTTTCATAAACATGCCTCTTAATAGGCATCTGAATCTTTGTTTTCACAAGCCAAAACATCTCTCCACTGTATTCCTTGTTCTAATGTGAGCTCTGTTGTAAGCTTCCTCTTTGTTATTACTAGGATTAAGCAAAGGTGTAAAGAGATATGTAGTACATGCATAACCACTGTCTCCAAGTAATCTTCCATGAAAATCGCCACGTTCAAAGCGTTCTTTTATTGTGCTTTCGTTGAAAACTCGAGAGTCGTGAGCACTTCCTCTCCAACGTGCAATATGTCTCTGATTTTCAAGTTTGAATCACAGACAACTTGCACGTTGATAGAATAGTAACCCTATCTGTTCACATAGGCTTCACTGATATCGCCACCTACCCTTTTGACTCGTATATGCGTGCAGTCTATAGCCCCTATCACCGAGGGGAAATTACATATACTTCTAAATCCTCTGATGGTTTCCTGTTGATCTTCTAGTGTAGTGGGCATGTTGATGAATAAATGAGCTTTTTTAGCTAATGCATTCCCAACATTATAAGCGATTTTGCTCACTGATTGCTGAGAAATCCCATGCATATCTCCACTGTCATCTTGAATCTGAAATAAAATTGCAAATAATAGGTAAACATACAGGATGATGGGTGAAGCTATTCTTCTCTACCGTCGCCACACATAAGCATAGTTTAATTTTGTATGAATCGAACTTACTTGATTACGAGCCCAGTACCGTAATGCACAAGCCACTTGCACTGCTAGGTCTATTGTGTTACCACGAGAATCACTCGGTGTATCGTCTTTCACAAGATCTAATATTTTTCCAGCAAAAAGTTTGCTGAACCTATATTTTTTCTTAAACTTAGTGTCGTCATATTTTTCAAACGGATTAACCCTCACACGAACCGTATTACTTTCTCGGAACATTTCCGCATAGTTATCCATGTCGTCTTCATCGAAGTAATCAACAAAATCAATTATATCCATGTTAAATAAAAATACTGAACTGACGGAAAAGATAGGTTAGATACTAGTTAAACAAGGGTTTGCGGCTGTTTAAATTTAAACAACGTCTAAGCCGTGCCTATCCATAAACCACCGTTAAACACTCTTTTGTAGTAACTCATTTCATAAACACGTGTTGAACAGATGTCTAACTTTTTTTGTAGTAAGACAGTAAATGTTTATCGATTATATTCTTCAACGAATCTCTTCCAGGAGTATAGTAGGTTAACGATTTCGTATGACGGCTTATCGCGACTAATATGTGCGATTCCGATAAATATATTTCCTCCTTTTTTTCGAAGAAGTACGCACCACGATGATATTTTCTGCCTGCTTACCCTGATATTCATGAATCGTTGACACATCATAACCAGCCTTTTCATGGTATCTTTCTCTTACTGTTTAAAAACTAAGTATTTATATCTGTCGTTTTCCAAAGGTAGTTAGATAACGCAGTGTAAGCTTTAGAATACATACTTTTAGTTACCTGTGACGTGGATTTCGTTCCACCTTCGTATTTATGGTATAATCTTACCATCACGTCTACAGTACATCTATAAGAGATATTAAAATTCCGCGATGGTTTAAAAACTAGTCTAAAGTCACCGTACCTGATACAAACTGAACCAATCCTGTTTGTACAGATTGTCCTATTTTTCGAGATTCGTTGGCATTTTGTGTATTCATTTCGAACTCGCCTGGTTGCAGAGACAGGGGAATAAATGCACTGCGTAATTTAAGTTTCCTAACAATCACATACAGTCTTTAAAACCTATGTATATAATAAATACATCTCCTCTAAAATACTGTCGAAGAGGTTGTGAAGGGTCTTTGAACTCATCTTTTAAAATGTCAGCATCAGATTTTGTAGCTGCAAACGGGCCCAGCACATCAATTACCGTAAAACGGGGTGAGTAGCAATGATTTTCAACTTTGTCCAAAGAATTTGTTGTTAATAACTTGTTTTTTTTTACCTCAGGTGATTTTATATCATGTCCGGTACCATGTAAAAAGAGCTACAACAATAGTTTTTTAACTATAAGCATAGGTTTTTCAGAAAGTTTGTAAAATATTTACCATTTCTATTCACCCAACGACTGGGGTCAATAGAGACGCGTAAAGGGCTACCACAAATTACTTTTATCCAACATACAAAAATGTTAGGTTCTATGTTCAAAATTTTTTTCTTGTATATGCTTAATGAATTTCAAATTATGTGATTTAAACAATTTTTATTTATAAATATAAATACACTTGTATTTTAACTGATTTCATTTTTACGAAATGTTAATTAACTATTTAATAAATCAAACAAATACTTAACAGTTTATTCGTATTTTTATTTGAATGAAATAAAACAAAATATAAATCAATTTTCTGAATTAAAAGTCGAATATACGACGAAAACCATTACCATCTGCAGTGCCAGCCATCATAATAGATACGGAAGCCTTAGTATGGCTTAAAACCCTTTCAGGGTACTTGCACCCCCGCTTGACCAATATTTTCTTCCGCCCAGGGTCGTCCGACAAATTTGTCTCGTCATAATTTAAAATGTTAGAAGTAGCTACTCCACTTAAAGATTTCTCAAGTTCGATGAAATATTCTTTAAGCGTATCTGGAGATACCTTAGCTCTCACACGCTTGATATTTTCACAAACTCTTTGAGAAATCTCATTTTTGTGTCTTAATAGGAAGCTCTACACAAAATCCGGTCCTGGAAAATTATTTTAAATCTTTTATGGGTTATACCTATCTTATCAAAATACATTTTTATTATGTATCTGAGATCTATAGTATCTAGGGGATAATCCCATTCTGCGCATTTGTTTATGTTTTCTATTAAGAACACTTCAGTCTCATCGGACAAAGCTCTTTGGCCTCCTTGTCGCTTCATATCCCTGGTACTGTGACGATACAACACCGATTTGTGTATGCCATATTTTTTAGCAACTTCTTCTAATTTTACATTTCGAGAAGTTACATACTCTTCCACAGCTTTTTTTTATTTCCGTGTCATATTTTTATAGCTTTTCCTTGTAGGATCGGGTCTGTATACACGCGGCATGTTGAATATACCTACGGCGGTATGTACCTGTAAATTAAAATTATAACTTTAAAAATATTATTTATTTATCAATCACTAAATCCACAGCTCAAAGATACTACTTATATATTATGGACTTAATATTTATTAATACTAAAACTATGAAGGTAGTTATTTAGTTATGTTAACAGTTTTTGACAACCCTATTTATTTATCTCTATTGACCCCTCATTAGTTTCTATTCACACATTAAGCGTTTCTATTATTCCCTACCAGGTTTCCATTAAACCCATATTACTGTTCTATTAACCCCTTTTAAACAATAAATTTACACGTACTGTGATTTTAACAAATTTTTGAAGTTTAATAACGGATTCTCACTTACCTTCATTGAATTTTTAAAATTTATCACACAAGTAATAAGATAAACACATTAAACAACACAATTCACTAACTTTTAACACCTAAAATTAAGAGTTGCGGCAATTAAATTAAACGCGTTTACAGAAGGTAGACTTTGAAGTAAATTTTAAAGGATAAATGTCAATTTTGACATTTAAAACTTGTTGCCATCGCAAAGAAAAAATGTTGATGTGTAATAATTTAAAATACTACCAAAATCCTTCAACGAAAACTAGTCAAATATTAACCTTGAAAACTTTCTTGATAATTTTTCTATTCACCCCGCAATTTCTATACATCCCGTTTTACGGTATATAACCATCGCAACATACGATGAGGAATGGTTTCACAAGATTTCTATACTTATGAAACGAAGAAGTCTTTTTTAGTACGAATAATGGCTGCTTTTTTGTACATTATATTTACCATCCATTATTGCAATCGCCTTTCTACGATACGACTATCTTCAATACGACTCCCTGGGTTTCCAAATAAATTATTTGGTATATACAAATTCTTTTCTGCAACTTGTTTGCCTTGACATAATATGTTCTGGGCCTAAATATTGTAGCACAAAATTCTCTGTCATAACATCGCGAGCTTTCCTTATCAACTTAGATTATGTATTTTTACTCATATTCAATAATGTTGAAATTCTGTCGTTTGAATCTCCAGTTCGTAATTTCATTAAGTATGCTCCAAGTGCTGTGGCACGGTTTTGGAAATCGGACAAGCTACTTCTAATTCTCTAATCTACTCTTTTATATGTCCCAACCAATAATAGAATACACTATCATCCATGCCATTAACCCCTCAGTCCCCTTAAAATTCACATGCGCCCGGCAAATCCCGAGCGGTCGCATGCGACTGCATCCACCTGCAGCACTTAAAACCATTAAAACTTATATTTGCAGACTACTTTTCTGTGAAGAAGTTTGGCATTATAAAATCTATACAAAATTCTCTATATGAAAGTCAGGCTCATTACAAAAAGACTATTGTATTTTGATAACAAAAACAAAACATAGCAAGGGAATGTCGGCAGCGTGAAAATCACAATTATTTCAATATATTTTTCTCGAAATTATTTACTTAAGACGATAAATTATATTCACACAAAAACTTTAATTACAATTTTATTTTTATTAAAATAAAACGCTATACTAAAACACTAATAAAACACTAGAAAAATCAAAAAATCAACACAATAACGTGGAAAATCGAAAATGGCGTACAAAATGAACGTGGATTATAAATAAATATCCATAGCATAACTAATTTTTATTGCACTAGTGGATAGAAAATTTCGTAATGATTCTACAGGTGTTTGGTAGGTCGATGCAAAGCCTTTAATGATTTTTGATGACAAAACACAAAATTTTGGAGTTAGTTGTAAATTGTGGCCAGTTTGAAAGTCAAATCATTTACTTTTTATTTTATTTTATTAAAGCAATGTGTAAACATTCTAATGTAACATGATTCAGGCATCTGTGTCATGAGATAAGTTTTTTACAGATATTTGAAGTCAATGATTTATTTAAAGATTGAGAAAAGCTGTTATTTGACGGCGTTAAAAAAATACGGATGGTGTTGTTTTCGTTCAAACCTTTTTAAAACATGCCTGGTTATTGTTCTTTCTTTTGAGGCATGCACTATGCGGATAGCTCACAAATTATTGAAATTGGGGCCTACAAACCAAAAACAGGGTGAAAATTATAAATTATTGGCAAAATAATTAAGACAAAATTTTGTTTAACCTCCTGAGGACGAGACATAAGAATTTCATTATTCTTAAACAAGTGATAATTTTTCCAGCTCTTATATGACCCAGGACCGTAAGAAAAATAAATAAAAAATTTCTTTTTATTAATATATTAGTTATTCGACGTGTCAAATGTGGAACGTTCAGTCTGTACTTACAATGTCGATGTGGCATATTTGGCACATTCGTGCTTTAGTTCATGAGATTTGATTTGGTAAATCGTAAAATAAAATTTCGTTCGTTAGAAAGAAATATATTTTAATAACAATAAAACATAAACTACTTATTGTGAACACAAAGAAAAAAATAACTTCTCTAATATCACTAATAAATTTTTTATTCATTACATTAAAATAGGAACTTCTGAGGTAATTCTGAGATCTATCTTAATATTTTTGTCAATAATTAAGAAATTTTTCTACTACATTTCATGTCCATGGAATGTAGCAAAACAATTCCTTATCTTTGTCAAACAAAAGTATATTTTACAATTATTGCAAATAACGTCCGTTTTAAGACCACATCACTGACCTCTATATATACAAGTACGCTGGACTGGCTATACTATAGAAAATGACTGTGCTAATTTGAAGCGCCGCTAAAGGATGTCTTGAAAAATAAAATTGACATAATATGCCAAAGTCTGTTGTCATATTTAAATTGTCTTATTTAATAAATCTGTATTTTGAACTTTTAAACTAAAAAACGAAAGTATTTCATGTAGTTTGATTGTGTATAATATTAGGTACATAATAAGAATTATTTTTATTATTAATGAGAGTGTGCGTAATCTGTAAAACTCGTTACCAAAGGAAAAGTGGTATAACATTTCACAAGTAAGTGAATTTGCAGCAAATATGAAACAAACTAAAACTATTTGATAATACAAGTACCTACTTAAAAATTTGTTACTAATCTTAATATCATATATTATACCAACATCTTTGGCTGTATATTACTGAGTTTTGATAAACAATAAAATTCAATAGGGTTTTCGAGTTCCTTGTCTATAATACTTATCGATGTTCTTTCCTACCCATATCTGTTAACAAACAAAGTCGCCAACAACAGGCGATTATCAAATGTTTGTTAACTGACAGGTTTCCAAGTGAACCTAGATTAAAATTATGGCTTAAAAGCATATTGTGAATTGGCGTCCGAAACAAAGTGATCATATTTGTTTCAAAGATTTCACAGACGACTGTTTTATTAGACATGAGAACTGCACCACTTTGAAAAAGTTCAGTATACCGACAATATTTTCTGTTAGTACCAGTACCAGTAAATATAAAAGTATTAGATTATTATTTCAAATGTATTTTTTATTTCTTCTTTCCTCATTTTTCACCAAACACAAGTGTCATAGCCAAGTGTCGAAAGGTCGCCTAATGATGTCGAGCCACGTTGTATGTGTTTTAGTGGCCTGCGGCTAGAGGAGATTCCTCTCCCTGTACCGCTGTAGTCGAGGTGGAGTCGTAAGGGAAGAGGAGTGTTGGTATGGCGATTGGCGATACGCCACTCGACTATCTTTTGCGACTTTGGTGAGCCTGCACCACTTGATGCTTTCAAGTGCTCGTTTTTCCCTGGCTCCATTCACATATCGGGCTCGGGAAGTCCGCAGTGCAGGTGGAGTTAGAGGACGCGAAGGGCAGTGTGGCTTGTTTCTGGTGCGCCTTATCTGAGAATGAAAACGGGGGGAGAAGTCAGCAACTAAGGAGGGGTTGCCATTGAGCGGCATTATTTACACTTACGGCAAATTATGTGGATGTCAAATCTTGGATTGCGCTTTACAACAGTTGTATTTTGGTTTAAGTTGGTTTACTATTTGAATGAATAAACTCTACCACCAACTACCAACTCTGGAGTAACAATAGCCAAAATTAGCTTATCTACGTTTGTGTTATAAAACGCAAAATGAAGTTATCTTGGTGTAAGTCCAAAGAGTAAAATTATTCGAGGGTTAGTTACTCTGGTTTAACATAGTATTTGGTCGAATCAATCCTTAATACACGGTTAAATAACCGTGTAATGATGTTATGGTATTCTTTAATATAATGTTGTCCTTAGTTCTTGGACAATGTCATCCGAAGAGCTCGTATCTCTATAAATGTTTCCTCGGTTTAAGATCTTTGTAGAATATTTAGAGACGATACCAGGAGACCCGACGGTACGGGTTTGGTTGCTTGAGAGAGAGAGAGAGAGAGAGATAAAGCTTTAGTGTGGGATACTACTTGCGAACACTTTGACAGCATCCCTTCTCAGGGGTACCTTGCCTAAAGCAGAAGTGGCATTAGAGGCAACTGAACTAAGTAAACAGCCCAGAATATCTAGAAGTTTCAGTTAAAATTACAATATCGAAGTTACAAGTTAGTAAATTTAGTTTTAAGTCTGTAAGCTTAGTTTTTAAGCCTCCACAATTTTGATAGAATATAAGTAACTTATTAGAAGCCATCACGAGAAAGAAATGCAACCGATATAATTAAGTGTATTTATAAATTTGTTTGCTATAAAATTATGGATCTCGACCTCCCGCTGTATTGAGTATTGTAAACAACATACACATAAACTTATAATAAAACTACTTAAATATGCTACTTTTGGAAAATTGATAAACAAGTAAACATAATAAAATAGTCATATTTTACTTAAATCATTAGTACAACGGGTGTGAATGACACGTGAATCGTCTTTTTTCCGTAGCAAAATGCAACTGTTTTTGACCCACACAAATTTATATCCCTTCGACTTCGCCAGTTGTCGAGCATTACTAAATAAAATTTTATTTTTTAGCGTCAGATGTTCGTTTATATAGAATCGTGTGTTTTGAGCTGCAGCAGCGGCACTGTTGGCAGAGCCAAACAACTGAGTAGTGGTGAGTGTGCGGCGCGAACGCGCCGCCGCTATCATATCATCACGCAGTCGTCGTGTGGTCAGCTGAAGTACAATGTTTTTTGGACGGTCGTTCGGTACCTTTGGAGCCACGCGATGAACAGATCTAATATCGCTTGCCTTGATATCGACGCCAATTAGCTTACCAACCTCTATAGATAAATGAATCAGGTTTTCAGCCTTTTTATCAGGAATGTTTTGTAATTCCACGTTGCAACTGCGAGAGGCTTGGTCGAGGTCATCAAACTTGGCACGTAAATTCTCCAAATCTGCGCGAAGCTCGTTGTTTTCCTGCATCAGGGTGACATCAGGACTATGCGATGCCGTAAAGTTTTGCTCGAGTTCCTTTATGCGCTCCTCCCATGAATCAACACGTTTTTCCAGCCTATTAATATCTTGCGCAAAAGTTTTAGATACTTTTTGAATGGCTGAATTTAAGTCCTCCTGCCACTGCTAGCGCAGACTGTCAAGCTTCGCATCCATATATTCAGTCAAGGCGTCGGTGTCGACGTTTAAGATAGACGTAGTAGCGCAGTCTTTAAACTTAGGTGACACTGTCCCTCCTAACGTACCAGCGAGCCTCTTATTTTTACAGGGTGGGCATTTCCATTTGATTTTATTCATAGGGAGGATTTTTTTGATTTCAGTTTCAGTTTTTATTGAAAATTGCCGATTTTTAGGCTACTACATTTATTTATGTTTGCTTGGTGTATCTTATTATTATTATTATTGCATTTTTACATGTGTAATTAGATGCTTTAGGACGTCAACCACTAAAATAGTGCATAAGTCAATTGAATAGACCGTAGTAGACAAGTGAAAGTAAAGAAATAAAAAAAATATTAGAAAGTTTATTATTCTCGAAGGAATATCTAAAAAAAATATTATGGCAATTGTTCGGCAAATGTTTCTTTAAATATCTACGTTTCATCAGCTATCTAATGAGGTATAACAACCTAGGGTTTGTATTACATTTCGTCGAAAAAAAGTAGTTGGGACGCTCCAGGTAGCAGTTCTAACGGTCCCGCGCCTATTGTCCTTCAAGTTAAGACGCACCAAGCGAGCGAGACAAGTGACGATTTATGTAGGTGCGAGTGAAATAAAAAATGTGTAGAGACCGGTTAGGGCTGGTAATACAACAGGGGGTATTGTTTGGTTGTCAGTCTGCTTTTGTGCTTCGTACATAGTAGATGCGATATCGTTTTCCTCTTTTTCTCGACTTGGCTGCGATTCTAGACTATTTCTTCTGATTTGTGACTACTGTGCTTGTTAACCGGACTCTGATTTGTACCTGTGATACGGAAGTGTTAAAGATGACGTCCTACACATCTGAGAAATATGCTGATATGCTTATTTGTTACGGATACTGCGACTGTGTGTCTGCGCAAGCTCGCAACGAATACATAACTCGCTACCCCGGTCGTCGAGTGCCGGATGTGGCCGTTTTTGATAGAGTTTATCGAAGACTTCGAGAAACTGGCTCTGTTTTGAGATGAAATACAGACATGGAAAGACCACGAATTGACGACGAAGAACGGGACAATGAGATAGTGCAACGCTTTCGAGCGGATCCGACTACTTCCACTAATATTGTTGCCCGTAATCTGGGACTTTCGCAATGGAGAGTGTGGTTTACAGTGCATACTGCTGGCCTATACCCGTACCATTACACGCTGGTACACGTTATTGAAGAAGGAGACCCCGCGAGAAGATTGGACTTTTACAGAATTATACTAAATGCTGACGTAGAAGACCCAAATTTTCTAAGAAATATCTTGGAAGGATGAGTCTAAATTTGATAAAGATGGCATAACTAACTATCACAACGCCTATTTCCGGGCCCAAAAGAAATAGGGAATCCCAATAAGAAAAGAGTGAAGGGTCCCAACGAAGATTCAGCGTGAATGTGTGGATGGGTATTATCTCCAATCATTTGATTGGACCTTACTTTCTCCCCCTTAACGGATCTAGCACGATTTTTCCTGTAACCCTATATATATATATATATATATATATATATATATATATATATATATATATATATATATATATATATATATATATAAATATACATAAACACACCTGTCACCCAGATGGGTAGGCAGAGTCTACAACTTGCATTTGGCACGATCCTGACATACCTTACTCGCCCCCTTTACATCCATATACTTACGTTTAAATGCTCGTCGGTTAAGGCCAATCTTAATTTGGCTAATTTTTAATAATATTTTACAAAAATAAATATGGACTATAATATGGTGGACTTGTGAAGGACTTTAATGATGATGAATGATAATGGCATTACATTAATATGAAACATAAATAGAATGGACGTTACGGGTTGAGTCCATTCTATTTAGGTATAGGTAGGGTATAGAATTTTATCGATATAATTTGGTACACTGTCTCATCCCTATTATTAGTTCCGTGGACGTGCACTTCTGGCGTCAGCGCCAAAATGGCGGAAATCAAATCGCTTCATCATGTCACGGTGTATAGCTAGTCCAGCGTACTTGTATATATAGAGGTCAGTGGACCACATGCATTATTTCGACAGCGTTGTCTTTTATCCACTATCTTTGGCATATGATCAGCCCTATTTATTCTTTTGTGCATTGTAGGCAGCGGTGTAATAGGAACACTCCTCTTCAAGTGTTGGATTTTTAGTATGCCTTCCTCTTGGTCAAGAAAAGGTTCTTGTGGAGGCAGTACGTTTTCCTCGATCAATTTTGTTCCAAGTCGTAATTTATACTCACGTAGTTGGGGAATTTTGTGAGATGACATATTTTTCTTTATTTGAACACCTCGGAAGGGAAGCCACGCATTTACAACACTGATGTCAATCATGTGACATATAAACCTTATAGTCCATTTTCAGGTACGAGATCTTGATGGACAAACAGAGATCATTCGATCTGCAAGATCGACACTACCCATATTCTGATTATATTCTTTTATCACTTCTGGTCTTGACACGTTTGCATATATCCGTTTTACTGTTTGCATAACATGTGGATATAACTACAGGTTTATTATCTAGCCATCTTGTAAAAGCAATTCGATTATTATTTAGACAAGCAACTTCAGATGTGCCACGATTTTTTTAATGAAACTATTGTCAGGTGTAAATGATATATGTCTTTGAAAAAGATTTTTCATAATAGTTCCTGTTGCGTTGAATCGTCTTTTTAGTAATTCTTCCATCATCTTAATAGAAGAAAAGTATCTGTCAAAAAAAAAGGTAGTGTCCAGGATCCAATGATTCCGTCATTTTCAGAACAGCAGCTTCTCCTAAGCTGAAACCTTGTTCTCTGTAGCTTCTAAATGTTATCTCACCTTCATATACGGTCATATCACAAATAAGGCCACATGGATTCGCGAGAACAAATATTATTAAACCGACGGGATTAGGTTTACTGGGACAGTATTGTCTAATACCGCAATGTCCCGAAAAGGGCACAATCATCTCTTCAATTGATAGCTTTTTTGCCTTTTTCTGAATGTGACAACCCTTGACAATTCGATCAAATAGTGGTCTTACCTTCCATATGCGGTCTTGGACCCGCTGTTCTTCTGTTACATCATCGTCATATACAATCTTTAAACGTGTACGTATTAGGAAAAATCTATCTCGAGTCATCGAATTAGCGATTAGTGGAATACGCCATGAGCTTTCCCAGTACATTTTTATTTGCGGATAATTGATGCTCGACATGAGCATATTTATCCCAATAAATACTTTTAGCTCACGAACCGTTAAATCTATATTTTTTTGGGTAAGTAAAACAGATTTTTGATTTGTGGCCTTAATCATTTGATCAAAAATTTCATCATCTAAATAATCGTATAAAACTTAAACCATTCCCATTCTTCTAGTTCTCTATGAATATAATTTGGACTTGGCAAATGTGTCATAAATGGATTAAAATCTGCTACGGAATTTATTGCTGACAGAACAGACGCTTCGCCTTCAGATTCACGTGTTTCTTGTACCCTTAGTACTCTGCCTCTTGTCCCTCTGCTGTTTCTTGCTCGTCCTCTTATTAGTTTTCTTGAAACCCGCTGTGTAGCTCTAGGTTCTGTGATACTACTGGCAATAGACAGTGCTGGAGATTGTGAGTGGTCAAAATTATCAGATAATATATCATCTTCATTTTCTGAATCAGAACTACTGGATATCAACCTATTTTGTCGATTTCTCTCTAAGTATGGGTGATATGATGAATCGTTATCCGAATCAGCACTAAAATCTACATCTGATGCATTCAAAATTTCAAAAATCTCACTTTCATTCATAGCTGTAAAAAAACACATTTGCTATACGTAACGAATGAGTCAAATAGGGAACATCGATAACAATAATTAAGACCGAATGTTCCATTGGCAGCATGCCAGTTTATTGTTTTTTGCTTTTGCATCAAATAGAATTTCAATATTATTATGTTATTGAGTCATTTTTCAAATAAGTAATTACAATTCATAATACTATTGAATATTGAACTGATATTAACAGATTACTTACCTTTGTTGGCCGTTGATGATGTTTGCTTATCTTCGCCATCTTGACAAACGACAAATGACAAGAAGTGTCATTTCTTTTATTTATTATGTTGGCAATGATATAAGGTTTCGTTCTGGCAGAATTCTACCAAGAGAAGCCATAATTTAAAAGAAGAAGAAGAAGAAGGTTTCGTTTCACGTACGATTATTTTAAAGTTGCTTGTCAAGACATGCTCTACATTTTTTATTTTTTGACGTACCGTATTTGACCCGGTAGGCCTCAGGCGGTTAAAATCATTTATTATTCGTGTTCAAAATTTTCGCTGCGGTTCCTAACACAAGCACGGGCCCGTCTTCTGACTTCTGTTGTTATTTTTAACTTCATATCCAGTTTCATCGTTTCAAACGCTGAATTAATTCTCTCAATCATTCTTCTTTTGTGTTTATTTCCACATTCATATAGACTAGTTCTTTGGCACGACCCCACACAAAAAAGTCCAGTGGAGTCGTCACCCTTGCCTATAAAAAAAATTGTAGCACGTATAAGTCGGCTTGACCGGGGAAGTAAGTAGAAGTCAAAAGGCGTTTGAAAAGTTTCCGTTTCCATTTTAAACATTGTTTCCGCTCGACTAGATAGGCTTCCAGCACAGAGTCAAGAGCGGTCTACTCCCCCCATGGCTCGATTAATCTTTTATTATATCAAGCTTATATTCTGCGGGGTGGCCCGGACGTCCAGGAACTAACTCTTGCGAGACGCCATTGTATGTTGAGATACAAGTCACTCGCTTTCGATCTTGTAGTGCAACAACCATGACGTCGTCGGAAGCATGGGAAATTAATTGCCCTTCCTGTAAGGGTGCACGTCTTTTCGGTACACAGTGATCAAATTCCACATTGCTTTCATCTCCTCGACATATAAATGGCGTTTCACTGGTGGTTTTCCACTGTTAAAATCGCGACTCGTAGATGGCTGAGGTTCCTCCGAATCAGACATTTTCAATATTACACGCGTAGCGTCCGGTGTAGAAAAGTAGGTCAGTCGTATAAACAAGCAATCGAAATCCAAATGCGTGCAAAGGTAAATCGAGTAGGCTGAAAATCGGTGTCCTGGGTAGAAAAGTAGTTAAGTCGTCTTGTAGGCAAGAAATCGGTATCCAAAAAAGAGGAAACAGTCGTCGATAAAAGCTACAATAATACACTGAAGAGCACACATTCACGCAAGTAGAGAAGCCAACGGCGGAATCAGTAAAAATTTGTATGTCATGCGATTTGACACTTGACAGAGAGTATAGATAGTAGAATAATGTGACACTAGTCTTACATCCTTGTCGCACTTACAAAACATTCTGTATGCTTTGCAGCTTTCACTTTACGGTAATATTGCATGCGTTTTTCCATGTTTTCGTATTTTAAGTTATAATAGTTTTTATTTATTTTTTCGATAACGGTGCATTATCTATCTCTTAATGTGAGTGCTATTATTATAATCCGGGACCAAACCTTTAATATCTATCTCTTAATGTGAGTGCTATTATTATAATCCGGGACCAAACCTTTAATAAACAAAAACCTTACTTCCCAAATTCCTGCTAAACGATTTTAAATCCAACCTCGAATTTGCCCCCAAAATTCGGGCCATATCAATACTAGAAGCAATCCCATCGAATGTCACTGACATGACTTTTGCTTCTGTTACTGTCAATGCATCTATGCATAATTTGAGAAGTGAAGCTTTTTGTACAGATGTAAAACCTTTACTAAAAGAAGGCAATTGGCAATTCCCAATATGAATTAAAAGCTACTGCCATAAATACTAAAACTTCCTTGGCTTATTCTATCTTGTCACCTCTTAAATTATTACCTACATCCACAAATCCATAATGCCTACGGCCATCCCATTCTGTAAATTCTCTTATTCCCATCTCATCCATTATTAAAGAAATAATCAAATCAGCTTCTTCTGCCCTAAATGGTTTAATTGCATTAATGGCTTCCTTAGTAATCCCAGATTCAATTTATATTTCATTTCATTCAATTTATATTTTGGTACCAACCTTTAAGGTTCCGTGGATGTGGTAAGTAAAGAGAAAACTTTTTTCTTATAAAATTGTAACCCTGTGGACTATAAAAGAGCAGAGTAGTGGCAAATTTCTTTAAAGTTTAAAGTCGCTTGATACGGCGTTCGAAATAATTTCATTACGTGGAATTTGTCGTACATTTATTTTCAATAAAAATCATTACAAATTTTAATATAATACTTGTTTTTATTCGTTTATTATGTTATATTACTTGTTTTAGGGCCGATTTCACCAAACTCAGATAAGTTTTATTCCATGAGTAATGATATAAGTTATTCTAGAATATCAAATTTTACATTTCACCAACAATTTAACCCAAGAATAAATAGTTAACCAAGAGATAAGATTTATACTCCCGATTTTAAAGGATTACGGAGTTATTCTTCGGTTAAAAATGGCCGACAGGCTGTCAGCTGTTAATTATTTGACATTTTTAATAGTCTGTCGTGTACGTCCAAGTTTCTTGTTCCTGAATTGCTGTTTGATTAATACATTTTTAGTTTAATTATTATTGAGAGTATATAGCTATACATAATGCAACGTTTGAGAAGAATGATTAACAACAGTGACAGTGATGATAGTGAAGATGAAACATATTATGTTGTAAAACGTTCAAGGTGGATAAAAGAAAGGAATAATTATTTTTATGACTATGATGACGAAGACTTTAGGATAAGATTTCGGTTATTTAAATCAGCAGCTCATAATCTTTTAATCAAAATTAAAGATCATTTGTAATTTATATCTGAGAGGTGAGTCTTTGTACCTATTTATACTGTTCGTAGGTACATAATACGGCAGTGAATTGCTCTAAAATAAAACTGTTTTGGTTTACAGGAATCAATCAATTTCTCCGATTAATCAGCTTTTGGCAACACTAAGGTTTTATGCTACGAATAATTCACAATTAACGATCGGTGATTTTAGTGGGCTCAGCACACCTACAGCACACAGAATAATACACAGAGTTAGTGCTGCGATAGCGTCATACATAAAATTTCCGAATACTCAACAGGAAATTCGGCGAAATCAAAGGGAGTTTTATGGTATAGCAAGATTCCCTAGAGTTATAGGGGCAATGGACTGCACACATGTCAGAATTTCTTCACCCGGCGGGGATCAGGCAGAACTGTTTAGAAACCGAAAAGGCTATTTTTCTATTAATGTCCAGACTATATGTAATGCAAATTTGGAAATTATTGATATTGTCGCAAGATGGCCTGGGTCAGCACATGACAGTACTATATTTAATAATTGCTGCCGTAAAGCAAAATTTAAAGCTGGTGATTACGGTGAAGGAATTCTACTTGTAGATGGTGGATATGCTGCTACATCCTATTCTATGCCTCGACTAGAGAATCCTGGAACAGCAGTAGAGCAACTGTACAACGAGTCACAGATTAGGGCAAGAAATACTGTTGAAAGGTCTTATGGGGTTTGGAAACGAAGATTTCCAGTATTAGCTTTGGGACTACGAGTTAAATTAGACAAGGCTTTGGTTATAATTATGGCAACGGCTGTGCTGCATAACATATTGCGTCAACGAGGAGAAACAGTTCCACCTGATGATCCAGATTTGGTCCTTCCAGCACCTTGGGAGGCGCTCTTACGAAATGGACAAATAAGGTCTGAACAATCAAGTACTCCTCAGCGAAATAGAGCCAGAGAACTCCTAATAAACAATCACTTTAGGAATCTTATATAGTTTATTGTGAGAAAAAGTTAAATAATGTAACCATGTTTTTTTATTAAGTCATAGTTTTAATTTTTTTTTGTTTTCTCCGCCTTAATTATGATATTAATAAATTAGTTTTAAATTTCTCCTGTTTTAATACTTCATTTTTTATTTTAATATTTATCTCAAACATTTTTCTTGCTTCTTCCCTCTCTTCAGCAGCAAAATTCATCTGCACTTCGGTAGCTTTTATTTTTATTTTTTGGTATTCTTCTAACGATGAAGATGGTAGAGCCGGTCTGCGCTTGGAACTCCAACTCTTACTTTGAGTAGGAGAAGTCCCTACATCCTCTTCTCTCTTACTCACTGCCCGTAGAGGTGCAGATTTTGGAGTTTGCAGCAGTTTTGGAGTGTAGTCTCCCCAATCCTTCAAAATAAAAATAATTTTGTAATGTTTTCACAAAATTACTAACATATTTAATAGACTTTTAACGGGTTAAGTAACTAAATAAAAAAATTTGAAGAAATACTTTAGAATACTATTTTAATATTAATTCTTAGGTTACATACAGCTGTTTCTCCTTGTGATTTATCATCATTTTGTCCGCTTCTATCTATATCCATTGACAGAGGCATGGACATGGAATATATAGGAGCAGCAACAAATATGTCTGTTACATCTGGAACTGGAAAAAAAACCACATTATTGATAAAATAACATTGTTTATTAAATAAAATTTAGAGATATCACTTAAGTGATGCTGTTAAGTCAATGACAGTCAAAAACTGTGTAATAATAATAATATTTCTTTATTTGACCCTTTCCCTTTGCCCTGACTCCCAAACTAGGATACCCTGTATTTCAGGAGTCAGTTCCTTCCCATTCAATAACTCTTTGTGTCAAAAGTACATTAGAGAAACGTTGACATTTAAATATATGTCAACATTTCTCTAATGTACTTTTGACACAAAGAATGGGAAGGAACTGACTTCTACTCCTACTCAGTTAACACTATATACATGTGTGTGTGTGTGTGTGTGTGTGTGTGTGTATGTGTGTGTGTGTGTGTGTGTGTGTGTGTGTGTGTGTGTGTGTGTGTGTGTGTGTGTGTGTAAGTAGCGTGTTTGTTGCACTGCACATATAGTTATTCATATGGAGCTGTTAAATTTTCGCATTTAACATAGTCACATTCTTTAAGCCAGTTATATTTATTCTTTTAAAAAAGTTATATACATTCTTTTAAATGTATGATTTGAAGCCCTTTTCGTGCACACTGTTTTATTTAGTATATTGTATAACTTGGGAGCTATGTAATTATAATTCCTTTTGCAGAATATGGAATTAACTTTAGGAATTCTTATACACACAGTTCTTTTTGAATTTTGTATTTGCGGAACACTACATCTATGAAAGCGTCTAAGACATTGATATATAAATAATTTACGAACACTTAGTAATTTAGTTAACTTATATACCATTTCTGTCAAATATCTATAAGGAAGCAATAGCTTTTAGGACAGCCCTTTGAGCTCGCTCTAATTCTATGTGTTTTAGCAGCGCATCCCCAAGAACATATGCAATAACTGATAACGCTCTGGCACAAAGCTTTGTATGTTTGTATTAATAGATTTGTGTTTGCAACTGTTTTTGAATTCTTAAAGATATAAACTTTCTGATTTTGTTAGAAATAAAAGAAATATGTGGAGCCCAATTAAGCTTATCATCAACAATTATACCAAAATATCGAATTGAGTGTACCTTTAGTGGAAGCCAATGTGTTGCTAGAAATCTATTCATTGATAAAATGATTATTACTCATGTTATCACTGTCATATTCATTTACCAGTCCAACTACCGTCGTAGATATCAAAGCAAAGATTTTTCTGTATAGCGGGTTGTCCTCAAGCTTAGGCTTTGCAGGTCCGCCACCTGAACAAAATATTAAACATTAAAGATAAAAAACACAAAGTAATGTCAAGGATGTCACAAAAATTCCATAGGTGTTAACATGGTATCAATAATTACAGCTTTAGCTTCGTAAGTAGCACGTAGAAATGAAGATTATTACCTGTTTGAATCAAGCTTTGCCTTTCAGCAGACGATTCTTTTTTGGTGGATTTTTTCAGACTTTCCCACTGTGCTTTTACGTTTTCTGCAGTCCTATATCCAAAAGTGGTTTGGGAATTAAATTCTTCCGATATTTTTACCCACTCCGCATTTTTCTGTTTCATAGTAACAGCATCGGTACGCTTATTTTCTACTACACTGAAATGTTCAGCCAGTAAATCCACAAGCAACATCTTTTCCGACATTTGCCAGTTAGGACTGCGTTTTCTGTCCGACATTATTAATTACAATTGATATTGAAATAACAAAAAAGCGAGGAAAAATACAACGTGTATCAACAGTTGATGAAAACGACTCTGCTTGAAACTGACGTATAACCCTGCTAAATTAAAAAGTTTGTTTTGTACCTCGCCGAGAAGGAAAGCAATGACATACTTAATTTGTTTTCTTTATACAATCAATCACTTGCTCATTCAAATAGTCTTCCACAGATAAGTAAAACCGTTATTCGAAAGAATAGTTAATCTGAGGCTAACTAATCTGTTGTTTTGCATGGTGAAATGTACTGTAAGTTATCTGAGAGTAAAAGTACGGAATATATTTATTCTCGGGTTAGTTAATCTTAGACAACGACGTCGTTGGTGAAATCGACACTTAGTGGTTTAACTTCATTACAAAAACATTTTATTGTATTTTGATAACAAAGAAAATACAAATCAAGCGTGTGTCGGCAGCGTAAAAATCACAAATATTTCTTTATATTACTCGAAATAATTTACGTAAAAAGATAAATTATAGTCACACAAAAAATTTCATAACAACTTTTTAATAAAACACTATAAAAATCCAAAAATCAACACAACAAAACACACTCACATCCACACGAAAATGGCGTACATAATGAACGTAGATTATAAATGAATATCCATAGACTAACTGACTTTTTATTGCACTAGTGGATAGAAAATTTCATATTGATTTTATAATGCCAAAATCCTTCATAGAAAAGTAGTCTCTAAACATAAGTGGGCAATTCTCACCAAATCACGGAATTCGGCCATTGCAAACTGGCAACTAATAATTGAATAAATTTGTATAGGGCGTGCAGATAGAGAATAGATCTGAAAATGGCGGCGGGTACACATGGTACGGTTGGCAAAACAAGTTCTCAAACATCGATTTTTATTTTTTTATTGACTTTTTTGTTATAAATTATTCCTTTTTAACTACTCAAGACTTTGACAGTTCTTTAAACCAATAAGTCAAACCTATGGTCAAGCCAAAGACAATATCTTTTTTTTTAAAGTGAGCGCTAGGGTAACGAAGATTGCAATACTTTGTCGATAAATAAAATGTGAGAAATTACCAATTCAATCGAATTGTTTGTATGAAAGTCAAGTGAGCGCTAGTCACGACGATTGCAAGACGTCGATAAGTGAAATGTTTTCAGAAATTATCAATCACCTTTTAATTACCGGTAATTGGTCATTTCTCAAAATATTGCAATGTACGAATATCCATATCCCTTACAGACCGGCGCCGACGCCGCGTGGGTTAGGATCACATATTCTTTTTATTTAAAGTCTTCGAGGTATAGTGAAGACTGGTATGACCTGTTTACAGTGATATAAGGCTTCTTTCAGTGTTTTTCAGGTGGCGTACAATTGTGTTTACCTGGGCCCTAGTGTTACTGCGTCACAATTGTGAGGGTCACAATTGTTTCAACTGGGGCCATACTGTTCGTGAGTACAGTTAGAGACAGACGACTACGATTAGAGATTCTTGTGTGTTATAATATATTTATCTATTGTTATAGATGAAATAAAAATATGGAAATTTGAAATTTCGTTTATTTAAAGTCTTAGTAAAATAATAGGAACTTAGGACAATCATCAATCATAAAAGTTAACATAACTATTTTAACAGTCTTATACATTTAAAGAAAATTGTATTCAAACATGAGGTCCATTTAATTAGGCGATTATTGAACAAAGTAGTTTTAGATATTATTATGAAAAGAAAAAAAACAATTCTTGTCTTTATTTAAGCACAAATACACGTCGCATTTAGAACAACGAGCACGGGATCGACTGGAGCAGTTAGATAACCTGCATTTTCTAGGAGCTGGAAGTGTGTCGAATATGGGCCAATGGTTATAGCCATCATAGCGTTTGTGAACTGTCGGCATAGGAGCTGGTCTGTACTCAGATGTACTTGGCATTTCAGCAAGTTCCAAGTCGTCTCTGGTTCGTTTTCTGGTTGGTTCACCCAATAAATATTCCACAATGGACAAACGGAAGCTCAGTAAATCCATGATCTTAGACTTATGCAAATTGTTTCGTTTGGCATCTTCCCTGTACTCAAACCACGAATTTACTATGGCAAGGTCAAAAAGATGGATAATGACCTTAAAACACCATTTCCTTGTTTTGAACCATGTCCTATAAGTTTCTAACATCTGGTCACATAAATCCACGCCACCCATGTTTTGATTGTAATTTTGTACAACGCTTGGGCATGGTATGCTTTGATATGCTCTTGTTTTTTTATCCCATCGTGATACAGTGCTACTTGGGTCCCCACCGTGTATAGATGAAATCATTAGCACGCTCTTCGTATCCTTCCATTTCACCATACAAAGTTTTCCATCCGGGCTTACGATCTCTTCCCATTCACCTCTCTTCATTGCAGAATCTTTTTTAAAAGTGTACAATGTTTTCTTGAACCTATTAGCCATGATTGTGCCGGTTCCATCAAAGTGCCTGTCATTTAGTTCTCTGAGCAAAGGGATCGTCGTGAAGTAGCGATCAAAATATAAGCTTCCGCCAAGAAGAGTCCTTGCTAAACGCAAGACTACGGCGGGACCCAAACCAAAAGACCTATCGGGCAAGTCAGTTGTAGCACCTTGATATATTTCAAAATCAAGTACTAGGCCCTGTGGTTTTGTAATTACAAAATTTTTTAAGCCTACAGGTCTAGGTTTGTTTGGCACATATTGCTTGTCAGGACATCGGCCAGTAAAAGGAATCATTTGCTCATCTATGGAGAATGTAGTGCTTTCTCGAGGCAATGCCAGGCAACGATTTCTAACAGCGTCTATCACAGGCTGTATTTTCCACAAACGGTTCCTGGCCTTTTCGTCCTCATCAACGCTATTATAATCAACAACATGCAGATTAACTCGTAATAAAAAAAAAACGATCACGAGACATCGCCGAGGCAATAGGATCGTATTTAAATTTCTGATGCCAGTACATCTTCATCCTAGGACATTTGACAAGACTCATCATACCATGAACCCCAAAAAACTTTTTAATCTCACCTGGCGAGCATTGTGGCTTCATTGCACACCCCTTTTCAGCTATATAGTACTGTGAAGTGGCAGTCGAAAACTGTTCAAATAATTCCTCAGTAAAATAGTTTTCAAAATACTCTGCTGGCGATTTTGGTGGCTCACCTGGGTCTGGAGGCTGTTGGACTGCTGTAGGCCTACCACGGAACTTCTTTTTAATCCATTTTCCATCATCAGATTCACGAGAAATCGGCAGTGAAGACAGAGGCATGTCGTCCTCAGAATCATCAGATAAACCGTCATTTTCAGCATCCGGGGCCCATGTGTCGTCCTCATCATCACCTATATCCTCTAGGTCAGATTGCTGCAGTAAATTTTCGATATCCTCATCATCGAGCTGAGACATGTTTCCCGCCAAAATGGTATTTTTTTATTGATTGGGGCCGGCGTGCAACAATTGTGACGGTAAATTTCTTACTTAATTTTTCGTACATTAAACCTAAAACAACGACACAACTAATTCAGCTTTGTGTAAAGTAATTAATACGTAATAAAATAATACCACAATTGTTATGATTTCTTTAAAAATAAGTAAAATATTCTTACCAACACGTGGCGTGACACAGGTGGCGATGATCGTCAGAATGAACGGGTCGAAATATGAAGAGCGGCTCGTACGCAACTTGTCTCACTCACACCAATGCAAAGTAGATAGCCGGCACAATCGTGCGAGCTTGGGCCCGTCTAAGTAATATTATTAATTTAACGGAAATTTTGCTTCAAACTACCGTCACAATTGTGTTGGGCAGGGATGTAAGGGCTATCACGCCGTGTGTCGTAAAAGGCGACTAGACTTGGGGAAGTATTATAACTATGACCGACGTTATATACGGTCTGTAAAAACAGTGAAAAATCACTTACTTTGTCACGTCGATTAATTATTAGAAATTGACATAAACGTTATTTTTCACACTGACGTTAATTATCAGTTATGATTAATAGGCAACAAATCAGGATATGGGCAAACAAATCGGGATATGGGCGGGAGTGTCTACCTAATAGACTAAAAATAAATAAACTGCGGTTGCAAACACGCTTAGCAAACGTGGTGACTATGGCAAATATCCCATATGGGGTAAGCCTATGATTCATGGAGGTTAGACAACAGAACGATCGCTGTATAAAATAGTGTTCCAGAAATATGGACAAAATAAGTGAGGCGCTGCGATCGCTAAGTTGTCCCAATAATTATTATATTACAGATATAAATTATTATCGATTTATTTTTTTATAATATTACACCATTTTTTAATGTTTCTTTTTGTCAAAAATTACTTCGCAGACACTACTTACCAACGGCAGCACGGCTATAAATTCTAAAAATTTTCAGTGACAGGCGAGCTATGCTTTAACACGTAGCGATTGTTCTGTTCTCTAACCTCCATGCTATGATCCATAGTGGACTTTACTAGGCTCTATTAGGAAAAGTAGGAGGAAAAAGTATGAAAATTTTTTTTAAATTTAATGTCGGCGGAACGTAGGAACTCCGTGCTTGTTGTTCAGTACAGCGTTGCCATGAAAGGCTTCACTTGCTCATGAGCTCCTATGTATTTCCATAACCCTTGGCCAGAAGTATATTGTTACGACCTTATGAAAAAGAAATAATTGTAAGGAAACTAAAAGGAAAGGGAGGGGAGTAATTTTATTTTTTGAAAAATATTTGTATGTAAAAAAGTCATCAAACATCAAGATGAAATAATTTATTAAACAAGTTGCGTAAATAAGTCCAATGGTTAAAACAATGATAAATAATAAAATCTAGTTTACTGAAAAGAAAAAAAATCAAATATTATGTCACTTCCAAAAAAATCCATCAAACAATTTAGGTTACAGAGCATGTCAAAGAAAAAGACATCCGTACGTGCATACTCAAAAAACGTTTTTACCCTTCTTTTGAAGTAGCCAAGTAAATAAAAAAGGTTATACTATAAAATAACAAATACTGTAATGAAAATGCTGAAATACAGGTTCTGGCCTAGTTCGGCAATGGATGCTATTTTTCATGTTATAAGATAAAATATTTCTGTGTAGTTTATAAATAGACATATTGCTAACTGGTATATATGGAAATAAAGATTATTGTAATTATAATTATAGAAATGATGCCATTTTGAAAGATACTTTTGAGGGGTTAAGAATATCCACTAGCATTGTTTCGTCTCGTCTCGTGGGTGCCGTAAGAGGCGTCGGAGGGAAACTGAAACTGGAAATGGGCAGTAGCATCTTCTTAATAATAACTAAAAGTTACAGTTTTTTTTTTATAACCAACGATAAAACACAGAATGACTTTTAATAAGCTTGTGCACGTTTTGCAATCTGGGTATTCTTTGTTGACCAAAAAACCCTGTTACGATATTTTACCTCTCATTGTAGGTTATATCAGCTGACACTTCATCAACCAATATAACAGAAAGCTTTCATTATTAATCATAAAATTTACTTTTATTTTTAATTTTACAAATAAATTTATATTGATACCAGAATCAAGATTTTTTTTGCAAAACTTTGATAAAGGGCGTCTACGCACCGAGCGACCAGACCACGGCGGCCACGTTTGCGGCTTGGTCGCCAAGTGCGTATCCAGCCGCGATATGTTAAGAGGCCAAAACTTGCAGTAGACTTCCAAGCGTGCGGCAAGATGGACGTGCAAAATATAATCATATTAACTGTTCTTCTGTATTTACTACGAAAACGGAAGATTTCACGTAAAAACAGGTTAGACAAATTTTTCAGACGCATATTTTAAAGCCCTTTTATAATCACTATTCTTTATAAGTGCCGAATAAATATAATATATTATCAACATTTTGTTTTGTGAAGTTTTTATTACAATTTTCACATGAATTTTTGCTTTTGTTTTTAAATAAAGCCACATACATAAGGCCTGCATTTCTGTAGAGAGTTCTCTAACACTAACATCAAATGATTCTGTTATTGATGACATAAAATCATCAATAACAGAGCTTTTAGGCAAATTTGAATCTGAGCATATTTGTTGGCAATTTAATAGTTTTTTTAAATTTTCTACAATTGCTTTACTTTCATCTTATTCACAATTTCCTTTCGTTCGTTAATTTAATTTTGAAAATATTGTACTTTTCTGGGCAGTCACAAATTGACGAACTATTGGGTTGACGTTCGAACCACAGTTGGCTCTTAAATAAATTTTCTACAGGGTCTTGTTGAAGAGCAATGGTTGAAATAGAACGTTTTATATCATTCATTGTCCATAACCAACCTATTATAGAAGGTGAAGGTCTTTGAAATCCTATCAATGTTAAAGTTTAGCGAGTTTTCTCATTTCATTGAAAAATTCCCAATGTGTGGAGATGTCTTATGTTCATGGTATGTGGTTTACCATTTTTTAAATTAGGTGTGCTACTATTGAGTAGGTCAAATAGTTTGTCCATTTTAGAAATTTACTCAGCTGTTGCAGGAGCTTGAGTGGTGAGAACTCTTGAAAAAAGAAAACACAAGTACATAAATACTTGAAATATTAACGAAACAATAATGATTATTGATGGCAGACAAGATATAAATACTGTACCGTCTGATATTTTTCAATATAAGCCTGCAGAAACTAAGTGGCTAAACACCTGTGCTGCCAAATTTACGCGTATTTTTTGTTTTGCGTTCGGGTTTACGTACTCCTTGTGGAGCTTAGGTGAGAAAACGAAAATTTCATTGTTATGATCCAATTTGTAAAATTCTTGGATGTGACTCCATTTAGCTATACCTTAAAAATACAAGTTAACCCACTCAATGCCACCAAATTTTTTTTCTTTTCTTTATGATCCGCTTTGTTTTTTTTGTTAATGGGTTTTAAATAAATATAACTATCTATATAAATAGTCATATAATAAAAACTCCTTTTCAGTTCACGCGGTAAGATTATGGAACTCACTACCGTCAAATATAAGAAATTCCGATACTTTGTTGGTATTCAAGAAACGTCTTAGAGATAACTACTTTGCATCCTGTTAATTTATATATATATATATATATATATATATATATATATATATATATATATATATATATATATATATATATATATATATATTATTCTATTATATTAGTTTTAGTTTATATATACAGGGTGGCCCAAAAGTCGTGGATCAAACGCAACTAGGGGTTAGATGGTGTCATCAGCTGCAAAAAGTTGTTCTACGGGAGGTCCTTAAAGTCAACCCATGCAGAGTTATAATTTATTTTGTGTTTTTATGAGAAAATTGACTTTTTTTAACTAATTCTTATTAGAATGCAAAAAAATAAACATCCTCTATTTTTTTTATAATTTTCACTAGATTGGTACTGATGAGTCCTTGCGTTAGACATGCTATTTATGGTTGTTTATTGGGTGTGTTGAAGATAATGTTAAGTTTTACGATTATTATTTTTCTCAAATCATAACTTTTTATTTACTTCGGACCCCACTGTGAAAAAAAAATACTCTACCGAAAAGTGACCCTGTATTACAAGTTTTGGCGCATTTAATAGGGATTCTGAAAAGGTATTACACATGGCCATGAGTGGCTCTAATATCTTTCTAGGACGAAAAAACAAAGCAATGATTGTGAAATAATTGTTTTATTAAGCAAAACATTTTACAATAAATGCTCAAAATTCCTGCCTCTGACCATAATACATAATCTGCACCGTCTAATAAAATTCCTACGTAACCTACGGAATGCACTTCTGTTGTTAGTTACTTGTACTCTAGCAAACTCGAGCTTTTGTCGTAGTTCTTGTTCGCTATTGTTCTCTCCTTGGTAAACTATTTCTTTAAAATAGCCCCAAAGAAAAAAATCTAATGGATTTAAATCGGGCGACCGGTGTGGCCACGTAACATGTCCGCCTCGACCAATCCACCGGTTGGGGAAGCGCTCGTTCAAATGATCTCTGACTGCTCGAGCGTAGTGAGGCGGGGCGCCATCATGTTGCAGCCACATTTCTGCTATTCTTTCTTCTGGAACTTCAGCTTCGTTAAGAATATGGTTTAAATTATTTTGCAAAAAATTTAAATACTGAGCACCATTCAGCCTTGCTGGCATTTCATGCAGCACCAACTGCTGGCCAATTATACCAGCCCACATGTTAATACCAAACAGATTCTGGAATCGATCATTTCTTATGATATGGGGGTTTACTCTGGAGTAAAAATGTAGATTGTGGATATTGAATACTCCCATTCTTCTAAAAGTTGACTCATCCGTCCATAAAACCTTGTTAAAGAACTGCGGATCTTCTCTGTGATATCTTAGCATCTCTCTACAAAACCGCACTCTAGGTTCATAGTCACTGGACAGCAAAGCTTGCACCCTTTGCACGTGGTAGGCGTGATATTTTTTTCTGTTAATGACACGTTGCACCGTCGATCTTGGAATCCCGATATTACTGGATATTTGGCGTTGACTTATACTAGGATCCAATCTTAATTCTCTCAGCACTTCATCTTCATTTTCAAATTGCATCACTGGTCTGCCTGCTCTCATAGCATGCTGACCGGGTAAGACTCCCTCCATGTACGAATTATGTACGCGCATAAAGACCCTGTAATCCGGAAAACGATCACGGTTAGGGTAGCGTTGACGATATTCCCTGGCAGCAGCCCGGGCATTACCGTCGCAAAAGCCATACAGGTAATGCATTTCTGCATACTCCTGTTGGGTGTATTCTCTCCTCGCAGCAGCCATCTGTCCACTTTTGTAGCCAATCCGTCCGATTCACACAGCACTGGTCACAGGTAGGCAATCTATCACAAGTCCGAAAAACAAAGCGTAGGTCAAAGGAAAGAAACTGGTCACAAGTCGTCGTAAAACCGAGAAAAAGAACACGTGCGTACCCACAGGCAGGAAGCGAGTTACTAAAGAACACTAAACATTCTAAAGAAACATGCTCACGCGCATCCCCCAGCCCCCGCCCCTGCCGGCCCAGCCTTTTGTTTCCTAGAAAAGATATCGCTACCTGAACTGACGGGCCAACCGGCCTTTTACTGACAAAGGATTAAATAGTTAGTGTAAAAGAGAGGCAGAGAGTCTTTGTCATTAATTGTATTAATTCTAGTTTATTTTTAAATAAGCCTAACCGAGTTTTATGGTTGGGTTAACTTTGGCCTTGCCATGAATAATCGTCCTAAAAAGATATCAAAGCCACGCATAACCATGTGTAATACCTTTTCAGAATCCCTATTAAATGCGCCAAAACTTGTAATACAGGGTCACTTTTCGGTAGAGTATTTTTTTTTCACAGTGGGGTCCGAAGTAAATAAAAAGTTGTGATTTGAGAAAAATAATAATCGTAAAACTTAACATTATCTTCAACACACCCAATAAACAACCATAAATAGCATGTCTAACGCAAGGACTCATCAGTACCAATCTAGTGAAAATTATAAAAAAGATAGAGGATGTTTATTTTTTGGCATTCTAATAAGAATTAGTTAAAAAAAGTCAATTTTCTCATAAAAACACAAAATAAATTATAACTCTGCAGGGGTTGACTTTAAGGACCTCCCGTAGAACAACTTTTTGCAGCTGATGACCCCATCTAACCCCTAGTTGCGTTTGATCCACGACTTTTGGGCCACCCTGTATATATCATATGTAACTATCGTATTTATTATTATTATTATTATTTATTGATTTATTTTATTTTTATTTATTGTTTTATTTTATATAATTTACGTAACATTGTGTATATTATTTATTTTTTAGTAGTACTAATGTATGCACTAAGTTTGCAATTTCAATATAATTTCCTTTATGGGTCTACTGGAAGATATTTCAGCTAATTTGGAATAAGTAGAACCTTTGTACGTAATTACTATAAGACTGCTTCTGTATCTTAATGTGTGTACATAAAATATATTAAAAAAAAACTCAAAATACAGAAAAAACCGTAAACTCATATGTTGCGTTGGTGGCACACAGATATTTTTCTTGGGTAGAGCCGGTAACGCAAGCCTTGCGTTGGTACAATGGACGATGTTATGCAATCACATGCGTAACTAGCAAAATAATAATGACTGAAAATCTGCAATGAAAATGTCTTTATGAAAAAGAAAGTACTTAAATAAAAGTTCTAATTAGAAAAATGTTTTATTAATTAATAATTGTGATACAATTTAAAGCAGTTGGTAATGCAAAGACCAGGCTGCTCATCACTATCGGCACAGTAATAAGGGGTGCCTTTACGTTTTTTTTTCTGTTTCCCAACATACTTTACATCTCCGGCGCATTGACTTTCCCTTCCGAGGACTAGGTTGTAATACATGAACTTTAGAAAAAGAATGGTTGGTGGTACTAACCATTCTTCAAAACTCGTTTTGAACAGTCGACAGTCGTATCGCCTGCACCAGCATAAACTATTGTTTTTAGAATAATTCCGTGAACATCTGTCAGGACATGTAGTTTTATACCATATTTATTGTGTTTGTTTTTAATATAAGACGTCCTCTCCATAACACTAGTGACTCGTCAATACATAAATTATTAGATGGAAAATAAATTTTCTTCATCCGATTATTAAAATACATATGTAACGAGAAGCGAAATTTTTGCCAACTTATTGTCATCAACATTATTGTTTTCGAAGTGAAGGACTCTTAAAATAAGCAAGAATCTATTCCGGCTCATATGTTGGCGGAAAAAGGTAAGATTGAATAATCGATTTTTTTTCCAATCATCATGAATTCGGTTCAATTTTATGGTGCCCATATGGAATAAGAGTCCTAAGAAAACTTTGAATTCTGACATAGTTATATCTTTCCAATATTTTATATTAACCTACTTCCAGAAAAATTTTGCGCTAGTATCCGAGACGCATTTCATTGCTTTTTTTAACAATCATTTGAAGACATTTATTTGTCACTACAAGATTAAAATAATCAATTGGTTCTGAACCCTCAGGTAGAATTTTTAATCCTACAGGATTTCCTTCAAAATTAATTCTTCTAGTCTGTCTATAGTGATTTGACTAATCTAGATCTTCCTCAGTATTTCTTGGGACTAATTCGTCCTCACTTACAATTGATTGAAATTCTTCTTCAATACTTGTTGTCTTTCTAGTGGAAGTAGAAGCTGAACAAGATTTACCACCACGTGTCCTTACACGTTTGCATGGTCTCTCTTGGGTAATTGGTTGCTTTTCATCCTCTGAACTGGTCTCGATAACCGATATCAATGTAATACTTGTCTTTCTCTTGGAAGTAGAAGCTGAACAAGATTTACCACCACGTGTCCTTACACGTTTGCATGGTCTTTCTTGGGTAATTGGTGGCGTTTCATCCTCTGAACTGGTTTCGATATCCGATATCAATGTTGTTTTAATATTTGAAATATTCTCTTTCGAAATACAGGTTGAACCAAACTTGTCACCACGTACTCTTACATGTCTACGTGTTTTCTCTTGGTTGCCTTTTAACTCTGACAAAACTTGTTCATAACTAGACTGTCTACTTCTACTTCAGAATCTCTTGTATCTAGCTTAAAAGAACAGGGCATTATTTCTTTTTCGCCTATTTTAACTATCATAGATTTTCCAGCGTTTTCTCCTATATTGATTCTAGAATTTATTGGTTGTGGTAACGTACCACTTACATTAAAAATAGTTCCCTGTGAATTATGTGATATAAGGTTATCATTTTCTACAATATCCATGACCATTAATTTAGGATTCATTATTTTATTTTGACTAATCCAACTTCGTAATGGGCCAGATGTTGATGTAAATTGCATTGCAGATTGCGCGAATTCTCTTACGGTAGATTCATGGAAAATAGAAATGGACAAGTCCAGTTTTTAAATGAGGCGAAGTGACATCCCTGGAATTTGTGAAGACATTTGTATTTTTTTTAAACCGTAATCTGAATAACAGCGTGTATAAATAATGTTGTACGTTAAATACCTACCTTTCTTAATGCTGAATATTGTGAATTATAGATTCTGCATGGTCTAACGCATTGCAAGATTCTGTATGAGTCTCACATTCAAAATGTGTTGATTGCTCGTCTCCTGGTCCAATTTTTTTTTATTTTTTTTTTATAGAAGAGGGGGCAAACGAGCATGCGGCTCACCTGATGTTAAGTGACTACCGCCGCCCATGATCAACCGCAACACCAGGAGAATTGCGGGTGCGTTGCCGGCCCTTTAGAAAGGAGTAAGCTCTTTTCTTGAAGGTCCCCAGGTCGTATCGGTCCGGAAAAATCGCCGGTGATAAACTATTCCACAGAGAGGTTGTACGTGGAAGAAAACTCCTTGTGAAATAATTTTGGTCAGTGGATCTGAAAATATCAAAACAACATTAAGAACAATCAAAACAAACATGCTAGATAAATGTTTATTTAAAATTACGTACATTGATGGCAAAAGTATATCCTCTTGTGATGAATTTAGAGATTCTATATTAGATGCCGGTTTAACATGCGTTGAAACAGATCCTTTTGAGAATGATAAAATGTTTGAGCCTGTGATGTGGAGGAATTATATGAATCAGACCTTAATTCAGATGTACTTTGAAATTGTGCTGACAAAAACCTTGCTCGTTTCGGCCCCAATATTTGACTAGAATCACAAGCTGTAGTAAACCTGTCTGTAATAACCATATATATAGAAGAATGGTGTGGTACACAGTACAAATCCACGAACGCAAAGACTTTAACGTGCTTCAATTAAAGTTCATTTTTCTTTATTTTTATTCAACGACAGAATTAGTAATAATACAACTAAAACTGCACTCTTAAAAGTCTTATTGCCTTAAGTTACGGTCCATTTCAGTTTGTTTTGACTGTACAGATTTAGTGTGACTGTAATTTACGCAGTTGTAATTATTTTTGGGATAAAAAATTATCTATATTAAAAATGATAGGAATCGATTCAGTAAACGATTCTGAACAAACTACTTTCTTAAAGTGCGTTAATTATGTTACATGTTGTATATATATACAGGTTGTTTTTACGGAATTTATCGCGTATATTTAACTTTTTAAATACCCGACGTTTCGAGAGCTTTACAGCACCCATGGTCACGAGAAGGACTGAGATGTTCAACGTCCAGATGTCATAGTTAACCGCGGTTACCATAGATTAAAATTTAACTTTTGTTCCGATCTACACAGTATGAACTTATGGTATCATGAAGTCTTGCAGTTGTAAAATTAAATCCCAACCCAAGCATACTGTGTCCAAGTCCATGAACGCACAAAAAACCTTTTGGTTTTTGGCCAGAAACTTCTCCGCGATCATGCGCGTGGAAAAGACTAGATATGTACATCCTATTCCCTTTCTATATCCCGCTTGCACGTCCCAAATTTTTCTATCAGTTTCTTTCATGAATTAATTGTACAATAAAATTTGGATAGTGTATAATTTTATTCAAACTACTTTTACGGATTTTATCGCGTTTATTTATGTTATTTTTAATACCTGACGTTTCGGGTGCTTTCCAGCACCCATGGTCACGGGGGACTGAGGTGACTGACGTCCCGATGTCAAAGTTAACCCGGAGTACCTTCAGCTTTTTAATTATTGTCTTTGGTCCGATCTACGCAGAATGAACTAACTGTGTTTTGAAGTCTGGCAGTGGTATGCTTGGATTTAGTTTTAAGTCCCAAGCTGGTACTATACCAGCAAGCATGTGTATAATTTTATTAATGAAACATATCTGAGAGAAAACCTTGACCTGTAATTTTGATATACCTTCAACTTGGAAATAAGGTTTTGTTACATTGCTTTCACAAATCACCCAACACATACTATTACACACTAACGACTAAGAAATACTTTTAAAGACTGGGTAAAAGATTATTCAATATTGCCCTGCTTTGGAGTAGCTCACTTTGATCACTAGCAGCACCAACACTATCAGATGCATTGTCAGGTTGAGCATCATCTTCTTCAATTTCCATAATAGATGGAGGAGGTCCAAAGCCAAATTGTGTAATACACAGCAGGCAAGTATGATATTCCCAGCAACCACTGGATGATAATGCCAGGTCCTGTGTCTTAATAAACACCTCCAACGTGATTAACAATCCAAAACAGCGCTCTATACAGTTTCTTGCTTGTACATGTCGCTGAGTATATGTATCTTCAACTGGCCCAGGAACTGCATTTAGTATAGGAGTCATCAGCCATGCCCGCTGAGGATATCCAGAATCACCTAAAAATACATAAATAAATATTTGCATTAGGTAGTTATTATTTTCTACGCAACAATATAATTCTTTGTGAATAAAATGTTTTCAACAAAAGCGTTTTCTAAAAATATACCATATTATTTATTTACCTACCTAACAATCCCACTTTAGTCCAGTCAAATAAGACTTTGAAGGTTACAATAATTCCCATAGAGCTAAAAATTGGTATGAATGTTCAGAATACCATTATAAATGAATTGTGAAAAGTCCCCATCAATCCCCTTTGTGCAAAAAATTTTATTGATGGTGAAAGTTTGCAAAAATAGGTTTTTCGCGTTTTTCAGCTAAACGGTGAGTTTTACAGCAAAAATAGTTCAGACAAAAATTGTAGATCATCCGATTCTCTACAAAAAATGTATCTACACTTTTTTTCATAAGTATTGCCATTTCCGTGATATAGCGGTTGAAAGAATTGAAAAAAATATTTTATTCGTAATATGCACACGTTTCCACACCACCTATGAGGTAGTGTGCTTGGCGCTTTTTTTTAACGTGGTTTCCCCGGTAGGCCTATTCCACGATCTATTATGATCCTATTGAATGCAAATGGAGTATTGAAAATGATGAAAGCTGCGTAAATTGTGTAATAAATAAATGAAAAAATAATTTGGAAAAATTATTCATCGGATTCATAATAATCCAATGGAACTTCTAGTATATTGTCTTCGTTTTCTTCTTCATCGAGGTGGACGACGAAAAACTGCTGCTGCCTCGTACATCATCGTATCATTATAAGATGCGCACAAACCAAAAGATGAAAAAATTTGTATAAGCCTTTTCGATCCAAATCGCCGATGAAAAAAAACGGAGAGACCCAATTGTAATTTGGACTTGAAAGACCTAGGCCGAACAGCACTCATAATACTATGGCTAATATTCGTGCATACTAATTGTAAATGTTCTAAATTGGAGCGTTTATTTTTTAAAATGACCTTCTCTAAGAAATAAGTCAGTGACCTTGGAATGTCTGTATCAATATCTTCAAACATACGACCTGGTGGAGGATAATTAGAATTATCTAACACTGCACATTGGATATCCTCTCGAATAATTGCTGCTGCAACTTCTAAGATGCGAAATCGCTCTTCTTTTTTATCGGTTTTTTTTTCGTACCAAGCTTGATTTAAAATATCATGGTGACTATCAATAAAACATACGAATGTTGATGATCCTGATTTTTCTGTAATAATAATTCTATCACCATACTCCAACTTCAATCGCATTATAATGGTTCTGTTATCTATTGTTGATTTTTTACAAATACTTTTCAATTCGTCTAATGTGAATTGACAATCATCGCTATTTTCAATATACTTAAATATTTCTCTCATCGCAATATTTGTAGCTTCATCTTTAGGACGACCGACTTTACCCCCAGTGGTCGGTTTCAGAAAAGAATTGTAGCAATCGTTATGATACTTAGCCTCGGCAGCGACTAAATCATATTCAAATTCAATTCGAGCAGCAACAGCTTTGGCTACATCATCACAACGAGTTTTAGCTATAGTTAGAATACTGTCTTTGAACGAAAGTGTAGTCACTTTAAAAATCTTACGTCGGTACTGCAGTGCTTTTTTCTTCTCCAACTCTTCATTTAATTCATTGCCGCATAATAAACAACACTGGTTGAAGCAAAATGTAGTTTCACTTACTCGTGCTCTAGTACGAGGAGGACTTATTTTTGATGAACCAGCTTCTTCTTCTTGGCGCCGTCTTTTCACGGCATCAATGCTACTTTTTCGAGTATAATTTTTTCGACACTGCACATGAATTTTTACAGATGTCTGGTCTTTCAGGTACTCCGAAAACTCATCACCTCTTTCAATACTTGCATCAATTAATGCTTTCATGCCGCGATCAATAGTAACAACTCCACTTTCAGTCAAAGGTTGACTACAAATAAAGCAGAATTGCGACATTTTTTTTAAAAAACAGTAAAATGCACAAACTTTGTTACAAAATATAAGCGATAGCCACGAGTTGTCACTACGAAGGAATGCTTACGACTAACAGTATTTTGTTGAGTATGAGACCTTCGAAACGGAGCAGGTATACGAGCATCGCCACGCTGACAATTGAATGGAAGACAGATGTTACTCAAGGCCATGCGACTAAATGAAAATAGGGGAGGAGTTTTTGACGTTCATTTATATTCTAAGAATTTTATAATTTGTATGTATAAGACATAGGGACTCATGTATTTACTCATATAACGGTTCAAAAATGTATATAAAAGTACATTAATGTGCATATTACGAATAAAATATTTTTTTCAATTCTTTCAACCGCTATATCACGGAAATGGCAATACTTATGAAAAAAAGTGTAGATACATTTTTTGTAGAGAATCGGATGATCTACAATTTTTGTCTGAACTATTTTTGCTGTAAAACTCACCGTTTAGCTGAAAAACGCGAAAAACCTATTTTTGCAAACTTTCACCATCAATAAAATTTTTTGCACAAGGGGGATTGATGGGGACTTTTCACAATTCATTTATAATGGTATTCTGAACATTCATACCAATTTTTAGCTCTATGGGAATTATTGTAACCTTACCTCTATTTTAAGGACTAATTTGACTGGACTACTTGTTCTCCATTTTGGTGCAATTCTCGCATAAATGTTTCCATTCTGCTAGATGCCCATATGAATGAGTCATGGGTAGCTCCGCCAAACTTTGAATTTAAATTAGTAATTTTTAAATTACTGTTGCATACCTGTTGACAGGAAAAAATAATGGAACATGTATAATAATCCTATGAATATGTTTCTTTAAGTATTATTTTGAAGCTATTTTTACATAATTGAGCCACAAACAAATGTATACTTACTATTTGTACATTCAATGAATGATAACCTTTCCTATTAAAAAATAAGTGTTCTTCATCTGATGGCTCGACTATTGCCACATACAGTCTATGCATCCAACTGTACCCGGGAGTCTAAATCGCCTCTGAAATCTGTAATTTTGGAAAATATAATACTTAATTATTTTTTTTTGTTTTTAAAAGGACAGATGTTTTTACTAGTATTTTGAACCTAGTGTGCATGAAAGGCTCAATGAGGCATTTTTAAGTACCTATTGTACTTAAGGAAGGTATAGTGTTTAGTGTAAAGTACATCAGGAATATGCTACTAATTAAAAGTATTTCAAGTATGTATTTATACTTAAATACTTTTGTCATATCGTAACTTACTCAAGTCTTATTTGGGCTCGTTGTTGCGACCTTGGAAATATAATCAATTTATTTATAATGGCTGGATAGCTCGATGCTTCAACAACTTGACGTATACACCTACTAGTTGTTCTTTGTACCAAATTCTGCGTTAGTCCAACAATACGTTGATATGAACCCATAGCTAAAAAGCTAAGAGTACACAAAACCTGAAACATGATTTCATTGAGAAATGACATTAAGTACTTAACTGTGTTGAAAGGTTTTATGGTACAAAACTTACCTTGATTTTTAAACTAATTTCCCGGGTACCTTTCAATGAGGTTGAACGCCGAAGATCATCACAAAAACGGCAAAATCTTAGTTTATCTAACCTAAAACGATGAACAAATTCCAATTCCTCCATCTCCACAATTTTGACCATTTTATGACGATTTACTCTTGTTTGACGTCTTTGCAATGTTGTTTCATTATAAGCTGCCCATAATAATCTTAAAGTATGCATTTTCACTAATTAATTTGAAAGACACACAAAAATATCACTGTTTACTCGTTTTTAGCGTCTGGGACCGGCCTCCCGCTAATATAGCGTGTTGCGGAAACGTCAAAATATCATTGGCGTTTGTCAAAAGTGACACTTGTCTACCATTTTGATGAACATTTTTGTCGTTAGCGTGTCACGCTCACTTCGACGTTCCTTTCCGCCTGAGGAATAATGACTACTAATAATGTCTACTAATTAGCAGCAATCACGTGACATCTGGTTAGCAAATGCCAACTCCATACAATTAGATTTTTCCGTTGGCGTTGACGCTTATAGAAAACGGGTTTTGTCTAGGCCCACAGATCCGAGGCGAAGGAACAGAAATGGTGGCGCGTTTATTATTCGAAATGATTTCGGCGGTAGGGGTTCTTGGGTTCGATTCCCGGGTTGTGCCTTGACCTTGTTATGCGAGATGTTACTATGTGGACTGTATGTGCAGTTTCTTGAAACCCTGAACAAAATGGCCGACGTGGCACGCGACAGCCTTGGACGATGCACTCGCTCTTCCAAAATCTACTTCTTTACCAGTGTCTTGAAGGAGTTCTACTTGAGCCGGTAGAGGAGAAAAAAGTGACGGGGAAACAAAAAACAGCTAAAGTGCAAGTAAAAGGAAGGAAGCACTTACCAGGGTGGAGTTCCTTTGGTGTCTCGTGGATGACGCTCCTGTACCCCTAGCACGAATATTTTGATCTATCGTATAGTTTACGCCACAGTTTAGTTTCAGTTAAATTTTGTATGGGAATTTGAACAGCGCTCCGTGGACGTATTTGGAACTAAAATTCAGAAGCACGAACATCTAACGCTACGTTACGTATAGCTTTCGTATAGTTTAACGTATAGTAAGACACAAAATGTATGGGAATCGGCAGCACGAATCTTTTTTTGACGTACGTTATCGTCTATACACTGTAGAGAACTACGAAATCATTCTCACCGACATTTTTACGGTGAGAACGCTATCGTGAAGTCTTACTTTTAAGTTTCTCTAAGTCTTTCGTTGATTTTAGTTTAAAATGTTTTTATTAAGAAGAAATAGAATGAGATCCACGGCTTTTTATTATTTCGCGTGGCGTTTGGCAGTCGAGGCAAGAAAGCAAAGACGAGAATTAAGGTACATATAATTCCCTTAAATTAATTATTTAATGTATTAGTAATATTTTTTATAGCAGTTTAAATTAAATATATCTTAATAATTCCAGTGGTGTTACACAACGCGTTTTTCTTCGACGAACTGAAGACCCTATGGATATATCTGAACTGGAGTTTAAAAAAAGATATAGATTGAGTAAAAATGCATTTAAATACCTTTGTCATGAACTTCGCTCTAAAACAAACTTGAGAGATAGTAAAAGAATAAGTTTAGAGCTTAAGGTATAAAACAATACTCAAAGTTTATGTACCTGTCGTAGTTATTCTGTGACCTAAAATGTATTATTTATTTCATTTATGTTTTAGGTTCTTTGTGCATTATCATTTTACGCAACGGGCTCTTATCAACGTTTAGTTGGTATGGGTAAACACTTAGACCAAACAAGTGTTAGCAAATGTGTTTCTCAAGTTACGGAGGCACTTAACAGCCGAATAATATGCAACAATTTTATCAAGTTCCCCACTTCAAGGGCTGAGAGAGACGTCATTAAGCAAAAGTACTTACAAACTTAAAATGTTGTGTTTTTAACTTTGTTAAATTCTCTAGTCGAATTAAATTAAAAAAAATAATTATTTTTCACAGATTTTGACTACATATAAGATACCGGGTGTCATTGGCTGCATAGATGGATCACATTTCCGCATATTTACACCACAAAAAGAAATTGAACACTTATTTTATTGCAGAAAGAAAAGAAAAGAGCTTACTCCTTTCTAAAGGGCCGGCAACGCACCCGCAATTCTCCTGGTGTTGCGGTTGATCATGGGCGGCGGTAGTCACTTAACATCAGGTGAGCCGCATGCTCGTTTGCCCCCTCTTCTATAAAAAAAAAAAAGAAAGCATTTTCATTCCCTTAATGTACAAGTTGTAAGTTTAATTTGTAGGTACTCCATGTAGCTTGTAATCTAATGAGTAGTGGCGATATGGGAATATCCACTACCCCATGTCTTCCGTTTCTCTAGTCGTAAGAGGCAACAGAGGGAAGGAGATGGGTAACAACACTTTCATAATAATTAATAAATGAAAAAACTGCGGTTGCCAATCCATTTGCGGGCAACTAGGTATGCCATAACTATGACATTAATAGGCTGTAATGATAATGATTATGGTGATGAATTTTGAACTAAGTATTAAATTAAGTACATAGATATTTTATGTTATTATTTGAAAACTAACAAAAAAATTATTTGTAGGTTTGTGTCAGTGAATGCCGCATTTTAAATGTGAATGCAAAATATGGAGGTGCCACCCATGATGCTTTTATTTAGGATAATAGCCTAGTAAACCAGTATATGCAAGAATTACATCTTAACAATGAACAAGTATGGCTACTTGTTAAGTTGTGTTATTATGTTAGCTTCAAAAAATGCTTTTTACAGGTTAATTAAATATCCTTATTAGTTTTCCAATTTAATTTTTATAATTATTTTTAATACTTTTTATAATGAATATCATCCTTTTTATAATATAAATAATACATTTTCATAATTGGTGCAGGTGATTCTGGATATCCACAAAGGCCATGGTTAATGACACCCATTCCTGATGCTGTAGAGGGAAGCCCTGAAGCTAATTATACCTTACTTCACGGGAAAACGAGAGTGGTTATAGAAAATACCTTTGGAAGATTGAAAAATAGGTGGAGATGTGTAAACAAGGATCGCACTCTGCATTACAAACCAGAAAAATGCGCCAAAATAATTATAGCTTGTTGTGTACTACATAACATAGCTATGCAATTTGGCGTACCTGACCCAGAGGCAGATGTATATGATAACAATTTGACTGAAAACGTAAATCAACCCACTTTATGTATTAGAAGTGATAGTAGTCAGAGTGATTTAATAAGAGGCCGTGCTATGAGAAGAATTCTTGTAGATAGACTTACTGCAGCGTAGTTCTTCTATACATATGTAATAATATGTGCATATGCCCAAATTGAATTTTATATTAACAATAATAATAATGATTTATTTATTACTTTTTTTGTAATGTACATTAATTTTTTAACAAAATTTCGTCCACTGACAACTTCACAAAATTTATTAAGCATGTATTGTATAAAAATAGTTATTATAATATTAAGGAAATAATGGATGCTAATTACCCCTGGGAATGAGGTAGTCGCTACCAAGCCATTTCTAATATGATTTGTATAGTTAATTATATAATATAATACTTCACTGTAAACATTTTTTTTAATTTACCTTGGTTTTTGTTGCTAATATTTTTTTACTTTACTTCTTTACTTTTTAAAAAACGTTACCCCTCACTAGGATTTTCTCCAGTATCGTGGAGGCATTTTACAAACATAAATTGCACAAGGACAAACATCCAGAGCCGGGACAATTACTTTTAGGCCATACACATACTTGTTCCGTGCGGGATTTGATCGCGCATAGAACAAGTATGTGTATGGCCCTCCTAATGACCCGAGTCCCTCAGCGCTATAACTCATCGTATTTTCCGAACCAGTGGTAAATTAAACATAAAAGTGACTTTCAATAAGTAGGTACTCTTAATATGTATTGAACAGAAAAACGTCTATTTCTATTGAATTTGATTCCGTGTTGTGTTGTATATTAAGTTTGAATAAAAAATACATTAACAATTTCAATGAGATATTTTAATAAACATATATATCATTACATTACTGAACAGGTACATTAATACTACAAAAATCACAATTAATTCTTATTTATATGCAACATTTATTACCATAAAAAACAAAAACTAAAAACTTAAATTATATTATATTACGGTCCTCACGGTATATTGCCAAGAAGCTTAATGCATTTCGTGAGTTTACTGGAAACGAGGCATTCCATATTAGCTCACAAGCGTCCTCAGACATCTCAGCTGCATTTTGATTTTTAATCTAAAATAAATGTAGTTATTTATGGGTCACATGATCCACTTCCATCAGATGGACTGTGTGCTCATTTATCACCATTCTATTAGAAAGTCTAAATTAAAACTCTCATTTATTCATTTTCTATCATCCAAATATTTTTGTAAAATATCTAATGCTCCCCGCATAAATTCCAGCCATTGAGCTTGCAACTGTAGCTCACTATCACGCTGATTGAGCTCGATATCTCTCTGTCGAATCCTCTCTTGTTCTAACTCTACAAACATCTTTTCTCTCTCTCTGTTATCACTTCTTATATTCTCCTCACACAAAAAGAAATATTCCTATAATGACTTAAGTTGTTTCTTCTTGGATTGGCGGCGCTAAAGTGGAGGTTGTGGGGTGGGTTGCCTGGGGGGCAACTGGGGGGGGGGGGAGATTTCGGCTGTGTGGCAGATTGCGGAGATGTTGGGGATCGGGGTGGTGTGATGGATCTGTGATTGCTTGGAGGTATAACTACTGGATCCTTGCTGCAGCCAGGAGTATTCCAGTCCTCATCATCTGAAAAAACCAATTGAAAACTTGAACTTCTTACAGAATTATCTTCATTTATTTTACAATTATTTACTTTTCATATAGTTAAAAATAAGTATTTGTAAGTTAAAAGATTTTTTATATAATAAGGGTGACAAACGAGCACACAGTCCACTAGATTGTAAGTTGATGCTGTGGCCCATATGAAACACAGCAGATTTTACGCTGGTATTCTGTGAGTGTGGTCTTTCCCCGGTCGAGCCAACCTATTCGTGCTACAACCATAATATAACTGCAGCGTAGCTCTATCACATATTAATTAATAATATAATATAGTAGTGTAAATTAATAAAATGTTAATAGTTATTACTACTGATTATTATTTATTTAATTTACAAATAACCAGGACTCATGCTGATACTACAAAAATTTATATTTTTTTATAGAATAGGGTGACAAACGAGCACACAATCCACCTGATGGTAAGTGGTTGCTGTGGCCCATAGACATCGACATCTATCCTCGATGACGAATCAAAATGCAGATGCGTTGTCATCCGTGAGGACTAAGATGGAATGTTCCGTTTTCAGTAAAAAGGGTCTCCGGTACTCTACACTCATCATACAAAACACAGCAGCATTAAGCTCTTTCTCCGGTCAAGCCGAACCATTCGTGCTACAACTATACTACTAATAGGTGTAAGTGCAGCATGGCTCTACCACGTATAAAATATGTAATGTAAAATATGTAATGCTATATAAAGCTACATGTGGCAACATGGGTCCTGGTTATTTGAAAATCAAAATAAATAATAATTACAAATAATTCATATTAGTCATTGAATTTTTTATATATATGAGTATTGAAGACTTACCAGTAGCAGGAACTTCAGGTGGTACAATTATTATATCCTCTGTATTTACTGGCTCCACAGGTATAAAAACAGTTTTGTTTACTTTTTCAGATTCTTCTACCTGCAAAATAATATAGGTTATTAGCCTTATTCTAGTTATTTACATTTATATAAATTAATTTCTGTATGTCATATTTTCATAGTGAAAGAATTCATCATGTTATTATGGTATTAAATCGTAAAATTAAAGTTTTTGATTTCTAATAATTTTCTATTTATGTAAGTATGAAAGGTTTGCTAAAGTAGAATAGTGATGATGAATATATATTCTAAAAAAGTCAGCAAGGTAATTCAGAATTGGGGTTCGTAACTTATATGAGCGCCTTTTTAGTTTGATATTGATTTCATCATAAAAATTTAACAAACCGTGCTAAAACCAACTTCAGCTATGGCCATCCCAGTTGCTGCTTCGACACCCATTATCGACAGCACCCTATTCTCCAAATCTGTGAGACACATTTTTAAGACAGGCCCACCACCAGTACCATGAGCAGTTTTATTAATTTTGGCCCACTTCCTCTTCGTGTTGTTTTTTAAATCACTCCACACCTTTAGCAAAGCAAATAAAACGATAATTAACTTAAAATTTTGACTACACAAAATCAGCCTTGCTTTTAGAGTTTTACTCTATGTAGGTAAGCGCTCTTGATTTGTAATGAAGGTTTAGGAACAATGAAACTAGAACTTACTTTTCGCCACTTTTCTTCACTTGGAGACTCTCCAATTCCTTGGCTGTTAAGCAAATCGCTTAACTCCTTCCACTTTCTAATACACCACAGTCGCCCGTGCGGTAAATTTTGAGGTTTAGATAAGTCACCATTCCTTAGAAATAAACATAATATTCATTACTTAAACAGTCATCAATATATAATTATTGTTGTTGTGTATCAATCAGTTACTTACTTTTCCATGAACTCTACCATTATTGTAAATTGTGTGGGGCTAGTTCTTGACATTTTAAAGAAATTCAGCCAAAAATACTAAATACAAAAACTTTCTACGACAACACGAAGCGCAGTCACAAACTAGTATGAAGCACAATATGAAAAACTAGAGCGCAGCAAGAGTCAAGTGTTTAAACTTAATCTTAAAATTGCCGCATTCGGAAATCACAACTCAAAATACATAATAAGAAACATAAAAAATTATCCTACTTAAATAATTACAAAAATAGTGAACTTGTTTAATAAGTATTTTTCGTTAATTAACACATGATTATTAATAAGTTTCATTATGTTTTCTTATTTTTACGTACAATAAAAGACTTAACAAATACAATAGTAGCAATTTCTAAACGTGTCATTCATTTTCAAACGTTCGTTTTAATATTGTGTTCTAAGGTTTGTTTACATATAGTTACATTATGGTATCGAGTACACGTGAATAAGAGATAACCTTTCAGCTGCGGAGACTCTAACCGTAATTCTCCGTTGACTGCGGAGCTGTTTAATAAAATGGACGGCTGATTGGGCCCAATCCGTTTAAACGCAAATATCTTGAATTTGGTATATCGAACACTATAATATGTATACATTTCTGAATTTTCTATGAAATTTCCTATAAACGAGTACATACATTTAATAAAGTTTAAAGTAGTTAGTATAACTAAATATACAATAAAGTCAAAACTATCATATTTCTCAATGACACAAAGTTTTTTAATAGCTCAATTTTATTTTATTTTAATCTTACGTCTATTGTTTACAATATTTTATGTGCAAAATCATAGGCTACAATACAATTTTTTATCGTAAAAAGCATTATTTTTAAAGGACCCACTTCTTATGCATTATACAAAATGATGCCACAATTAAAGTTCGATTCTGCACTTTTTTGTGCATCATGTACTAGTTCATTAAAACATTTTTTATATCTGGTAGAGCCATACTGCAGTTATTTTAGTAGTATAGTTGTACCACGAATAGGCCGGTTCGACCGGGGAAGGACCACGATCTCACAGAATACCAGCGTGAAATAATAGCTTAATGCTTCTGTGTTTCGTATGGTGAGTTTAGAGAACCGGAGAGCCTTTTTGCTGGAAACGAGGCGTTCCATCTTAGTCTTCACGGGTGACACGCATTTTTGCATTTTGATTTGTAATCGAGGATAGATGTAGACGTCTATGGGCCGCAGCAACCACCACAGGTAGACTGCGTGCTCGTTTGTCACCCTATCCTATAGAAAAAAACATACAAAATAAAGAGGTGTATTCATTTCAACGATGAGAGCCGTGGTGGCTCAGAAGAGCCGTGGTAGCTCAGATGGTTAGCTCTCGCTCTAAATTTCATAGTACGCTAGCAAGCCGAGTTCGATCCCCGCTAGCAATAATGAAATTGTTAATTGCAATCTTAAGTGCTGATCTACCACGTGCTCGGCGGTGAAGAAAGACATTGTGAGGAAACCTGCACGTCTGTGAAATAAGAAAAAAAAATATTTCGAAGACATGTGAAGTTCGCCAACACGCATTGGGGCAGCGCGACGGAAACTTCTTTGCCCAGCTGTGGGGCGTAAAAAGGCTGTAACTTAACTAACTTACGTATTCATTTCAACGATGAGAGAGCCCTGGTAGCTCAGATTGTTAGCTCTCGCGTTAAATTTCACAGTACGCTAGCACACCGGGTTCGATCCCCGCCGGCATCAATGAAATTATTAATTGCAATTTTAAGTGCTGATTTACCTTTGCTCGGCGGTGAAGAAAAACAGCATGAGAAAGTCTGACTGTCTGAGAAATAAAAAAAAATATTTCCAAGGCATGTGCAGTTCGCCAACACGCATATGGCCAGCGCGATGGATACTTCTTTGCCGTAAAACCCTTTCAGAAGTGAGGGAAAGCCCAGCAGTGGGACGGAAATAGGCTGTGTAACTTAACTAACTTAACAATTTCGAGGACGATAGTCTGAAATAATTAGCTGAACAAATTATTGCTAGTAAACAATAAAAATTAAATGAATGGATGGACATAAGTATAAATTTGAATAAATATATAACATAGGTAGTTATTTCTTTAAAAGGCTCCTGGTACTTGTTGGATTTACTGTATCTACAGTACAATTCATTTACGAATGGTACTGTAGGTAGCGGCAATCTTGCTCTAGGTTGAAACATAACGCAACGTTAAACGATTTGCAAAGTACATACAGAAAAAATGTACATTAAAAAAACCAGTATAAGAAATATGTGTCTGAGGTGACCTTAAAAACCACAACCTGTTGATATTAAATTAAAAAAATAAAAATTTCAAATATTAAAAAATATTAAAATAAAAATATTAAAAAGCATATTATATAAATACTATCTAACTTTCCGTTTTAATAAATTGTTTAAAAAATTCCGAAATCTTGTGTTAACATACATGACATATCCAAATGCCACATTCAATTTTTTATAAATCATCGAATAATCGTGGAGTCAACCAAGCTCCATTTCTCTGCTCGAGGGCGCTAGATTCTTTACCATTCTAACTATTCAACCGAATTTGAACTTGATGCAGTATGGCAAACTTTAGTTCCTTTTTTCGCCACCCGCAAAACAGGGAACTAGAATTAACTTCTACGGACGTCTCAAAAATGGACACTATTGCACCTAGTGCGTATATACATTAAAATTTTGAAAATATTGCACTTTATCCACATTTTGATGTACTAAAACTGTGAACGATGAACAATTATACATATTTTAACACAAAACTGACAGTCAACACTAAAATTTTACGTACAAGTCAACTTTCCTCAACCAGCATGTTAGTTTTAAGATAGCAGTTTGCTTCATACATATTAAAAAACGATTTTACACGTACTTAATAAGATAAACCACAAAATGAGATTACAAATAAGAAGATTACTTACCCAGGCATTGTTTTAACACAATTCACTCCACAATAAATATAAATTAATACAAAATAATTACAAACAACTTCGTTGTTAGCGCGCGTCAATCACACTAATGGCTGACTCAAGGAACGGACGACATTTAAGAATGATTTAAATAAAATATACTACTAAAGTGTATAAGCTGTGGGGTTATTATGCTAGCCTTTTTTATCCTGTACACATTGACATATGGTAGAATGAGTTAGAAATAGCGCATAATGCTTTGTTTCTTTACTAAAAGCGCGGGTAAAAAATGTCTAACACTTGGACGCCCGCAGTCAACGGAGATATTTTCGTGTCCAAGTCCTGGACATCCGCAGTTGAGAGGAGCGTTCGTGCTGCCGACGACTATAGCCACAGTTTGGTTTTGGTTTTCGCATAGTTGACTCTATACGAATTCATGACGCAATTGCTTATTATTCGTGCTCGGGGTACTGGTCTTGTAGTGCGTTGGAAGAGAGCGGTGCGCGACGACAACTCGCACTACGCGAGGCTACTCGCTATTTCTAGCGGTTCCTGTGGCAGTCGCGCCACAGAGGTGCGATCACAACTAGCGAAGTCTTCAAACTACGATGCAAGAAGGAGTGAGCGACGGCAGTGCGCGTCCATATATGGGCAGGCCACTTCTACCACTTCCATCTCGGCGGGCGCGCTTATAATTAGCCGAAAAGGTGGCACCACATTCTAGACCCCTTCCCTCTTCAGTTCGTGTGGAAGGAATTCGTGGATATAGGACGGCGTCGACGGCGATTCGTGGATAAAGACACTGGCAAACAATAACCGAGAGATTCCTTTTTCCGCGCAACCAACGGTATTTATATATAATTGATAGAATCAGGCGTTACTTTGCGGGAATCCATTATAGTAAAAATATTAATTATTTTGCAACCTTCCGCTAACTAAATACAATGACGTGTCTTACCTGGATTGAAGAGCACCTCCCGCTCTCCCTCAATTGCATGCACTAACTCCGTCACCACTAGTCCCAGCACCTAATCTAAGGAGAAAACGGAGGGTGTCCGTACCCGAAGTCAACGCCAGAAAGAGACGGACCAAAGAAGATTTGGTGGTGCAATGCCGCAGACGTCGGAGGGCCACCCACCGGCTGCAGGCTCGTCAGTAGCTCCTACAACTGCAGCACCCGACTTAGGTGCTCTGATGGTGATGTTGCAGGAACAGGCTCGCCAACAGGAGGAGCAGGTCCGTCGGTTGAAAGAGCAGCTGCGGGGCGGACAGGATGAACAGGCCCGCCGACAAGAAGAACTGGCCCGTCGGTTGGAAGAGCTTTTTAACCTTTGCTGACTTTGAGAAGATGTTTCAGAAGCTCTTAAAGTAGCTTGACGCTATGCCTGTTCAAGACGCCTTTGCTGACTTTGAGCAGATGTTTCAGCAGCTCTTAAAGTAGCTTGACGCTCTGCCTGTTCAAGACGCCTTCACTGACTTCTTAAAGTAACTTGACGCTCTGTCTGTTCAAGACGCCTTTGCTGACTTTGAGCAGGTTTTTCAGAAGCTCTTAAATTAGCTTGACGATCTGCCTGTTCAAGACGCCTTTCCAGAAGGCCTACTCTCTTTCTCCGAAACGAAACTTCGTTATGGAACGAAATTTAAACGAAGTTTCGTGTACGACCCTACTCTATATCATTTTCGGACGCGCACGCAAAGTTCGAGTCCATGGACAATTTTCGTGAACGAATGGAACGAACAATGTTATGTATTTTACGAATTTATTAAAATAATCGTGGTTTTTTATGCATATTATTCCAGAAAATCTTACATAAGTAAATAAATATACAAGTTTTCGAAGAAAATCGCAGTGACACTAAAATAACCCTTTCAATAACCGTTAACCGACTAAGTTAAGGTGTACAATAATAACAAACGGTGTTTATAGTATCGTATAACAACCAAACTTATCCATATTATCACAATGCTGTCAGTCATCACTTGTGGATTTTTTGTTTGCGTTCTTTGAAAGTTTGAATAGTTTTAAGTTTGTTTCTCAAGCTCAAGTGTAAGACGTAGGTAGAGATTATTTCCTGTGTGCTCAAGTGAAGAGTTATTAATATGTTTCTTTTTTGCCTACTTTGCAAACGCGATACACATTCCCTGACAAAGTTTCAATTTCAAGTCGCAGTCTTCATATGGGCGTCCTTTGGTCCACAAAGACTTTTATTTGGTTTAATTTGGTTTTATATTCAGAAAGAGTGAGTGTTATTTTTTTTGTAATAATAGGTACCTATAATTTATTTTCATCTCATCTTTCAGTGTAAAATAATGGCTCCACATACGGGTTCGGGTTCAGAGAGAGACAGTGAGGAACACCAAGCTCGCAGGCATCAGGGCTGCCTTGGAAGAGTTGTGTGACATAGATTATTTAGAGTTTTTAAGGCAAAATAGGCGTTAGGTTTTAAATAAATTTATTTTAGAATACTATTGTTTCTTTTTACTATTTTTGAAACTATTTGTACTTTCAGATTAAGAAAGCTAAAATAAAAACTTTATTATTACTGATAGTTGATTATCATGGCCATAATTCGATATAATATAAAGATACTGTTAAGTATTTAAAATCATAGAAGTTATTATTTTCTCTGTATGTGACAAAATATCTGCAATGTCATAGGTAAGGATTAAGTAAATATTTGTTGCCATTTTATGAACATCTAGGTAAGTAGGATAACGATAAGTAGGTGAAAAAATAAAACAGAACTAATTTTATGCCTAAAAATATTTTAATCTAGGCTGTTACAAGCACTTGTGAATGTTAAAGAAGCTTCGCCATCGGTTCTCAAACCCTAAGCGGGAGACCTTGTAACGAGAAGAACCGGCAAGAAACTCGTTAAGGGCTGATTTTTTTCTCCTTGTATATTTCATACAGAGTCATCAAATTTGTAAAATGACCTTTAAGGTAATGTAATTTTCCATCACAAAAATTAACAAAAGTTTACATACAATGGGTAGGTATTGAAATTAATTATCTACACATCGGATAGGTAAGAGCAAATAACTTTCAACTAGTTGAGAAATCACTGTCTACTAGGTACCTACTCGAAAATTCATACCTAAATAGATAATGTTGTACAATATGCAATATTAACTAAATTCATTAGACATAAAAGTTAACATTAAAAAAAACGCATTGCTTATAATTATAACAAGATAAGAAGAAGTGTATGTTTTAGGTAAGAAGTGAGTGCCATACATTTCAGTAATATTAATTCCTAATCCTATAATATTATAAATGAGAAAGTATGGATTTTGATTGTTACTTAATCACAAATAAACGGCTTAAATGTGGCTGATATGATGATGATTATCTCCTAAAACAAAAAAAAGTTTGTAATTGAGTTTATTTTAATCTACTTGCACAATTGTTTGGTTTGAGTTTATCTTACCGGTTCCTTTCTAACATTTGTATTAATGAATTCCTTGCCCTTCGACCTGCCTATAGAGCTTGAGTAGAAGATGCGGCTGTTTCAAAGGGAACCTGCCTGGTTCTCTCCGATTGGTGTTCCTCTTTAGTCAACTCGGGACCTTCAATACCAGCCCTTATACACATGTTGTGTAAAACACAGCAGGCTAATTTTACCTGCTGTTTCTGGGCAGTAATGGAGTTCCCTAGCTGCCAAAAGACATCTCCATCGACCCTTCAATACACCAAATGTGCGTTCTATGGTGCAGCGTGCACGTTTTTGGAGGTAATTGTACCTTCCCTCTGGAGAGTTCTCAACAGCATTATCTACGGGTGTCGTCATATGCTCCCTTAGAGCATAACCAGAATCACCTAAAAATTTAAAAATATAATATTAGTGTAAATTGCATCATCACATTACTTATACATAATGAATATCAAAACTATAAATCAAGACATGCCTAATAGATAAACTGTTTCATCCTGGAGACCCTCCAAGTGGTTTCTTATCTCACATTCCCTCCAAATATAAGCGTCGTGAGTTGCTCCACCATATGAAGCATCAACATTTGTAATTAATAAATCACTGTCACATATCTGAAAAAGAATTTCCATCAATGTAACATAGGATAAAATGTAAGTAGTATGAATGGGTCGGCTCGACCGGCGAGGGACCACGCTCTCACAGAATACCAGCGTGAAATAGTAGCTTGATGCTGCTGTGTTTCGTATGGTGAGTGTAGAGAACCGGAGACCCTCTTTACTGGAGACGAGGCATTCCATCTTAGTCCTCACGGGTGACAACGCATCTGCAGATGTAGATGTCTATGGGTCACAGCAGCCACTTGCCATCAGGTGGACTGTGTGCTCGTTTGTCACCCTATCCTATAAAAAAAAAGTAATAAAATAGTGAATGTCATAATAAAAACATTAAAATATTGTTCATAAACTTACAACTTGAGTATTAATCGAATGAAAATGTTTTCGATTAAAATATTGTTCCTCGTGCTCCGAAGGCCTCACTATGGCTGCATGTGAACAACCGATGCACCCCACCACAGCGGGTAGCCCATATTTATCATAAAATCTACAATAAGGATACAATATTATACAATAGTTAATTGTGCAATAAAATTATATTTGTTTTTGCATGACTTATTTGCCTAGTCTTGGCACACTGTTTATGTAAATTGTTCATTTAAAATAACAGAATAATATTTTAATTACTAGGTATTTCACATTTTAATAAGTTTAACGGTCAATACTAGATAGGAAGGTAAGTACTTACTTCCGCTTAATAAGATTCCTTTCATTGCGGTTAAAAGCTGTCTCGTAGCCATTTTAGTTAAATTTTTAACAAAATCGACCAAAACGAAAATAAAAAGTTAACACTTTTGGTTTCGTCAATTTGAGGTTAAAATTACGAACAAGTATCTGTCAAACTTCAATTTTCGTTCGTAACTTTAGTGCAATAGAGTAGGCTTAGAGAATTTAAACGTCAAACTAATTTCGTTTCAACGAAGTTTCGAATCGAATGGAACCATGGTAGGAATTGAGCGAAATTTCGATCGAAATTTCGTTTTCCGTTGAATTAGAGTAGACCTGCTGACTTTGAGAAGGTGTTTCGGAAGCTCTTAAAGTAGCTTGACGCTCTGCATGTTCAAGACGACTTTACTGACTTTGAGCAGGTGTTTCAGTAGCTCTTAAAGTAGCTTGACGCTCTGCCTGTTCAAGACGCCTTCACTGACTTCTTAAAGTAACTTGACGCTCTGCCTCTTCAAGACGCCTTTGCTGACTTTGAGCAGGTTTTTCAGTAGCTCTTTAAGTAGCTTGACGCTCTGCCTGTTCAAGACGCCTTCGCTGACTTTGAGAAGGTGTTTCAGAAGCTCTTAAAGTAGCTTGACGCTCTGCCTGTTCAAGACGCCTTTCCAGACTTTGAGAAGGTGTTTCGGAAGCTCTTAAAGCAGCCTGACGCTCCCTCTGTTCAAGACGCCTTTGCTGAAGTTGAGAAGGTGTCTCAGATGCTCTAAAAGCAGCCTGACGCTCTGCTTGTTCTTGCCTTTTCAGTTCAGCATCTTCTAAAGATTCTAGCGATCGAGCTAATCTTTTCGCTTGTCTTTGAGAAGATACTCTTGAAAGGCTGGACTTACGTTTGCGAGGCATTATGAAGTAACAAAAAACCTATATATAAAAAAACGTTAAAATACCTAAAAGGAATTAAATTTCCTTTTAAATATTTTTTTAAAAAGCAAATCCAAAGTATCTAAAAGGAATAAATATTCCTTTTAAATATTTTTTTAAAATCAAAACGAAACCAATTCAAGACACAACACGAATCCGAAAACGATAGCCAAAAAAAATCGAATCAACTTAAACCAAATCACAAAACAAATCGCAGAAAACCGAAATCGAAAGCGGTAGTCAATATAAATATAACCAACGAAAAAAGAAGTAAGTGTATAGGTACCGTATACACTATCTATACTATTAAAATTCCTTTGAAATATTGTTAAACAACCTAAATCAACGAAAACCAATTCACGATTCTAAATAAACAAAATCCAAAATCAAAGCCAGAGTCTAAATATGTATAAAGGAATACCAACCAAATCAACAAAACCAATCCAAGAAAATACACAAATCCGAAAATGAAAGCCAATATAAGTCCATTCAACCTTAACCAAATCACAAAGCAAATAAGAAACAACCGAAATTGAAAGCAGGTAGTCGAATAAGCTACGAAATAGAAACAATTTAAGCGTAAAAAGTAACTAATTTAGGTACTGTATGTTCTAAAGTTTTAGAAAAAGTAGTGTTAAATCAAGTGCTGAACTACTAAGAAACCAAAGATGTAATACCTAAATTTCAGTCGGGCTTTAGCAGGGGTCATGGTACAGAAACTGCACTTTTAAATGTCACAGACGACCTGACCGAGACTTCGGATATGGGGATGAGTTGTATTATGGTATAACTTGATTATTCTCGAGCATTTGACTGCTTGCAAACTGAACTACTTTTAGATAAGCTAAGTTGCTATGGATTCTCAAAGAATACATGTCTTTGGTTTCACAGTTTCCTCGCTAATGGAGAACAAATGGTAGAAACTGACGACAAATACCGAGAAAAAAGACGGTCGTGTCTCAGGTCGGTACGGCGCGCCTCAAGGCTCTCTACTTAGTCCAGTCCTATTTACAGTTTTTACGGCAGATCTACATAGGCATATAAAGTTTCGTAAATATCACTTATATGCTGACGATACACAACTGTACTACTCGTTTCACAGTAAAGTCGCTCGAGAAGCTATTGAGAAAGTTAATGATGACCTGATAAGTATCCACACATGGTCTGAAAATAACTCTTTGGTTCTCAATGCAGCTAAATCTCAAATGTTGGTCTAAGGCACTAAACGCCAAATAAAAAATGTATTCGACGTTGGAGAAAAAGTAAAGATAAATAATGTTATTCTGGAACAAATCACCTCTGCCCGTAATCCCGGCCTGATTTTAGATGGGGAACAGAAATGTATTGATCACGTTAATAACAAAATAAGGACAGCATTTTCAAGCTGAAAATGCTCTACAAAATCAGACCATATCTTAAGGAGGATTTACGCATACTTTTATATTCTGGTACTATCTTAATTTAATTACTGCGGTTCCACCTTTGGTCCAAGACTAAAGTTTAACACAGAGAGGGCAATACAAAGAGTGCAAAATGCCTGTGTTCGTTTTTGCTTTAATCTGCCCAAAAGGGAATCTATTACCCCGTACTTATTAAATAAAAAGTGCTTACTTAACATGAGTGCTAGAAGGGAGCTTCAGAACACTTGTACAGTGCATAGGGTAATATGGAACAAAAGGCCTGAGTACCTATTTGAATCACTCCTATGGATTAAAGACATTTCACATAGAAGCCTTCGTACGAACTCGTTAAACATGTTAAGTATGCCAAAACATAAAACAACGCGGTACAGAGGATGTTTCAAATTTGTTGCAGCAAGGATACGGAACGATTTGCCCCCTCCTATGAAAAATAAAATGAGTACGGAAAGCTTCAAAGCTAAATATAAATCAGCATTGCTGAAGCGGCAAATTGCTGCAGAAAACTTGAAACATACCTACTGGAAATACATAAACTTAAGAGCCTTTTTTAACATTATGATATAACCCTTATAAAACATCCCCGTGTATTATAAACTGAACAATCACGCACGCACTCACACACACACACACACACACACACACACACACACACACACCCACACACACACACAAGCGCACACACACACAAGCGCACACACACACACACACACACACACGCACGCACGAATGCAAGAATTATTAATTAATAATTATGAAATTTCCCAACCATATCATGCTAAATTCCAATGATAGATGAGTAAATGAAAGAGGTGATTGGGGAACTCGAAATTTTCATAACACCCGTGTAACATCTCAGGGAAGAAGGAGTGCCCGAAAACCGGCGCTTCATGGGATCTAGTTCCATGTAAGCAAAAGCTGAGTCACCGTTTGCCTAAATTAAATAAGATTTAATAATTAATTTATATGTAAACATGTTTCTTTAAAAGTGGCAATAAAATGATATTTATTTATTTATTTAATTCGGCAAATTATTCCGGAAGCATTTGATTAGGTAAGGTTGGTTCATAATTGTGACGATTTTATGGGCTATATACTCAAAATATGGTTGAGCCACTGAGGAACCAAGGGAATCTAACGCTTTGATGTACACACCAAAGTTATCGAATACAGTAGCAGTGACGTTCAACACAGCTTGGAGACTTGCACCAAGTATCTGTAAATACAAATATATAATTATATATATTGAGTACGCAATGTTTTTTTTTTGCAGTCAACTGTATTGTATAATCAGCTGTAACACAGACAACAGAAAAGTAGAAAGCTAAAAGCTGCGTTCACTTCTTTCTGTTTCCGATAGCGATAAAAAGCAATGCATGTGTGGTTGACTCCATAGTTCGGCCTTGATATCCGTGATCTCTCGTTAGAGAGTAGTATGTTCCTTGTCCGTGATATTTGTAACCATTAATAATATCTTGCTTACCAGATTGCAAATTTTTTCGTATTGAACTTTCGTCAAATGCCAAAATGCACAGATTTTCTTCCTATTCTCAATTTTTAGTCATTCCTTTCATTGTTTCCAATATTTGGCTATATATACGGAATCCTTTTCAGTAATGCTTTTAATGTACCTTCGCTTGGTAGACAAAAAAGTCGCCTCAGCAGTCCATAGCAGCCAGTAGACCTATTATAGATGCTTAAAGGCATAACTTAGTCATCTATACTCCACCTTCGTCAAGTCAGTTTTCTGGAAGTATCTTGCAGTTGACTTTGCAACAATAAAGCAAATGGCTCTGATATGTTTTTATCCATGAGACTTTTGATATTTATATTTGCAGTTAATGTTTCGAAGAGCGCTCGTAGTTGCTTCTTTATTTTTTTATAGGTCTCATTATTTCGTTCAAATTACTTCTACATCTATTTTAAAGTTTAAGTTTCTTAGGAGTCAATTCTAATAACTTGCTTAAATCCAGTTCCCTCAAAATCCCTTTTGTCCTTGGCATCTGGAAATAAGTTCTGATCACACAGTGTCTCGTTTCTTAAACAATACTTAAGCAGACTGTAGGTTCGAAGCCTATACATAGCTAGTTAATAAACAACGAAGAAAACTCTTGATACCTGAGCAAGCGTCAGAGTACAAAGCTTGTTTCTTATATTTAATTATGGGAAATTGGTCACTGTGTTTGATGTCTATGAAAACATGTGCATAAAATTTTACACAGTCTGTTCAAAAAGTATCGCGAATTTTGTATTTTTTCAAAAAGTATTTATTTATCCATAAATATCTATTTTGTTTCTTTCAAAGTAATCCTCCTCGGGTATAATCGAGCACTGAAAAAATCATTTTTCGTGATCTTCTTCAGCTCCTCCTTCGATGCCGTCTTTATCTCCTCAATCGTGGCGTTGCGTCGTCCTTTCATAGGCCTCTTCAGTTTTGGGAACAGGAAAAAATAAACAGGGGGCCAGGTCTAGGGAACACGGTGGCTATGGGACCAATACTGTGTTGTTTTTGGATAAATATTCGCGCACAAGCAACGATGTGTGAGCACGGGCGTTATCATGGTGCAATATCCAGTTATTGTTCTTCCATAAATCCGAGCGTTTCTGGCAGATTGCTTCGAGCAAATTGCGCATAACTTGTGATGCAATGTAATATTCCTTATTGACCGTACTACCATAGGCAAGAACTCATGATGCACCACGCCCCTGCAATTGAAGAAAACTGTGAGCAAAATCTTCACGTTCGACCGAACTTGACGCGCTTTTTTCGGTCTTGGCTCATGTGGCAGCTTCCATTGGTATGATCGAGCTCTGTTTTCCACGTCATAACCATAAACCCATGATTATTTACCAGTTATGTCCCTCTGGAGCACATTTGGGTCATCACGGACTGAGTGCAACATCTTCTGAGCAATGTTAACGCGATGCTGTTTTTGGTCAAAATTGAGCAATTTTGGCACGAATTTCGCGGCGACCCGACTCGTGCCCAAATCATTACTTACAATCGAATGGCACGAGCCAATCGATATGTTTAGGTCCTCAGCAACTTCTCTAACGATGTTTCGACGATTGGCCAATAATATTTTCTTCACTATATCAATGTTATCGTCTGTTGTTGACATGCTCGGGCGTCCGGCACGTTGTTCTTCGTTCACATATTCTCGGCCCTCTGAGAACATTTTGTACAACCGATAAACATTGCTTTGGTCCAAGGTAGCTTCACCATATGACACAGTCAACATTCGGTATGCGCGGGGCACTTTATTTTGTTTTTCACACAAAATATAATACTGATTCCTTGTAAAATTTTTTGGAATAGGCAAAAATCGAAGACGAGCCAAAACACATCCAAGCAAAACAGCTGTCAAAAATTCAAACTAAACTTCTAAACTAACTAAACATTACATTACATAAACTATTACATAAACTAAACATTCAAACTGGCCGACCTTGTCAGTATAAGTAAGGGACATGAGTAGCAACGTAAGGCTATAAAAAAATTAAAAATCAAATATACGTAGCCCGCGGAAATTCAAAATTCGCGATACGTTTTGAACAGACTTCGTATAAGACCAAAAATACTGTTTTAAATACATAAATGTAAGTGGAAATTAGTATAAGTACTACAAACCTTCAAGCTATCAGGAGTTGGTTCACTTATGGTTGGCACTTGAACGGGTAATGAAGGTTCTAATACTAGCACCTAAAAATTACAATGAGAAGATTTTTGTGAACAAAGGTGATGAACTGTTTCTACATTACCTGTGTAACTATCATTATGATTATATTAATCTACATAATTTGCGAGTATTAGTTTGTTTCTTATTTATATGAGACATTGGTCACTGAGCTCGAAATAGGGAATATGCATGAAAAAAATATTCACTAGCCATAAAGTTTATCTAAAAACATACAAAAACATAATGCTAACAGTGAAAATAGAATCAAAATTGATATAAAAACAAACAATATAAAACCATTTTAAATAATAATATCTGTCCCATCTCGCGAAAACGCTGTTATTATATGGCAGATGTATGGTTGGCACAGACTTTGACATCATGGTCTTTATCGGACTTCTCTTTCTAATTGGCCTTTTTGAAGCTTCATAACTTCGTCGCTGATGAAGGTATTTTAAAAATTATTTCATAATTGTTTACTAGAGCTTATAGTTAACACGTTAGTCGCCAAGTCAGACAATGGTGTCCGCCAAAGAATGTTACATTTAAGCCGTGGCGGACAACGGTGTATGACGAAGCATACCTAACACAGACTTGCTGCTGAAGGCCGACGGTCCCTGTCTTATTGTATTTAGGGTGGATTCGACCAAATTCGAACTTATACCAGGGTTAACTATACCATGGGTAATTTTACTCTCAATATTAACTCAGAGATAAATTCGTTTACGTTCCACCAAACTACACCTAGATTAAAATAATTCTTGTATAGTAACTCTTTGGTTGTCTATGGCATTGAATAGGATTGAACGAATGAAATGACCTAATATATAATGCTACTAAACGAATAAGTTATTGTTTCTGTACGTACTATACTTGAGAAATGTACTATTATATTTGGTAGATTTAAAACGTCACTTCACTGTCACTATTTTCTAACCTCAATCAAAGCGAGCGTATGTTTATGTTTGTTGTGTGTGTATTTTCTTTTCTTTGATAAGTGAAAGCGATTTTTAAATATAATTTGGTTTATTTGGCGGAGTTTGTTACCGTGCACGATCGAAAGGAGAAAGAAGCGCAAACTGGATGACGTCAGAGAAGAACCTGTTGGTTGTGTTGGTAGCGAAACATTTCCCTATAATAGGAATTAAAAAATTCGATGGCACGACAAAAATCCGAAGAGTGGAAAATTATTATGCAAGAATATAATTCGCAAACGGCCCCGATACCTCGACTGGCTGAAAATTTTAAAGCACTATGGGAAGCCATGAAAAAAGCTGAAAGAAAATAGGCTGCAAATACAAGAATAGCTATCCTAAAGACGGGTAGGTTAAAAATTATGAAGTATTAAGTACGAGTATAGTATATAATTTGTTTAATGTAGGTACTTCAATTTATTTGTTTATATATTTAACAGTTTATGTACACACAAAATTTGATAGGAAAATGGTAAAAACAAAATTATGTACAAAGGCACTGCTTATTCCATAAAGAAATTTCTTCCAGCAGGCCTATTGAAGGATAGTTGAAGGAAATAGAATACTAATCAAAGTGTGCACTTTCTTAAAATATAAAATACAAGACAAATACAAATATACAAACCTCCATATATATACACACACGATATATATATATATATATATATATATATATATATATATATATATATATATATATATATATATATATATATATATATATATATAGGAGAGAGTTCAAAAACGCTTTATGTGGCATCTTACATACTCTGTTGGGAAAGCACTAAAAATATCATCCTATGCAGATAGACTTCAATATTTTAATATGCTACCCTTATCGATACGTCTAAAATTAATAGATATTATGTTTTTATACAAGGTGCTTAGAAATGAAGTAGATTGTCCACAGCTTCTCGCTCAATTTAAATTTCGCACTCCTATAAGGATTCCACGCAAACCAATTCCACTTCTTTACCCACCACGTCGTAGAACTTTTCTCGGCGCGCATTCGCCGGTCGCAAGGCTATGTAAAGTATTTAATGAATGTAGTGAAGTCGTTGATGTTAATTTCGATTCCATATGTCAGTTTTATAAGAATTTATATAAGTTTTTCAAACAATGTGAAAGTACAGATCGTGTACCAAATTGTTAATAATTAATGTAAAACACGCACACACACACACACACACACGCACACACACACACACACACACACACACACACACACACACACACACACAAACACACTCACACGCACACGCACGTGCACGCGCACTCGTTCATGCAATATCAAATTATTTAAAATAAGAATTCCTTAGATACCTTATATAGTACTAAAATGTAAATTGATAGCATGTTGTGATTAACTTTAAGTGATTGTACATTTAGAAATAACGAAACTGTAAATTTTAATTAATGATGTAATAATGTATCAATCGTTGGTAATCCTAATAAAGAGAAAAAAAAATATATACGTTACGGCTAAAGGTGGGTGTGAAAATAAATTAAAAATAATGACTCTCATTACACATTCTTTTATGTACCCCTATGTAGGTATTCAAATTTTAATTTATTTTATTTTATTTTAAATATTTACAATTATTTCATTTAAATATAAAATATTAATTACTTAAAACAATATCTACCTAATCATTAAAATAAAAAATAAGGAACCATTTAGTCATTAGATAATCTTCTGTAGGTATTTAAAATTACAAAATAAAACAAAATTATAAAATAAAACTTCTTCACTATTAATTACTAATACAATATCTACTACGAACTAGATTGTCATTTCGAATTACAAAGAAATTTTTTATTCGGTAGCGGCATTTGCGTGTACCACATTTTGTCTCGCAATGACATCTTTGAAAGTTTTATCCACCTGATGTTGACTGTTCATTAGCGAGATGGCGAATAGTCATTTTGACTGACGACACTTTTTCCAAATCTACGAATTTTTGTTCACAAACTGTAAACTGATTTCGTTAAAAAAAAAAACTGTTCGATCGTACCGTTTTTGTTGCCCAATTTATAAAGTCCGTCTTCATTTTTATCTAAGACTGTCAATAAAATGTTCCTAAAATCGCCTCGGCCTCGATCTACTTCCGGTATCTTTACTCTTACGCCTAGCGCGCACTGGCGGCCAGGTCGCAGCGGCCAGCATTGCGACCAGACCGCAAGTGTCGCGACCAAACATGCAGCCAGAACTGCGGCCAAAATTGTCAGTTCCGAGTACGGAGTGCTTCTAAATGGATATCGAGGAAATAGCTGTGACGGTCTATCTTGCAAGTAAGAAGCGAAAAAATAAGAACAAACGATTCTGGATTCATCCATTACTGTGTGAAAGACATTATAAGGGATTATTTCAGACATATTTTATTGACCTTAACATAATGACAAGTTTTTTTTAATTATTTAAGAATGAGCCTCGTTTGATGAACATTTCCAAAAAAATAAGTCACTCTATTACTTGCACAAAAAATCACTTTCGGCCCTGCATCTCGCGTGAAGAAAAACTCGTCTTTACTTTAAGGTAAGTACCTCGCATGTATTTAATCATCTATTTACACTTCACTCTCAATGTAAAGACTGCTACATACGGTGCCAACAGCACTGCCGCCGGGCAAGCCGCATTGGGTGTAGGAGCCTTGAGACAGAAAATGTTTCATTACTTGGAGGTTTATTCCACTAATTCCCATTGACAATCCCATCAATGGGCATTTGTGAACTATTATTCTACTAGTCCCCATTGACGGTTGATAATGTTTAATCAAATAGAAATGTTTCAAGGATTAACAAAAGTATCAAGTATTTCTGAGTATTCTGAGTAATGCGAGGACATCTGTTCTTGAATGAAATGGTGGAGATTCAACGGGGCGTGACACAGAAGAACGTCGACTATCCGCGGGCTGGGTAAATAATCCTTGGTGATATTCCTGGTGGTAGCTAGGATATCTGGTTCGAGAGTAACCAGGATGAGTGTAACTGGTCCTAGGTTCAACATGACCTGAATCATGTCTTCCACATTGAGCTCGTTGGATCATATTGATTTTTTCTATCTTAGTTGACATCTTCGCAGATTCCGGGATTTTTTGAAATCATGTAATAAAGAAAGTAGAAACATTCTATCGCTATCGTTCTCGTAGAGCGATTCTCGTTCATTTCTGGAATTTATGCTTTCTTTAAGAATTGAAACAAGGTCTTCTCTTTCTACAGGGTGGGCCAGAAAGAATTGCGAATTTGAAAAAATCATTAAAAAACTAAGTACAATTCTTATACAAATTTTTATTTCTACAAAAATTTACATCTGGGAAATTCATTTCTTAAAAATAACATCGTCCAGATGTGCACCATCGCGCTGCAAACATTCTTCGAATCTGAACCTCAAATTGGTAAAAACTCGCTGGCACATTGCACGGGAAATATCTGCCATTTCTTTCCGGATATTGGTGTTCAACTGGTCAATTGTGGCTGGGTTATTGGAGTAGACTCTACTTTTTAGGTATCCCCACAAAAAAAGTCCAGTGGTGTAAGATCCGGACTTCTAGGAGGCCATTCAATGTCACCTCGGCGCGATATCAGTTTCTCACCAAACATCTCGTTTACGACCGTCAAAGAGGCATTAGCTGTGTGGCATGTTGCGCCATCTTGTTGAAACCATGTCGCACGATTATAGGCTTCAAATTGTTGCAGTTGTGGAAAGAAAAAATCCCTTAACATGGCTATGTATCGGTCAGAATTTACAGTGACAGATTGGCCTTGTCGATTTTCGAAGAAGTGGGGTCCGATAATTCCGTGCGCTGACATGGCCGCCCAAACGGTTACTTTCGGCGAATGTAGAGGCTTTTGATGTTTTGCACGTGGGTTCTCTGCAGCCCAGTAACGGCAATTCTGTTTATTCACCTGCCCATTTATGTGAAAATGGGCTTCGTCGGAGAACAGAATATTGTTGAAACTCCGAAAGCGTTCCAGCATCGTTTCAACAAAAGCTCTCCTTAAAATTGGATCATTTGGCTGTAATTCCTGCAAAAGTTGAATTTTATACGGATGCAATTTCAGATCTTTCAACAAAATGCGACGCAAAGATGTTCTGGACACCACAAGTTCGGCTGAACGCTTTCGAGTTGATAGAACAGGATTACGTTGAACTGAAGCTCTAACTTGTTCAATTGTGTCTTTCGTTCTTGTTGACCTTGGGCGTCCCGCAGGCTTCTGTTTGAGAGTCGAACCAGTAGCTTCGAACTTTCTGACCCACGATCGAATCACGCTTTCCTTCGGACACTGATTTAGGTCATGTAATCCAAACTCACGTCGAAATAAACGCCGAACAATAGCGCACGAATCGTGATTTTTATAATAATGTTTAACGCAGAAAGCACGTTGCGCTCCCGTGAAGTGATCCATCGCGACTAAATTTCCGAGAACCGAGCTACTTAACCCCACCACCCGCGCAGTTCCCTCTCTAAAGCTTCAAATGCAAGAGTGTTTTTAAAATCGTACTCCTTTCTGGCCCACCCGTTCTATTGCTTTCTACTTTTTTCTTCTTTAAAGGTGATGTTGCCTGTGAGACTGATTCGGGGATAGGATTATTAACATTATCTTCCGCAACATTTAAGTTCGATTCTGTAGAATTTTGTTCCACTGTAGGCTTAAGGAACAACAGTTGATTAAAATATATGTAAGGGGATTTCGCCACTTTTTCACCTTTAATACGTCGCAGCTCTCTAAGAAATGAGTCCCTTATGTTTTTCCATTTTTTTTGCAAAGATGTACCTGAAAAAAGTAGTAAAAATTAAACTAAATATTGTGTAATTTGTTCCAGATACCTTGCGGGTGGATGCTCCTTTAGAGAACTAAGTCATTCGTTTCGTATTGGTCACACTACTGTTCGAGATATTGTATATGAAGTTTGTGTTGCCATATGGCAAAATGTTAAAGATTTGGCATTTCCAAAACTTAATAAAGATAAATGGCTAGAAATAAGTGAAGGATTTTTAAAGAATAAACAGTTTCCTAACTGTGTTGGAGCGGTGGACGGAAAGCACATAAGAATCATTCAGCCAGCTCACACCGGTTCACTTTATCACAATTACAAAAACTATTTCTTAGTAGTATAAAAATAAATTATTATTGAAAGTCAGTGTAACACCGACTTTCAGTGAACCTTGTCGCTCAAATTCAGAAATGTGTAAAAATTAGCAGGCATAACTGATAATACTGCATGGGTTGAAGTGAAATGCTTAGTCTTGCTTGTTTTGACATAATTGATGAACGAAAGAGAGTATTATTCTTACTTGCGAAGCCTCCCATGCTGGTAGCTACTGTTCTGCTAGGTTTATTATGTTCTCAGTCAGTTTTGTCTACATTCTTAAACCTTTGAAAATGGGAGTTTATCATGCAGTTCTTGCATATGCTCCCATTTAGCCATTTTAACTGAATTGTTTTGCTCATATTTTAAATTATTTTTTAAGATATTATCCCTCATGCCTTTTAAACGGTGTGGGCGATCTTATTGAGGTATTATTTCTTTGTCGTTTATTAATGTTACTTTTTCTTTGCTTCACCTGTTCTCATATATACAGGGTTATTTTTTAAAGAGTATCCAAATTTTAAACTTAAGTTCACATATATAAATAACGATATACCGTTATTGCAGTTTTTGAAAATACGAGTAGATAAAGCTTCTACTTTTGTTTGAATTTATCCCAAATCGAATGTGATTTATGGATAACTACGTTTCTGCCTACCGATCGACTCTTACAAATGCGCGTGCGCAGTAAAATTAGTTAAAATAATAAATTACCACGCATTTTTAATTTAAACGATAAAAAGGTCAGAATGTTTCATCATCATCTTGATCAGACTTGTGAAGGGCTGTAATGATTACAGCCCTTCACAAGTCCACTGCTGAACATAGGCCTCCCCCAAGTAATGCCACAAAGCACGGTCCTGAGCCACCTGCATCCATCGACTTCCTGCATGTCTTACCAGGTCGTCACTCCATCTAGTGGGGGTCGCCCTACACTACGCCTACCGGTACGAGGCTGCCACTCGAGAATCTTTCTTCCCCATCGGTTATCGGTTCTTCGAGCTATATGGCCGGCCCATTGCCACTTCAGCTTACTAATCCGTTGGGCTATGTCGGTCACTCTGGTTTTACTGCGGATATCCTCATTTCTGAGTCTATCACGCAGAGAAACTCCGAGCATAGCCCTCTCCATAGCTCGCTGAGCGACCTTAAGCGTCCTCATACGGCCAGCAGTGAAGGACCACGTCTCAGATCCGTAAGTCATCACTGGCAACACGCACTGGTTGTACAATCTAGTTTTTAGAGATTGAGGTATACCTGACGAAAAGATATGTCGTAATTTCCCGAACGCTGCCCAGCCGAGTTGAATCCGTCGATTGACCTCTCGGTCGAAGTTGGACTTACCTAGTCGGACTATTTGTCCCAGGTAAACGTACTCGTCAACAACTTCGAACATAGTGCTCCCAACAACTACCGGCATAGGTGTGACATGGACATTGAACATGATCTTTGTTTTGTCCATGTTCATCTTAAGACCTATCCGTTGGGAGACACCATTGAGGTCATTGAGCATAGCGCTAAGGTTCTCCAGCGATTCTGCCATAAGGACTATATCGTCGGCAAATCGAAGGTGAGTGATGTACTCGCCATTGATGTTAATACCGTATCCTTTCCAGTCCAGTAGCTTGAAAACGTCTTCCAACGCAGCGGTGAAGAGTTTCGGGGATATAACATCACCCTGTCTTACACCTCTCTGCAGTTGAATAGGTTTCGAACTCTGGTTCTGTACTCGGATAGCCATCGTAGCCCTACTGTACAAACACTTCAGCACTTCGATGTACCGACAGTCAACTCGGCACCGCTGAAGGGACTGTAGCACCGCCCAAATTTCGACGGAATCAAAGGCTTTCTCATAGTCCACATATGCCAGGCGAAGTGGCAGATTGTACTCTTCGGTCTTCTGTACAATCTGCCGCAGGGTATGTATGTGGTCTATGGTGCTAAAGCCTTTTCGGAAACCGGCTTGTTCGGGAGGCTGGAAGTCGTCGAGTCTGCGTGCGAGACGATTCGTAATGACTCTGGAAAATAGCATGTAGACGCGGCTCAGAAGGGAAATCGGTCTGTAGTTCTTCAAGAGAGCGTTGTCGCCTTTCTTAAAGAACAAAACCACCGCGCTTCTGCTCCACGCCTCCGGAGTAGTGCCACCATGGAGGACGGAATTGAAGAGCTTCTGAAGGACTTCAAGTACCGGTGTTCCACCCGCTTTCAGAAGCTCCGCTGTAATTCCATCCTCGCCCGGGGCCTTGCCGTTTTTAAGGTGGTGGAGAGCCATTCTAATCTCGCTCAGACTGACGTCCGGGATATCATCGGAATAGTGTCGGATAAGACTTGCTCTTGGATCATTACTCACACTTGCGTGTGGCTCCAACGATATGTGTACAGCTGCCCATAGAACCTCTCAATCTCACTCAGAATCTCAGGTGTCCCGGAAACGATGTTGCCACACTCAGTCTTCAGCTTTGACAGTTGGCTCTTTCTGGCAGACAGATCTCTGGCAAAGACTTTGGAGCCCTGGTTCCGCTCGATCGCTTCTTTAATACGAGAAGTATTGAAGTTGCGTAAGTCTCGCCGCATGCATTTGGAGATCTGTCTGTTCAGTTGCCTGTATTCTGTCAAATCTGTTGACGATTGCAGCCTCATCTCCCGTCTAACAGCCATGAGATTAAGAGTGTGATCGGAGAGTTTTTGTGTTCTTCTGCGGCGGGTCTTGCAGAACTTAGCTCCGACCGCATGGACAGTTTCCACGAGCTTGTCGTTCATGACGTCCACTGCATTGCAATCTTCTAGGCACTGGAAGCGATTACGTAACTCGAGCTGAAAGGTTTCGGGATTCTGGATCAGAGCACGAGGGGGACGGAGCGTTGACTTCATTAGACGAGACCTCTCCAACTTAACGTTTAGGTTCAGTGTGCCTCTAACCATTCGGTGATCGCTGCCAGTTTTCACCCTTGCGATCACTGAGACATCACTGAACAGTTGGCGTCTGGTCGTCATAATGAAGTCAGAATGTTTAAGATTTTTTAATTAATTTTTCTTCACCATTTGCCTGTATTACTTATTCTGGTATGTCTCTGCAAATTTGGCCGGTTATTGCAAAATAGCCATGTATGCCCCTGGTTTCTTCTCACAATAATTTTATAGCCTGGCGATTATTTCTCCTGTAATAGTGGAGATGAACGGTCCACTATTAACAGACTCCGAGTGGTTTCCAGGTGGAGAAATGAAACGACTGTTTATCTAAGTCCGACTGGAGTACGAATGTAGAATGGACTGTGGACTGGAATGAATATATTTTCATCTTGCCTATATTTATATGGCTGGCTCCCAATTGATTTGCCAATGGTAATTATTTTTATTGTACATAGCCAATTATACTGCTTACATTATGACCAATGAAAATGAATCAAAATGTATTACTATTATGTACGTTTCGTTTCCCGGCGTGAGACTTGTGTGTTGTTCACGAAGCTACGTCGCTGGATCGGACTATATAAGACATGCAGATCGGTGCGCGCGCGTAGTCGGCGAGCGGCCGCGGCGTGGGATACAGCTCCGGAACAGCAAGGAGAAGCGAGCTGCGGTGTTGAATAAACGGCTCCCCATTGGTCGACGGATACGTGACGATAGCGGCGTGTGAAATCGATGTGGCGCTGAATAATATTTGCGGCTGCTTCTTGTTTCTTTATAAGAACGTCAAATTATCTATATGCAGTCCGTAGTATCTCAGTAGCCAGGGATAGTTAGAAAATAAATGTTTTTTATCTTCACCTTCCGCGTTATGGTAGCAGCAGAGTATATATTATTTATTCCCGTTTAGGGTTGATTAATCTGGCTGCTACACTCCCCTGGTCACATATGGAGGCTACTACTATAACATATCCCACTTTTTGTGATTTGTGCACTACATTTCTTAATTGTTTTGCTAATTCGGGTCCTTTTGCTGCACCTGCAGAAAAATTATAGGCAACAACTTGTTTAACATTATGCACTAAACCTCGCAACATAAAAAGTTGTGCACGGTTTGCAATCCGGGTATTCTTTGTTGACCAACAAACCCTGTTACGATATTTTACCTCTCATTGTAGGTTATAAATAAATAAATATAATAAATAAATTTATTCACAAGAAATATGGTACAAAGATGTTCTTATAAACTAATAATGTATCACATATTTCACCAATTTTGGTATATGAAAACCTATTTACTAATCAACTTATTGTTAGAATATACAAAATTTAAGTAAAATTAAACGTGCATCGCTTTACAATTTTAATATTAATCCTCTAAAACACAATCAAATAAGAAACAGCGTTTAACAGTCAATAGAAACGTTCCTTTATTTTTAGCAGTTCATTTACCGAATAAAATTGTTTTTCTAAAAGCCACTTCAATAAATTACGTCTAAATCGATTATAATCTAGTTGCCTTATTTCATTTGGGATTTTATTAAAAACCTGAATAGCCATCACATAGCAATTTTTTGAGTACAGGCTAGTTTTTAATGAAGGTAAAATAATTTTATCTGGGTATCTGGTACTATATGTTACTGTATCTTTTAACCTAGTAAAAAAAGTTTTTCTGTACACTAAACTTATGCATATCTTCTACGATATGGCTTAGAAATTCGTCATCAAAGAAGTACAAGAAATATTGCAATGGAGTTTCAAGTTTAGTAATCGGTGGCTCTAGATCGGTTTGCTGACAAAACTCACGGTTTGTTGGATAGAAAGCTGTTTTTTTTCCACATGATATTTCGCTCTTTTCTGACGATGGATGCAGCAGGAGTAGAAGCAGCGTCATTTGGCACAGTAGACGCGGAAGATACAACTGTTGATTGACGTGTTCGCGAAGCAGTTGATCTAGAGTACTTGGGACATCAGAAATTGAACCACTATAGTACGGCCGCTGAGTTATTACCGATTTGACAGATTATTCTTAAATTAATCGATATAACCTTGCACGAGCGACACATTTGCCGAATGATTTAGAATACCTCTTTAATATAAAACTTTATGTCAAAATGTCAGAGTCAAGTAATTTTCCAATAAACTCTGTTTCAAAACTTAAAATAGTTTGTAAACAAAAAAAATAAATGTTTTCACATTAATGAAAACATTTATTTTTTGTTCTTTGGCGCGCTTGTACAAAGTTACATCGTGCGTCTAGTTTTCATAGTGATGTGCTTGATAGTATTCGGTCCAAATTCATTGGAATAGATATGATATTTATTTTATTTGGATATTTTTATTTCACTTATTCCTTCGAGCAACTAGACTATAATGCTAGCATGTTTTTGCGTCTCCTAATTGCACTGTGTTGCCAGTATCTCTATGATTTTTAAGATTTATGTGTGATCCAAAGACAGAAATACTGTTTTCTATGATTTAAAAATAAATACAATTAAAATGATTATGTATAATTTTTAACATTCATAATATATAAAACAACATTTAATAAATATAATTTTCTCCCTCAATTAAGCAATGTTATAGGTGTATTTTTTAAGTAATTGGCGATACTATTCTGGCAACACCCTTACCACCGCTATTTTAATCTGTTTAGTCGTCTTCCGTACTCTCGTGCGCACAGACTACGTTCTCTTGTGTAACCGTTGTTTTTTGACTCGGCTTTCTCCTGGTTATCGTTGCGCTTTATTGGACTAATTTTGTTTGTGTTTGGTAATTTTGTTGAAAATGCCGAAACGAGGAAAAAACATTGAATAGTCAATGTCGTGAGCTTGTACTAAAGCTACAGGATTAAGCTGAGAACAAATTATCGGACGCGTCCGTCAGCCGCGGCTGACAGTCGCGGCATAGCGGTGTGCACGGTAGCTGAGACGGCGTCCTCGGACGCCTCGCTTCGGTCATTCCAGAAAGGTTTTGTCAATCGAGAAACATGACAAACAGTGACAGCGAGGACGAATTTACAAAGTTAGCGGCAGCTGCTTTATGTCGTCCTCCAAAAAAATAGGGGACCCAAACACTCCTTGTCCATGATATTAATGTAAAACGACTCGAGTATGATGAATTTCATACATTGTGTCCAGACTTACAAAAAGAAGATAAACGTTAAAAAATGTACTTATGAATGTACTAATATGTACTTATAAATATAGGCACTCAATTAATTTTTTTTTTTCATTACACATCATGTCGCGAGCGCAGTTGGTTCGCTTGTGACACTCGAAACGTCCGCGGGCGCGTCCCGTGCCCCTTTCACACTGTCCGCGGACGCACCAAACATCCAGCCGGCCAGATTCTGTTCGGACGTCCGAACGCTCAAGAGCGACGCAAGGTCATGTCCGCGTCTTACGGCCGATAGTTTGCACAGTGTAGTACTAAATGTACTGGCTAGATCTCAATAAGCCGCGGCTGTCAGCCGCGTCCGTCAGCCGCGTCCGATAATTTGTTCTCAGCTTTACTTTGAGCGTGAGTCACAAAATGGCGGCCCTTTGATTCCTGTCACTCAAGTGAAAGATCGGGTTTCACAAGCTCTTGGAATTGGTGCAAAAACACTATATAATATATATAAAGAAAAATTTGGTGCTTCTGGAAGTGAAGATAATATTTTACGCACTCCTAAGAAAAAACGAAGACAAAAGCCCGTGACAGGTGTTGATGTTTTTGATGCAGATGCAATAAGAAACCACATATATGGTTATTATACTAGGAACGCGTTTCCAACTAGACGTTTGCTTTTGGTCTCTTTAAAAGAAGCTGGCTTGTTTAAAGGCAGTAAAACGGCGTTGTCAAAAATATTGCACGAAATTGGGTTTGAATATAAAAAAACGAATAAAAGGAAAATATTAATGGAAAGATTTGATTTAATAATTAAAAGGAGCGAGTTTTTAAGAGAAGCCAGAAAAATCGAGTCTTGGGACAACGTCGTTTTTGTTGACGAAACATGGTTAAATGCGAACCACACTGTGTCACGCTCTTGGACTGACGAAACAAAAGCATCAACCTCAAAGGTTCCAATTGGAAAAGGATCGCGACTGATAATTTGTCACGCCGGTTCTGATGGAAGTGGTTTCTTTGAAATGGACTGCTGGCTTTCGCGTCAAAAAGTACTTCCGATTACCACGAGGAGATGGATACAGACACTTTTACGAATTGGTTCGAAAATCAATTATTACTCAGCCTGCCAGAGCCTTCTATCATAATAATGGACAACGCTTCATATCACTCGAAACAAGTGAATAAAGCGCCTACTCAGGCCGACAAGAAAGCTGATCTCGTAGCATGGCTACACCAAAATGGAATTGAAACTACTGCCGAAATGCTAAAGTCTGACTTAGTAAAGTTGGTACGCGAAAATAAAACATCAAGAGTCCGTTATGAAGTAGATGAGATAGCTCTAGCACATGGACATCGGGTACTTCGAATTCCGCCTTATCACTGCCAGTACAATGCCATTGAGCTAATATGGGCACAAATCAAAGGTATTGTTTTTTATCGCATAAGTTATGAATATGAATAATTTGTACTATTATAACATTCAATATTCAGCATATAAGTAAAAAGATACATAACTAAGAAATAAATATCTCATGTCCCTTACATGTAGGTAATTGTGTAACATTTCGTTTATTTAATGTAATAAATTAACGTTATTTAATGTTTACATTACAGGTTACGCAGCTCGTAATAATACGACTCCGCCATTCAGTACTAATAAAATGATGGGTCTATTAAAAGATGCTTGCAGCAAAATAACGAAAGAAGATTGGGTCAAGGTCGTCGAAAAGACTCGAAAACTAATAACAGAAGATTATGAACGCGATATAAGAGTAGACACCATTGTAGAGAATGAAATTGTCATACAAGTGACTGATAGCGATGACAGCTCTGGCGAATCTGGTTCAGAGTCTGAATAATTGTTTTAATAAAAGATAGGTAGTCATTTATTAAAATATCTTGTACCTACTCTATTCATTAAAATGTGTAACAGTGTTTACAAATTTGTTTTATTTTGATATGTCCTCGACCAATTATCTACGCCCATCAAGGATACTCCACCTAATAAAGAACCTGTGTCTTTAACTATTATTGTTTTGATTTTATATATTTACACACTATACTAGAATACTTAAAAACAAACTGTTCCCAAATTATATTAGGGTTACTGGTTCAGTCACTTCACTAGTATTGTCAATTCGTCATGTGTCAAATCGGTAATAACTCAGCGGCCGGAGTATAGGATTTGATATATGCTGCTACATATTACAGCCACAGGACCCTGATAATGGTGAAGCGGATTCATACCTATTCGGTGAAACACATTCCTCTTCGTCATCCGTATCGCTAAACGTTTCACAAAGTTTGTTGACGGTAGATCGAATTACGGCAATGTCATCGTGACTTTCAGCGCCTGAGGAGTCTTGTTCATCTTCACTGCCTAAAGGTATTGTCAAATAATTTTGGATTTGAGCGCTGGATAAGGTTTTCTTCGCCATTATCTAAAAAAAAACCTCCCCTTTTGTCAACATACCTAAAATTGGACCATCACTGCATAAAGTGGCACATTGGGAACGTACAGAAATTGTGAAAACTTAGTATCAAAACACGATCAAATTAGAAAAATATACTTACATTTGTTTAGTTCACAGATATTTTGACATAAAAGTGCATACGCACGGCGCGTGACAAACGTTCAAAATTTTCAATTGAATGACTGACTGAGAGAGATAGTGCTGCCATCTAGTTCCAACGAATGCATTAAATGGGTGCCAATGGTTGTTGTCAATTTATTTGTGTAATCATAGATGTCGCTACTTGGTTAAAATCAGAAGAAATATCAATTTTAATGGTTGACCTACTTAAGGGACTGGATGCAGTGTAGGGTTAAAGAATATTCAGTTGTTCTGGATGTAAAATAATTTTGGTCCATTTCTTTTGTTAGGGTAAAATCCTTAGTTTTTCGTAAGTATTGAAATAATACTAGTTTTAACGGAATTTATCGCGTATATTTAACTTTTTTACCCGACGTTTCGAGAGCTTTACAGCACCCATGGTCACGGGAAGGACTGAGTTGTTCAACGTCCAGTTGTCATAGTTAACCGCGGTTACCATAGATTAAAATTTTAACTTTTGTTCCGATCTACGCAGTATAAAATTTTAAAATTTTAAAAAAATTTTAATCTATGGTAACCGCGGTTAACTATGACAACTGGACGTTGAACATCTCAGTCCTTCCCGTGACCATGGGTGCTGTAAAGCTCTCGAAACGTCGGGTAAAAAAGTTAAATATACGCGATAAATTCCGTTACAACTAGTATTATTTCAATGTGTAGTGTTCGCGTAAATATAAGAAATCATTTTCGTAAGTAGTCAATTTTGTTGACTTAGTCTTTGCTCAGCGCACACTCAGCACGGTTTCGAAGTTAGTTCTATAAATATCGACATTGTCTTAGCTCGAAAGTAAAGTCTGAGCAAAGTCAGAGTACGGTATATAAATCTCAGCTTCAGACTCAGCATTGACTCTATCTCATTTTTTGTGAATTTATTAGAGAACTGATGCTTGTCCAGAAACTTCCAGTTGTATAAACATTTATGTTCATTACCTACTCGCATTTTTTGTCACAGTTATTTTTTCCGATTTTAATATAATTTTTCTTAAGTATTCCGGCACTCTATTTCGTTCTACGTTTTAACAAGCTGGAATAAAACAATGATCACTTATCTTTTTTGTGTGTGTAAAACTATCAAGTGTTATTGATCCAATTGGTGGCTGCATATCAAATTTGTTGTACCACTTCTTGTTCCATTCCTATATTTTCCTGTGTACGTGTCCAGCAGTTGAAACAAAGAAGCGCATATTCTAGTAACTGAAACAATACAAGAAACAACTTACTTACTGGGGGCAACAGAAAGGGTTACTTATAGTCGAATGCACAGTAACGTTACTTGTGTATGGTGCTTTAGTAAATTAAAATAATCTAACCTCATTGGGGTAAATTCTTGCGGCAACTTCATCTCTCACAGAACCACTAGCCACGTGTATTAGTCTTCGGTGTAGCTATTGTCTACACCATGCACACATAAAATCTTGGTGAAGGTTAGATGGGGCTGCAGTTTGCCTATTATACTCAATCCTTGTACCGAGTGTACCGTGGCAGATTTAGGATTTCTTGATTCAAATAAAGAAGGATATTCTTTTAGAATTTACATATATTTGTCAAAAAAAGAAAGACGAGACATGCGGATTTTATTTTTTGAATATCACTCTGTCCAAAAGTTTTCCATCGCGACGTACACACTCGCGGAATCTTTCGAGAGTATTCTGAGCGATGCGCTGACCTGATACTGACCGAAGAATAGCATCCACTTCTCGCACGATATTTTCTTTTAAATCCGATAGATCCGTCGGGTTGCTGTCGTACACTTTTCCCTTTAAATAACCCCATAGAAAAAAATCTAATGGGGTGAGGTCTGGCGATCTGGGTGGCCATGCGATGTCCCCAAATTGGCTATTCAATTTTCCGCGGAATTCTTCGCGAAGGAGGCTCATGGTGGTTCTTGCTGTGTGGGGCGCCATCTTGTTGAAACCACGTGTGAGAGCTGTTCGATGGATGTTCTCTTAGTTTCGGAATAAAATATTCGCTAATCATGCAGCGGTAGACATAACCATCAACAGTTACGGTTACTCCACGAGAATTCTCAAAGAAAAACGGTCCCATTATTCCATTGACAGAAAGAGCTGCCCAATCGGTTACTTTTGGGCTATGCAATGCTTGTCGGGTTTTGTCCTCTTGGCGCCCAATAGCGGCAGTTTTGTTTATTGACAATACCATTCAAGTTAAAATGAGCTTCATCACTAAACCAAATTGCGTTAACATGTTATCATAGAACTCTTTACGTTCTTTGTAGTCATTTGGTTTAAGTGCCTGTACCAATTGGATCTTGAAGGGGTTGAATTTAATGTCGAAGCTTAAAAGCGGTAAATAGTATTGACGCTCTCTTGCGCACGGACTGGCGGGGATTTTCTTGCACGCTGTTTGCAACGCGTGCAATTTTGTGCAGTCCTCGACGTTCGGCTAGAACCTGGGTGTGGCTCGTTAACTGTTGAACCTTTTGCACGGAACTTCTGGACCCACGTTAAAATCAAATTTTCACTCGGTGCTTCACTTAAGCGACGAATATTGTAGTGAGAACAAAATCTCCGGCGAACCACAGTGCACGATTTGTTAGCTTCAAAATACGCTTCAACTGCGAAAGCGCGGTGCGCGCCAGTCCACTGCGACATCGTGACTGACCAATCTGCACAAATGCTGCGCCAAACTGTCACCCCTCCCCGGTCCCCCGTGCAACCGTTGCAAAAATATTCGAATTTCAAATCCTAAATCTGCCACGGGACAGCCTGTAGCATGCTACATATTTCTACGTGCTGCTACCCAACAAGCATAGCAAACCAGTCCCCATGGTGGAATCTGAATAAAAGAAAATAATGCAATATGTATTGGCTATTCACACAATTATTTAATTCCAATAGTAGGTAATTAATTTTGTTGTTAATGTTACCTCTCTTGAATATGTTGTTTCTGATATTATGGTCCGTTCAGGTCATAAATCAGATTATATTTGGGATAATTTAAAATAAAAAGCAGGTGTATTTTCAATTTAATATAAGCTCTTATTTTCAAAAACTGCAATAACGTTATATCATTATTTATGTATTTAAGCTTAAGTTTAAAATTTTGCTACTCTTTGAAAAAATGTAAAAAATTATTAAAAGATGCATCAAATACTTAATTACTAATTAATAAGCAAAAAAATATTGAGTTTTTTCTATTTTTGGAGAAAGGATAGCAAATGAATTAAGGGACATAAAAAGTTAAAGAGAATTATTAATTCTAAAAAACGAGATAATGGACCAAATATTTAAAGTTTAATGTTTTAAAGTCCGATAATATTGTATCTCCAACTCCCATTGAACAGGACATTGTGATTGAAAAAATAATAGAACATTTGTATGAGAATATCAGTTCAATAACTGCAAAAGCAGCAAGTTGATTATTATATAAGTAGCAAATTGAGTGTATTTCTAAGAAATGATTATAATTTTAGAGAACCGAAAATGTTAGACTGTGATTTTTAAAATTATCTTACATCAATAAAGAAATTATTTAAAATTTGAGCTTTATATTTACTTATATATACTCTGCAAGTATTTGGACAAAAGCTTTACAAACTTCAAATATGCATTCACTTATTTTTATTTTTGATATTCTGCTCGAATACATAAGCGATGAATATGAATCCCCAGATGCTAAATACTATAGAGTTACCTAATAACTGATCTTTAGATGGTATAGACTGCCTGAAGTATGTGTAATTTTTTAATAATTGGGGCAACTTCCGATAGTAATGTTTCAAAATTTCCATGTGTAATTCTGAGAAAATTGCTATAACCTTGCACATCTTGAAAGAGCAACTCGCTCAGTAACAAACTATGATTTTTTTAAAAAGTTGCGAATCCGAAACAACGGATTCTTTCTTTTTTATAAATGTGTGTAATGTGGTGTAAATGTACAGCACAGGTAGTTAAAAAAATTTTCATCATTAGAATCCATTATTGTTGAAAGTTGAAGTGCCTACAAATATAAAATTAACGTCATACTTATCTTTCAATATGACAGTATTTCTACAAAGAAAAACGGTCACCGGCTTTATAGAAAAAACCCAGACCCGACAGAAACGAGACGAGTTTTTAAGTACTACAGAGTTACCTAATAACTGATCTTTAGATGGTATAGACTGCCTGAAGTATGTGTCATTTTTTAATAATTGGGGCAACTTCCGATAGTAATGTTTCAAAATTTCCATGTGTAATTCTGAGAAAATTGCTATAACCTTGCACATCTTGAAAGAGCAACTCGCTCATTAACAAACTATGATTTTTTTTAAAAGTTGCGAATCCGAAACAACGGATTCTTTCTTTTTTATAAATGTGTGTAATGTGGTGTAAATGTGCAGCACAGGTAGTTAAAAAAATTTTCATCATTAGAATCCATTATTGTTAAAAATTGAAGTGCCTACAAATATAAAATTAACGTCATACTTATCTTTCAATATGACTTTATTTCTACAAAGAAAAACGGTCACCAGTTCCATAGAAAAAACCCAGACCCGACAGAAACGAGACGAGTTTTTTTGTATTTTTATATAGTTAAATTACATATTTTTTATATTCGAAAGCAATGGCTAACACCAAAATATTGCCCTATGTTTCTGTTCAGGCGTTACACCAAAAAGTACAAAATGCCTATTAATCAACAAAATTCGTCAATGTATTTAACTAAATGACTATACAATAGATATGGAATGTATCTAGGTGACCTGAAGATGCAGCTGGATTATATAATTTTAGACTCCAAGTGAACAATCAACTTAGAATTAATTAAAATCGTCGTATTCGATGATTCTTTGCAGATCAGAGATTTAGGTATCATTGGGGTTCCATGATCTATAAAAAAAACCAATGTGACGAAATAAAGTTTTATTGAATTTCTATGTACCTTTAACATAATCCATACCCTGTGCGGGATGGTCAAAGTAATTACGATGTCTAGCCCACCCTAAGTAATAGAAAACACTAATGACGTGTAAGCAACTTCCCAATGTCCTTTTACCATGGTAGCACGTGCAGTAATATTCTGGTACTGCGTTTATTCCATTTATATTCTCATCAAACATAATAAGTATAAACATTTTGTCGTGACGTGTAGTGAATAAATTCTGTGCCTGATTAAAGTATTATTGTTTCTTCCCTCTATTGCCGCTGGATGTCTATATATTTCCATATTTCATTCGTTTTCAACTGCTCCGTGCAGTACGACCGTGCTAACCTCACGTGATAGGTGCCAATTGAGAATTTAATTAAGTCTTCAATTGTTAGTTGTGGAAAATATTCTACATCCGGATCATTTGCAATCATCCTGCGAAACATCACTCTTTGTCTGTTTAGATTGTTCTCCTCCACATACTCTGTCAGTCGATTGGAACGTTGTATATTTCGATTAGTATTCCAATGAAATCTTTTGTTTACAGACTGTCTTCGTACGTGTTTGTTGAATACTCTGTATGTTAAGATCTTGAAGTCGCGCTTGAATCTGACGTGTATAATTTCGACGACCCATTGTACCACTGTTACAAGTCTCGATTTATTAGCTTGGTCGGTGCTTAATTGCGTCTCTGGTCTTCGTTTGCTTGGTGGCATATGAGCATCATAGCCATATGTTTCAATTAAGGGAACGAAATTCCGAAAGCTTCGTTTCAAAATAAATACGTCTCCTTAATGTCTCCTTAATTTAAAAAAAAATTTAGATGGTCCGTCTTCAATGGGTGCATCATGGTTTAATTCAATATCATCTCCATTATGACAGCATCGGTTTTCCGTGCAGAGAACGGACCAGTTACGTCCAAAATATATCCATCTGCACACTCGTTCATGAATTGTTTTCTTAGGTTTTTAAGGCTATGAATGCTGCGTTGTAAATAAAAAGTTTGAACCTTTTTTCTATGTAGACGTTATTTTCATCCAATATAATTATTGTTTTAGTGACCCTTGGTTACCCAAAAAAAAAAATTGGTATAGCCCGATTGCGGGCTATCACTTCGTCCCTGGTTGAATGGTCTAAGCCAAGGTGCAACGAAACAAAGTCAGTATTGAGACACAGCCTTACTTTATTTGTTTTTCTTCCAACAATTCACTCGGATATATTAAAAAGTAAAGCATATATACAGTCGGGGCTCATATTATTAGAGCCACAGTAAAAAAGTAGATTAATTTTAGTTTAGGTAGAAATAAAATCAGGATGTGAGGGTTTTTTGTTTAGAATATATTTTATTAAGTATATTGCTTTATTAATACATTTAAGAAAACGGAACTTATGTATTTATTAAATAGTGCAATAAATATAAAAATATAAATTAAATCAATATTTAGTGACACCGCCTTTTGCTTCTATAAACGCCTGAATTCTCCTGGGCATACTTTCGATACATTTTGAGCAGTTTATCTTAATTGATTCACTCCGGTGGCAAACATCTATCAAACGCTCGATCAGTTGGCGTTTATTAGTGATGAGTTCTCTGGAAATTTCTCGTTTTATCAACTCCCAGAGGTTCTCTGGGATTGAGGTCCGGCGAATTCCCAGGCCAGTCAAGAACTTTTACTTTCTGGGCATTTAAAAATTTCGTGACCTTTTTTGCTTTGTGGCAAGGAGTAGAGTCATGCATGAACGTAAATTCGCCGTTTGGAAACCACTCCTGGACCTGGGGCAGCATTTTTGTCTCAAGGACCTGGATATATTGATCCTGCCGCATCGTTCCCTCCACAATGTATAGACGACCAGTGCCTTTGCTGCTTATTATGGACCATACCATGATGCTGAATGGGTACTTCACTCGCTTGATTATGCAATCTTCTTTGAATTTCTCACCCTTCCTTCTTCTTACAAATACAGTTTTGTCCGACAAAATTTGCACTGACGATTCATCAGAAAAACAAACCTGAAATATTTATTATTATTTTAGTGTACAGAAATCAAAATTTAAATTTAATTTAAATTAATGTGGATCTAGCTTTTTACTTCCAGCAGCTTCAAGAATTATTCACCTACCTTATTCCAGTCTTCAGCAGTCCAGTTCTGGTGTTCTTTTGCCCATTGTAAACGCTTTGACATCATAGCCTGTGTAAGAAGAGGTGTTTTAGCCGGTCGACGACAAATGAACCCCAAGTCTTTCATGCGTCGACGAACTGTTGCTGGGGAAATGTTGATTCCAGCGTCCTGTACCTTCTTCGTAAGAATCTTCCGAGGTGCCTTCCTGTTTTCAACACAGATATCCCTGATTTTTCTTTCATCACGTGGCGTGGTAATTTTCTTTCGTCCACAATTTTTCGCACGTTTCGGCGTCAGGTCCACATTTGTGTCAAGTTTTTTTTTTCGGTCAACTGATGCCCTCGAAACATTAGCAATCGATGCAATCTTTCTTTGGGAATGCCCAGTATGCAATAATAAAGTTTTAATTGCGGAAATTTTCCTTGGAGACAGATCTTTAGCTTTTCCCATGATTAAAATATATCCTGCAAATAAAATAACAAAATTTATGTGAAAATGATTTCTTTTAGCAACAAACATATTTAAGCAAGCTGCATATGGACAAACATTGTTAAAACACACCAACACTACAAAAAATTGATAAAAATGCATAAATAATCTCCAAAATACTCACCCGGACAACGAAACTGTTAAGCGTCGACTGACTGTGTTACAACAAAATGGCGACCATGTGACAGGTTATCCACTCTTTAGTGTTGCCAGTTAAAAATTCATAATCTACACAGATCCATAAATTCATAATAACAAAATATAAACTTAGCAGACATAGTTTGAATGCAATATATATTGATTAAAATGCCAAATCGATTATTTAAGTAGATGGCTCTAATAATATGAGCCGCCACTGTATATTTCCATTCACATATTGCGTATTCAAAAATTTGACCACAAATGTCATTGGTTTTGAATGCTGAAATAAGAAGTAAAAGTAAGGCACACACACTAAAACAAATTTTGTATGTCATCAATGTTATCCATTGCTATTGCTCGAAATTTTTGACCAATTGACCTGTAATGTGTTGTCACATGTCTCGCTGGTAGTTGCCAATACAACTTTATTTGATGAGAAACTTTCTATCTTATTTTTCTAAAGAATATTAACAATGCTATAAACATTACTAATATTCCTCTTAACCACTCGTGGTAAGCTTAAATTGCTTGTGTTACGAGTGGTTCACGCCAGTAGTCGAATAGCGGATTCGAACTCACGATCTTTTGAATTCGCGGTCCGCGCCCTGATCCTGATCTGGGAAGAAGCAGTTAAAGACTGCTTAACCTTCAGTCACTCCTATAGTACATAGGTAGAATGTTATATGTACTGATTGATACCTACGTCACGGTCTGCAGGACTTGGCGGTATTCCTCGTTCATGATGAAACGTGGTGACAGGGGAAAGAATTCTTCCCTCTGCTGCACATATCATATCTACTCTGGTATACCTTAAAAGCAATTAAAGACAAAGTAACACGATAGTATTGGTAGATAGTACAAATGGTAACCACCACATCCGCATTCCAGGCGCTGGTGAGCCGCGAGTATTCAGCGACAGTGGCGAATCCAGCGCCGCGTGTAGCGACGAGGAGGGGAATGGCGCGCGGTTGCACCGTAACCATCATTGATTTTAGGCTCTGTTCAAGTTGAGCTGCGTCTTGATTGAATATACCTAGTCTACGCATTGCTGCTTCACGCTGCACTTGCATGAACTTGGCGTTGGCACTGTGGACGAACTTATCAGTGGATCGTTGCTTGGCACCTTTTCCGCGGTTGCGCTTCTTCTGCTGCTGTTGCGTCTCGGATTGAGAAGTGGGGGCGAGCTGTTGCTGAGATACATTTTTAGAAGACATGATGTCTCAATAGCGCGTACAAACTAGGTCCGCAAAATTGTCAAATTTTTAAAAACAAGTCAAATTATTAATAACAAAATAGCAATTATTACTTACATAATTAAATAGAATAAGAATAATAGATAAATGAATGAATTGAGGACTTTGTCGTCTAAATGTTATAAGGAGTATACTGCTTACATAGGTACACATTTGCTAAGAAACTAAAGAATAAAAAAAGTACACACAATCCTATCTGAATCATATTTATTATGATCCCTCAACAGCTTTGCAGGATTCAACAAATCTTTAATTTCTATTATTCCACCATTAAGAGTTGCTGGTCTTTCCCTACCATCTGTTTTAGATAATTCTTTTTTGAACGTACTGTATTTCTTCCGAACAGTTACCTTTATCGTTTTCCATTGTATTTTCAGCTGACTTAATTGACGATGTCGGCTATTTAACTCATTAAACCTATAAGTACAGAAGATAAAATTAGTTATAATAATAATAAGTAAATTTTATTTCGTTTTAAAAAGTACATGCCTTAAGAACTAGTAGACTGGAACCTCCAATTAAGCAAAAAATGCCTGTGTAAAAAATGTAGTGATATGTATATTAACCAAATAGACCCAAATGAAAACGTATAGTTTATCTTTTTTTGGTTATTGGGTTAAATTTAATATGACTCCGTTCTCTGTTCTGTATTTGAATCGACTTTTCAAATGTTTGTCAATTTTATGCTTATATCGCATAACATATTTGGAACAATTTTAGCAGAAATATAGATCATGCTCTAAACAAAGAAAACAGGGCACTTAAAAGTTCTAACCTAAGTAGATAATAATTACACGAAACCGATACTTACTTTTATGAACCTCTTCAAACGATTTAATTTTCATTTTTTTGTATTCGTTTCTATAGATTTATTTTTAATAAAGTCCGCATATTGTCTGAGCACAGAGCGTAATAAAAGCTAAAACAGTTAAAGTTAATATCAACAAAGACCCCGGTACAATAATAAATAGTACGTAACAAAAATAATTGACTAAAATTACTTTTTCTTCTTCATCTCAATTTTGAGAGCGAATGCGTTTTGATCCGTTTTGAGTCGCAAATAATATTAAAAATGATTATATTTAGAATCTAGTTTTTTTCCCCGAAAACAACACGAGGAACCAGTGTTAGGAAATAGTTGGTGCGAAATTGTGGTATTGCCAAGCTAGAAAATATTGTGGATGAATATGGGTGGAATTATTGTATTTTTTCGCTAATCATTTTTTATTTATTTAAGCTGTCTAAATCCAAATTCAATAGGTTTATGCTATTTCTTTATTTTTGTATAAATTAAAAACTATGTTATCAATTGATTTTTTAATTAAATAATAACTTAAGTTTTACTATTTTTGTAAAAAAAAACAAACAATATGAACTAAACAAGAATGGAAAATACGAAGTTGTCTTCTTCTTCAACTTCTCTTGACTGTAGAGAAGTTGTTGCATACAGGACATAAGAGACAATTTTATTTGCAATTTTTTTTTGGGTTCAAATGATATACATCCATCCCTTTTCAAGACGTTTTACGCCGTCAGAAGCGATAACCATTTAAATGGCCATATCTGTAAAAAATTATGTGAGCGCGCTCCACTGCTCTAAAATTCTGTTTACCACTGATACAAGAGACAACCAGCCAGTTTATGAAGGATGCAGCATTTTGTGCGGTTTAAGATTAAAAAAAGTTTGAAACTGTACTAATTGTGAAATCCTCTTGGAGCCAGGGACTGTAATACCGATATTTTGCAAGTATCGATATCGGGTTATCGATATAAGTACTGATATTGCGGTATCGATTTATCGATATTGGTATCAATTTTTAATTTCAGTATAAAAATATCGATACTCATCGGTCAGTTTATCGGTATTGATACTGATACCAATATATCGATACAATAAAAATAAATTCCTCGTTCTCGCATCTTATTTACTCTCTCTAACATCAACGGTCATAGGTAAGGTACGCGGTCATACGTAATTACGTTCTGTTTGTGTGTGTTCAAATTGTTTAACGCGTATTATTATTTTTATATACGTATAATTATTTTTAAGTAATTGATGTGATTCCTGTTCAAACAAGTGATTATTCTTCAAGCAAGATGTCTGGTTTGTATCTTTAATTTATCTTTAACTAGCTTTTCGCCTGTGGCTTCGTCCGCGTGAATTACAGTTAAATTGCGTAACTTTTATCATCTTAAAGAAACTTTTTTTTCAGGATAAAAAGTAGGTTATGTCCTTTTCCGTATCCCTGAATATACTAGGTGTTACAAAAAGGGTATACATCCGAAGGGAGGTAAATCTACTCATGAAACTGAACAACTTTCTCCAAAGAAATACATACTTATCAAAATCCGAAAAAAATTCAATCACCTATACAAATTGACTGGTCACGTGCCCAATTTTGTATGGGATATCAAAAAAATTTTTCGGATTTATAAGAACCCTTTTTGTAACATCCAGTATGTAATACAAGGAAGATCGGCTTGATAGTGGGGAAGGCCAGTGGGGATTTCCGGAATAACCCGAAATATAATTGGGTAACATTAATTACTACCCAATTATATTTTGGGTTATTCTGGAATATATTATATTAACTATATTATACATAATATACGATATATATACAAATAAATAAAATTAAAGTGTCTATTTGTAATTTCAAAATTACAGCTTTTTACCAAATACATATGAAAGTATATACCGTACTAATAACAAAAATACAATTTTTAAATTTTTTGTCTGTCCGTCTGTTTGTTCCGGCTAATCTCAGAAACGGCTGGACCGATTTTGACGAGATTTTCACTGGTAGATAGCTAATGTCACAAGGAGTAACTTAGGCTATTTTTATTTTAGAAAAACAATCAGGGTTCCGTGCAAAAAAATTAAAAGCCCAAATAACACGCGGGCGAAGTCGCGGGGAACAGCTAGTTATATCATATTATCATATTTATTTAATATATATTTATTTAAGTAAATCACAGATTTGTTTTGTGTTCACCTTAACTTAAAAATCATGACTTTTACTGAAGTTGCTTATATTAAAAACGCCGACTTCTATGGTCAACCAGGGTTAACCCCGATTTTCAAGGTGTCGCCGCTCTGAGGTCCCGGGTTCGATTCTCGGTAGGGTGAAGTTTAGAAAAACTACTTTTCTCAATTTTTCTTAGTCTGGGTATTGCTGGAAGACGCCCCCAGTGTATCCGTTGTTCGGTACCTCTAATAACGACGTTCTTCGAAACCTCTTTGAGACCGACAATGTGTATGTTGTCAGGCGCATTTATTAGTATTTGATTAAAACACCAGTTCAATTGACATAACAAACTTTTTTGCAGGCATGAAAAGGAAACTATTACCCATTGTTTTTGACTTGGAAGACACTAAAATGTCCCAAAGTATTTTGAAATCGATAAATTACTATGGAAAATTGACAAAAGTATCGGAAACGAATAAACCTACTCCAGTACACGAACCAGAAGATAATGAAGATATACGAGAAAATATACCAGAAGATATACGAGTAGAAGAACCGTTGTCACAGAGTTTTACGCCGCCGAAAAATGAAATAATGGATTCGTCAATAAATCAATTAGGATCTTCACCTTTAAAGCATAATTCTGAGGAACCAGTGGACTGTGACTCACCTCCGGAACATGATTGTGAAAATAAATTGTCATCGGCGCACTAAATTCCAAATTCCGTTTGCCCAGATTGCGTACAATGCGAAATAGTGGACAAAAGAAATTATCATTTTTGCCAAGTACTGATGACAGAGTTGCAATTTTTACACCCTTGTATGAGAACTGTTGCCTATCGCCATATTTTAAAATTGTAGATGGACTAAAAGGGAGCCATAGTAAGGACGACATAAAAGTCATCCACGTCAAACCCGGAAATCTTAATTAAAACAATTATGTTGTTAAAGAGTGTTATTAAACACTTCAGGAATACTTCTGCAGTCGTACCGCATAAGGATTTTAACAATTTGCGATCAACGGATATGTCAGACTATCGCTTACAGCTAGTATAAGTTAGAAAGTGATAGACTATCATTGGTGTTTTCGCCAAAGTGCTAAAAATGCTTACGCGCTACGACTGCTGAACACAACTTTTGAAAAGGCCAATTTTTTAAATAAAATTGTAAATGAAACAAAGTGTTTTAGTATATTTTGATATTTATTGGTACTATTCATCTCAAAAATTTGACAAAAATTCAAAACGTCAAACAACAACTATTTATTGAAATTTTCTTCAGAAATGAAAAAAAAATCCAAGCAAAACATTTTAGTCAGCTGACAAATTTGTAAGGGAAGTCTAAAATTATTTCATTTCTAAAGAAAATTTTGATAAAGTTGCGGAATATAAATTTATCTACTACTTATAATTACTTAAATTCGATAGATAAAAACATGATTATATAAGGGGGTAAAGGACGGATTCCCGAAAATTGTTGATTTTGATTAATTCTGTTTATTTTTGCCAAAGAAAACGTATAATTACTAATACTAAAAGAATTGTTATTTTTGTTAAACTTTTTTCTTATTTTCTTTTATAATATGATTAGCAAAACTATCTGTTAATAAGTAACTGAAATTTTCTGACAAATTATTTGGCTTCTTTTGTTAATTATTTTTGTTATGTATTTTATTATTCCGAATAAACATAATATCTTCTATTAAATTGCTTTTTAAATTAAAACGGTACTTCGAAACTACGAATTTCAAAGAAGAAAATAGCCGCTCCACGCTGACTTGAGTGGCTGGACAAGATAAAACAATGCATGCCAATTTATAGAGACGAGGATAAGTGTTTTTTTTTCGACCCCCAGTAATTTAATATGTTTTCTGTCGACTTAAGAAGAGGTTCCTTAAGAAACATAGCAATTTCGTCATCCAAGTTTTTGAATCCATGTGGGCGCATGTTATCAGTTCCTAGTCTTATAAGGTTCTGAATATCACTTTGAGCCTCCACATACTTTGTTCTAAGAAAATCTTCTAACAAAGTTCGAGCACTATCTGTTTCTGTTTGTGAATCAGACGTAGAAGAAGAAGGAGGCAAATTTTCTTTGTCAGTGTTCAAATATTGCAAATGAAGATGTAAATCTAACAGTTTTCTTTTTGCATTAAGTTGCTGATGTTCAGCCAGTGTTGCATTGATTCTACCATCCAAAAAAATAGCACAAATAAATGCGTCGTTGTTAAGTAACATGTTTTCCCTAATTTCCATATAACTTACTAACAAAATGCTCAAGTCCGTAGCAATGGTTTTTAACTTAATTTTGCACAACAATCAATGTAAATAAAAGTCACTGATTGTTAGCTGCTCCTGTTGTAATATTTTTGATGGTTCTTTAGCAGGCAACAAAGAATCCATATAATGCTTTAATGAATTCCAAAATGTTTCCTTCAGGTGTAAGCTGGAATCAACGGAATTTTCACAAATTTCTTTGATGTCTATTAATCTCTGAATCATATCCACAGTTGAATTCCATCTTGTAGGACTATCAAGAATAGCTTGATTTTTTCCCTATTTGGATATAATATTAGAGTGTATTTGTGTCCGTAACTTTTTAGCAGTTTGTCGAGCATCGTCAATCACTTGCTTAATATCAGCACCATCGCAAGCATCTAGTACAGCTAATTGTAATGTATGTGCAGGGCATCTTACTACTGCTATACTTATCTGCTGAGTTGTATTTTCATGACAGTGCATTGACAGTACTGAGGTAATGGTTTCAGTGAATTGCTCTTCTCTTTCGGTGTCAAACCCCGTGTCACCGTCATAATAATCAGTGTCCGAATCCGAATACGCTGAGTGATTTTCAATATCAACTGTGGAGATCATCATGGAATCCGAACTTTGACCTTCAAAGACGACAGCGTCTTCCATTTCAGTATTTGCGTTTGCACTTTCTTCGCAAACAGCATCAGCAGAAACGTTTCGATTTTCTTCGTTGATTAATCTACTCAAAGAAAGTGATGCAATGTCTATTTTTATGCAAATCATTTTGTTCTGGAGTTCTTTGGCTAAATCATACCGTAATGTTGCAGCAGTTTCTATGACGTTGTTTCTAATAGTTCGAGAACTCACTTTTATATTGCAATCAGGTATTAAAGATAAAATATTTTGGAATGCTTCATAATTGAGAAGTGACAGGGAGCCCATGATTACAAATAAGTTTCGTACACTCTCTGGTAATAATTTCAGAATTAGGTGTCAATTTTTTTTGTATCCCTTTGTTTCATATTAATTTCTTGTACTTCTTTATACTCTTTTTTAAGTATTTTAAGATGTTTAAGAAGATTGGAACTGTTGATACTCTGTAACAGAGAAGACAACATGAGATGAGGATAAAGTTCACTTTTCCAAGAAAAGACAAATAAAGGTAGTATTTGTGGAATATGAGATGTACCTAACATTCATATTATTTAAGAGCCTAGTAATAATAGTTAATAAGCATTTATTTTGACACTTCGGAAATCCCTACCAGCCTTCCCCACTGTTGGGGAGTTAATCCCCTACTAATATGAAATTAATTAATTTTGTATCATTTTTTAAACCTTAATATATTAAAATTAATTTTTCATACTAATAGTTAGTGGGGCTTGAAATCCCCACCAGTGGGAAAACCCGGTGGAGATTTTCGGAATAACCCTTGTTAGACAATGTATTTCTTAAAAAAATTTTTTTTTTCAAAAACGTTTGCAACACTAACAAACTAAGCAACTTTAATTACTTAAAATTTAACATTTTAAAATTTAATATATTACATACAGTCATTTTAGGTACTATATTTTTTTATAAAGAAATAGGCATTTCTTAAAAGTATTTTATACACAAATTTGGGTAAACAATAATTATGTAAACGACTCATTGAGTTTCATGCTATAATTTATAGTACAGTGTAATAAAAGTTTCTGAAGATTAGTGTATTTTTCGTATAAATCTACAAGAAATAATACAAAGTAAGGCCGATCTTGTATAGCGGCTCACGTAGGTAACTCCTTGTCACTTTCCTAAGTAAGTACAGAATACATAATAGTACAGGTATAGGCATAAGAACCTACAAAGAAAAAATACCTACATAGGTATTTTTTTCTAGCTTATGTAAAAAAAATGCATCGTATGTAACAAAAGGTTATCTCCATCGTGAAGTGATGGTAAGCGCAAGTACTTACATCGAGTGACAGAGGTCTGGTATTATCTACTATTTTAAAAAGGGTAATAAGTCTGACTACAATAACTATAGGCCGATCACTATATTACCTACCATTAACAAAATAGCTGAGAAATATGTTAGTAGACAGATTTATAACTTCTATGATACAAATAATATACTGACTAATAAACAGTTTGGCTTTAAACCTCATAAAAGTACCACTCAGCTTTTAACGGCGTTCACAAACAGCATCTACAAGCATCTAGATGAGAAAAAACACATATTGGTAGTGTTTATAGACATTCGCAGCGCCAGTGAATCGAGCCGATCGGAAAGCACTCGGTCGTCGACGATTCGAGCCGCTCTGCGCTGGATGCGGTCAAGTGGAAGGAGCTGGTACTGGGGAGCCCCAGCCCAGAGATGGGAACAGTATTCCATGTGCGGCCGAACCTGCGCCTTGTAAAGTTGCAGGCGGTGTGCCGGCATGAAATACTGTCCCGCTCTGCTGAGCACGCCAAGCTTTTTAGAGGCCAATTTGGCTTTCCCTTCCAAGTGACCACGAAACTGCACATCATCGTTCTCTAAACCATTTCCCATTATCTGGGGTCGGCGCAGTAAACCTTCTTGTTCCATTCCTCCACGAAACTGCACGTCACTCGATATGTCGACGCCGAGGATTCCGATACTGGCTGAGGCAACAAGGGGAGTGCCTTGAAACTGAGGGGATACAACAAAGTGGTTCTTTTTAGCGGTTAACGCGCAAACTTGTGTCTTCTGGGGGTTAAACTGGACTAGATTTAGTCGTCCCCAATCCGAGACTCTGTTCAGCAAAGACTCGACTTCAGACACAAGTTTGTCCCGGCACTCGGAGACGTTTTCCCGAGAAATATTGGCTCGGCCGGTGTAAAGAGCATCACCAGTGCTGTCATCCGCATAGCAATGAATGTTACGGGTATGCAACATATCATTGATATGCAGAAGAAACAGCGTTGGCGATAGCACGCAGCCCTGTGGAACACCAGTATTAATAGGCTTGCAATCGGAGCTTGCACCGTCTACAACGACCTTGATGCTCCGATCTGCAAGAAAGCTGGTGATCCAATCGCACAATTTCTCGGGAGTCGATACCCGATATCGATAAAGGTATCGGTATTTTTACACCGGTATAACACATATCAGTACCAAATACTGATAATTAATTGAGTTATCAATACCAATATCGATATTATTAGAGAAGTATCGGTATTTTCAAAATATCGATATCAGTCCCTGCTTGGAGCTTCATTTAAATAAATTGTAAATAGATCGCGCCAATTCCTCACACCGGTTAGGCAGGCTTTTGCGTTAAGTTTAAGAACATTTTTATTAGCTGTTATAACTGAGTTGCAAACCCTGCACATAGTCCTTGTAGTGTCAGTATCGGGCAAAATCTTTTTGAGATTTTTTTTTCTCACTCGGGTCTGTATTTTTGCGGTTACGCTTTTTTATTTTTATGCTGTTGTCTTGATGACGATACCTCTGTAGACCCTTCCCTTAAGATTTCTTGGTGGCGTCCTATCTGGATCGGACGAACTCATTGTGCTTGCTCAACTGCAATATAAATAAAAAACAACATCATGATCACCACCACCACCACCACCACAACAACAACAGCCTCAAATCAGATAGAAGTTGCAAATGTACCCTGGCATAAAAATGAGAATGTGGAAAACCTAGTCGAAAATTTGGCTATGAAGTTAAACTTACCCAGAACCGGTATCAAGAAATCACTTAGGCTGCGATGGAGAGGAGAGCAAGATGGTAGCTTACTAGTGGAACTTAAAGAGGAGAGTATGCAGGAAAAGTGGCTGGCAGCAGCAAGATCAACAGCAGTGACCGTTGCAGATATCCATCCACAAGAACAAAACAATAATGCCATCGTGTATATCAGGGAAACTATGACTCGACTAAATGAACAAATACTATGGCTAGCGAAACAGGAATTAAAAACGAAGCTTAACTACAAGTACGTCTGGCTTAAAAAAGGGTCCGTTAAAGCACGTAAGGATGATATAAGTAAAATACACTATCTAAGAACTCTAAATGATGTGCACATATTAGCCAAACAGAATTAGTAGTTTCATAATAAGGTATTTATTATTTTTTATTATTGATTTTAGAAGTACTTTTATATATTTTTTTTAAATTTTTTTGGATGGAAACATTAAGTGATGAAATATTTGAATGTTTAGATTGTACAAATATCAACAATTTTCTTAAATTTCTATCCCAAAATCATGGTATTACCTTGTTATGCATGCATATCAACATACGGTCTATGATAAAAAACTTTGCCTGTTTAGAGCAAACTATTATAACTTCCAACCAGTGTATAGATGTCATTGTGGTAACTGAGGCTAATATTACGGAGTCTATTAGTTGTCTTTTTCAAATTACAGGATACCAAATGTTAACTAGTCTGCGAAAAGCCCGAAGGGGTGGTGGTATTGTAATTTATGTAAATAATAAACATAATTTTAACACTAAAAACATCAAAACAGAACACTTTGAGAGTATTATATGCACTATCATTTCCGATTCGGGCTATTCTGCGGCTCTATGTGCCGTGTAACGTCCTCCTAAAAACAGTAAACACTTATTTCTTATTGAGCTTGAAAACACTTTACAAAAATACTGTTGTAATAAAGAGTTGTATGTAATAGGCGACATAAATATTGACCTGAATTCCGATAGTCTTGTAAAACATAAATATATTAACTTAATGTACAGCTTAGGTCTTGTACGTGGGATTACCACTAACACTCGAAAAGAAATATCGGGTGGTAAGTTGAGTAAATCTTGTATAGATCATATTAACGCGAGATCCCATACACAAGACCTTTTCACGGCTGCTATCGGTACGACACTGGCGGACCACCGCGCGATAGTGTTTGCCTGTGTTGGGTCGCGTATACAGGTCGTTTCTAAAATCAAGACTTGTATTAATAACAATGCCTTAATAAAATCATTAAGTGAAATCGAATGGCAAAAAATGAATACCATGACCTGTCCGATACAAATTTATAATTTTATAAATGACAACTTTAAACAATGTTAAAAACCAGCGAATATAAATCAAAAATTAAAATAAAAGCTAAGCGAATAAATAATGAATGGTTGAATAAAAAAACTTTAAAAGCGTGTGAGTATAGAGATAAATTATTTAATAAATGGACTAAGGACAGCCAAAATAAGATTTTAAAACAAACCTACAACAAAGCAAGAAACTATGCAAACTCATTAATTCAAAGAAGCAAAAATGAATGGCTAAAATTAGAAATAAATAATAATAAAAATAATCCACGATATCTTTGGCAAATATTAAATAGATTGACCGGCAGAATAAAACAGTCGATTGGTAATTTATTACTGAAAGCCTTCAGCAATGGCAGAAATACAGCTAAAAACATCGCATGCACATTTTGCAACAAATCATACCAAAATGTATAATACCTCTACTGGATAAGTCTATCTATCGTGAAAACGCCAATGTGTCTATGAGGTATATACCTGCAGACACTGCAGTGGAAAATATCATTAAGTCTCTAAACCATAATAAAGCTCCTGGTTTATTATGGTTTAGAGACTTAATGATAAAAAATATGCTCAGTGGTCAAAGTAGCTATTACAAATCTTATAAACGCAAGTATTAGGAACAGCAAGTATCCCCAAGTACTAAAAACGGGTATTGTTAGACCTATACATAAAAAGGGTAATAAGTCTGACTACAATAACTATAGGCCGATCACTATATTACCTACCATTAACAAAATAGCTGAGAAATATGTTAGTAGACAGATTTATAACTTCTATGATAAAAATAATATACTGACTAATAAACAGTTTGGCTTTAAACCTCATAAAAGTACCACTCAGCTTTTAACGGCGTTCACAAACAGCATCTACAAGCATCTAGATGAGAAAAAACACATATTGGTAGTGTTTATAGACTACAGTAAGGCTTTCGACACACTTCGTCATGAGCAACTATTAGATAATCTGAACGATAATGGTATCAGAGGACCACTGCTGTCGTGGTGTAAAGATTATATCACCGATAGAAAACATGTGGTTAAAGTGGGTGATTCAATGAGCAACATAGTAAATGTATCTGTAGGCACTGCACAAGGCTCCGTAATAGGACCTTTACACTACATTACCTATGTAAGTAGTCTGGCAAATATTATCAGGCGATGTGAAATTTACCAGTATGCTGATGATACTTGCTTGGTTGCGGCTGGGAGCAATATAAACGACACTCTTAACCTCCTACAAGACGATTTTAATATACTTATGAAGTGGTCACATGATAAAGGATTAGTCTTAAATGCTGCGAAGACTAAGTTAATGTGCATTAGCTCTACTCAAAATAATAGTAAGGTTATACCTAGGCTCATTGCGCACGACCACCAATGCCTTCACAGACGACAGGTCCAAACGAAATGTAACTGCGAATCCATAGACCTGGTAGAATCACAGACCTACTTAGGACTCGTGATAGATAGTCGCCTTAATTGGAAAGAGCATATTGAGCGTGTATGTGATAAACTTCGTGGTATGCTTGCAAAATTTTCTATAATTAAATATAAAATTCCGTATTAAAATACTTATACAGCTATATAAATCACTGGTAGAGTCAAAAGTAGCATACGGTTTGTCTAGCTATGGTAGAACGTACAGATCACATTTAGAACGTATTTATCTACTACAATTACGTATTTTAAAAACTATAGTCCCGGATAGTATTAAAAACCACTATAAAGAATCAGATTACCACAACCTTTTTAGTCATTGCAAAATTGTACCTATACACGAAAAGGTAAAGTTTACCCTTCTTATAGAAGAATTTTTCCATGAACAGTTAAAAATTGCACATACATGTGAATACTCTAAAACTCGCAACTCAGGAAAACCTTAACTAGCCTTACCTAAATACAACAATTTATATGGTAAACGTAACTTAGATTATATGATTCCTAACCTAATTAACCAGCTACCAGTATCAGTAAAATCAGAACTAAATCAAAAAATATTAAATTAAAGTTAAAAAATTACTTTATGGAATGCATTAATAATAATATAAATTATACATAATATGTTTTTAATAATAAATACTACGATAACGCCCTAAAACAAACGACCTGTATAAAACATAGGATCCATGCGCGGTGCATTGTGCAATAGAAGGTTACGCAATTAACTAATAAATAATAAGTGTATTTCTTTTTCCATACTACACCCTCATATTTGTTATTGTCGGTGATACCGGTACACGGTAAAGTTTCTATAAACCTATGATTGTACCGTAACGTAATGTGTAATTAATGAATGTAATAATATATTAAATAAACAAAAAAGACCTTCCCCCTAAAAAACATCACCGTTAGATTTAAATGTAAAATGCCGAAAACTGTAGCTATTTCCATTGTGATCTGGTAAAACAGCTGTGCCTTGATTTTATTAAATATACAAACTTATTGTTATTTTCCTACCACAAAACCATCCACACAAATGCAGAAGAAATATTTGAAATTCAAACAAACATGACTAAAGCAAAATAAATTTCTGGCAGTGGCAGCACTGAACTGAAATGAAATGGAGCTGGTCGAATGAATGAAATCGTATCGAACCGTGGCGACCGCGAGAGTTTTGAGCTTCGAGCTATTATAATGACATGTAGTGGTATCCTACCAATGTTGGAACAGTTAGAATAGTTTACTTTAGTTATTTCCGTAGCATTATGTCGTATTAGAGCATTAAAGCAATATATAATTTAAAACCAAAAGAGTTACTGAGACAAAAATTTAAGGAAATTAATATATTAACTCTGGCCTCTCAATACATTTATGAAAATGTAATGTACGTACACAAAAATAAAAGTAATTTTGCGAAAATAAGTGATATTCATTCTGTAAATACAAGGAGCAGACACAAGCTAGTAGTACCAGTTACTCGACTCCACCGAGCCAGTAATTCATTCTTGGGGCGATTTATACGCCTTTACAACAAAATCCCAGAAAATATACAAAACCACAGCCAGTATGATGTCTATGACAGTTTTTAAACTTTTGACCGGTTTGACCAATCACCGCGCGACACGTCACTCGAGTCGATGGGTATATAAGATACGCCACTCAGTTGGAAGGCCCCCTTTTCTCTTCTCCTTCCCTATTTTACCTACTAATGTCACGAAACTGCCAAGTGTTGACGTTACATAATAAGGTCAGATTATGACCTGTGTAGAACAGAGGATCGCGCGGAAAATTTGAAATAGTTTGAAACATTTTTCGAGTTATTTTATTAGGTAATATTATTGATTGAACATTTTGAAAAGCAAAGCAGGCCCGGCTTTTTGGATTGCCTTGCTTTCCATGGAGGCTTCGCCACTGTGGTTGTGGTACTGCTTAGCAGGGCTTAAGAAATGGTGTCCACCCAGATGGATTTCTGTAGACGTTCTTAGGAGAGTCAGTTAACTAGAACCTCGTATTTTTACACCATGTCAAGACATAATGTGTAAAAGTAATGGGAATAGTTTGTTTGCTTTTTTCAAATTATAAACCTCACATGGTTGTATTTTTCTAATATTTAAATCATCATCATCATCATCCTCATACAGACCATCACGAGTCTACTGCTAAAAAGCCTCTCCTAAGTCTTCTGTATCCGTCGACTACCTGCCTCTTACCAGGTCGTCACTCAGACACGAGGCTTTTTTGCGAGAACATTCTGGAACTATAGTCCAGCCCATTGCCACTTCAGTTTACAAATGAAGGATCATCATACTTAAATAAAATTAACTAAACAACTTAAAGAATTTTTATTACATTTGAGTAAAATATTGTTAAAACTGAAACTATAAGAAAACTAATTAATAATTAATTCCGTAATGTTATAAAGCTTACATTAGCTTCACTTATATTACGGTTATTAAAGTAGTAGAATACTACTATAATAGATCAGGAAACCGACTCTGATATAATTATTTTTATGCCTTTTTGACATCAACAACGTTGATGGTGAAAAAGACGACATAGTTTGCTCTTATTAGTTATTTTTTATTAACCGAAATACATGTGAATAAAACACTATAACTACTAAATAAGTTAAGGTTTACAGGACCCACAAAATGATTCCCCTTATTGTTAATTTTTACAACATTTCTATCGCATAAGTAGAATGATAGTATATATCATATATATTTAACTAATTTATATCAGTGCCATTGTAGAGTAGCGTTACTACAAGGGTTAAACGTCGTGTAAACTACCAAGTCTACATTATTTCTATTCCTTTTGTTCGATCACGAACAAATAGTGGCGACCGTGACAGGACACGGGTCGCATTCTAGTTCCAGAGCGTGGAAGACAACTACAGGTCATCGCACTGTGCCAGCACTGCGCGCCAAAGACGTTGCACAATATTATTCCTGAGATATCATCTCGACTATCCTAAGGGACCTACACTAGGAACGCGCGGACACCGTGAAGTCGTCGCCGCGTCGCCTGCCTCCCGCTGCTAGAAGTGGTCCCGTGGGAGTGGTGGAACTCACGCCTACACCAGCCAGCGTCATCATTGCTGCCTGCCTATCTTGTGAGCCCGTTCCATTTTTTCCTATCAATTTACAATTAATCCTAATCATTCCCCTTTTTGAGAGAGTAGTAGAAATTTTACTCATTGGTCATAGCAATCTCCTACATTGCAATACCTGTACAGTAATTTCACTATATTTTTTGATGTTTAATCCTCTTTGCTGCTGCTATTTTATCTACCTGCAACTATCTATTTCGAAATTTATTCAAGTTTACCCTATTTAGCCAGGTCTACGTATCCTTCAGCTTAGTTACTGCTGCAACTGACGCCTAATGAGCCTATTGTTTTAAATTATCGCAATAATAAAACTACAAATAGCTTTCTGTTGCACTAGCCTCGTCTAGTACCCTATACAGCTGAATCCATTCTCACATTATATATAATCATTCTTGTATAGCTCCCTGTTTACTTTGTTTTTCCTGCTAGAAACTTAGTCACATTTTAAAAACAATTCCAATGCGGTGCAGAACAAGTATGGATTGCACCGACTGCACGTCGTGACGGGAGCACGTGGCTGCGTGACTTCAGTTTAAATATACGCGCTGCGTCAGCGCATGAATTGTAGCTGGGAACCGGTTTACTATCACTGCAGCTGGTACACAAAGCGTGTTACGTGTTGTCTTGATTTGTTATTTCATTGGAAGTTATATTTAAGGACATGTAACTTGATTTAAAAATGATAAAGATACACTCGTTAAATTAGAAAACATATCAGATCTCGAGATTGCCAAACTTTCATGAAATCATTCAAGTTTGAAACATTATTTGTTGAGTTCGATGAGTTTCATACTCAAATAGAAGTGGAAAATATTAGCGATCAAGCTGCTGAATTAAATAATAGGGATGCAGTTGAACAAAATTTCTGCGATTGATTGCACTAGCTCAAAGCTTAATTCAAAAACACAACAACAATTATAATGATGTTGATGTAACGCTCCTCCCTCTCTATATATAATGTAATAAATATATTAAATATAATTAATTTACCCCTTTTCAATAAAATTATATATTTGTGACCAGGATAATTAAAATATGTTATTATCTTTCTAAATGATCTTTCTAAAAGTTTAATAATAGTCCATTTGTAATATTTTGGCGTGATCGTCTTAGTTAGGACCATTATTTACGTTGTGTTTGTTTAGTAAATTAGTTTTTTTAGGTGTCTTTTGGAATAATAAACACTCAATAGATCAATTGAAAGCTTTTGGTAGCGCCCCATAAGCCAAGCGAACTCCGTTCACGAAGACAGGGCTCGAGAAAGGCTAAGAACATAAAACGTCCCTATTTTATTTATTTTATTTTATTTTTATGTAATGGAAAACCAACAGCTTACTACTTACTTACTTATCGTCACGCACAATCGCTAACGGGGTAGCCAGAGAGAACAGATCGCCAAGTGTCACGATCCTTACATACCTCTTTCGCTTCTTTCAGGTTCATTAACTTCTTCATACATGCACGTCTAGGTATCCGAGTACTCTTGACCCTCCCCTCTTCGAGCAATTTGCTCACATGGTCTTCGAAAGTTAGTCTCGGTCTACCTCGACACCTTTTAATATTTACTTTCGCTCTATATATTTTCTTCACCATTCGGTCTTCACTCATTCGTTCAACGTGTCCAAACCATTGGAGTACGCCCCTATCAATTTTTGTGATAAGGTCATCTTTCAATCCTGCCATATTGCGAATCTCTTCGTTTCGCTTTCGGTCGGCTATGGTAACGCCACACATTTTACGAAGAGATCGCATCTCCACTGCATTCAACTTGCTTTTATGCTTCTTCTGGCATACCCAGGTTTCGCTGCCATATAACAAAGTCGGTACCAACACTGCGTTATGTATTGCAAGGCGTGCACTCTTCACCACGCCTTGCCTTTTTATTAATGCATTCAGGGCACCATTGACTTTGTTTCCGGCAGCGACACGCCTATCTACATCTAAATCACATCTTCCATCCCGGCTGAAAGCACTCCCCAAGTATACAATTTCATTTACCTGTTCTAGACATTCCTGATTTACCCATATTTCACATTTCGTTCTCTCTTCGTCCTTTTCAAATACCAGAACCTTAGTTTTATTAGCATTCAAACGGAGACCTTTAATTTCACATTCCTCTTTCATACACGTGACTAATGCCTGCAGTTCTGCTTCTGATGGTGCAATAAGCACTGCATCATCAGCATACAGCAGACAATTAACTTTTATGTCACCCAATTTCACACCCAAACAGCTATCTTTCAGCTTCTGTAAACAGCTGTCGAGATACAGTATGAACAGCCAGGAAGACATGACACAACCCTGTTTTACGCCCGCTTGGACGCTAAACATGGGTCATGCCCTACCCGCACACAGGCTTTACAGTCATAGTAAAGTGACTGCACAGCCCTTAACAATCGACCATCCACACCATATCCCGGCAACAGTTCCCACATTTTTTTCCTTATAACCTTATCAAATGATTTCTCCAGATCCACAAAATCACAGAAAATCCTCTGGTTAACACTCAGAAGCTTCTCCGTGATCATGCGGAGAGAAAACATTTGATCCGTGCATCCTCTTCCAGGTCTAAATCCGCATTGTGCCTCCCATAAGAATCTTTCCGATTTCTCGCTCAACAGCTTACAAATCTTAAATAAACAACATGTTAAATTTACAAGAAGCCAATAACAGGTTCTCACTAATAGAAATACACTAACATTATCTTTCGTCGTTTAAAGGTAATAGCACAATTATGAGCAACAAAAAATGGAGTCTAATTTAAATACACAACATCATACATATAATAAGCGAAACTAACAATAATAGCCATAAAGGAAAATAAAAGCAGGGCTAAACGTACAACATAATTGTTCTTAAAGTAAATAAAATTACGACACAAAAAAATCTCGACTTAATGCCCGCCTTGCCGATACATAGCTAGTATTAAACAAATCAAAATCATGCTTTTTGCACTGATTATTAAAAATATTACTAGACCGATATAAGAAAGTATTTTTTCCGTAATTAATTGATGAAGCTGGTAAGTAGAGTAATGCATTCGTTCTAAGGTTAACCGTAGGTGTTCTCAGTGATATTTGCGATAGCAGATCTAAGCAGTCAACATTGCCGGAACAAATTTTCAATAAAAATACAATGTCATCAATCTCCCGACGCTTTATCAAAGGTAACAGATGATGTTGTTTGCATAAGGATATATAGTCTTCTGAACGGTATTTTCTATGGGTACGATAGCAAAGATATCGTATGAATTTACGTTGAATACTTTCAATCCGTGAAATGTATGTATCATACATTGGATTCCAGACTTGCGAAGCGTATTCAAGCGTACTGCGGACGTAAGTGCAGTACAATATTTTAATTGTTTTAATGTTATTAAACTCCTTAGCAGTACGCATGACAAAACCTAACGCCTTAGATGCCCTAGCTATGATATTGTCAACATGGTTGTTGAATAATAACTTAGAGTCGTAGAAAATCCCTAGATCACGTACAACTGATTGTTTTTGTAGCTCCTGACCTTTAAGGTGATAGCCAAAATGAATTAAGTTTCGCTTGCGTGAATATGTAATGAGGGTACATTTTGATGGATTTAGTTCAAGCTTATTAACAGTACAGTATTCCTCCAATCTTAGTAGATCTTCCTGCATTAATTCAGCATCAGCCTGCGATGAGATTGTGGAAAATATTTTCATATCATCAGCAAAACACAGTAGGTGTGATGATTTAAAACAGGTTTCAATATCGTTAACAAATATCAGAAATAGCAACGGTCCCAGTAAGGACCCCTGTGGTACGCAACTTTGTATTGACACCCAACCTGATATATAATTGTTAACAACTACAGCTTGCGAGCGATTGTCGATATAAGAGGAGAACCACCGCAGTAGGTCTCCACAGATACCAACATACTGAAGTTTTTTTAAAAGCAAATTATGTTCAATCCGGTCGAAAGCCTTACTATAATCTGTATAAACAACGTCAACTTGATGACCATCATCCATGGCTTTAGTCAAGAATGAATTAAAAAGCACCAAGTTGGAAACGGTGGATCTACCCTTGAAGAAACCATGTTGATACTGGCTTATGCTTTGTTTGAGTAACGGATACACCTGCTCATAAACCAACTTTTCAAAGACTTTGGAAATAATGCACAACTTAGAAATTGGCCTATAATTAGTGACATCAGTCCTATTTTTTTTTTTTTTTTTTTTTTTTATAGAAGAGGGGGCAAACGAGCATGCGGCTCACCTGATGTTAAGTGACTACCGCCGCCCATGATCAACCGCAACACCAGGAGAATTGCGGGTGCGTTGCCGGCCCTTTAGAAAGGAGTAAGCTCTTTTCTTGAAGGTCCCCAGGTCGTATCGGTCCGGAAAAATCGCCGGTGATAAACTATTCCACAGAGAGGTTGTACGTGGAAGAAAGCTCCTTGTGAAACGTACAGTGGTGGACCGCCAAGCATCCAGATGGTGTGGATGGTATCGGGACGTTTGCCGTGTCGTGCGTTCACGAAATTTGGCGGCTGGGATTAATCCGAACAATTCCTCAGAGCACTCCCCGTGATAGATGCGATAAAATACGCAAAGAGATGCAACATCTCTTCGCAACGCCAGTGAATCGAGCCGATCGGAAAGCACTCGGTCGTCGACGATTCGAGCCGCTCTGCGCTGGATGCGGTCAAGTGGAAGGAGCTGGTACTGGGGAGCCCCAGCCCAGAGATGGGAACAGTATTCCATGTGCGGTCGAACCTGCGCCTTGTAAAGTTGCAGGCGGTGTGCCGGCATGAAATACTGCCCCGCTCTGCTGAGCACGCCAAGCTTTTTAGAGGCCAATTTGGCCTTCCCTTCCAAGTGACCACGAAACTGCACGTCACTCGATATGTCGACGCCGAGGATTCCGATACTGGCTGAGGCAACAAGGGGAGTGCCTTGAAACTGAGGGGATACGACAAAGGGGTTCTTTTTAGCGGTTAACGCGCAAACTTGTGTCTTCTGGGGGTTAAACTGGACTAGATTTAGTCGTCCCCAATCCGAGACTCTGTTCAGCAAAGACTCGACTTCAGACACAAGTTTGTCCCGGCACTCGGAGACGTTTTCCCGAGAAATATTGGCTCGGCCGGTGTAAAGAGCATCACCAGTGCTGTCATCTGCATAGCAATGAATGTTACGGGTATGCAACATATCATTGATATGCAGAAGAAACAGCGTTGGCGATAGCACGCAGCCCTGTGGAACACCAGCATTAATAGGCTTGCAATCGGAGCTTGCACCGTCTACAACGACCTTGATGCTCCGATCTGCAAGAAAGCTGGTGATCCAATCGCACAATTTCTCGGGAAGCCCATAGGAAGGGAGCTTCGAAAGAAGCGCTTTGTGCCAAACCCGATCGAAGGCCTTCGCAATGTCCAAACTAACGGCCAATGCCTCCCCCTTGAACTCTACTGCCTCCGCCCATCTGTGAGTGAGGTAGACCAGAAGATCACCAGCTGACCGACCACGGCGAAAACCGTATTGGCGGTCACTAATCAGCTGGTGATCCTCAAGGTACCTCATGAGCTGGCAGTTTACAATGGACTCCATTGTTTTGGAGAACAAGGAGGTGATGGCGATTGGCCGGTAGTTGGACGGGTCTGAGCGGTCGCCTTTTTTAGGGATCGGGTGGACGAAAGCAGTCTTCCATGATTTTGGGACTACGCCTAGGGAGTAGGAGTACCGGAAAAGACGCGTTAAAACCGGTGCCAACTCTGGAGCACACGTCCTCAGCACAATTGGGGGGATTCCGTCAGGCCCACTCGACTTGTGGATGTCCAGGGAGAGGAGTGCTTTGCGAACCGAGCGCTGTGTGAACTGCACTTCCGGCATGGAGCACTCACACCGCGGGATGGTCGGCGGCGTACTCCCCCCGTCATCGAGAGTCGAGTTAGACGCAAAGAAGGAGCCTAGAAGATCGGCTTTCTCCTTTGCAGTGTGGGCCAGTGAGTCGTCCTCCCTGTGCAGAGATGGAAGAGATGGCTGACAGAAATTCCCCTGGACAGCCTTGGCGAGAGACCAGAATGCACGGGTTCCAGAAGGAAGGCGAACGAGTCTCTCGCCAATTCTGCCTATGTGCTCTGACTTTGCCTTGGCAATGACTCTTTTGAAGGACCTAGAGGCGGAATTATACTTCTTTTTTAGAGCGCTGGTGTTTACATCCCGGGACGCTGATGCATCAACCCAGGCTTGGTAGCACTCCTGCTTATAGCATGATGCTATTTTACAGGAGCGACCAAACCATGGCTGAGATTTGCCTCCAATGGGCACCACAGAGGAAGGAATAAAAAGTTCCATACCCTGAAGTACCACATCAGTAACAGAATCCGCAACAACGTTGGGATCATCCGGCGAGAAGCAAACCCGCCCCCAAGGGTAGGATGCAAAGAAAGACCGCATCCCATCCCAATCGGCTGACCTATAGTGCCAAACACGGCGGCAGCCTGCAGAATGCAACCGCGATTTCAGCGTGAGTGGCACAACACTCCGGACCAGACAATGGTCCGAGGAGCCTAAAGGGGCGTCGACGGAAATCTGATATCCGTCCGGGTGAGAGGTCAGCAGAAGGTCCAACAGGGAAGGTGCATGATCCTCCACATCTGGAATCCGCGTAGGCGAAGTAACCAGTTGTGTCAGACCATATGCCAAGGCAAAATCATGAACAGATCTCCCCGCATGATCGGTTAAACGTGAACCGAGCCATTCGGCGTGATGGGCGTTAAAGTCGCCGAGGATCACGATCTCTGCAGAGGGGATCTGCTGTAGCAACGAATCTGCAGCCATTTGGACGTGGTCGAAGAGTCGGTCTGTTTCGGCATTACCGCTGTGGGACCTATAGAGGCACCCGTAGACGCGCGGATGGTCGTCGCTGTCTACGCGTAGCCAAAGGATGGACAGGTCCGAACCTTCAAGTTCAAGAACCTCCTAAGACCCTTCTTGTACACAGGGGTGATATATGCACGTTTCCAAATATTAGGAACTGAGCATTCATCCAACGATTTACGAAATAGCAAACTTATTGGTAGTGCTATCGTCTCTGCACAATTAATAAGAAAAATGGCTGGTAGGTTATCAGGTCCAGCAGATTTAGATGGATCAAGAGCTTTCAACAACCGACATACGTATTTAGGGTTAACTTCTATTTTTGATATATTTGCGGTTGATGTTGATGTCACATTAGAAATATTTGGAAGAGTTGATTGAGCGCCCTGGTATAAAAAATTTGACTTGAAATAAGTTGCAAACGCGTCACTAATAGACTGACCTGTGTTGTAGATTACACTACCTAAATTGAGACTACTCGGAATAGAGTGAGTTTTTGATTTACGTTTAACATATGACCAGAAATATTTAGGATTTTTTTCTATTGAACTTTCAACGGTTGATATGTAGTTTTTATGACACATATCTTCCAAATATTTGACACGAGTGCGTAGTATTTTATACGATTCTTCATCGGATCTATTACCGTAGGTCCTGAATTTACGAAGATACTTATGTTTTTCTTTAATTGCTCTCTTTAATGCTGGGGAATACCATGTATGGTAGGACTCCGGTTTAATTGTTTTTGACGGTATATACTTATCTCTTAATTTCTCAAATATTTCATAAAAATATTTAATGCAATCATTAAGAGATTTCGAGGAGAATTCGGTTCGCCAATCAATTTCAGCATATTTTTCATTAATTGATTGATAATCACCTTTATTAAATAGAAACTTAATAAACGGAGTTGTTTTAAGTATGCTTAGCTCATAAAAACGTACTTCCATTACTAACGCTCTGTGAAAGGGATCTACTGGTACCAAAGAGTCGTCACTACAATCGGATACGGCTACATCACAGTTAGATAATACAAGGTCGAGTGTCTTACCATATTTATTGCGTATACCATTATATTGGCAAAAAGCAAAGTTAAGCGCATTAATTTCGTCAACTAGTAACCGTTCGTGGTGCGCACTATAGTTAATTGGCTCATAGCAATAATTACAACAGTTGGAACAGTTGGAAGCGGGTATCCATTTTATGTTGCTTAAATTAAAGTCACCTACTATAAGATACTTGTCCGTGGGATATTTTAAGACTGTATCATTTAATTTCGTAAAAAAATTCAATAACTGGTCCGAAAAACTAAAGCTTCCATGTAAATTACATAAATATAAAACACAAATATGCAGAGAAGTAGGCATTTTACTATCGCTTTTTCTGACAGTCAGCGTGAGCCAAAAATCTTCAGCACTGGAGTTAAAGGTCGGTTGAGGTACAACAGACAGCTCTCTGCGTGTCGCAATGAGCACACCGCCCCCGTACACTTGGCCCGTCCCAGCGTAATCACGATCGCGGCGCCACACAACATAACGACTATCAAATAACTCAGAGTTCGAAATACCATCCAGAAGCCACGTTTCAGTTATAACAATGACATCGTATTTAGACAGGCAGGTTTTACGGTAGAAATCAGATGTTTTAGTACGCAGACCTCGTGCATTTTGGTAATAAATATTTAATAAAGAACTATTCGTGTTATTAATTAAATTGTTAGCCATTATGAATCATTAAATTAAAAATAAAATATAAACAAAGTATAATTAAAATTATAAAACTAGACAATATGCAGAAAGTCTTAAAATAGTAACTAAAATTCCTTATTTTGATTTTAATTACAAACTCGAATAGTAAATCAACATGGTAAATAATTATCACGTTAAAACAGTGCTGTAATAGTAAGTATGTAATTAAAAAAATAATAGTATCAATTTCATTCAATAACATAATGCAAAAAAGAATAGCGAGAAAGCCAAGTCTAGTATTAAAAGAAATGATTAAAGTGTAATGAAAAAGCAGGCTTTTAAGAACATAAATGTTGATGCAACGAAAAATTAAAGTTATTAAACTAAGCGGAATGCAGAAAGTCTTAAAATAACTACTTAAAAATATATTATTTGTGTTAGGGTTAATAGCATGATAAGAAAGCAAACCAACACAAAAACAAGTTAATAAATCAAAACATTTCTGCAGCGTGGAAAAAATACAATCAATATCATTCTGTACCAAATAGGACATAAGAGCGAAAAGAGCGAGAACAATATGCATACGGTTACCTAAAATATATCGATAAGGCGGGTAGAAACAATTATGCGTCAAGCATAATATCGAACAAAGAGTTTTAGAAAAAAACACAGAATAACAACAGCGATACATCGGCAAAGCAGGGGTTGTAAACATTTCATTAAAAATGTAATTTACAGCAGAAGCAATTAAGTAATACGTAATTAAGCTGAGACATAAGTTAAGTAAATTATACGTTTGGAGGCAGATTAAGCTAACTTGTTTAAATCACTATCACTTGTGATAATCATAACCCTTGTAGTATCGTTTTTTCTAACATGAATTTTACAATACTTTACCCAAACGTATTGATAAGCCTTATCTTTACAAATAGCTTTGGTTCTAGTTAACAAGGCCTTAGAATACGGTGTTAAGTGATCATTAACATACAGCCGTTGTTCGTTACCCACAAACCCAATGTCCTTCGCTGTCATAAACTTCTTACTTCGCGCCGCAGCGACAAATTCTTCCTTTATGTAGCGGTTGATGAAGTTGACAATAATAGATTTATCCTTACCAAAATGTATCGGCACCCTTGCTATGTAATTTATTTGATGTTTCGGGATCGTGTAACCAACCTGCGTGCATATGTAATCTACTATTGAAAAAAGGTTTTCATCTCTCTTTAGGGGAACTCCCTTTATCTCGACATTGTTAAGTCGAGACCATTGTTCCTTAGTAGCTAACTCCTTTTTCAGGGCCACTATTTCAGAGAGGGTCGAGTCAAATGTTACTTTTATTTGCTCCATATTAGGTATCTTGGATTCAAGATCAGTTATTCTGGACTCACAGTTAATTATTTTTTCACTATTAAATTCACAGGATGATTTTAGCTCTCCTATTTCACGCCTAATGCTTTTCACATCATTAATGAGTGCTGGTAAACAGTGAAGCTGTAGTTTTAGGTCACGTATTTCCTGCAGAACCAAATCAATCGAAGCAGCCCCATCATTGATAGGGATCGACGGCGACGTGGTTGGCGTTGGTGTTGAAGGGGCGCATTGAATGTTCCGACAATAAGAACACCTCCACGCGGCCCTTCGGTCAGCACCCAACTTTCTATACCCAGCTTCGGTTATATTAGAGCAGCCAAAACAAAGTTGCTTTTTACACGATCCACACTTAACGCCATCATTAAAATCCGTATTGCATAGTGCACAATGCATTATTATTAAGAAATACTTTCGACGTAAACAAATAAGATATTCTAATGTAAAAAAAGCTGATAGAAAATGAACTAAGCAGAACTTGTTCGTAACTCCTGATGCTCAGAACTCGTTTCAATTAATACTGACACACGTGCTATCTCTAAGTGTAAACAACGACAACTGACAAACTATTCCACTTGTATCAGTTCTACATTACAAATCCATTATTAATTATCCCTTCCCGGAAAATGCTCACAATATATTTATATAAAATACCGGATACAAGGGCTTCGCTCTCCTACATTTATTTTTAAAAAAATGTAGGAGAGGCACACGGCTCCACACACGCCGTGCACGGTGTGCGCCAAACATTTTGATGCACTCCCCCCGAAGGGAACGTTAATTCAGGAACTGGACCGTAGTCCACAGCAAAATAACTGGCGAACCAGTAAAACAGGCTTGGCCCCTTGTTAGTGCGTAAGCACAAACATCGACCGAAGTCGTTCATGTCAATGCATGTAAACGCCATACAGAATACGAACGAATCCAGCCACAGTGAATGTACGTCACACGATTTAGGCAAATACGCACACTGGCCGTAATCCCTCTGTGAGCGCCACCACCGGCCAGACTGCCGCTTCTGTAGACGTGATGTAAGTATATAGCATCACCACCAATTGCATGATCATCACGGCTACTAGCCGCAGAGCGTTTCATGAGTCTACCGCTCACCTCAAGGGAATGGGGTCCCGCGTTGTGCGGCTTTCGGCCGCAGCCTTGAGAGTCTCCTCAGATCCTCCCGCCAGCTACCACCCGCATGAGGTCGACACATATGCTCCACCAACCAATACAACGGCAGATATAGCCAAAAGGCAGTTATAAGATAAGAGTAATAATTCGCCATCAGAAAGGGTTTTTGTCACTGACGTTGAGTAAATGCATTTTCGATCATGTTTGTCTCACCCACCAACAAGTTGCCTTCAATCATTCAAAGGTGGGAAAGTTACAGAGATATATTATTATGTTGTTATATAAAACATCGGGGAGGGCAGACAGTCTGCAGCCCCGTAATGAAGGGACCCGACTTGGCCAAAGCTACTCAGGCGTGAGTCAAACCAAGACGCAGAGAGCGCCATTGAGAATAGCGTCTCACCAAACAACCATCGCAGAGACGCAATGCTGCAGAACGCAACAAGTAGCAGTAAGCATCAATGCAACTATCATACGGATGGCGCCCCCTCATAACACACCCACATGATCCCTATCGACTTTGGTAACAAAGTTTGTATTGTTGTTATATAAAAAATATCACCAACGTATCATAGTAGCACGCTACTAAGACGCCAATGAACAAAACTCCACGTATCATAGCGCTAATGCACTAAGACATGAAGTTGAGTATGCCTGTTACACTTAGAAGTGCTATCAAACACACTCATCATCCCAATCCGAAATATAGACGACGCATCGCTATGCGCTACTACGCCGCCCACAAACGGTATGGGTGTGCGATGTCCATGGGAAAGCTCTAAGATGATATGTCTAGGACACATTGGTTAGCGAGCCCAAGTTTACCTCGGACCAATTGCTCGTGAAGCAGCATACACGCCGCCATAATATTCTATTTCAAGTCCCTAATAAGGACTAGTCATTTTGCTACAGTACTAACAGCAGTCGGTCACCCGACCGCCCCATATAATGCTTATGCATCAAGGAGACCTTCTATAATAATGCTTTTGTATCATAGACCTTACTTTCATAAGTCATTAATATATGGGACTTCAATCCACAACCCCACTATTGTAATGTAAATTCATCATAGAGACCTTCTATAGTATTGCTTTTGTATCATTGAGTTTATTATCGTAAGTCCCTAATATAGGACTAGTCATTGTGCTACAGTACTTCAAGCAGTCGGGCTCCCGACCACCCCATATATATGTACAACTGCAGGTATGTATCTCCGGCAGCTCCTCCATACAAGACATCTATACATGAACACCTTCCATAACTTAAAAGGAAAATTTTTCTTTTAGACATGAACTCCTTCTAAGACTTAGACAATTTTTAACCAATTTGCTAATTATAAGGTAAATGTTATTTATCTTTATTTTAATAATATTTTCGACTGGTATTTCTATTATTTATCATATTATTAAATATTTTTACAAGTTTTTAAATAAATTTATTTATTATGAAAGACAATATTTTACCTTAAATTTACTATAATATTTGTCTAATGTCTGAAATGTATTTATCTTAACTTTATGCTTATTAATGTAATTTTATTGTTTAATATATATATTTTAAGACTATTTTTGATGCCCCTTTATATTGAATTTAATTATTAATAATAATATTAGGCCGTCACAATAACAAATCGAACTCATCATGCAAGTCAATTTGTCATAATCACAATAGTAAGTCAAACATTCCAGGTTTTAAGTTGCCGACTATAACTATCCCTAAACTTGACGGAACGTATTTTAAATGGTTAGAGTTCAAAGAAACATTGTTAATGTCACGGCCCCTACCGCCTTGTCGCACCGCTGCTTCCTGCTGTTTCCTGCAGCTTCCTCTGCTCCCTCTTGATTCTTGCTGCGTTCCCTGCGACCTCTTGCTGCTCCGGGCTCGCTGTGGCCTCCCAATCGGCTCGAAGGACCATGTTTGAGCATGGACATGCTCACGGTCCCCTGGGATCCACCCTGGTGGATGGCGGATCCCAGGAGTGAAGGTGTGGAGATGAAATGAGACTACAATATTTATAGTATATTCTCCAACCACACCTGATTCCTGGATCCGTGGAAAGACAATCAAATTCAACACGGCCTTTTTGCAAATAAAGTTAGTCAAACCATATCACGATACAATCACCGTACAACGCCATCTGTCATCGATGATGCTAACTATTGCAACACTATCGCAACATAATTGCAACACAAAAGCCTCTGTTTATCGATGCCTAAATTACGCTGAACACTATTGATAACATAAATAAAAACCTGCGGGCTCTCAGCACACTCGGTCTTCCTACTGACCAGTGGGATGTTTTAATTATTTACATTGTGTCAACAAAACTGGGAAGTTCTACATATGCTAAGTGGAATGAGCACAAAAATAATTTAAAGAGTGACATACCTACACTCGAAGACTTCTCTAACTTACTTAAAAGTCACGCTGATGTTCTCGAGACTGTTCCCCGCCATAAACAAGAAAAGGATTAAACAAAACATACTTTGCCTCAAAGGCCTATTATCTCTAAATCCTTAGTAGCCACAAATGCATCAAAGCAAGTAGCAAATGCATCAAAAAGTAGGAATTGATGACACTAAACTAAAACTGAGTACATAGCAGTGTGTTCTCCGTCTACAATCTCATACTGGCCCTTATCATGCAACTATCTCCTGTTTTGTCCTACCTACTATATGACAGTCAATCTACCCAAGTCATTTGACATAAGTAAACTAGATATATCCCAATTTGAGCTAGCAGATCCTAGTTTTAATGTCTCGTCCCCAATCGAAATGCTTATTGGTGCTGATCTATTTTGGACATTGTTGGTTCCCAACAGAACAACCTAGGAACTAAATATCCTAGGCTACAGAGCTCTATCCTAGGTTGGCTTGTTGCCTACCTTACATACCTAAAAATAAACCTAAGTCTAATTCAACTTTTTGTAATTTTCTTATTAAAGAGGAAAAACTCAACAGCTTAAATGATGAGCTGACTGGATTTTGAGAGCTTGAAAGCTTTCCAAACACAACTGTTCTTTTAACAAAGGAACAAAAACTGAACTTCTAACACTATTCGCATGAGTGATGGTCGATTTTGTGTAGGGCTTCCTCTTCGTGAAGATCCCAATTGTTTGGGTGACTCTTACAATATTGCTTAGAAAACACTTTTAAATCTAGAGTCGCGTTTTCGAAAGTAACCCGAACTTAAGGCGTTATATGTCAAATTCATAAATGAATGCGAAGCCTTAGAGCACCTAAGTGAATAGTCGGCAGATTAACTAGGCAATACATATGATTAAAACTACTTTTACGGATTTTATCGCGTTTATGTATACGTAATGTTGGGGCCGTCTAGGATATGATCACAAACTGCAGACTTCCCGGAACGTTGATGCTTCACATCAGCTACATGTTCGCGATAAAATCCGTAAAAGTAGTTTTAATCATGTGTAGTGTTCGCGTAAATATAAGAAATCATTAGGCAATACATTTTATGTACTCCCAAATCACGCCGTATGTAATAAGCTAAGGGAATCAACTAAGTTGTAAAATAACAAAATGTTATTAAGGTATACTTATTTGCTTTAGATATAATTGTATCTAATATGTTCACCTCGAAGTGTAAGTGATCTGATTAAAACTACTTTTACGGATTTTATCGCGTTTATTTTTACTTTTTATTTTTAATTCCCGACGTTTCGGGCGCTTTCCAGCACCCATGGTCACGGGGGACTGAGATGACTGACGGCCCGATGTCATTGTTAAACCCGGAGTACCTTCAGCTTTTTTAATTATTGTTTATGGTCCGATCTATGCAAAATGAACTGACTATGTCCTGAGGTCTTGCAGTGGTATGCTTGGGTTTAGTTTTAATTTTATTGATTATAGGATCCCAAGCAGGTGATAGTACCCAGCCTCCTTCTCTATTGAAATTAGGATGTTTTTTAATTTCAATAGCCTCACGTATCATCCTTGGTAGGAATCGGTGTTCTTTCGTGAGGATTTGTGGTCTATCAAATCTGATGTAATGGTTGGGGCCGTCTAGGATATGATCACAAACTGCAGCCTAATCGTACCGCTAGAATTATCAGCCTTTGTTGCTAGTACATCTAGCCATGCTCTCCTCTTTGCTTCAACTTCCATACGTATCTCATCATCCCACCATAACGTATTATATTTCCTTTCATTCTTTCTCTTACTAACAGCACATACTGCGGTAGCTGCATCCACTAAACCTTTCTTTACATTTTGCCATACATTCTCCAAGTCTAACTCCTCCATACATAATTCATCCAAACCACTTATATTTTCTTACCTTACTTATCTTTCTGTTCTAATACGCTGTAACGCAGTGGTAGACACAGATGATCGATGGCGCCAACGCCTGAACAGACCATTAATTCGGCATAAAACCAAATAATGATTCGTTCCTACGTTAGAACCCCGGCAAACCCTTGTATCTACCACTGCGCTCCTCAATCTTTCATCCACAATTATGAAATCTATCATGCTTCTATCGTCACCTCTTTCCCAAGTATACATGTGAATCCTCTTGTGGCGAAAGCAAGTGTTCGTCACAAAAAGATTCATTTCCATACATACGGTGAGGAGACTTTCACCATTCTCATTTATACTTTCATCACCAAACGTTCCGAATATCCTTTCATAACCAAGCCTCCTCACCCCAACCCTTCCATTAAAATCTCCTAGCATAATAATATTTTCATTTCCCTTACACTTCATTAACACCATCCTTACCATTTCCCAAAACTGCTCCCGGATATAAGTGGGCTTTGACATGTCTGGGGCGTAGACCCCTAACACAAACAACTTCTTTAAGCCCACTTTCATTCGTATCCATAGCAGTCTTGGGCTTACACATTCATACTCTTTCACACATTGGCCCATTCTTTCCGAAAGGATGATACCTACTCCCTGACATGCCCGCTCGATCTCGTCTACACCAGACCGGTATGCGGTATACATGCCATGTGCAGTGACATCCTTCCCCTTCCTTTTCGTCTCATTTACACATAAAACATCTATTCCTCTATCATACATCATACCGCACACTTCATCCATTTTATCATTCATTGCCCCACATACATTCAACTTAGCCAGACGGGCCTCTGCAATCCATTTTTCGCCTCTCTGGGAGCCAGAACGTGACGGGTGGCAAACCTCGTCGCAGGTTTTCCTCCCGGAGATTCTTCGCAACCCTGTCCCATTCAAGGGGCGCCGGGAACTCGGGGCCATTTCTTTTCTTTGGTTCCTCATGGTGCGAAATATGGAGTAGTATATTTTACGCTGCTACCACGGCGTGGAGCCGAGTCTGTGCTATCGGCTTGCCGCTCATTTAGCACCACCCGGGAGACACATGTAGGGTGGGCCTAGGAATAGGTGGTCAAGCCTACGGACGCGAGCGACTTAAATAAATCATAAAATATTACGTCTAATAAACAAAAAAAAAACGAGATATGACAGTGACAGGTAAGTTCACACTGCACCCCTTGAATATCAGGTGGACTGTGCTTGTTTGTCATTCTTACTTTTATTATCATTTAACATAAAAACTCTCTTCTGCACCAAATATTTCGTTTTGTTGAACATCTAGGATTTAACAATGTAACAAATTAAATATCATCTCCAACTGCTTTGAAAAAGGCTACCCGAATTGAGTTAAGGTTACCGAATCAACCACTTCATCATGTAAAATTTTTATTCTATTTCCTGATTGATGTTGAGATGTAATAGAATATAAGAGTTGTAATGTAATGAAGTTGTGAAAGTTGTAATGTGTTGAGATGTAATGAACAATAAATGTCGATGATGGAACGTCGGATTGCTGTACTGGCAATCTTGCTGTAGTGGTTGATGGAGTAAAACCACATATTGTGGTGACAACATGATTATGTTTCGAGTAAGTAAACTACTTGGCTCTGGTATATTTTACATAGGATAACCATGGGATGAAGATGGCCGCCATGGCATTGAAACAGGTGAGTCTGATGAAACATAAAAAGTTTGGGAAGGTGAACAGTTACAGTTGTTTAGTAATACATTCATAAAAACTAGTCTCACCCTCTCACTCACCCCTGTTACCCAGAGGGGTAAGCAGAGACTACAGACTTCCATTTGGTACGATCCTGACACACAGGAGATTTTCCTGCTTCTGTCTTTTAGGAACTCATTTTCTTGTGTTATTCCATCGTACTCTGTCTTCAGACGATTCACGGCTTTCAACGCCGCACCGCTGTGCCGGTCGGAGTGGGAATGTTAGGTTTATTTTCGTTATAAAATTTCTTGATTCGGTCGCCGCGCTCAAAACCCGCCATAAAAGCTGTGCAATAGCTTAAAATCATCTTTTCACAACGTTTTATTAGCTTTTTTCACTCTCCATCATGTTAGTTATACAGCTAAATGAAACAAATTTCATTAAAAAAAATCATTAAAATACTAAAAATAAAACCAACAATGAAAATAAAAAAGGGTACCAGCTGATTATAGGGTCTATAAACGCGCGGACGCTGAACTCTTTTATTAAGCTCGGTACGAAACCACAGAATAAATATGACGAAACAATGTATAGGTCTTACTCTTTTATCTAGCTCCATACAAATGAATGCATTAGTTATTACTGTACTTCGCTCACTCTACCCTTCCCTTTCACACAACATATAGAATTATACCACCGACTTTTCTATTTTTGCGCAACATACTGTGCATTCTAGAGCCATTAATATCAAACATAGAAACTATATTGTTATTTATGTTTACTTCGCTTAAGATTAAATATCAATAATCATTTTAGAAGAGTTAATTAATTGTGTTACATAGAAATTTTTTTTTTCAAAGATCTTTTTTTTTCATTTATTTTGGCAACAAACAGTCATATTTCTTAATATATAATTTACATTTTACATTTACACTTTACAAAAAAAAGACCAAGTAGTGCCAATAAATATATATTAACAAATCATATTATTTACATTGTGAGACAACATAGTCGGACAACAAATTTTACTGCAAAAACTTTTTTAACTTTGTTTTAAGAAGATTAGGACTAGTGCTAAAAAGATCTATTTCTGAAAAATGTTTGTTATACATGTTGGTGGAACGACATATATAAGAGTTACGTGTATAGTTTTTATGAAACCGTGGAGGAATGAATAGTGGTAACGAACGTGAGGAGCGCACTGGAAGACGAACGCTTGCTGGAAGTGAAAACATAGACAAAAGAGTCGGTGAATCTATTAATGAATTTAGAATTTTGTATAAAAGAATAATCTCAAACATTTTGCGTCTGTTAAAAAGACTTAGCATTTTGTGTCTGCACAAAGCTTCATTATATGATTCGTTCTCAATACCGTAACGATAGTTAAGGGATTTCAAAAACTTTTTTTGTACTTTTTCTATCCTCTCAATATGTATTTAATAAGAGGGGCTCCATACCGTGCTGCAATAATCAAGGATTGAACGTACAAAAGAAAAGTATTACAGTTTGAGAGTTATACCCTTATTAAATGGTTTTGTTATTCTTAAAATAAAACTCAAACTTTGAAAAGCTTTACTTATAATATGGTCTATATGAGAGTTAAAAGATAATTTTGAGTCTACGATTAGGCCGAGATCTCTTGTTGTAGTAACCCTTTTTAGAATGATGCCATTCAGACAATATTCAAAATTTATTTGGTTGACTTTACGTGAAAAAGATAGCACATGACATTTGTTAGTATTAAGATATAATTGATTAGTAACACAATATTTTTCTAAAGCAAGCAAATCTTGTTGCAGTTTGAGACAGTCGTCTTATGTTAATATGGACAATATTAAGATAGATTTTATAAATAGGGCGTATATGCCTGCGAAATTTGTTAATATCTGCACAATTTAATATTTCTTGATGATCAGAAAAGATGACTTGGGTTACTAATAATAAAAAGCTTCTCAATATCAGCTTCGCTTCGAGCGACCTTAGGCTTGGATTTGTCGTCTTTACGTAGTAGCACCTTTCCATCCTCGAACCAGACGTATTTGTAGGCCGGTCTTAGTTTTTGTTGTGCTAGCCATAATAACGACTTATTGGCTTTAGTCAGGGCGCGTCGTATGGTCACTTTCATCTTAGCAACTTCCACGGGGGCCTCGGAGATGATTTGTTCTACCACTACTGCTTCCTTTTTCGAGGCTCGCACCCATAAGCTTACATTTTCTGCATGCTTGAACTGCACCTGGATGTTTCCATCTCGGTTATTTCGACCTTCTACATGTGTAATATTCACTACCTGCGTCCTGTCCATGTTGAGTGTCTCAGCTAGTTTGAGAGATATGTTCACAAGGTTTTCGTCTTTAGCTTTAGGAATACCTATCACTTCTATCACATTGTCTAAACGCTGTTGTTCAATATCACGTAGATATTGTTTCAGTGAGCTCATTTCAAGCTCAAGATGGGTTTTTTCGTTATGAAGGTAGTTGTACTTCTTTTCTAATTCCTGGATATGTTCGTTTTGAGCTTCCACAATTTTGGAAAGATCATCAATTTTTGTACAACAGAAGCTCACTGATGCTTAGATTGGTTGAAGTTCTTTCTTTAAAACTTTTTTCATTTCTGCTGTTATATCCTTTAAAAACTTCTATGTTTCTGTAATACAATTACCTGAGTTATTGCCAGAGACCGCGACATCATTGTCGTCATCGTCTTCTTCCGGAATAATGAAGGATGACTTTCTGTTTGGTGTATTCTGATGGCACTCTTCGCATGTCCAATCTAGTCTGTCCGCATTACGAAGCGCAGTTAGTTGCTTCGCTTTGAGACCAGAGCAAGCTTTACTAGTATGAACCACCTTGCCGCAGGATCTGCATTCCAGTCCGGGTACCTTTGTGGTTATCCCATTGTTACAGATGTCACATATATTCATTTTCTTTTCGTATTGAAATTTTATTTAAGAGGGTAGTTACCAAACGTATAGAAAAGTGTTAACACTGTTACTGTTATTTTATTTAGTATTTGCCACAAGTGCCTAGGGTTATTTTTACAGTTTTAAATTTCAGCTCTTAATTTATTGTTTTTGGTATTATTTATTAATTTATTAGCATAATTTCTTGATTTATTTAATTCTTTCTTTAAAAGCATATTGCCAGTATCCTTAATCCACCGTGTAAATAATATATCCCTTTGTGCACATGCATTTATAATTTTTCCATCCCTTTTTGAACCAGACGTATTTGTAGTTTTGCTTAATTTTTAGCTCTTGTTTTGCGTGCCAGAAAACCTTCTTATTGTGTTGTGTCATTTTTTCCCTTATACAGGGTGGGCCATAAGGGTGTTGGCGGTTTCAATATTCAATTAAAAAAGAACTACAAAATATAACAAAAATATATTTGTATTTTTAAAAAGTAGAAACATAGGAATTTTTAAGATCTAAAAATAATGTTGTCCAAATGACTTCCCTCGGCTGCTTGGCACTCCTTGAACCTTATTTGCAAATTTTGGAAAACTCGACGAAAAATTGTTCTCGGTATTTTGTTACGTTCCTGAACAATATTCCTCTTCAGCTGCTCTATATTGGTCGGATTATTCTCGTAGACCACCGATTTGAGGTAGCCCCAAAGAAAATAATCGCATGGAGAGAGATCGGGGCTACGTGTTGGCCATTCAATATCCCCCCTTTTCGAAACGAGTTTTCCGGGAAAAACATTTTTCAGCAGCTCTATGGATACTCTAGCCGTATGACATGTAGCTCCATCCTGTTGAAACCACATCCTCGAGGTATTGCCTTGAAGTTCTTGCAAAGCTGGCACCAAAAAGTCTGTTATCATATTGCAATAATTGTTAGCTCTAACCGTCATCGATTGCCCTCTTTCGTTCTCAAAAAAGTATGGCCCAATAATACCGGTTGACGTTATCCCAGCCCACACAACAAGCTTAGGGCTGTGAAGTGGACGTTCATGCAAGCGTCGGAGACTAGTCTCGGACCAGAACCGACAATTTTGCTTATTCACATGGCCATTAAGGTGAAAATTTGCCTCATCACTAAACATCACGTTGTTAAAATTTTTGAACCGCTCGATCATAAAATTGACAAAGTTAAGTCGGTTATTGGGATCATCTGGTTTTAATTCATGGACTATCTGAATCTTATAAGCCTTCAAATGCAAATCACACTTTAAAATTCATCGCAAAGTCGTTCTTTTGATGTCCAAAGACTGACTTCTCTTACGTGTTGACTGTTGCGGATTTCGCTGAACTGAAACACGAACACGCTCCACAATGTCGGCTGATGTTGCAGAAACTGGGAGACCACGAGCCGTAATTGGTACTGTCGAGCCGGTTGTTTCGAATATTCTGATCCGTTTTCGTATCACATTGGTGCTTGGAACTTCACTTAAATCGTGTAAACCGTGTTCATCGGTCGATACAAACGTCGTGCAGTAATCACTGATTTATTGTTTTCGTAATACGCTCGGACACAAAACGCACGCTGCACTCCCGTGTACGGCTCCATGACGACTAAATTTCCAGGAAGCGGCGCAGCTAACAACATATCCCCCCGAACCCCGCGCCACGCGTTTCCGAGAAATTGAAGAATTAAATCGCTAACACTTATATGGCCCACCCTGTATAAACGGAATTGCTGTTCTTATTTTCTCTTGGATGAATGTCTGCTACCGTAATCCTAGTACCTTGCGGCTGCCGTCCATGTATCCAACATGTATATTTCCATTCTGATCGTTTTTTCCTTCTAATCGGTATGGTTTTGTAAAGCTTTCCTTGGGTATATTTAGCTTTTCGGCCACATTATCGACCAGTTTCTTCACATCCTCATCTTTGCGTAGTGGTATATTCGCTATTTCAATACAATTAGACAATTTACTTTGCTCCACTTCCTGTAATTTTTGTTCTAATGCACCTACTCTTGTTTCCAGATTGTTGTTTTTGTTGGTAAGTTCGATGTTCTTTCTTTCCATATTTTTTTATAGTTTGCTTAAATACCTCAATAGACATCATCACCTCATCCAGTTTTGCACTATGAAATTGAAGTGAGTCGTTGACATCTTTTAATTCCTTCTTTATCGTTTTTTCTACTTCTTTTGAAATATCCTTTAATAGAGTCTTTGCATCAATTTGTACGTGGGGAGCCTTCTTCGGACAATAAAAATAAAAACTTGCTGTTTTGTTGAAAATATATATAATATCGATTCCACAATAACTATTTATAGCTCTATATATAACTATATATGCGCGTTCAAGATTCGGTAGCCAATAATGATTTCTTATATTTACGCGAACACTACACATTGAAATAATACTAGTTTTTACGGAATTTATTGCGTATATTTAACTTTTTAAATACCCGACGTTTCGTTTTGTCAGCGAGATTAAAGACCTACATCTGGCAGACAATGAAACTATGGTCAGTTTTGATGTGCAGTCATTGTTTACATGCTTACCTGTTGAAGACTGCATCTCAATTGTAACTAGAAGGCTGGAAGAAAACAACATGCCCGTAGAATATGCAGTATTACTCAGACACTGCCTTACATCTGGCTACCTATTGTGGAAGAAGGAGTTCTACAAGCAAGTAGATGGTGTGGCTATGGGCTCATCTGTATCTCCCATTGTCGCCGACATATTCATAGAAGACTTTGAGGAGAAATCCCTGCTTAGTTCTCCCATAAATCCAAGATTCTACAAGCGGTACGTAGACGACACTCACAATTCTACCTTTAGATAAAGTTTAGAGGACAAGGGAGTAAGCGGCCTTGAATTTAGTATGCCTTCGATTTGAATTTAAGCTGTATTCATTTCTTCATATGTGAGATGAGCGAGTGATAATATACGTTTTAAATGATATTTTATAGACTTTACTGAGCTTTCGGCTAAGCCGTTAAAATGGGGACTGTAAGCAGGCGAAAACTTAAAATTAATTGATATGTCGGATGCAAATGAACTAAGGTTGTCAGAATTATTTTTTAAAAATTTAGAAAGTTCGTTATTTGTGGCCACAAAGTTTGTGCCATTGTCTGAAAAGATGTTGGCAGGTCTGCCTCTGCGAGAAATAAATCTATTGAGTGCAGCTATGAAACCTTGGCAAGATAGATCTGTCACTAACTCGATGTGGACTGCACGCACCGCTAGACAAACAAAAACGCAAATATAAGATTTGATTAATTTTTAACCCCTGCCTTTGCTGTCCGATATCATTACTGGCCCGGCATAATCAACAGCTGTGTTAGAAAAAACATGTTCAGTGTGAGTTCTTTCAGAAGGGAGATTACCCATTATAGTTTTATCTGAAAAGCGACAACATTTTATGCAATTTTTAACAGTTTTTCTTGCTAGATTTCTCCCTCCTACTGGCTAATATTTGTGACGAATACTTGATAATAATAATTGTGGTCCTGCGTGCATGAGAAGTGTGTGTTGATGTTTGAAAATTAACATAGTGAAATAATGTGAAGCGTGAAGTATGATTGGATGTTTTGTGTCATAATTGCAGTGTGAATTCCTTAACCTGCCTCCAACTCCCATTACACCGCTCTTATCTATGAATGGTGTCAGAGAACTTCAGTTGTTTATTCTTTGCAAGAATGGAATATTCAACAGGAAATAATTCTTGTTGAACCGTCTTACATAAATAATTATTAGCCATGGTAAGTTCCGAAACATTTAAACATAAATTTAATTTATTTCATTTGTTTCGAATATTGTAAATAAATCTAAATACATAAGTTGTTACGTGTAATAATTTTGTAAAGTTTGAATAACGATTAATCAAATTGATTATGAAATTATTATTTAATGATAAATGACATCGAATTTTTGTTTCAGGTAAGTCAGCTGGTTGAATCAGCTGTGGCTGCTGCGGCCAAGACGATGCGTCGTGTGATAAAAATGGAGGACTTGACCACCAGAGATCCGCATTGTTCAACTGAGCTTCGTTCAAAACTCGGGACCCGATATCTGCTGGATTTAACTGTGTGGGAATGTATCGCCAAGAAGACTGATCTGTGTGTTCTGTGATTTCATTGATTCTATTTAATACAAACAATTTTTCGATTTAGATGTTATAATCCAACCTAATACTATGGTAGAATCGCACCAATAGATGCTATCTTGAACATTAAGTCGTAATGATTTTTTTACCTTGTTAGCTAAACGTGACGCCAATAGCGCACCGTAGAGTTCTAACCTAGGTGTGGATAATTGTTTCAGTGGCGCCACCTTGCTTTTAGCTAATAGAAGTTTTGTCTGAATTTTATTGTTTTTATCAATTGATCTGAGATAAATACAGGCGCTGTATGCGTTGCAGGATGCGTCACTGAAAGCATGAATTTCTATTTTAATGGGTGAGTTACATATTGTGTGTAAAAGTTCATGGGGTAATTCATCGTCCCATGATATATTTGCAGCCCACAATTTTTGTAATAATAATTTTGCTTGTAATATGCATGGATTGGTAAGCCTTAATGCGTCAAATATTTGAGCAATTGTTGAAACGACTGATCGTTTACTAGATTTTATGTTTTTTACGTCAAATGTAAATGAAAATAATAATGTGTCTGGTTTACTATCCCAAAGAAGACCTAATGTTTTAGCGCAACTGTCATTGTTAAAAGTCAATAGTTCGTCTGTTGAGTTAGTTTGTTGTATAGCGTCCAAAATAAGTTTACTATTAGACCGCCATTTGCGTAAATTAAACTGACCTATTTGTAGTTGTGTAGTAACGCCCTTGCATATGCGTATTAGTTCTTGCATTGAGTCGTGGCCTGAAATGTAATCATCCACGTAAAAGTCATGAAGTATAGTTTCTTGTATGTGTGTGTCTGTGCACTCTTGGCCCAACTGAACAAGACATCGTGTGGCGAGATACGGGGCCAATGCGGTCCCATAAGTAACTGTATTTCATTTATATTTCTTTACCTCAGAAGGGTTGAAACGCCATAAAATTTGCTGTAAACAGCGTTAATTTTCAGTGATAAGAACATTTCTATACATTTTTTCGACATCAGATGTCACTACGAATTTATGCTGACGAAATCTTATTAAAATACTAATAATGTCATCTTGTACAGTTGGCCCAACATGCTGGAGTTGATTAAAAGAAATACCGTTACGATGTCGCTGCGGAAGCGTCGAACACTACTCGCAGGTTGGTTGTTAGACTGGATTCATTGAGCACCCCATGATGAGGTAAGTAATATGAATTAATTTCATTGTTGTCTTCATTTAAAGACATATGGCCTAAGTTTAGGTATTCTTTCATGAAGTCAGTGTATCTTGTTTTGAAAGGAGGATCACGTGCAAATCTACGTTCCAATGATAAAAATCTCGACATGGCTTACTCATGAGAACTACTAGTAATTGTGGTGAATGTTTTAATGGTATAGTAACTATGAACCGACCGTCACTTTGACGGGTCGTTGTATTTTTAAATGACTGTTCACACTCGTGATCTTCCTTGGAAAGTGTGCGAGATGAAGTGACTGTTTCCAATTCAAAGAATCTATTCAATTGTTCTTGCAACTCAAAGTCGTGTGAAAACTGGCAATGGACTGTATTCATGTGTGTTTTTTTTTGTATGAAAAGGGATGGAGCCCGAGACTAGCCATCCTAGTTTTGTTTTGTTTAAGATTGGTTTGTTTTTTCCTAAAGAAATGCGTTCTGTATTTAAAATACGCCAAAATGTATCTGCTTTCAATAAAATATCGATACTCGATGGCTTGTAAAAATGTGGATCGGCAAGATGTATGTTTTGTGGAATGTTCATTGAAGAACAATAGATTTCAATGATTGGCAATGATTGAGTGATTTGTACCACAAATCACTCAATCATTGCATATAACAGTTTATGTCTTGTATGTATGGTTCAAAAGTGATGAAATTGTTATATACCACCGTAGTTGTATGACTGACCGTTCAATCCTTCCACAGAAACTGATGTTGACTGTATAGGTAGATTTAATTTATCACAAAGATTTTTTGTTATGAAGCACGAAGTGCTTCCATTATCTAACAAAGCACGTATTTTATGTTTTTTACCATCAGGGGTAACAATTTCAACAACAGCTGTAGATAAGAGAACATAACATTGATGTATGGATGAAAGAGCAATATTTGTTTGTGTGATTTGTGGTTGTGTGCTTGTGGTATTCCCTTCCTGCGCCACGCAGTTGTGGCTCTCCCTGGAGGCCGGTGAAGTTACAGCTTCTCGGGGTTCCAGGTGAAGCATAGTGTTATGTTGTTTTGAACATACCCTGCAGGAACCTAACTTACATTTGGTGTGATCATGGCCTGTGCGTAAACAATTAATGCACAATTTTGGTACTGATTTGAACTTAGAACAGTTATAAATTGTATGATTATTCTTACACAACGGGCATGAGAGGTTGCGTGAATGTTGGTTGTATAAATGTTGATTGTTTGAATGTTGATTATATGAATGTTGTTTGTAAGTGGATGAAGTACGAGTAGAAGGAGTGACGATGAATGACCTAGGTTTTGTGTGAGTGATATCGCTATATCTGCGTCTGGGATGAGCTTCATCTATGGTCTCAAGGAAATCAGCTCGATTTCTTAAAAATGAAATAAATGTTTCCAAAGTAGGTGCGTCAAATAAGCGGGATTCCCATTCTCTTAAAGAGATAGCGTCCAATTTACTTAAGACCAAAAAGATAATAAGTGCATCCCAATGTTCTGTAGGAAGTTTGAGTGCTCTTAGGTTTTTGTGTATTGTGTCTATAGTTTAACGCAGCGCTTTGGAGGATTCCCTGTAAATATGCTCGATATTAAATAAATCTTGAATGTGGTTATGAATTAAAAGTTTATTGTTGTGATAACGTTCACGGAGTAACTTCCAAGCGATGTCGTAATTGTCTTATGAAAAATCTAATGAACGAATGACTTCAGCAGCGCTGTCTTTGAGTGAAACTCGAAGGTAATGAAACTTATTAATTTTAGGAATGGATGTGTCTGAATGAATTAATGAGTTGAATGTGTCGTGAAATTCGAGCCAGTCTTGATAGCGGCCAAAAAAGGTTGGCAAATTTATGGTAGGCAGCTTAAGGCTGGATCTACCTAATTTGTTGGTGTATGCAGTCCGGGAGCCGGCGCCAGACCCGCCGCCGCTGCCGCTGTCCGCGGAGTCGGAGAGGAGCGGAATATCCATGATTGGTCTTCCTGCAAGTGATTAAATGAGGTAAAACAAAATATGATTAAGTAATTTTTAAGTTGTGAAAATTGATTTAATGTGACTTTAATAAAATGTTTACGTTTTTTATTTATCACGATGTTACGACGTGGCTAAGCGAGCGAGCTCGGCGTGGATCGGCTGGCCGGCCGTCGTTGACCTTGAATCTAGCGCTGAGAGTGAGCGGAGATGCGCCCTTTCCAACGTTTGGTTGCACTGTTGCAAATAAAATACGATTAGAAATTTCAATCAAATAAAAAACTGTTTTGCGTGTGGGTAGGTATGTCTGAATGAGATTAATTTTAAGTTATGCCTGCTGTAATGTTTTTAAACAGAAGGTAGGTAATTAAGTAACAACGTAAAAGTTGACTTAGTATGGAAATAAATGAGAAGTTGATAAATGCCTACTTGTTTTTGAGAACAAGTTATGATTAATAATAATTGCAATGAAGTTATGTTAGAAAAGTAGGCAGGTAGGTACTAGATTGTGACCTTACTGTAATGAGAGGAATTTCTGGATAGATCTGTGCATAAAAATAAAAATAGGTAAATTGATGTAGGTAAGTAAAGGTAATTGATGGATGGTAGGATTGGAAATAGGTAGGTATGTGGGCTGTATTAGAACGGACTCACTGTTTTACCACTTTGCGTTGCTCCTCACGGTTTCTTTGTTTCTGTAAATCTGGATGGATGATGTGAAGCTATGAATGAGTGCGATGATTGCTGTCTTTAGCTTCTGTAGGTGAAGAATATGAATTTGTAGGTGCCTTCTTTGGCGTGATGAATCAATGATTTTGATGATTTATGCTGCGTAGATGGGCCGTGCCACTTTTGCCTACACAGGATAGCTTGAATGATGAAAATTGGATGATGAGTTCCACCACGTAGATGGGCCGCGCCGCTTATGCCTACGGGGGATTTCTTGAAAGCTTGATGATGGGTGAAAGCTTCTTGAGTGTGTGATGAGTTGGCTATTGTTGATGAAGTGAGCGAATTGTCCGTCAAGTTTAGTCCCAGTTATAAGACACGTTGAAACGACACTTGCACGACGCTTCCACAAAATGGCCGATGTCGCCGCGTGTCGATTCTTGCGCCGATAATAATGTAATCCGTCTCGATTGGACCAGCAATGGGGAGGCTTCTTCGGACAATAAAAATAAAAACTTGCTGTTGTGTTGAAAATATATATAATATCGATTCCACAATAACTAACTACAGAATTGACACTGACTCTAATAGCAGAAATTGTGGACACGTAATGCGCGTTCAAGATTCGGTAGCCAACTTTAGCGGTGGGAGGAGGCGTCTTAGGCTTGACCAGTACGTGTCTATCGTTATCATCTTCATCATCGTCTTCTGGAATCACTATTGATGAATAACGCTTGGAGGTCTCTTGCAAACGTTCTTGACATGTCCATCTCAATCCTATGCGGAAGTTTTAAGTGCGGTAGTCTGTTTGTTTGTCAGTCCTGTACACTTAGCACTTAGATGCACTAGGCGCTCACATTTACCACACTCTACCCTTGGGTAACTTTTGGAAATAATTTTGTTACAATTATCACATTTAGTTGACATGGTTACTACCCGTAAGTATAAAAAAAGATTTCATTTTATAGTTTTATAATAATGTGAATATCAACAAGTAACGTTGCTAAGATCTCTGCTGATTATTTTATTTATATTGGGGAAGTATAAGCATTCATTTCCAAGATCATTAATAAAGAGATCAAGTTTTGGAGAAAAACTTTTGACATCTGACATGAGCTCGCATACCAGCTTTCCCTTGTCTTGAAGTTTAAGGTTCAGGTCATTGATATGTTTAAAAGTATCCGTTAAGAAAGCAATGACAGCAACATTTTCTTTTTCGTTTGGAAAACTTAAGTAAGCGTTTGCTGAAGTCTGATCACTGTTAAGAAGATATGTCTTCAGGTGTTCTAAAATGCTGAAGAATCTTTCTAAAACGCACCCTATTTCTACTATTATCATCACTTCTTGCATAATACGCTCAAAATTATGATTGAGTTTGCAGCAAAGCACAGTTTGATGAATAATATAGTACTAGGAAATCAAATTTTCATTATATCTCTCATTGCTTCTCAACAGGTGAACTAGTCCTTTTTTACTCTCAACCATTGCTGGCGCGCCGTCAGTTGTAACCAATAAGAGCTTCTTCAAGTCTATCTCATCTTTTTCAAAATAATCCATCACTGCTTTGATCATGTCTTCTCCTCCGGTTCTTCCCAGTAGCAAAAGAGCCAATATCTCATCAATAAAAGATTCTCTTGTTTTGTCCAGGTAGCGTACAAAAATAATTAACTGTGCCGTATCAGTAACATCGCATGATTCATCCATAGCCAAGGCGTAATAGTTTGCATTATTTAACTGGTGTTTCAAATCACAGTGATTTTTTTCTGCCAAAACGTGTGTATTTCTGGTGATAGTAGAAGCAGATAATGGAATCCGTCGTATCGTCTCAACTTCATCCTTTTTGTTCTCAAATAAAGCATTACCCGCCCCAAGAAAGCGTTCTTTAACTACGTCAGCATCAGTAAATGGTTTCATGTGCTTAGCCGGAGTCCAAGAAATACGTAAAGAAGCCTCCACCATATTTTTCCTGCTCAGTCATTGAACGACTTATGATCTGGGTCGAAAATGAGTAACTTGATAGTCGTCCAAAACCGTCAAATGCCTTTTGTAGGCCGATGATCAAGTTATTCTTGTGTCGTCGGCGGCCAAGTTGCAAATGATGGTTAAATTAATGAACAGATCATTAAAAGAAAGGGGTATGAAAGTAAACGCAAGTAAGACGAAGGTTATCGTTTTTGAAAGAGAAGAAAGTAAAACTATTTGTGAAATAAGAATAGAAGGGGAGTTGATCGAGCAAGTAGATGAGTTTGTATATTTGGGCTGCGTATTTAGCAGGGATGGGAGACATGATAAGGATATAGAACGACGAGTGAATGCGGGATATAGTAAATGGGGCCCTGCACTCTATTGTGAAGAGTCAAAATGTGTCGAAAAAGGCACGTATGGCAATTCACAATGCTGTGTTGGTCCCTACTTTAACGTATGATAGTGAAAGTTGGGTGTGGCAGAAGAAGCACGAGAGTAGAATGAACGCAGTAGAAATGCGGTCGTTAAGGAGTATGTTAGGTCTGAATCTGAATGACTGGGTAAGAAATTGTGTAATAAGAGAAGAGTGGTTTGCAAGATAACGTTGTGACCAGGATTAAGAAAGGAATGCTTCGATGGTTTGGTCACGTGGAAAGAATGAATGAGGAAAGAGTGACAAAGAAAATTTATGTTGTAGAAGTGAATGGCAGAGTCGGAAAGGGACGTCCTAGGCGAAAATTTATCGACCAAATTGGCGATTTATTGAAAACGGACCAAATAAGGAATACCCTTAACCGACGAGCATGTATGCGTAGGTGTGTGGATGTGAAGGAGGCGAGAGAGGTATGTCAGGATCGTGCCAAATGGAAGTCTGTAGTCTCTGCTTACCTCTCTGGGTGACAGGCGTGAGTGTTTATGTTTGATAGTAAACTTGCAATTTTAGACTTACGCAGATCACTACCAAGTGGAAAGTTTCCGGCAAATGATTTGTGTTTTGTATCATAATGTCGTTTTATATTCGAGCTTTTAATTAACGCCACTGTTTGGTTACAAATCAAGCACATTGGTACTGCTCACGTCTGCTGCGGTACGTCCATTCCGGCAAAAACTGTCTATTTTCATCTTCAACTTTTCTTTTTTTCGGTTTCATAATCAAAACTTGCTATAAACAGCCAAAACTCGTTATTGTAAACAGGTAGGTACTTACACTCGTAAACTACACTTACACAAGCACTTACACAAGCAAACGTTATATTTATTTCAGCGCGCCGCGCGGCGTCCTTCGCTCAAAATTAAAACAAAACACTGACCTCCCGGCGGCCGGCAGAGCAATCACGTGATGAATTACCCCCGCCCTCGCGACACTTGCCGCAATCCGCGTACTTTTTTTTCGCTCGCTCGTTACTTCGCCCAGCCGTTTTCGAATTGACGTCAACAAAGATAATGCGGGGGATACATTTTTATTAAATTACGTACAGCTCGCGTCAATCTTTATAGGGCCACGGAAGTTATTTATATCGTAAGTAGTCTTTAGTGTAAGTTACTGTGTTTTCGCGGGTCCGCAGAAAATGGGTAGACGGTCCGGATGCGGACCGCGGTCCGCCATTTGGCGACCCCTGCTCTAATTCATACTCTCGGAACATGTTTTTCAAACACAGTCAGAGCCCGCGATAGAGAAGGAGTGCACTCAAAACGCTCCGAATAGCGAGTTTCCTTTTTCGTAGAGAATAGAGATAAGTTTGTTTTAAATTACAATGCAAGTAGCAAAGTCCATTCAAGTACAGAAATAAATCATTCAAGGCTACTTGAGCATCCTCAATACGATAGCAAATTATGCTATGATAAAATTACTATTAAAGGCGTGAGTGGTAAATTAGCTTCTGAAAAATATCTGTGTTTAGACCTAGTGAGCAATAATGTTTTTTTGGCAAAAGTTTTATGTTTTTAAGAACCTAGCGTGTTCTGCTGACGGAATATTAGGAGATGATTTTTGAAGCATTATAACGCTACTACAAGTTAATAAAAAAATCCGTTTGGGTACATAAGCATATTAGCATAGCATTTCAATAAAGATGAATCAAATAACGAATAACAGTAACGTAAGAAAGACTAGAAATATGCTAGCTCATCGTTGTACAAATTAGAAGATATATATTTAAGAGACATGAGGAATGAAAGAAGGAACGTGTGTGAACTGTGAAGTTCGAAACGTGTGCGATAATTATTTGTGATTTTATAAATTTATTAACAAAGTAATCGGACATAATTTCCGCGAATGGAGCAAATCGAGCAGCGTGCCGTTATTAAGTACCTCCATAAGAAGGGGCTATCATCAAAAGCCATCCATGATGACATGGTCAGTACATTAGGCGATTGTGCTCTGTCATATTCATCCGTCAAAAAATGGATAGCAGAATTTAAGCGTGGTAGAGAGAGTGTGAAAGATGAACCCCGCTCTGGAAGGCCTTCAACGTCAACTACTGACGAAAATATTAAAAAAGTACTTGATTTAATAATGGGAGACCGCAGATTAAAAATTAGAGAGATAGCCGAGATTATAGGCATCTCTTATGAACGAACTTAAAACATCATTGTCAACGAGTTGGGTTTCCACAAGGTGTCTGCGAGGTGGGTTCCGCGACTGCTTTCAGTTGAACAGAAAAGGACGCGATTGACTATTTCACGCGACTGTTTGGAGTTATTTGAAGCCGATGCAGATGATTTTTTGAATCGTTTTGTTACTATGGACGAAACATGGGTTCATTACTGTACACCGGAAACAAAACAACAATCAAAACAGTGGAGAAGACCTGGTTCACCACCCCCTAAAAAGGCTAAGTCGATTTTGTCGGCAATAAGGTGATGGCTTCAGTATTCTGGGACTCGAAAGGTGTGATTATGATTGATTATCTTGAAAGGGGTCAGACTATAAACTCTGATTACTACTGCACCTTATTACGTCGTTTACGAGAGGAAATAAAAGAAAAACGTCGAGGAATGCTCAGAAGAAAAGTCCTGTTTCATCAAGATAACGCCCGTGTTCACACGTCAGTACAGTCAATGGCTGAAATTCACAACTGTGGCTTTGAACTGTTACCGCATCCGTATTCACCTGATCTGGCACCATCAGACTTCTTTCTGTTCCCTAACCTAAAAAAGCACTTGGGAGGTCAAAGATTTTCGATAAACGACGAGGTCAAAGCAGCTGTAGACGCATATTTTGACTCTAAGGAAGAATCATTTTTTTTCAACGGTCTAAATGCTTGGAAGGGGAGGTGGCAAAAGTGTATTGAACTTGATGGTGATTATGTTGAAAAATAATAATATAACTCTGATTTAGTATGTGTTTATTTTCTTGGTTAGGCCGAGTACTTTTCAATCCACCCTCGTAGAAGATTACATGTGTTGGAAAGGAAGTTGGACATGGATCCTGAGTTAAAGACACAATATTCCGCAGTGTTGCAGGAATATCTTGATCTTGGCCATATGGAGTTAGTATCTGAGAAGGAAAAAAGTAAGATGTTCATGTAGTTTATCTACCTCATCACGCTATGGTGAAAGAAGATAGGACTACCAGCAAAATATATAACGATAGGGCCCACATTACAACCTAATTTGCGGCATATAATGGGATCAGGAACTTCCTGATAAACTATTACAAGAGTGGTTGACATATCGTAGCAACTTAATTGATCTTTTTGGTTTCACTATTCCTCGATGGATTTATACAAGAGACAACAATGAAAAGGTTGAACTTCATGGCTTCAGCGATGCCTCTTATCATGCCTATGCAGCGGTGGTCTATTTAAGAGTACTGGAGAAATATATACGAGCTTAGTCACTTCTAAGACAAAAGTGGCACCTGTTATTCAAAGGTCTATTCCACGCCTTGAATTGTGTGGAGCAGAATTATTAACACATTTAATTGTTGATGTTGCTGAAACGTTAAAAATACCAAAACGTATATACATGGTTGGACCGACTCGACAGTGGTGCTTGCTTGGTTAAGCAGCCATCCAAGTCGATGGCAGACCTTCGTTGCAAACAGGAAATCGGAGATTTTATCAATCTTAGATAGAAGTCAGTGGTCTCATGTACGTTCGAAAGATAATCCAGCGGACTGCGCTTATCGTGGTTTGAAGCCGTCAGAAATTCTCAATCTCAAGTAGTGGAAAGAAGGTCCATCTTGGTTATCTGATGTTGCCATTAAATACAGTCCACCTTATGACCATAACCAAGAAGTTCCGGAAGTGAAAATGGAAGAAAGATCCAAGTTCGTAAACCTACCATGTTACATCACGGAATTAAACACTGAGCCTGAAAGTTTGTTTTTACGGTTTTCGTCTCTGAATAAGCTTCTTAGAGTAATTTCTTATTGCAAAAGATTTATTCATCTTTTAAAAATGAAACCAAAACCGAAGTTTTCAGTCAGTTTCAGTCGTGAGATGCAATCCTCTTTACATGACTGCATTAAATTATGTCAATTGCAATATTTTGCAGGGGAATTCGTAAATCTGGAAAAAAGAGGTAGAGTGAGCGAGAAAGGTGGGTTAGCTTCTTTGTTTCCTTTTAAGGATGACCAAGGTATCCTGCGAGTTGGCGAACATAAGGCCGAAATAACTCAAGATATGAAACACCCTATTATTATACCTCGAGAGTCTCATTTAGCCCAATTGATTATAACAGAAGCTCATGCAAAAACAATGCATGGTGGCCCATTACTAATGAGAAATTACATTCGGACAAAATATAGGATTGTTAATATAAAGACCTTAGTAAAAACCTACATTCGAAACTGTATCACTTGTTTACGTTACTCAGCAAGAACTAATCAACCCTTTATGGGTAATCTGCCGAAAATAAGAGTTACTCCCAGTAAGCCATTTTTGCAGAGTGGAGTAGATTATGCAGGTCCCGTAGCAATAAGGGTTTCAAAAGGAATAGGTCATCATGCCTCCAAAGGCTATATCTGTTTATTTATATGCATGGCAACAAGAGCTATTCACCTTGAGGCTGTTAGTGACTTATCCGCTGAAGGGTTTTTAGCAGCATTTAAACGTTTCGTGCCACAAAAGAGCTCAACAAATTATTGAACGCTGAGCGTTCTACTGCAGCCGTAGAAATATCTGAATGGTTAGCTACCAATGACACTAACTGGCACAAAATTCCTCCATATGCTCCAAATTTCGGTGGATTGTGGGAGGCTGGTATAAAGTCCACCAAATTTAATCTTAAGCGGGTCATTGGTAATACCACATTGACGTATGATGAAATCACAACTGTATTGACTCAAATTGAGGCTTGTATTGCTCAAATTGATGTTGCAATTAAGCGATAGCATGCAGATTCCTTTTCCGCTGACCCCTGGTCACTTTTTATTGGGTGGATCTTTATTATTAGTTCCTGATGCTAATTATGAAAATTCCAATGTGAGTAGTCTGGAACGATGGCAATTCACCCAAAAATTGGTGCAACCTTTTTGGACGGCGTTAGTCAAATGAGTATCTCACTCAATTTTTCCAACGTCAAAATGGAGAAAGAGTGTTGGCGAACCAAAATTAGGTGACGTAGTTTTAGTCAAGGAGGCCAATCTTCCACCTGCAAGATGGCTGCATGGTATAATAACTGAGAAACATACAGGCACTAATGGTGTTACGCGAGTTGTTCGTTTGCGTTGTGGGAATAGTCAAATTAAAAGACCTGTCTCAAAATTATGTATACTGCCTGTTACTAAATAAGACATTCTTCAAGTTTTTGCACTTTCAATTCATTTTTTGTTAATTTTTTTTTCGTTAATATCCATGTAGTAATTTTATGTATTTTAACATTGTGTCAAAAAAAAATTTTTCTTTGCTCGATTTTTTCATAACTTGTAAGATAGTTATTAAATATTTTATTGTGTAGTTATATGAACCGTCATGATTATTGTTATGTACATTCTGTCCATGGCGAGCGGAATGTTTAACTATTTTCTTGTCAACAGATGTCGTACTAATAGATTATCTATCTATCACAAAAATTGTTAAATAGATAGCTTTCATAGTGATTTTCAATTGTATTATATAATAAACTAATATCATACTTTTAGCCATTCTTTAAGATCTCTATAAAGGTAATATTAACAATATTTAAAATCCAAAATTATCATTTAAAAGTTCATTCATTTTACTTGTATTAATATACATATACGACAATAATATCTTAAACTAATTAAGTTGAAATTGGATATAATCATAGTTCTTTGTAATTGCTATCATCGTTGCAGTGCCTACTGTGTGTGTGTACTTACAACACAAGTCCATTACATTTTTTTAACCAAGTGTTGCTCGTACCTCTTCAAACAAAATTTTATGACAAAAAACTTACATTTAATGTGTGACATCCTTATCTGATTTAAAATAATTATATGCTAGTTTAAAAATATGGACTGGCCTGTTGGTTTAGTGGTTAGTGACCCTGACTGCTATGCCGGAGGTCGTGGGTTCGATTCCCACCCAGGACAAATGTTTGTGTGATGAGCACGATCATTTGTTCTGTGTCTGGGTGTAATTTATCTATAATATTTATGTATTTAGAAATATATAAGTATGTATATCAGTTGTCTAGTACCCATAACACAAGCTCTGCTTAGCTTGGGACTAGATAGCGTTGTGTGTGATAGTTGTGGAATATTATTATTATTATAATATTGAAAATAAGGAAATCCTCCCAGCGCTAAAGAAAAATTTATTTTCGCTTTAGTTCTATAATCGTCTAGGAAATATTTCATGTTTAATTTTCTTATGGTAGAAAATTCTGAAATAAGTGGCGAAAGTTATTAACATTTATTTCAATATATACTAAACATACATAGTATATATAATAATTTCTTATTTTTCCTAGTAGATAGCGGTGCGAGCCTTAGCGTATTGAAATAGGAGTACCTTATTGAACACCTATATAATATAAAAAATTGTGCTATGAGAAACAATCATTAAATGGGTTACCGAGAAACTTATTTCTGAATGTTTTTTATTTTTTTATTTTATAGAATGGGGTGACAAACGAGCACACAGTCCACCTGACGGTAAGTGGTTGCTGCGGCCCATAGACATCTACATCTATCTTCCATTACAAATCAAAATGCAGATGCGTTGTCACCCGTGAGGACTGAGATGGAATGCCTCAATTCCAGTAAAAAGGGTCTCCGGTTCTCTACACTCACCATACGAAATACAGCAGCATTAAGCTACCATTTCACGCTGGTATTCTGTGAGAGCGTGGTCCTTCCCCGGTAAAGCCGACCCATTCGTGCTACAACTATGTTTTATTCACCTCAATTAAATTTTTAATAACGTCTATTTTAATCGAAAATTTTTTTTTTTTTTTATAGGATAGGGTGACAAACGAGCACACAGTCCACCTGATGGTAAGTGGTTGCTGTGGCCCATAGACATCTACATCTATCCTCGATTACGAATCAAAATACTGATGCGTTGTCACCCGTGAGGACTAAGATGGAATGCCTCGTTTCCAGTAAAAAGGGTCTCCGGTTCTCTACACTCACCATACGAAATACAGCAGCATTAAGCTACTATTTCACGCTGGTATTCCGTGAGAGCGTGGTCCTTCCCCGGTCGAGCCGACCCATTCGTGCTACAACTATACTACTAATATAACTGCAGCATGGCTCTACCACGTAATAAACGTAATTTCATGTTTTATGTATAAGAGATGGACTTCATTTAATTATAGTTCTAGCTATCGAAGCTATGTTCAATTGTGTTTAACAAGGTCCGTATAAAGTATAGAAGAATTGTCGCCAAAAGTTAAAACTACGAAAAATAATAAAGAAGTACTAATATTAATACACAAAACAACAAAATAATTTCGTTGTTAAATTAAATAACACAACTTTACATTAAACATCACGTATTAAATAAAAGGGAAATACGTAAGTTACTTTGAAATTTTAAATTGTTTTACTTTAAATGTAAAATTGTTTGTAATATTTGAAAAAAAAAAAGGTTTTGTAAATTTTAATGTTTGTAATGTTAGTATAAGGAATAGCATCGTGATTGTACTTAATTTAAAAAAAATCTAGTAAAATGGCGGGTGTGTACTTTTCGGCGCAGCTGTAATATGATAAAAATGATATAGCAATAAATTAGTCCCACGGCTGCGTAAACGTGGACTCGCTCCCACGGACGTGTAGAATTAAGCTTACGCGGTAATCCCTCCTTCGCGTGTAAACTGTATGCTAGTACATTAATTCCAACCTGTATTTCTGACAATATACTTTACGACTTACAAGTAACATGTCTTTTATTTGAACGCTTAAGAGCGCACAATATTACAATGTGCATAAAGGGACCTTCCCTCCAAGGGAAAGTCCCCGGCAAGTCGCAATGAAACCAAATAGACCATATTTTGGTAAACAAGCGGCGTCTCACGAATGTAGAAAACGGAATGTTCAGAGGGGCTAACTGTAACTTCGACCACTTCTCGTAATAGCATCTTTAAAGAATAAAACGTCGAGAATTCAGAACACTCCAGGTGAGAAACGTGTAAAATGGAACTCAGAAAAACTGCAAAATCCGTTAAAACTAAGTTTATATAAACAAAACTCGTCGCACGCGCAGTCAGAAGTAGACGTGTCGTGTGTTGTTCTAGCTAATTATAAAATTTGAAAATTTAAAATTTATTTTTAACGTGATTTATATTTGGAATTTAATGTAGTGGTGCATAAAGTTTATTCTAGCTATAAAAGTTTCTTGATACTTAATTCCTATTATAACCGCGTAATACAAAGTTGCGACGCGACGTGCTACAGTGCTGCTCTTTGCCACACCCCCTCGAGTAAAGGAGACAACCAGCGATTTTTCTTCCTGCGCACACGCATATTTTTACATACAGTGCTAATACTCGTTGACCATCTTAACATGAGCGTGAAGCGGTCACCACTCGGTTCTAGAACGGGCTCACCTTTTAGTGGTGAATCTATGAGCGGCTCAAACACCGATCTACCTACTAACGATTATCATAAAATAACACATAGAAGACATAAACAAATAGATGCAGATTTCATGTCGTCTTCTCAACTGACAGAATTCAAAACTGAAATAATGGAATTATTCAATAATTTTGGGAACTCACAGAAGAAAGAATTTAAAAGTTTGAAAGATGAAGTGTCACAAATTAAAGGAGGAAAAGACGACGTCACGATTGTAAGGGAACAGCTGGAATCTATAAAAATCAGTACTGTGAAAATTACTCGCAACCATAGTGAAATGATGAATGATATTTCCGAATTAAAAAACTCATTAAATTATCATTCAGCTGAACAAACCACTCTGACAACACGTATTGATGATGTGGTATCGAAGATCAAAAAGGTTGTAATGTAATGTAATGTATTCATATAATGAAAGTTTGTAACTATCTGCAGTGCAGACATACATAATGTCATTCTAATGTAATGTCTACTTTATGAATATTTGTGGTTTAATTTATTTATTTTAAATATAATTAATATAAAATATAAAAACGCATACGCATAAGCAAAATATATCGGAATTACAAGAAAAATATGAATCTTTGCAAAATGAATATAACTTCATGCAGCAACGTGATCGCGCTATGTATACTGAGATCTCTCAGATTCCGATTACGTTATTGCAATAGGTAAATACACGGGAATAGTTATATCTGCAGAGGACTTAATTTATGCCCATCGTGTTAAATCACGTGACAGCGACAATAAATCACCAAAAAATATTGTGGTTCAACTAAAATCAATCCTCTTGAGAGACAGCATAATCTCCGCTGTACCTAAGGAGAAGGGAATAAACAATGGACATAGGAATCCCGTGAGAGTCGCGAAATATATATTTATGTTAATGAAAACCTCACACCTGCTAATAAAATGCTGCTAAAACAAACCAGAGTCGCCGCTAAATGTGCAAATCCTAAATGTGAATACGTGTGGGTTCGTAACTGTAAAATTTATGTAAGGAAAGACGATAATTCCCCTAAAATTCCCATAAAACCTCTAGATTTAAATAAAATTAAATGACTGTGTTACTTTAAGTTACGACTATTGTTATTTATCTTAAACGGTGTACTCGTATTGTTCTATAATAGTGTGGCTGAATGTTTTTTAAAATTAAATGATGTTACTATTTATATATATACAAACATTTTTCAAAAACTTACTACAGACTTATTATTTTATATACACTATACACTTTAATCTTTATACTATATATTGTTATTTATATTTAATATACACTCGTACATACATATGCACCTTTTATCGGTCTGTGTGGGTAACTCTTCAGCTAATATCGGTATCATGCTTACAAAACAACTAAGGAATGATAATTCCTTTAATATTTGTGATGTTGAAAAGTAATCGATTAGTTTTGTTTTTTTTTCGCTCTAAATTCATATATGGTTACTATTTATATACACATAAACATTTTATATAAATACAAATTACGCTTAATAAATAGATACACATGCAACGATTGCTTGATTAAGAGGATTACCATTAATGTATTATCTAATATTTATATACAAAGCTACATAAAATTGTTAAGTTCCGACCTTTGTACTATATTTTCAAATACCTACCAAAATTTATATTCTTATTATGAGTCTAAGTTACAGCTTATCATTATAAACAGTAAAGTAACTCGGAACACATTATTTTTGTTTGTTTATGATTCATTATTCACTTTAATTGTTCTTTGTTTTAATAGTCGTTTATAATAATCTAAAAAAGGGTTTAAGCCTGTACTATCAAAATGTTCGTGGTTTACGGACGAAATGTAATGAGCTATATAACAATATTTTATCTCAAGATTACGATATAATCTTATTGACCGAAAGCTGGTTAAAAAGTGATATTTATAATAACGAACTATGTGATCTTAGATATGATGTTTTTCGAAATGATCGTGATTATTTATTGTCAGGGAAAAAGGCCGGTGGCGGAGTGTTAGTCTGCATACGTCGCGAATTGAGTGCATGTCTATGCGGCCAATGGTCCAATGCACCTACAACGCATAAGTCGGTGTGCGTGACTTTACCTGCACGTACGCTTGGGTCCTCAGTCGATTTACATATAGCTATAGCGTTTATTCCACCTGACTCGAACGTAATACAGAGTGGATTGAATGATATTAAGCAAAACTTATCGCATTGCATTGTCAATTATTCCATGGACAGTTTTTTACTGGTGGGAGATATTAACTTACCGTCTTTGAGATGGGACTTCAACATTTGTATTGCACACGTAGACGGTTCATCTTTTATCGATAATTTAGCGATATCTTTCCCTGACGATTTAGGGTAACTCGGTCTCAAGCAATATAATTATAATTGTAACTCAAAAGGTAATATTCTGGATCTATGTTTTTGCAATTTGCCATTAGTTCTTAGAACTTCTTTACCACTCATAAAGGAAGATATATATCATCCTGCATTAAATATTGAAACACCTAATTTTAGCATACAACCCTTTAAAAAACGTAAACATCCGCGTTTTAACTTTTTCAAATGTGACTGTGAGAAGATGAATTATTATTTTAAAAATATTGATTGGCGCTCAGAATTACATGCTGCCGACCCAATTAATGAAGTCGTAGATATTTTTTATAGTAAATTACATGAATGTTTCTCCATTTACGTACCCATTAACATGTATGCTAACAATCGACATTATTATCCTGTATGGTTTTCTTCTTCACTAATAAAAATCAATCGCGAACAATGGCGCGCTCATTATAATTAGAAAAAATACCGTAACCCAAGAGATTATGATGAATTTTCGTTTTTAAGAGCACGACAACACCGTATTCAATTTAGTTGTTTTAACTTTTTTACAAACAATGCTGAACAATATATTAGGTCCAATCCTAAACACTTTTGGAAATACGTCAGTTCGAAAAAAGGCTGCTCCAGTTACCCAAGAAAATTTACACTGCGAGGTTAGATATATGACGAGGGTGCAAGTATTTGTTCAGCTTTTAATAAATTTTTTCAAAGTGATTTTGTTACACCATCATCAAATAGCCAAACTCAACCTCGTCACGCATCTGAGTACTCCAGTACGGAGTCATTATCCCGCATACATATTACTCGAGAAATAGTTCTTAAATTCCTAAAACCACTTGATAAATATATGGGACATGGGACCGATGGTATTCCCCCTATTGTATTGATTTCATGTGCTAATAGCTTGTCATTGCCTATTACGATTTTTTTGTCGTTCTCTTGATGAATGTATTTTCCCCGATTTATGGAAAAAAGCAAATATAATTCCCTTACATAAAAAAGGACCAAAAACCTCAATTGAATACTGAGGAGGACTGATACTTCTGATTTGTGATAAATTGTGAAAAGTGGATGACTATTATTGGCCCTATGTAAAACATATTATATAAGATTTTTTCACAGAATGAAGGCTGTTGTTATCCCTAATAAATAAGTAAATAAACAAGAGATGGCAAAAAACCTTAATAGCAACCCCTCATCAGAAAATATTGAAGAAAACTGGAATAGAATAAAAACAGCAGTAATTGATGCGGCTAAGAGTGTGATAGGTGAGAGAAAAATCAAGATAGGCGAAGATTGGTTTGACGAAGAATATAGAGACGCTATAAACGAAAAGAATGAATCGCGGCTAAAATATCTTCAAAATAACACAGACGAAAATAAGGAGACCTACAGAGCAGAAAGAATTAAATGTAAGAAGATGAGGAGGAAAAAAAGAGACACTGATAATAACATCATTAAAATATAGAAACCAATTCGAGAAAAGAATTATAGTAGATACTTTTACGAAGAGATCAACAATCACCGTAAAGGTTACCGGACTAGAACTAGCTCTTGTCGACAAAAGTCCGGAACCCTCCTTACAGAAAAAACCAACGCCATCAAACGATGGCGTCAATATTTTAAATAACTACATAATATAAACAACCATGTCGTAACCATAGATGCTCCAACGTATTTTAACGTAGAAGAAAATCTTCCTGCTCCCGCGGTTATAGATGTACAGGAAGTTCTACGCAGTTTAAAAAATAATAATTCTCCAGGTCTGGATTCCATTACTGCAGAACTACTGAAGAGAGGTGGTAATGAATTGACTGATCGTATGTATATGTTGGTGTTGCAAGTCTGGAATGAAGAAAAGATACATATACATAAATACTCACGCTTGTCACCCAGAGGGGTAGGCAGAGACTACGGACTTCCATTTGGCACGATCCTGACATACCTCTTTCGCCTCCTTTACATCCATATATCTACGCATACATGCTCGTCGGTTAAGGGTACTTCTAACGTGGCCCACTTTCAAAATATCGCCAATTTGGTCGATAAACTTTTTTCTAGGGCGTCCCTTCCCGACTCGGCCGTTCACATCTGCCATATAAATTTGCTTTGTCACTCTTTCCTCATTCATTCTTTCTACGTGACCAAACCACCGAAGCATTCCTTTCTTAATCCTGGTCACAACATCATCTTGCATACCACATTTGTCTCTTATCACACACTTTCATTCCCCTTTCTTTTAATTCCCAGTTCATTAATGTAACCATCATTTGCAACTCAGCCGCCGATGACGCAAATATGACTTGATCATCGGCATACAAAAGGCATTTGACGGTCAACTCGTCCATTCTTAACCCACATTCTTCATCTTTCAAAGTTTGCAAATACCGGTCCATAAATAGGTTAAACAGCCAAGGGGAAGCTACACAGCCCTGTCTGACACCTTTTTGGATGCCAAACCAGTCCGAGTAGACCCCATTGATCCTGACACAAGCACTAGAGTCCCTATAAAGAGACCTTAATGCCTGTATCAAACCAGCGCTCAACCCATATGAGTTCAGTGTTTGCCATAACACATTCCTGTCCACTCTGTCATAAGCCTTTTCCAAGTCCATGAACGCACAAAAAACTTTCTGATTTTTGGCCAAAAACTTCTCCGCAACCATGCGCATGGAAAAGACTTGATCTGTACACCCCATTCCTTTCTAAAACCCGCTTGCACATCCCAAATTTTTCCATCAGTTTCTTTTATAACTCTTTCAATTAACACCTTAGCATACAGTTTACCCACAATACTAAGCAAGCTGATACCGCGGTAGTTTTTGCAGTCCTGCTGTGACCCTGTGGGGGATTAGTCGCTCGCGTCCGTAGGCTTCGACCAACTAACCTTAGGCCCACCCTACACGTGTCCCCGGGTGGTGCTAAACGAGCGACAAAGCCGAAAAAACAGACTCGGCTCCTCGCCGTATGGTAGCGGCGTAAAATCTACCACCACCCCTTGTTCGCACCATGACTCAGAAAATAAAAGAAATGGCCCCGAGTTCCCGGCGCCCCTTAAATGGGGCAGGGGTGCGAAGAATCTCCGGGAGAAAAACCGGCGACGAGATTCGCCACCCGTCACGTTCTGTCTCCCGGAGGGGCGAAAAATGGATTGCGGAAACCCGTCTGGCTACGCTGAATGTATGTGGAGGAATGAATGATAAGATGGATGAAGTATGCGAAATGATGAATGACAGAGGAATAGATGTGTTATGTGTGAATGAGACGAAACGAAAGGGAAAGGAAGCCACTGCACATGGCACATATACCGCGTATTGGTCTGGTGTAGGCGAGACCGAACGGGCATGCCAGGGAGTCGGTTTCATCCTTTCAGAAAGAATGGGTCAATGTGTGAAAGAGTATGAATGTGTAAGCCCGAGACTGCTATGGATACGAATGAAAGTGGGCTTAAAGAAGCTGTTCCTGCTAGGGGTGTACGCCCCAGACATGTCTAAGCCCACTTACATCCGAGAGCAGTTTTGGGACATGGTAAGGATGGTGTTGACAAAATGTAAGGAAAATGAAAATATTATTATGTTAGGAGACTTTAATGGAAGGGTTGGGGTAAAGAGGTCTGGTTATGAAAGGATATTGGGAACGTTTGGTGATGAAAATATAAATGAGAATGGTGAAGACCTCCTCACCGTATGTGCGGAAAAGAATCTTTTTGTGACGAATACTTTTTTTCGTCATAAGAAGATTCACATGTATACATGGGAAAGAGGTGATGATAGAAGCATGATAGATTTCGTAATTTTGAATGAAAGAATGAGGAGCGCAGTCGTAGATACAAGGGTTTACCGGGGGTCTAACGTAGGGACGGATCATTACTTGGTCTTATGTCGAATTAATGGTCTTTTCAAGCGTTGGCGGCATCGGACATCTGTGTCTACCACTGCGTTACAGCGTATAAGAATAGAGAAGTTACAAGATGAAGATGTGAAAGAGAAGTATAAATGTAGACTGAGAGAAAATATTAGATGTTTGAATGAGTTGTGTATGAATGATTTAGACTTGAATACTCTGTGGGACAATATTAAGAAAGGTTTGGTGGATACCGCCACCAAAGTATGTGGTGTAAGTAAGAGAACAAATGAAAGGAAAAGTAATACGTTGTGGTGGGATGATGAGGTACGGGTGAAAGTTGAATCAAAGAAGAAAGCATGGTTAGATTTATTAGCAACCAAAGCTGGTAATTCTTCTGGTATGAATGATGAGATTGAAAGAAAAAAGGCAGAATTTAGACGTCTAAATAAGAGAGTAAAAGAAGTTGTTGAAAGGAAAAAGAAAGAAAGAACGGATAAGAATGACAGAAGGATATCTGATAATTTCCAGGCTAACATAAAAATGTTCTGGAAACTCGTAAGAACTGCCAGGAGAAATACAAAACAGCCTATAATAAAGGCTATAAGAGACGAGAATGGATGTATTCTAAATGATGAAGTTTCAAAGGGCATTGCCCACTCTTCATAGACATTTCGGCCATGGGTGCCCACATATAAAAGCATATATATATGATAATATACAATTAAAAGAATGAAATGGTTAAGAAACTGGTTTAAAAAAGTCGGGAATTTTAAGATAGAAAAAGTTTTTATTTTCACAAATACAGTTTTTTAACAACTAATTTTACCGATGTTATCGCAATTAATTTCTTTGATTTTTAATTCCCGACTTTCGGGTGCTTTCCAGCACACATGGTCATGGGGATTGAGGTGACTGGTGTACCGAAATCAGTGTTAACTTGGAGTATATTCAGCTTTTTAATAACTATTTATGGTCCGATCTACGCAGAATGAACTTACTGTCTTGAAGTCTTGCGTGGTATGCTTGGGTTTAGTTTTAATTTTATTAATTACAGTGTCCAAAGCAGATGGGAATACCCAGCTTCATTCTCTATTGAAATCAGAATGTTTGAATCTGGGTGCAATACATTACCGACTTCAGATTGCAACGAGGATGAACTAGATGATTCAGATGGTTCCCGTTCTGCAGTTGAATGTGATGCTGCTCTATCAAACCTTCGCCAACAATTATGACACACACGAGGTGACGATGGCAACTGAAATAATATTAAATAAAAAAGTGAAAAAGTGAACTAAATAAAGATAAAATAGATTTGTTTCCTTTAAACTCAAATACATATAAAATATTTATCAAGTTAATTGTTACTGCACAAAAGCAGACTTAATGGCCAATATTATTTAATAATTAAGCACTTAAAAACTACAAGTAGTCCAAAAACAATGAAAAATCAATGGTCTCATTACTTGGTAGTTGGTAAAAACGGTAGCAGTCTATCCGGTGGTGACAAGCTAATCTTATCGCCATGTTATAAATAAGCTTGTATGTTTGTCAGATAAAGTTTGTGTGGATGTAATCAGAGTAAAAACATGTATCACTATCAGATATGAGCACACACACTTAATAAATTAAAAAATGTTGAACACGTACCTCACGTGGTGCAATTTGATGGGCAATTTCATTCCTTATGGGTTCCTCACGTGGAGAATCAGACCCAAGCAATGTGTGTGATCTTATTCTCAAAAGTGACTTGCCTCAGCTGATACATACATGTCCATGACTATTAATTGGTGAATATTCCTGTTCGCTAGTTGGATGTCGTATTTGATTCCAGGCTGCAGTCTAACATGCGTGGCATACTACACTATCACTCGAAACTTGTACCTAATAAAGAAGCCATAATTATTATATCAATTGATATAATTATAAGACAACTCAGTTAATAAGCATTGATACAATTGTAGAATGACGAAAAGGAAGACATGAGACATGATTGTAACTGTTTACCTGCTGTGGTCGAACCTATTCTTGTATAAGATTTCGCAGTTCTGGAATTTCCAACAAATACCTTCGTGTTTTCGCTATATGATAGGAAAAAATGTCAGAGTCCATTTATAAGACTTGTTCGTTACTTCGATAACAAATTCACAAAAATAAAAACAAACAAAATAACACGCTAATGAATTCTACATGTGACTATTTTTAAAGGTATATAATAGATAAAGTTGTGAAATGTGAACTGAATTGTGATTTCATTCTATGACAGGGCTTAGCTGTCAGACTCGATGTTGCCACTTAACTGACATAAAATCGATGAAAGGATATCGATTTTTATTCGATTAATAATATCGTTAAAAAAACAATCTTTGAGGCGTTTTAAGTTCTGCAGGCTTTTTAAAATATATTTTCCTTTATTTATTTAAATGCTATTTGAAATGTATTTTTAGGAACAGTTAAATTGTGCAGTTGCGTTTTGTTAAGCTTTAACCTTTTGAGCGCCACACCAAAAACGCATTACCGTGTCCTGTACGCCAAAGCGCCAAAACAAAACAGTGTTGCCAAGAGTTGATACATCGATAACGTGAAATAACTTGTTTTTGTTGGTTTTTTATACTATAAATGACTCTTAATAAACTGTATGTTTTATTTAATCTTGTGCCGTCTCCCACTCTTTTTATATATGTACTTTGTACATATAAACATAAATAAAAAACAAACAATAAAATAGTAGTAAACCACAGCACTACCCTCCATCCTAATGACGACACTGTCACGACTTGACGACAACGGCGTAGCTGACCTTCCTTTTTGAAACATTCTTAGAATGTTGTGTATCGATTTCAAAATCGATCTAACCGAAATATACAGACATCGATTCATAATATTTTATGTGTCGGGGAAGGCGTAGGCCCACAACTCGTAATATTCATAAGTTTACTGCATGGGATTTGGCAAAAGTTTTACAGTCGGCCGCCTGCCTGACACCAACCCTCTTTGGGTATGCTATTGTTGGTAGAGGAAGCTACCATTTTGGGAAAAGGAAAAAGAAGGTTGGAGGTAGGAGCGTAGGTGTAAGGATACTGTTATCTCGGCAGGAAAGGTAGGAGAATAACAGTAGCTCGGGGAGCCGGGGTCGCGTACCCGTATTCCATAACAGGATCACCGGAAAGGTATCAAGGTGTGGAGGGACACACGGGCAGAGGAAGGCCGAATAAAAGATGGATCGATTGTGTGAAGAGTGATATGAGAATGAAAGGAGTAAGTATGGAAATGACGGCTGATAGAGAGGAATGGAACAAGAAGGATTACTGCGCCGACCCCAGATAATGGGAAATGGTTTAGAGAATGATGATGATGATGGGAAGGCGTAGGCCAAGTGAAGCACAGAAGAAAAGTCTTACACTCTTATGACAATGGGGATTTGATATGATGCTGATGCTGCTAGATGATTTTGAGACTGAGAAAGAAAATGGCACAACACAAAATGAAAAATTGCTCTTCACACCCTAAGTAAAAAAAACATTAATTGTAATTTTGTATTATTATTAAAAAAGGTACATAATTATTCATTAATCAACAATTGTATATAATTATTCGCACTAGGTAAATCAGCCTTATAATACTAAAATCTTGATCATGGAATAAATAAACATATTTGTTCACCAATCAATCAAAAATTCAATTCATCAATCAAAAATCAAAATTCATCATCATCGACGCTTTCCAAAATCCGAATGAGTTCTGAGGAATCGTTCATGTTGCATTGCTCTACTTTTCTCGGTAATCACTTATGACGTCATCAGGGTATCGTCTATCCTTGATTACGGTGCCCAGTGAACTGATTTTCGATGACGCGCTAAAGATGCGCTGGAGCTGAGATATTAGATTTATTATGTGAAGATGATCTGATAACATTTTTTATTCATGTAGTTAATTATAGTTTTATGATTCTAATTTTTAATTTTATTCAAATATCAATAATAATAGAAAAAAAACACCATTAAGCTGAATTTTGGATAGTTTTCAAGAAATCTATGCCTCCTGCGTTTGACACTAGCGGTCAACCATAGACGACTTTGGCGTGCTGGACATAGTATTTGCTTAGATAAAAATCCATTTTTATTAGTTCAATGTTTCTTAGTACTTGTGGCTCTAGAAGACTTGTTTTTTATACTCACATGTTGCTGGGTTATTCCTATTTTGAGGAGTGTAGAATTAAAATACCTGTAATTATTTTCCAATATCTATATTTCATATTTTTGAGAGCCGGGTTTTTTGTCAACTATAGACGTCGTTGGCGCTCAAGGCCCGCAGGTGTTGGTCAAGTATAGGCGACTTTGGCGCTCAAAAGGTTAAAGGATTCATGGTAAATCAGCTGGAAACTAACTTGTTTCGTTATCATAACATGATTCTATTTTAAATGTATTGTTATAAACAAATAAGAATAACTTAACCGATCTTCTTTAAAAACAGATAAGAATAACAGTTCTTATCTGTTTTCAAAGAAGATCGGTTAAGATTAACAGTTAAATTGTGCCGTAGCATTTGTTACTCTCTAAAGAATTCATTGGAAATCAGCTAGTAATTCGCTTGTTTAATTATCGTAATATAATAATTATTTAAAAATTATATTAGCACTGTAATGATGACACCGTAAATAATCGATCGAAAAAGAGAATCGATTTTTTAAATGTGTTTTGTGATTGGCAACACTTTTTTTTATTCACAAACTAATGATTTACCTAATTTTTATTATTATGTTTTCGGTACTTTTAATTTGTGCAAAAATATTCTCATTGTTTGAGGACAAATGAATACCGCGATTAATAACCATAAATAAAGATATAATTTTTTAACAAATTCACATTGTTGGGCGTTCCATGGCCGAAAATGGGCAATGCTCTTTAAACAGATGGAAGGAATACTTTGAAAGCGTGTTTATGAGTGAAGAGTCGTCTGAATCGAATGTACTAGAAATTCCGAAAGAAGTGGAAAGGGGTATGGAGATAAGTGTAGATGAAATAATGAAAGCAATTAAAAGCATGAAAGCATGTAAGGCAGCTGGATATGATAGAGTATCACTCGAGATGCTGAGGGCTGGAGAGGGAGTGGTGGCAGGCCTGCTGTACACCTTGTTTAATTTATGTTGGGAATTAAAACGGGTTCCGGATGACTGGTGTAAAGCAGTTATAGTACCAATATATAAAGGAAAAGGGTCACAGCAAGAAAAGATGCCTGTAGAATGGAATATGGGTATTACAGTACCTATCTTCAAAAAAAGTGAGAAAACTGTCTGTAGCAACTACAGGGGCATCTCAGTGCTCCCCGCTGCCTATAAGGTGTTTTCAGGGGTACTGTATAAGCGCCTGAGTGTATATGCTGAGGAGATACTCGGGGTATACCAATGTGGCTTTAGACCAAACCGATCCACTACCGACCATATCTACCTAATGCGTCAGCTACTAGAGAAAACTTATGAGTATAATATTAATTTGCATTACATATTTGTTGATTTCAAGCAAGCTTTCGATAGCGTAAATCGCAATCAGATGTATAGTAACATGTTGCTCTTAGGTATACCTAGTAAACTAGTACGACTTTTCAAGGCGACTTTAGAGCATTCACAGTCCGTAGTTGCAATTCAAAATCAGTTTTTAGAACCTTTTAGTATATCTACGGGATAAACAAGGAGATGCAATGTCAACTCTTATTTTCAATTTGGAGCTGGAATCAATCATTCGGAAAGTTAATATTAGTAATATAACGGGACTTATAGACTATAATACGTCGCAGATCGCTGCCTATGCAGATGACATTGTAATATCCAGTAGACATAAAAACCGAATGGTGGATCACTGCCTCAACCTCAGTAATGAAGCAGAATGTTTCGGCCTCAAGATCAACACCGAAAAAACAAAATACGAGCCGCTACAAAACATCTCTATGATGAGCAACATTTTCGAAGGGGTTGAAACTTTCTAATACTTAGGGTCTACATTAACTTCCCAAAACAGCACTGAAACTGAGACTGATTCATGTAAAAAGCTACTTAACTCCAAAATACTGAGCAGAAAATCCAAACTAACCATCTACCGACGATCATAAGACCTGTTGTAACTTACGCATGCAAAACCTGGACACTTACACAGAGGAACGAAGCGAGACTGGCCGTATTTGTAATTAAAGTGCTTAGAAACATATTTGGACCAGTCCGAGAGTCTGATGGCACGTATCGCCAGCGCATGAATCACGAGATTGATGCTCTTATAGGACGTGAGACCATCGTCAGGCTAAGCTAAGCCAGATCAGTGTTCTTTTATATACTTACCTATATGTTATCAGATAAACATATCAGTTATTTGGAATTATCTAGTCTGTCTCCATTGTATAGTGTCAATATGTATGTGAAAATAATTTAGTTAGATACAAAGCTTTAAGTACTCGAGTAAATAATAATATGGAAAGAGGCCAAATATGTACTCTTGACAAACCGGTGTTTCTAATGAGATTATGAAAGCACATAGCAATAAAATCGCATGGGTTGGGTTAAACTATCTTTTCGTGTGTTTTTATATTTAAATAAAATAAAATAAAATAAAAATAAAATAAAAAAGCCTTTTATTTCTTGCATTCCATAGTACAATTTCATTAACAGTAACATGCATGCAAAATAGATAAGAAATAAATTAAAATTAATGTGATTATGATTAACAAATAGTTAGATTGTAATAATAATATATTCAAATCTATTTTATTTTTGTAGTTTCAGTTAAAAATATATAAGTAAAATTTGGTTAGTTGTTGATTTAAATTGAAGTTAATATTGTAATTGACATAACATAGTAACAATATTCAATTAAATGATTTTTTAACAAGAACCCTCTCCATGAGAGGTAAAGGCCTCCTCCAGAGAAGCCTAGTACTAAAGTTTTAACATTGTATGTTATTATGTATAGGGTATTGTGATGACTGTTTTTTGTACTGTTTGTTTTTATTTTCTCTGGAGGGTTTTGGTCGTGATCTTCCACGGTGACCGGCCGGCTTGGAAGATGTTTTTTTATTCTTTATTTGTGTACTTGTCTTGTTTTTCATGTGAGAGGGGGGCGGTAATTGATATTGATTTAAATTTTTATCTATTTGTTCATTTCGTTGGTTTCCAGGGCTTTTTTTGGTTAAAAAATTAAGTATTCCTGGTTTAAGAACTCCTTCTGATAAACTTGACGATCTCTGTATTCCTTGTTTTTTCTGAGTTTTGTTCTTTTTGTTTACTGCTTGTGTACTTTGTATTGTTCCTGTAGGATCGTTTATGTTCGGTGATGTTGGTAGGGTTCTTTTCTTCTTGCTTGATGTGTCTACGTTATTGCGGCGTATTATTAATTTATCATACCTGATGGTGGCATAGTTTCCTTTCTCTCTTTATATTTTCATTTGTTCTCGTAATTCCTTTCTTTTTTCTAAAATGTGTTGTGGAAAGTCTTCATTTATATAATAAACAGTATTTTTTAATATTTTTCTCTGTTTATAAATTTTTATTTTTGTGCCCAGTGTAGTGAATGTTACAATAATCGGTCGGGGTTTTTCTCCTTTCTTCCCTATTCTTCTAATTTCTTGTATTTCACTCCTCTCTAGCTCTATAGAAAAGTAGCGTTTTATGAAACTTATGATGTTTTCTTCTGAGTTTTCATAGGATGTTTCCGTCTCCGCTAAGCCGAATATAACGATGTTCCTCTGTCTTGATTGCCTTTCCAGGAAGTATAATCTTTTGTCCTGGTTTTCTAGCTTTTCCTCTAGGTTATTGTATTTTTCTTCCATAATTTTGAATTTTTCTTCCAGTTTGAGATTTATGATATGTGTAACTCGTTGCGTAACGTTATCTGCTGATTGCACAATGGTCAGTTTTTGTTCGTTAAGTTCGCTTTGTATTTTATGAAGCATATTCATTATTTCTTCCATGGTTTGCACGTTATTATGTTTTCGATTAGTAAGAAAATACTTTTGTTTAGATACTTTTGCTGCCCTCTATAGGTTTGGTTAGGTACTGTACGAGGAACGATGACTTGGAGACTGCTGACGGCTGGCTACCTCGAGCTAAGATAGTTTCCAGTAAATCCTCTAGATGGCGTTATTATTTTGATCGATATTGATGTGTCATTCTAATGTTATTGCAGAAATCATTTATTGGTTAGGATTAATTTTTCACTTTGTTGTTGAGTAATATCACTGTTGAATTACGTACTGTTATTCGTAGATTATGGAGATAAACTTTTTTGTGCATAGAAGTCACTGACAGAATAGTAATACCGTTTTTTCACTTCACTGTTTTGCGTGTATTTAGATGATTAATCGCTGGTTTTGGTGCTTTGTCCACAATATATGTTACAATTCCTTTATTTATGTTTTCATTGCACTTAGTTTTTATGCCGAATTTCACCTGTTTCTATATTTAATTCACAATTTAGCGCGGACCCGAAACGTTACGTGGCTAAGTGGCGCCCTCCTTTTTCATCGTTTTTATATTTAATTGACATCAATTAACTGCTTGACTCAAAGACAAATATAAAATCGAATAATTGTATTACTGTCTTTTAAGTAAGTACTTATTTACAATTAATTTATAAACATATTATAGATATAATAGGTTGTTTACCTTTTCTCTTACCGGTTTGTTGCTGTATTGGTTTCTGGTGATATGATACAGGTTGCAAAGAAAATATAAAAGAAGTATAAGTACATAAGTTCTTATTTTTTATTCTTCAATCACAAATAATATATTATATAAATATGATGCCGGTCTTGATATATTCGTCTCATGTCTAGTCCAACAAAAATACCATATTATGGCCATGACGTGGCAACAGAACCTAACTGTTCTGTTACCTACGAGACAGTTACCACAGTAATCTAATATTACATCTAAGCAATTACTATTAGATGGTTGTGCATCAATTACAATATATGTAAAATATTTACGGCGACCAACATAGCGCGACTGAATTCGACCCCTTAATAAGTAAGGTCTATTTCCTACAACGGCTGCAACCATTTCTTCAGAGTGTTCCAGTTCGGGGCATACTTCTATTTCATATAAACCAGTTTGTCGTACGTGCTCGCCATAATACGATCGTGCTTGTTTGACCTGATATGGGCCCAAAGCGAAAAGAATTAAATCAGAATAACTAAATACACGAAATATATTTAATTGAGGAAAGCCTACTTAAATTATAATTTCTTACAAATTCTGCCAAGTAATTCGGAGTATGTTGATACCTCATATCCCTTTCTATTATGAGAGAAGCATCTGGCCGATCTTGAATTGTAGGATGAAATCTATTAATTAGTGCAGCTGCAATTTTAAAATCATTTCATTAAATGCGCATGAGCTCTATTAAAAACTCGTGGCGAAATAATTTGAAATCTCTTTTAAAACGCCCGTTAACTACCTCGACAACCCATCGACATAAAGCTACTGATCGACTTTTATTCGCTTGAATAGTTGTTAAGTGGTGTTCTCCCTCATTTAATGACTCATAATTGCAGGCCTCCAACAGTGGGATTGCATCTCTGAACCCTCGGTCGAGTACATCTACTTCTCTGTAAAACGTTCGCATGGGCCCATTTTCATTACTAAATAAATCTTTCATAATTTCGGCATCCGTCTGAGTGGCAGCATATGGACCTATCACATCAATAATATGCCCATCTGTACACACACAAAGAAGGGGTTTGACCAGGTTCAAATATTTCATCATCATCATCACCATTACAGCCCTTCACAAGTCCACTGCTGAACATAGGCCTCCCCCAAGTAATGCCACAAAGCACGGTCCTGAGCCACCTGCATCCATCGACTTCCTGCATATCTTACCAGGTCGTCACTCCATCTAGTGGGGGGTCGCCCTACACTACGCCTACCGGTACGAGGCTGCCACTCAAGAACCTTTCTTCCCCATCGGTTATCGGTTCTTCGAGCTATATGGCCGGCCCATTGCCACTTCAGCTTACTAATCCGTTGGGCTATGTCAGTCACTCTGGTTTTACTGCGGATATCCTCATTTCTGAGTCTATCACGCAGAGAAACTCCGAGCATAGCCCTCTCCATAGCTCGCTGAGCGACCTTGAGCGTCCTCATACGGCCCGCAGTGAAGGACCACGTCTCAGATCCGTAAGTCATCACTGGCAACACGCACTGGTTGTACAATCTAGTTTTTAGAGATTGAGGTATACCTGACGAGAATATATGTCGTAATTTCCCGAACGCTGCCCAGCCGAGTTGAATCCGTCGATTGACCTCTCGGTCGAAGTTGGACTTACCTAGTCGGACTATTTGTCCCAGGTAAACGTACTCGTCAACAACTTCGAGCATAGTGCTCCCAACAATTACCGGCATAGGTGTGACATGGACATTGAACATGATCTTTTTCAATGTCCATGTCACACCAGTCTATTTGTGTAATTGTTCATGGGGGGGTATATTGCCATAGTTGCCACGCTTGGCGAGCGGGTTGGCAACCGCAGTTTTTTTTTTGTCGTACTGTTGCTGTTATCAGGAAGATGCTGCTGCCCATCTCCTGCCTGTCTCCCTCTGTCGCCTTTTACGACACCCACGGGAAGATATGGGGTAGTGGATATTCTTAACCGCCACTACACGGCATTTTGCAATTGTTCAAATATTTATGTAAACTAATTTATAAGTTTCCTTTTGGTAAAAATAATTGGAACTCTTTTCAATATATATAAATAAGTGTCATCACATATTGTGATTGCAGGTCTTGTTTGATCCGAGTCATTTGGATTGCCAAAAAGCATTTGGAATACTAAGATTTCTTCTTATATCTTGTCTTGTAAGATGTTGCAACCCAATATGCAATGGCACAAAATGTTCTATAAAATATGAGCGTACAATGTTCATGTGTCTCTCCATTGTTGATCAAGGTATATTAAATAAAAAAGACAACCTCTTGTTACTGTCCCCTGTCCTCGTTCCTCGTCCAGCCAAAGGAGCTTTTGGTGATGGTACCTGATTAAATAAAGGTAACTTATTAAATAAAATAACTAATTCGGTCACTTCGAGACGAGTCCAATAATGACATATATGACAGTGTTTCGTTTTGCAATATAAATTAAATCTTCTAATTGATTGATAGTAAAACTTGATATGCTAGATGATTGTTCTGGTAATTCATGCCAAATATTTGAAAAGAGATGGTGTTGGCAAACATGTGCAAACCGGGGAACATAAAAGTTGTATTCTGTAATTAACATTTTTTTAATAAATGCATGGATGCATTACCACAGTCTTCATAAATGCAGTGTCGTGATGTACTAGCATCTCTCTTGTAATGATGGGAATATATAGGGCCCGATTCAACGGATCTTTGATCTGGCAGAGAGGCAGGTGCAGGTGGAGAGGCAGGGGCAAATGCAAGGGCAAGTTCAGATGGCAACTGTGGTATAGCCATTTCACGTTGAGAATATTGTGCAGATTGTCGGCTAGCTCGCCGCCAACAATTATGACAAACTGCATAGTCTATCTCTTCCATTATGAAAATAATTATAATTGTTAAATAAAGCAATTTAAGAAAATGATAAAATAGGTACAAAATCCCTTAAATAACTAAGTTGAGTAACAAAAAAATCCCCAAACCAAGGTAGTTTTGACGTTTATCTAAGGTATGTTTAAAAAATGGATCAAATGATTTCATTTTAAAAACTATTCCACAAGTGGTCCATTTTCTTCAAGAAAGTGAAGTCTAGCTTCATTCAAAGAACAGCCACAACCAGCACAGACATTGCTATGACCTAATATCCTAGGTGGGTTTACATCAGCATTTTGTATCAATACATAACAAGCATGACACAACACATCTTCCATAGGTAGCTGAAAACAAAACAATGTGTGTTAGTTCGTTCTCACATTCCATAAAAAATGATTAAATAAGTAGGGAGACATGTTATCTTACGCGTCTACGATGAGTTAAGACCTGAAGTTCGATTGTATTAAATAATTTTTTATTTTTTATACAGCAAGGTCTCGCACTCAGGTTTCAAGTTATCGTGTACGCATACTCACAAGATACTTAGATATATAAAGATACATACATATTCAATTCTCCGCCAAATAGATAAGATTATTAGCAACTCTTGAGGCAACGAATACAGAGGCTTGTAACCACAAGCCTCTGTATTCGTTGAACGCGTAACGCACAGTTCAGGCAACGCAACATTTTGTATCACAAACGAAAAGTCCAAATTACAAAATTTTCCAAATTACACAGTCAAGTCCGTCCACCGAATAAAACGACACTATTAATATCCATAAGACGAAGCCAAGGTAGATTTTTTATCGAACAGAAGAGTTTTTTTTCCAGATTTTAACAGTTGGTATAGCGAGGCGACCCGCTCATTTAAGAGAGACGTCATCGCACAGAACCAGGGACTTAAATATCGGTAAAATACATTAACGTTATCAACGCAAATGTGAGATAACGCTATGTTTAAGAGAAACGATATATCCAAACGATATTATGCAAAGCTCTGCATGTGTATAATGTTATAATTACGTTACAATAAATTTGTCAATTAAACGATTCTAAAATATTGTTATCAAAAAATAATAATGTCATTATTTATTGTTCTAAACCATCTCTTTTACTCTCTAAAGTTATAGGTTTTGTGATTGTCTGCGCAGCAATTGAATTATCTACTGAGACAGTCAGATTTTACGTAAGTAACAACTCGGAATATCAAATATATTTATATATTTTTTACATGTTTCTAACGACGCGCCCTGGCTTTGCACGGGTGCAATTTTAAAAGATTTTAATTAACTTGCAATGTATGTAACTATGTTTGTTTGGGTGGAATCTTGAAACTCAATTTTGAAGCAGATATCTTCCACCGATTAAGCTGAATATTTGTATACACGTTAAACTTGGATGATAATACATGGTTAGCTATGTGACGTTGTTAAATTAAATAAGCTTTTAAAAAGTTTAACCAGGTGACAGCATTGTCTATGATTTTTTTTTTATTATCATTGTACATCGTGTTCTTGCTGTGCAGTTGAAGAATAAAAGTTTTCATATTCAATTAATTAACATCTTTTAATTGATAAAAACACCCATAACCCTTTAGGTTATGGGCCCAGGTAGACTCTGTAATTGAAATCTCGTAGAAAACAGCAAAAAGAAAAGTTACAATCGTTGTTAGAACAAATTGACAAGATAACCTCAAAATGGATTCCCGCGCGACAATGAATTTAGACAAATTCGATGGACAGAACTTTAGGCAATGGAAATTTCAGATAAAGTGTGCACTAAAAGCAAAAGGGATTGACATTTCAGTGCCTAGACCATCTGTAAACAGTGTTGAGTGGACGAAAAATGACGGCATGGCAATGTATATTATGACCTCTTCGATGGATTACAAACAAATTACCTTGATAGAGAACTGTGAAACTGCCATGGAAATAATGTCAAAACTAGAATCAATATATGAACAGAAGAGTGAACTATGTAAAATGTTAGTTCATGAGAGATTCTATCAATACAAAATGTCTGCAAGTGACAGTGTCGCTCAGCACATTTCTAAAGTCGAATCTTTAGCCAAGCAGTTAAAAGAAAGTGGAGAAAACATCAGTGAAATGGCTGTGATAACAAAAATACTTGGAACATTGCCTCCCAAGTATAGATCACTCCGTCAAGCCTGGATGTCATTGGATCCAGCGAATCAGACTCTTGTCAATTTAACTGCTCGTTTATTGGACGAAGAAGCCAGTTTGCAGTGTGAAGACGAGCAGGAAACGGCTCTCCTTGTGGCTAACAAAAGTTGGAAGAATAACCCAAAACAAAATGATCAGAATAAAGGTGCTGGTGGCTCAAATCAAAATAAACCCACCAAACACAGGTTCGAGTGTTATAATTGTGGAAGGCGAGGACATTTTGCTCGAGAATGTCGTGCTCCAAAAAAATCCAAGCCCAGAAAACCTCAACAGGAAGGTGCAGATTTATTAGCGTTCAATATAGAAACCAGTTTTAATACAACTGAAGAGAATGCTTGGATTTTAGACAGCGGTGCCTCTGCACATATGACATACAGAAAGGAGTTCTTTTTAAATCTTTTTGAATGCAGCCAGAAATCATTGACGCTAGGAAACGAACAATCAGTTGAAGTGGCCGGCATCGGCAAAGTGTTAATAAAGAGATATGTCAATGGACAGTGGGAGAATAGTGAGCTGCATAATGTGTTATATGTTCCGAATTTAAGAAGGAATTTATTTTCAGAAGGTGTGATAATGCGTCAATCCTATACGATTATAAAGAAAAATTCTAGTGCACTAATTTATAAAGGTAACGATTTGGTAATGTGTGCAAGAATAACAGAAAACAACTTATATGAGTTAAAGATAAAAGCAGTGGTCGCAAACACCTGTAACTTAGTCCAAAGTAATCAAAATAATATTAAAATATGGCATGAAAGACTGGGACATCTTAACCTAAAACAAATCAAGAATATGAGTGCTAACAATGTTGTAGAAGGTTTGACACTAAGTGACAGTGATCAAACTGACTTTGTGTGTGAAGCATGTGCATATGGTAAACAATGCAGATTTCCTTTTCACAAGTCTGTACGTGGAGAACTACAGCCAGGTGACCTGGTGTATAGTGACATCTGTGGCCCTATGAGTCATTTATCTATTCAAGGTATGAGATATTTTGTTTTATTCAAAGATGCTGCTACAAGTTACAGACATGTATATTTTATCAAACAGAAAAGTGATGTGATGGAAGTATTTAAGAAATACAATGCTATGATCAAAAATAAGTATATGCACAGTGTAAGGATATTGCATACTGATAATGGAAGGGAGTATGTCAACAAATCTTTCGAGGACTACCTGAACAAAGAAGGTATAGTACATGAACGTACTGCACCTTATACGCCTGAACAAAATGGGCGTGTAGAGAGAGAAAACCGCACGATTGTGGAAAGTGCACGCTCAATGTTGTATGCTAGGGATGTACCACTGGACCTATGGGCAGAGGCTATCAATTGTGCAGTATACTTACTAAACAGGACTTCCTCCAGCCAGACTCCTCAGAAAACACCATTTGAACTATGGAATGGTATCAAACCTCATTTAGGCCATGTCAAGATATTTGGAAGCATAGGGTATATACACATTCCTGATCAACTTAGAACTAAACTTGAAAAGAAGAGTGAGAAAATGATATTAGTTGGGTATGATAACAACAATTATAGGATGTTCAGTCTAGAAACCAAAAGGGTGAAAATATCAAGAAATGTCATCTTTGATGAACAGCATGTTCCAGATATAAGGAAAAATATTACACAAATATGCTTGGATGATGAAGAGAGAGTAGAGCAAGAAAATGAGACGCAAGGAACTAATGCAGAGGATACTCTCATAGAATCTACATCATCGGAGAACGAGGGCAGCTTGCAGAGTTGTAATAGTGATGACCCAACATATGAACCCTCTCAAGAGATAGATGATGACACAATCCAGAGCAATATAAATTTGAGACCAAGACATAATAGGATCTTTGAAGCTAACCTAGTAGAATTTTCAGTGCCACAAACATATAATGAAGCAATGAAGAGTCCACAAAGAGATGACTGGTTGCGAGCTATAGATGAAGAATTGCTTGCACATAAAGAGAATAATACTTGGACTTCAGTTGAAAGGTCTGGTCAACGTACTCTTACTACAAAGTGGGTTTTCAATATCAAGAGGGATGAGAATAACCAGGTTAAGCGGTTTAAAGCTCGTTTATGTGCACGTGGTTTTAGTCAAATTAAAGATATAGATTACCAAGAAATATTCTCTCCGACAACGAGATATGACTCTATAAGAATTATCCTTTCTATTGCAGCTAGGTATGATTTAGAAATTCAACAATTTGATGTAAAAACTGCCTTTTTGAATGGGTATCTAGATGAGGACATTTTTATAGAAATACCAGAGGGTGTGTCAATGAAAAATGATTGTGTTTTAAAACTTAATAAGTCTTTGTATGGTCTTAAGCAGGCATCTCGTTGTTGGAATAGAAGATTTACTGAGTTCTTGGTAAAATATGGTTTTAAACAATCTCAGGCTGACAATTGTATTTATATAGGTATATTTGATGAAATAAAAGTATTTATAATAATTTATGTTGATGATGGGCTTATAGTCTCTTCCAGCTCCTCATTGATTAAAAGGATTATAGAATATTTAAAACAAGCATTTAAAATTAAAGAACTAAATTTGAAATATTTTGTGGGGATAGAAATAATAAAAAGAAATAATTGTATCTATATTCATCAAAGAGACTATATAGAACAAATTATAGACAAATTTTGTATGAGTGATTCAAATTCTGCTAGTACTCCAGCAGATGCAAATGTAGTTATTACAAAGAAATTGGATGAAAGTATTGTTAACTTTCCTTACAGAGAAGCTATAGGCTCCTTATTATTTTTGAGCTCTGTATCAAGACCTGATATTTCATTTGCTGTCAATGTCTTAAGTAGATATGTTAATAATCCAAGTCAGCAACATGTGAATGCTATAAAACGTGTTATTAGATACCTAATAAATACTAAAGATTTGTGTATAAAGTATGGAGAAAGCAGTGATCTCACTGGCTATTCAGACTCAGATTTTGCAGGTGATGTGGACACGCGTAAGTCTACTACAGGGTACATTTTCAATATGAATGGAGGACATATAACATGGTGTAGTCAGAAGCAGAAGACTACTGCCCTCTCCACTACTGAGGCTGAGTTTGTATCAGCTTGTGAAGCTGCGAAAGAGATATTGTGGTTACAGCAACTATTGTCAGATTTAGGTGAAAATATTAAATGTGTTCAATTGTATGTTGATAATCAGAGCGCAATTAAATTAATTAGCAATCCTGTTTATCATAAAAAAACTAAGCACATAGATGTGAAATACAATTTTGTAAGGGAAAAGGTTGAGTTAGGTATAATTAAATTAAATTATATTCCTAGTAACAGTCAATTAGCAGACATGTTGACAAAAGCGTTACCAGTTCAATCTTTTGCCTACTTTAGAGATCAAATTTTTTATAACTTATGTGATTAAATTTCAATGGGAGATATATGGTTAAACTTTTAGTGGGAGTGTTAAATTAAATAAGCTTTTAAAAAGTTTAACCAGGTGACAGCATTGTCTATGATTTTTTTTTTCTATTATCATTGTACATCGTGTTCTTGCTGTGCAGTTGAAGAATAAAAGTTTTCATATTCAATTAATTAACATCTTTTAATTGATAAAAACACCCATAACCCTTTAGACGTCATTCTTAATCCAACTTAGCGGAACACCTAAGATGGCGGACTTGTTATTTTTAATGTACTACAATACTGGTAATGAATACGGGTAATGAAAACAAAATGAGAGGCCTCGTTGAGAAAAACTTGAAAAATAAAGTGACGTCACTCTGAATCCAAGATGGCGGCGGAAGTTTATTTATGATTTCCTACATTATGGGTATCAAATGAAAGGACTTGCTGAGAATACGAATGCGAGTTAAAAAAATAGGGTGGTGATCATAAACTCCCCTGTCGACCATTTCGTTATATGCTTAGGCTCGAAATTCTTCGCTGCTGGCAAGCATACGTTATCTTAAGTAGGGTAAAATCATGAGAAGGTCTCCTTATTGAAAAGCTAGACTGTTCGGATTTAACCGGCAAACGACGTTGTCACAATGATGCGTTAAATGAGATGAACAGACTGAGGAACCTGTCCAGCTATAACTAAAAAATCCAAAAATAATTAAAAGTAAAAAAAAACTTTTTCGAAAACAAGTTTTTATTTAAATGCGCTTAAAATTCCGGTAAAACTTTTACTATCAACTTATAACGTCATTACACAATTTATACGGTATAAAAGCTTGTCGCGAGATTTACCTGTGTAGATAAACAAGTAAATTAAATAACTCGATTGATTTTAAGTTTTAAGATTTTCAAACAAATTAAATACGAGTTGTCAAATCTCGCGGCTCCAAATTTCTTCCCAAAATTTCAAAACATTTTCCGACTACTTTAGAAGCGGTTCTTCTAAAGATATTTTAATTTTAAATGATACCTAAAGAGTATTGGTTATTTCACCAGTTCGATCGCTCCTTTTTACTAAAGTAGAAATGTTATGTGCTTGTTTTTCAGTATAGCTAGTACTTAAGGAGTCCTCCAAGCACTGACATGAACCTGTAGCTTGTATGTCATTAGAGGTAGATGGCATATTTCCCATTTTCACGCTTGAAGAAATATTTTTTTATAGGATAGGGTGATAAATGAGCACACAGTCGACCTGATGGTAGGTGCTTGCTGTGGCCCATAGACATCTACGTTATATCCTCGATTATGAATCAAAATGCAGATGCGTCGTCACCCGTGAGGACTAATATGGAATGCCTCGTTTCCAGTAAAAAGGGTCTCTGGTTCTCCACACTCACCATACGAAACACAGCAGCATTAAGCTACTATTTTTACGCTGGTATTCTGTGCGTGGTCCTTCCCCGGTCGCGCCGACCCTTTTTTATTAGATTAAGCATCTTTCAACCCAAGTAACATTTTAGGTTTTAGAAAGGTTTTGAAAAGGTTCTAGAACCATTATATGGAAATCCACTCGTAAGTCTTAACAGAGTCAATGACGTTTAAATAACCTTATATTAACCTCCTGTGTGCAAAAAGGGCCCACGTTTTACAACCTTTCTGAGAGCTATAGCAAAACCTACAGATCAAATCCAGAACCTATCTTACTACTTACACAGAACCCAAATATAACCTTCATAACCTTAATTAAACGTTAATACAACCTAGCAATCGTGGATTTAAATGTCGCCATTCCCTGTCATTGTACCAAGTCAAAATGGCGAGATAAATGATATTCATAAAAATATTATGCAATTAACTTCTTGTTTTCAGGACAAATGTAGTGCGACTGGCACTTTTTCGTGATACTTTAAGATAATAGTGCTATAAAATATACGGCCCTTTCGAAAGTTACAATTTTTGGAGATATTTTAATGAAATAAGAAACATAAAATGCGGAAGTTGGTGTAAAGTAGCATTATATAAAAACTTCTATTTTAATAAAAAGCATACACTTTAAATTGTGAATAAGCAAAAACGCGCACGCTCCTTAATCTATTAAAAAAATTGATTTTTTTATTACATTTTTTTAATTTTCGTGAAAAAATATGGCTGGCGTGAGGAAATTACTCTAAGGAATTAAAATTAACTTTTTTAAAACTGCAAAAGCTTAAAGCTCTCAATGTTTGCCAAAATAAGAACTAAAGATAATCTGGCGGACCTACTTAAAATGATAAAGTTGTTTTCACAACTTAAAGGTTATCACCAGGAGTATTTCAAGACTTACCAGTCGCAAAACAATTAGTTGCTTTCAAGTTTTGGTTGTAGCCCGACTTGCGTTCGATCGATGGTTACGAAAGTGTGCGAACTACTACAGGCTGTTATTCGAATGAAAGTAAGTTAGAATTTTGGTTTTGTGACTTTAAGTGTTTTGTAGGTAGATGAACGACGGAAATCTTGTGAAATATATCATCCCTTTCCTCCTTTTAAAAAAAGAAACAAACTACATACCTAGTAAGTATAGTATGTACATAGTAAGTGCCGAATCAATTTAATGATTCATTGATTTTGGGTTTTAATTAGAAATGATATGAAAGGCGATAAAAATTAATCTACACCTACTACTACCACGAAACTAGTTGTCCGCGCGGGGATGGCACGAAGTCACTGAGTGAAAATAACTGTTTTTATATTTTCAGGCGGACTGTATATCCTAAATAAATGCTAACGACAAAGTGGTTAAACACCAAGGTAAAATGATAGAAATACTGCAAGATATGCAGAGCAATCAGAAAAAATGAATGCAGCAGCTTGCGAAGCATGAAGTTTCTTTAAACGAATTATACACAGTAAAAGTTACCAATCAATAGAATTCCTTGGAAGAACGTTTTCCTCCACTCAAAATAGTGGAGCAGCTTTTTGAGCTGGAGGATAAATGAAAGAATCCGGAATTCCGAGCAAATATTTTAAAATCATATCAACATTATGCTCTCCCGGATTAGGAACCAAAGGGGCCAATATTTGCTACAAGATAATTGATCTTTTTGATTGATAGATCTCTGGAAAAAAATTATTTTTTTCCAGAGAGCTTTTAACATTGGTATCTTGGAGTGGCAACTCTATGGACAAAAATGAAAAGATTGCATACAAAATTTTTACGCATATTCATCAGATTCTCTGTAATACAAAATGCTGACAGTGCTGTAGGTCAGCTAGATAATGATAATTGTATGAAAGCAATCATAAAAAATTCTAAACAACGTTTCCAGGCGATCTTAAAACCCCGTTTCAGTAAGTACGCCTAAAAATCTTAAAAATGTCCAATGTCGAATCACAAAATGACGCCACAAAGCCAACTACAGACGAACTTGAAGTTCAACAGCCCTCAACCAGTGTTGCATAGCAATGAACCATGCTTCGTTCACTAGAATTTCATGAAATAATGTTAAATAATAAACTTCACCGAATTTCATTAGCACATTCATATTATTAGTAGTCATTAATAGAAATCATAAATGTTAGAAAAACTCTAATTTTTGCGTTGAGAAATCCTAATAACAGAAACAGAAACTTTTTTATTCAATGTAGATTATAACAAATACTTATTGAAAGTCACTTTTTTCATTTACCACTGGTTCGCAAAAAAAACTCTGTCCTGGGAAGAACCAGCAAGAAACCCAGCGGGACTATTTTTTTTTCCAATAAGAGCTTACAATCATGTTTACAATTAGCAACACAAGACAAATTAGAAATAGCTTGATAGCGATCACCCTTCCCAGGGGTTATTATCATCCATAAATTCCTTAATATTATAATAACCCCTTTTATACAAACTTAGTTTAATAACATTTTTGAACTTTGTGTATGATAAATTTTGTATATTTTCTGGGATTTTGTTGTAAAAGCGTATACATCGCCCCAAGAATGAATTACTGACTCGGTAGAGTCGAGTAACTGGTACCACTAGCTTGTGTCTGTTCTTAGTATTTACAGAATGAATATCACCTATTTTCGCAAAACTACTTTTATTTTTGTGTACGTACATTACATTTTCATAAATGTATTGAGAGGCCAGAGTTACAATATTAATTTCCTTAAATTTTTGTCTCAGTGACTCTTTTGGTTTTAAATTATATATTGCTCTAATGGCCCTCTTCTGTAAAATAAATATAATTTCAGTGTCAGTCGCGTGTCCCCATAGCAAAATACCATACGACATAATGCTATGAAAATAACTAAAGTAAACTATTCTAGCTGTTTCAACATTGGTAAGAGCTCTAATCTTTTTTACAGCATATGCTGCAGAACTAAGTCTGCTAGCTAGTTTTGATATATGGGGGAGCCATTGAAGCTTTGCGTCCAGTGTGATTCCAAGAAAAATGGCGGTATCAACAAGACTCAGTTCCTCCCCATTTAAAATTACATTAGTATTGACATGTTTAACATTAGGAGTTACAAATTTCATACATTTAGTTTTAGTTCCATTCAAATGCAAATTATTAACATTAAACCAATTAACTAATTTAGCTATAGCATTATTTACTTCGTCGTAATTTAATAACTGTCGTTTTAATTTGAAAATTAATGAAGTATCATCAGCAAATAATACTATATCATGGTTATCCCCTACTATGTAAGGTAAGTCATTAATATATACAAGAAACAGAAAGGGGCCGAGAATTGAGCCCTGAGGCACGCCCATTTGTACAATCGACCCAGAAGAACTCATACTATTAATGACAACTTTTTGCGTTCTGTATCTTAAATACGAAATAATTAATTGAAGAGCATCGCTTCTTACACCGTAGTGTTGAAGTTTCCTGATTAATGTTTCATGGTGAACACAATCGAAGGCTTTGGATAGGTCACAGAACACACCCAAAGCATCCTGTGAATTCTCCCATGCATTAAATATATATTTAATCAGCTCAACACCAGCATCAGTTGTCGAGCGACCCCTTGTGAAACCAAATTGATTTTTATGAAGTAAATTATTTACATTAAAAAAAATTTACATTTGATCAAGAATAATTTTTTCAAAAATTTTACTAAGTGTTGGCAGTACAGAAATAGGTCTAAAATTAGCGGGGTCCAATGTATTACCAGATTTAAATAAAGGTATTACTTTACTATGCTTCATTAAATCAGGAAACACACCAGATTCGATACTAGTATTAAAAATAATAGATAGTTGAGGTGCGATTGTATCTATTATAGACGCAATAACTTTAACAGAAATCCCCCACAGATCGGCGGTTCTCTTAGTATCAATAGTCTTAAAATATTTTACAATATCTTTTGATGACACTTTATGAAATCTAAATGTCTTTGTACACACATCATTCAGCGACGGCAGGAGAAGAATTCAACGACTTAGTGGTTAAGATCGGAATATCAGTAAAATATTTCTCAAAAACGATTGCAACGTCCTGATCTGATTCAGTTAATTTATTGTTAAAATTTAACTGGTAGTTTGAATTGCGAGAGTTGACCTTACCAGTTTCTATATTAATTATGCTCCTAATGAGTGCTTACGTGGCATTCTCTCCATTACACTCTATAATAATAACACTTATATAGTACCTACTACACTTACTAGAGACTAACTAATAAAAGTAATTAAAAGAATATTATTCTATCTTGTTTCAAAATAATGAAAATGTTGAATTGTATTGTTAGAAAAAATCTAATTTAAACATCGTATCCTCTCTATTATTCTTTAAATCAATTTTTCTTTAATCTCAGTTCTAAAAGAACTGATTGTAATAAAAGTTAAGTTATAAAAGTAAAATAATAAAAAAACTTAAACTTTTAAATGGCTTAATTTTTATAAATATAACGTATACAATAGTGGAATAAACACATTTGTATGAAACCTTGACAAGTATGCATTATATGTCTGACAACTCAAAAGTAGATTCTGAAGACATTAAATCATTTGAATGCACAGTAGATATATCGACACAGTAAACGTTTAGTTCAGATTAATTAATTTGTTTTCTAAAAAAATCCGAGCAATGTTTCATCTCCTTTCCACTAAAAATAAATTCTTTGTCAAGTTTACAAAATGCAATCACTCGAAGGACGCGATTATTCTTTGTAAGTATCCAACAATTTTCTTACTTTCCTTCAAAACAAACATCCTCTAATATTAGCATTAAGATAGGCGTTGAATTATTATCTTTGATCACATGACTAAGATCGAAATTGCTGATGACGAATTTTAACTGTGGATATACCTACATCACTTTTCACATTTTTTTGCACATCATACTGAGATTTTTGAATCTCTATTAGCCAGTTGGCTATTTGAGCTAAGGGCTTATTATCGCTACGAAACATATTTTTGATTTCATATAAGTTTGACTAAAATGAGTAGGCTATTGATTGTACTGAAACTACATAAGCATGATAACGATCTGTCGAATAAATTGTAACTGCACAAAACAATCGTCTCGTATCACCCTTTTTAGTACAACAATCCAGTAATATAATAAAAATTCTGTATTCCAATGCTTTCCAGAATGATAAGCAATCCAATACTCTTATTTTTCTGTGTAGCTCTTTAGGCAATTTGAGGAAGTGCATTTTTAAAGATGATTCTTTGTTTGTTTTACTAGGCCATTTCAACGATTTATTTTTGAAATATCCATTACGCCAACCAGTGAGAAGCCTTTTTACTATGGTCAGATCTATCAAATGTAACGATTCTGCTACTGGAAAGGCGTCAATCACGTTGATCGGACGTTTCAAAAGAGGGAAATCTATCTTGAGATGATATTCATCATATTTATTGCGAGTCGGTCCTATTCTGGAAGATTTTGTTCGGATAGTAGTTAGTGTGGGACAAGGGTGTGTACTCTTCCTCTATAGAGCATTTATGACAGCCATGTTGAGAATTCGTCACTTCTGTAAAAAAATAAGTAATTATACTAACTTAGGGTTTGAAACCTGATATGGAATGCATTGCATACAACAACCTAATGGCTTTTGAAATTATCAACAGGTACAGGCTTATAAGGTAAGATTTCCGAAAATAGGAATCTAAGAAAAATTGCACCGACTTTTACGTTACCGTTGTACTAATTATTCTTAAGAAATTTTTACGCAATTTACGTTTAACATTTCCTCTTCGTTTATTGTATCACGTCGTTGTTTTGCGGACGCAACTGACATTCTCTGAGAACGTCTGTAAAGATTTAAAATATTCTTGTAGGACTTAAATCATACCTTCAACTCTTAAGGACAGCTTACTGGTTTGGGTTTTTATCACACAGTCCTAATTTGTTTACACAGACAACTCTAATACAGCCTAAAGGTTTGAATTAGGTTTTAGAAATTAACTATAACTGAAGAGGAGGTTCTAAGGCACAAAGTAACACGAGCGGTGTTACTTGGTGCGTCAGAACTCTCGAAAGATTCCACGCAGGATCCTCAAATTCTGTATACAACATCGTATCAGGTGACGAATCCTGGATATACGCGTACGAACCCGAAACAAAAAACCAGTCACGAGTTTGGGTGTTCGAAAATGAGTTAAAGCCAACAAAAATTGTTCGTTAACGGAGTGTTGCAAAAAAAAATGGTGGCCACGTTTGTTTCCCAAACCGGCCATGTTACGACTATTCCTCTTGAGGGACAAAGAACGGTTAATGCAAAATGGTATGCTAGCATTTGTTTGCCACAGGTCGTTTCTGAACTCCGTAAAGAGAACTGCAACCGCTGCATCATCCTCCATCACGACAATGCGAGTTCTCACACCGCACACAGAACAAAAGAGTTTTTAGAGCAAGAAAACATAGAATTATTAGACCATCCGCCGTACAGCCCAGACCTAAGCCCTAATGATTTCAATACTGTCCCTAAAATAAAGAATAAATTGCGTGGACCGAGATTTTCATCAATTGAAGAAGCTGTAGACGCCTAAAAACGGCCATTTTGGAGACCCCAACTTCCGAATGGAAAGGTTGCTTCAATGATTGGTTCCATTGTATGGAAAAATGTGTCAAATTTCGCGGAGAATACTTCGAAAAGCAATAAATACATTTTTAAATAGTAATGTTGTGTCACTTCCTTGATTCCCGAAATTTTCAGTGCCGCCCTCGTAGCAAAGCATTAACCTTTTTAAAACTTTTTTAAACCCTAAAGGCATTTTTTAAAACCTAGGCTCGGAAAAAATGTAACTTGGGAACTTACGGAATATTGCAATTTTCACAAAAATCGCTTCAGTGGTTTTCAAGGCATGTTATGTTAAGCGTAAAGTCGGTTTGAATTTTAACCGACTTCAAAAAGGGAGATTATCAATTCGACATGTACGTGCATAAATACGATGCAAAATTATAGGAACTACAAAATATTGACATATGATAATCTATTTAAGATTAAAAACAAATAAACAAAATTTTATAGGTGTATGTACGTTCGTATGTTTGTCCACGCATTTCTTCGAAAATAGTAAGCGGATCGCGATCATTCTTTTTTTATTTATTCTAACTTAGGGATTATTTGCTTACATTTATTAGTAGTCAACTTAGGGAATAATAACGATGTCATAGATTCACTAGTTTTTTAGACATTGACTAAAACGTGTAACTAAGTCTAAAATAGTTAATACCACTTAAAACTGAAAATTCCGATATAAAATAGTAATTTTAAGAAAATTAATCCAATTTCCAAAAAAGCAATAAATAATTGAACGAGGTATTTCATTTATTAAAATTTAAAACATTAGAATTTTGGGTCGGTGCCAGCCAACAATGCTTTAAGAAAACAAACTTTACGAAAAAAATGCTATAAAACTAATAACATATTTTTTATACGAGTAGATAATAAGAAATAATAATCTGAAAACCAGTATTTCCGATAAATGTTTTTATCCATATTTTTTATCTATTTGGTAAATCAGATCAAAACATTTATTTGCAATCCAAGTGTACAAAATTAATCTTAAATTAAAATTGTGCTTACAACTTAGACGCTTTTTTCAGGCACTGCAAATTTGACGAGGCTGCTATGAGCATTAAATATTCTTATACATAATAGTATTATTTCTTATCTAAACACTCCTTAATTGAGTAGAAGGGGTAGAACCTTTGTTTTAAATATTTACTGAGCTTGGTTGAAATTTGGTTAATTCTGATATGTTTTTTATTTCCTGTGGTAATTTATTATAAACTTTTATTGCCATATTGTAGGTGCTTGTATTCAGGTGCGAATCTTGAATTTGTGGGGCCCTGGGCTAATACTGCTTAGGGGCCCTACCTAATTACTCAACTAATTGCCATTTTGACAAGAAACTGTTTTCTGTAGTGATGTAAGTATACCTTCTGTGTACTAAATATCGGGAATTTGTCAATAAAACAAAAAATACAAATTATTCATCTAAATTTATTTTATCGCCTTCAAAGTAGGTCCCATCGCTTGCAATACAACATCTAAAACGCTTCACCCAGTCTTCCATACATTTTTCATAGGCTATTTGCGGTATGGCCTTTAGCTCATTCAGCGAATTTTTTGTTATGGCTTCTATCGACTCGAAACGTTTTCCTCGAAGTGGTAATTTTAACTTGGGAAATAAAAAAAGTCAGACGGAGCCATATCAGGTGAATACGGTGCTTGGTTGAGAACTTTTGTTGAATTTTTCGCTAAAAACTCTTTCACTATAATGGCTGTGTGTGATGGTGCATTATCATGGTGCAGCATCCATGAGTTGTGTTGCCACAAATCTGGACGTTTTCGGCGGATACTCTCACGCAAACGCTTCATGACGCCTAAATAATATTCTTTATTCACTGTTTCTCACTTTGGAAGGAATTCGGAGTGAACCACACCACGGTAGTCAAAAAAAACTGTCAGCATCACCTTGATTTTGGAGCGACTTTGCCGCGGTTTTTTGGGTTCCGGCTCGTTTTCGAGACGCCATTCTGAAGACTGTTGGCTTATTTGCATGTCGTACTCATAAACCCATGTCTCGTCGCCAGTTATTATACGTTTCATAAAAATCGGATCCGTAGAAGCTAGGGAAACCATGTCTTCAGCGACATGCTTTCGCTGCGCTCTTTGAACAAAATTGAGCTCTTTTGGAACTAGTCGAGCGGCGACGCGTTTCATGCCTAAAATATCAATGAGAATGTTGTGGACGGACTTAAAAGATATGTTCACCTCACTAACCAACTCTCTCAGACTCATACGTCGATTTTCGAGCACTAGCTTCTTGATTTTGTCGATGTTTTCTTTGGTCGTAGCGGTTGAAGGTCTACCAGAACGAGGCAAGTCTACTACTACTTCTCGGCCTTCTTTAAAAGCCTTATTTCATTCATAAACCCTTGTTTTCGATATACACGATTCGCCGTAGGTATTTTGCAACATTTTTAGTGATTCACCACATGAAATATCACTCGAAACACAAAATTTAAGCCACACTCTTTGTTCAACAATATTTTCCATTGTAAAAATCGCCGAGAACTCAAAACTATGACCAACAAAAAGTGTAGTTTAAAACAAATTAAATGACAGATCCCGCTCAAACTTTGCGCGCTAAATCAGTACAGTGCTACCAACATGCAGTAAAAAAATTAGAGCGACCTCTTTTACGCGGGTCTTTTTATTGACATATTCCCGATACTTTTTACACAGAGTAGTATGTAATGTAATATATGTTAAGTACAGGAAAACAAAATATTTTATTTATTTATTAAAACATTATTTATTGCAAAATATATTGACAGGTTATAAATGGTTATGTTATATAAATTATAAAGCAACCTTTCTGCATTTTCGTGCTGCAAATTCTTTTATTTGGTCATCGCGCTGTAGGTCCTTTGTTAAATCGCAATTTATCGAAAGAACTGATAAATGATTAATGGCCGGTTTCTGAGGTACTTTTATCGGCAGTTTATCTATTCGTTAGCGCTATTTGTTCGATAGCTTATGAAAATGCGTTTCCGAACATCGCAATGGAAGATAAACTCCGTTTAAGCTAAGTTTAATTTAACTGGCCAATCAGTGCCGTTTATCGGTTCCATAACTTTATTTGACGTTTAATTTCAAGCAAACTGCATCAACTTATTACAACGTGTTATTATTAAAATAAATTGCCAGTGAGCGCTAAATACTTAAATATTAAAGGGATAAAATTAGAAGTGCAGTGAATAAGAGTAGCTCTTTGGAGTCTGATTTGGAAGAACTGGAGTTTATTTCTAGTATATCAGTACCCAGAAACTTAAGACATAGGAGAAATCCTTTCGAAATGTTTACGGATGAAGAATTTCAATTGAGATATCGCTTTGATGAGAAAACTGTGATACACCTAAGTGATACCATCAGCTCTGCTCTAGCATCTATTATGCATCGGAAGTATACATTGTCTGTGTTAGAACAAATTTTCATAGCATTACGATTTTATGCTACCGGTACTTTCCAAATATTAATTGGTGATGACATTAATGTTCACAAAACTACTGTATCCAGTGATATATAAAGTAAGCAAGGAAATAGCCAAACTAGCAAGGAGTTATATAAGTATGCCAAATGTTGTAGACTTAAGAGAAGTAAAAGCACAATTTTTTGATATCGCAGGATTCCCAAATGTAATTGGTTGTGTAGATGGATCACACATACCTATTCAATCTCCTGGAGGTGAGCAAGCAGAATTATTTAAAAATAGAAAAGGTTTTTTTTCTATTAATGTACAAGTTGTGTGTGATGCAAAGTTGCAAATTCGTGACATAGATGCCCGCTGGCATGGATCAACACATGACAGTACAGTTTTTAATAACTCATTCCTCCGAGCACGCCTGAATAACAACGAGATAGATGGTCACCTCCTTGGAGATAGTGCATATCCTTGTGGACGCTACATGATGACACCATTTTTAAACCCAGCTACAAATGCAGAAAAACTCTACAATGAAGCACAAATCAAGACCAGAAATACAGTTGAAAGGACATTTAAAATTGGATCATACGTTAGCTGTGATTGTTACAACAGCTGTGTTACACAATATAGCTCTATAGGAAAATGACACTCCGGCGATTGATTCCGCTTCGGAAGAAGATATTACAGAATCAATTGAACAACCTCTTCCCTGTGAAGGAAACCATTTTCGTCGTTTATTGGTGGAACAGTATTTTAGGTTGGTAAAATTTTTCTTTTGTTAATATCTCTAAAGCTCAATTTACACAATGTTGAATGTAATAAAGCAACAGAAAAAGCAAAGGAGTATATGGTCCATCTGATGGTAATTGGATGCAGGGACCCCTAGACATCTACATCTATCCTCTATTAGGAATCAAAATGCAGATGCAGTGTCACCGTTGAGGAGTAAGCTGGAATGCCTAAAGTGTCTCCGCTTGTGTACGCTCACCAAACGAAACAGCAGCATATTTAGCTGTTAATTCAAACTAGTATTCGGTGAGGGCATGTTCTTTCCCCAGTTGAACTAACCTATTCGTGCTACAATTATAATATTTCTGCAGCATTGCTACTATGTATCAATAATGTATTATGTTAATAAAAACAAAGGAGAATGTTCTGGCTTCATAGTGTGTTCACCTATGAACCGTTGGTAATGAAAACTAGCTATATGTACTCTTAAAATAGCCAATAACTCTGTACATTTAGCTCTTAGAAACGGACACTTAAAGGAACACATTAATAATATAAAAATGTATCTCGTTTTGAGGTTGTAAAATGAATAGAAAAAAGAAATGCAAAATATGTCTGTAGGCATGTCATTTCCCCCCCCCCGAACGGGTTCCCGCCTTGTCGTGGCGGGGGGGCTTAGTAGCCGTAGCTTGGTCTCCCATGGTGAACAAAGAGGAACCCACGTGGCTGGCCCGAGGTGAAGGGCCGGCCTGAGGTGGCCACTCCGAGGAGGGAAGGCTAGTACTTCTGAGTGCTCGTTTTTCCTGGCCCCATGGCCTTCGCGCATCGGACGCGGGGGCGTCTGTTGCGCAGATGTAATTGGAGGCCGTGGAGGAAGGCGTGCCATGTGTTCTGGTGCGCCTTACTTGGGAAGGAGAACGGGGAGGAATATTCCTCTCCCGAGGAGGTACTGCCGCGGAAGTGTGCGAAAGCGTTCCCGTAGCCCTGCCAATATGCGACGAAGGTGGAACACCATGGGGTTTTAGTCGGTGCGAGTCCGACATAACCCGTCCTTGCCCCCGCGAGGCGGGTATGCGTAGGCATTTCCCCATGTAAAAAAGGCATGTCATTTTCGAAAAATATTTACCGTACTTACTTTTGATTGCATTTGTTTCACTGATAGGCGTTACACTACGTCTTATCATCCATTATCATCGTAATCCACACTACCTTTAGCGGCCAACAGAAATCTATCCAGCTGCTAAATTGGCGTGCTGACACCATATGACTGTATAATATACAATTACCTCACAATAATTCTTTTTGTAACAAGGTTACTAAGCCATTTAACGGCCTAGACTTAAAAATATTTACTCGTGTTGCACTTTAAAAAAATGTTTCTACCAAGGGTAATAAAATAAACACATGTATTCAGTGAATTTTTATTTATTCATCAATGTTCCTTATCAAAATACTACTCGTATCTAGAAATTGTGCAGGGGGGTCAAGACGTTCTTGGTATCTTGCCCAACTTAAATACCATATTATGGTCATAACACGGGCGCAGCAACCTATTGTTCTGCGCCCAACAATGCAGTTGCAGCAATATTGGATGACTGCCTCCCTGCCCATGCGTCCACTATCAATTAAAATATACACAAAATATATTTTTCGGCTGATGTGTCTACTCTGAATTCTCCCTCGTAAGAGCCAAATGTTTATATTATTTCTTTCTGCGAAAATATCTAACAGGTCTTGCCCAACTCCCCTTTACACTTCAATTACATAATCGCCGTCTCTACGGACATGTTCCCCGTAGTAAGAGCGGGCCTGTTTAATTTGGTAAATTCCCAATGATATTAAAATTAGATCATTCATTTCCATTCGTGGGAAATCTTGAAAGTTATTTGCAGTTATATTTTCAAATTGGGCCTGTCTTCTATTTAGGTTGTTTCTGTCCACATAATCAGCTAGAATATTATTTGAAAATAATCTTTCTTGAATTATAGATACAATGATTGTAGCATCATCCCGATCTTACAAAAGAGGGTGGAATTTATTGATTAAAGCTGCTGCGACTTTAAAATCAAGCATTAAATGCTGTGATGCTTTATTAAAATATTCTTGTCGCAGCAGCTTAAAATCTCTTTTAAATCTTCCGTTAACCACCTCCACAACCCAACGACATAGAGTGACTTGGCGAGATTCATTCGCGTCTTGTGTAGTCATTTGAGTTCGACCCTGTTGTAAAGTAAGCGGATAATGGACTTCATAATTTAAACTTTGGAGTAAAGGAATAGTGTCTCGAAAGCCTCTGTCTAAAATCGTAACATCTCCCTCTCTAAAATATTATCGCATGGGTTTGGAGGGTTCAATAAATTCATCCTTTAAAATATCTGCGCCTGATTTTGTGGCAGGATACGGTCCCAGTACATCAATTATATGGCCATCGCATGATACTACAAGGAACGGCTTTACCAAGTTTCTGAACTTATGTAACGAATAAGTATTATTATTTTTTATTATTATTATTTATACATAAAAACACTAGCAGCTAAAAAAGCTGATGCGTGTGCATCTTAATGTTTGGAGATTTTATCCAATCTGTTCTTGAAGGCGTTCAATGCAGGAGCATCAATCACATTTTGTGGTAGCTTATTCCACTCGGTGACAACACGGTTTGTTATAAAATTCTTCATGGGATTCCGCTTGGCAGTCCTATGGCAAAGTTTAAGTTGATGTCCTCTCAGATGTTTGTTGCTATTTAGTAAGTACAAATTCGGCAGAGTAGGAACATTGTAATATCCTGTTAGTATTTTGTATGTTTCAATCAGACTACCTCTCTGCCTACGGTTCTCTAGTGTTGTGAGGTTAAGCTTTCTCATTCGCTGCTCATATGTCATGTTCCGTAGTTGTTTTACCATTTTTGTGGCCCTCCTTTGAACATTCTCCAGTAGTATTATATCTTTACGAAAATACGGGTCCCATATCACATATGCAAACTCCAAAAGAGGTCTTAAGTACGTTCGGTAGATCTTGTTAAATATTTTAGGAGTGAGACACATAAAGCTTTTTCGAATCATATACATCATGGAGTTTGCCTTTTTTACTATGTTAAGGATATGAGTTTCCCATTTGAGGTCACTGGTTATTGTAATGCCAAGGTCTTTTTGTGATTCAACAGAAGACAATGGGTGATCACCTAGATAATATGTATTTCGTGGATTATTTTTCCCTATATGTAGAACCGTACACTTGTCTGCGTTCAGTGTTAGGAGCCAATCACTAGTCCAATCGTAGATGGCATTTAGATCCTGTTGTATAACTTGATGTTGCGTAATAGGGTTCCCAAAAAATTTTGTGTCATCGGCAAATAATGAGAACGGTAGCTGTAACGTGCTCTTCAAATCCGATAAATATAGGATAAATAATAATGGTCCAAGAACAGATCCCTGCGGAACGCCGCTGAGTACTTCCCTGGGTTTAGACATTGTACTTCCAACTCTCACGCAGAATGTTCTGTCTGATAGAAAATCACTGATCCAGGCCAACGATTTCCCGCGTATACCAAAGTGTTTTAATTTGCATATAAGTCGTCTTAATGGCACACAGTCAAAAGCTTTTTCATAGTCAAGATATATCACATCTGTAGGTAATCCATTGTCATGGTTTGAGACCCATTCATTAACACATTGTAACATATTTGTAATGATTGATCGCTTTGGTACAAACTCGTGCTGTTCATCTAAAATCAGTTGTTCTTGTAATAGGAATTCTCTTAATCTTTCAGTTATGATCTTTTCCATGCCATATTATCCATATTATCTTTTTGATATTTATAATTGCTACTTTTTTGAACATAAATATATGTACCGTCCATAATTACAATTGCTTTTCGGTCTTCAACATTACTTCCAGGATTCCCAAACAAAGATTCAGGTATGTACTGATTTTTAGCAGCCACTTCCATTCTCGTAATATGGCCTAGGCCCAGTTGTGCTAGCACAAAGTGACTTTCCATGAATGTTCTTGCTTTGTTTACTAGTTTCGTTAACGTACTTCTAGAAATGGTTAATAATTTGGAAATTCTTTCGTCACTGTCTCAAGTTCTTAATTTAATCAAATATGCTCCAAGGACAATAGACCGTTTTTTAAAGAATAGTGAACTATATTCAATTTCACGAAATTGGTCTTTTGTGCGCCCAGTCCAATACCAAAATGCATTATCATTAATTTGGTCAATATTTTCAAAATCAGTGATGTTACCATTACACTTAAGCAGCTCACAGAAATCTTCTATATAAGCAGCAGTAAAACTATGGTTCTGGTTTTCATTTTCAACAAGGGTTGTCCATGGTTCTGCATACAAATGAAATTGACAAATTCGGCAGTCTTGTGGGATATAATATTTATAATCGTTTAACAGTTGCACTCTTACAGGCAATGGGACCACATACTGTGAGGTATTATTACTGTTTGAAAAAATGCACCTAGAATGTGTATCTGGTGCTCTGCAATAGTAGGGTAACGTGATTGTTTCAGTTCTTTCAACTCTTTCAACACTTTCAGCTGCTTGTAATTGATTACTTGAATCATAATTTTCCTCAGCCAATTGTGCTCCTGCTCTTGTTCTAGCTTTTCGCAAGCATCCGTCACAAATTATGTCTGATGGTTGCACCTAGGAATAACGTACGGAAATTAACAAGTTGAAAGAACGAAAATAGGATATTTATGAGACAATCATACATATGTCTTAATGTTGTAATAATAATCAATAAAACTTATATTGATTTGAATTAAAAATATGCACAGGCTATTCGGAACTTAGCGTAAAAAAATAACTTAATGTGAAAACCTACATACATATTAATTTGTTGCCCATTTTTAGACAATAACAAATGCTAGTATGAAATATTTTAATTTTGATATCTTACCTCCCTTGGGTGAATCCAATTTTGAATAATATGTAGGATACGATGAGACGTAGCTTCTTCTATTGTGTGGCTGTGATGTTGCAATAAAGATCATCCACATTTTACACAAACACGTTGGTGACCCACAGAAGTTTCAGTTTCACGTTTCAGAGAGAATGCAGGGGAAGCTTCAGTGGCAGCTCTTTGACTTAATATCATATGACAGTCATGACAGATATAGTCATTAGCTGTTACCTGTTACCTGTAATTAAAAATAATATTTAAAAAAATTGCCAGGGTAATGTGTGACTGAAAAGTTGACTAACATTTAAGCTATTCCGATTATAAAATGTACACAAGGTTTTAGTTAAATGTACAAAACTTACGACTTGTGGTGCAACACGTTTCCGTACTAAGCCAAGTAAAACTTCGTCGTGTAAAATGTGCCGTTGTATTCTAGTTAAATTAATGCCACATTCAAAATTATTTTCTTCAGCATTTCTTGATGAGGATGGTTGACAATATTTTTTTGCCACATGATCTGCCTTTTGCCAGCATGGATGGCAAATAAAATGTGATGCCCGAACCTGCAAAGAAGTATTAATAAATAAAAATCAAATAATAAACATGTCGGGTTAATCATTGTTATCATTTTATTTACTTACTTCCGGTGGAATGAGTCTTTCCAGAATTATACTTTTTGTATTTTTGTGATGAGCAGTATCAGTTTTTAAGCCTATGATTTGGTGTGAACGCTTCGGTAAGGGGTTTTTACACAGCGCACAGTTCTGCCCAACACTGCACTGAGATTCAGTTTTCTTTACTGCTTCTGACCAACAGACTGTGCAGATAATGTCATGAGCTTCAATCTACAAAGTATTAAAACATTATTAGTTTCTTTCTTCTTATTAGTTTTACTTATAAATTGTGTACGACAGAGAAATATCATCATACGAGTTTATAGCTCAAATACAATTAAATTGAGTAAGTAGTAATAAAATGTTTTTAATAAACTTACCACTCGTGGAGCAGTCCATTGACGTATACAAAGAAGAATTTCTTCGTTGTTTAACAGCATAGAACCACCAGCAGATCGACAATTCACACAAAACTGATTTTGCAGATCCATGTCCGCAAACAAAGCCAATTCGTTAGATTTCACAGAGTCCATTTATCACAGCCAGGTCAACCAGAAGTGTAATCCAATCAAAGTCCGAAGTAAAGCCAAAGTCGTTAGAAATAAACCAAAATATAAAAGAAATAAGTAGCAAAAAACGAAAAATAAGTTGCAACGCAGAGAGCGCGAGAGCATATGTGTCAAACCTTTTGACAGACGTGTTGCCAGCGTAGGAGTACTGATTTTTAAATAGTTTTTTTTTGTAATATTTTTGGCTTGGAATCTAGTCCTATTAGCCATGTCTTTATTTTTAGCATCGAACAGAATCCTGACATTTTTTATTGGAAAACCCTGGTAACACCAAGTGTAGATAATAAACATGAGATAAACGGAATATACGTGACAATCCAATCAGTCAACTAATTATTTATTCTTTGTGAACTTTAAGTGTCCGTGGGATTCTAATGAACATTTTAAACGTTATAAAATAAAACTATAATTACTGACTAATTAATATTCCCAACCGTCCTTAGGCGGATTTTGTACATTGTCGTTTGTGTATGTATATTTTATTTGTATTTCTAGTAAAAATATAGTGAATATAATATATAAACAAGAATTTTAATAAATAAAAACTGTAACTAAATACTAATATAAATCGAAATGAGTTTATTATACTTTGGCCATGTAAAATATAGAGAATAGAATTTATAAACAAGAGTTTTAATTAATAAAAACCAAAACATTACAAATATTGAAGATTCAACATCAATATGAAATTATCAAATAACAAAAGCCAAAAAATTACTGTATTTTGATATTAAAGAAAATCTTTTACAAAACGCAAAAATGGACTTTGAATAAAACTATTATTTACGGATTTTATCGCGTTTAATTACTTTAATTTATTTTTACTATCCCGACGTTTCGGGAGCTGTACAGCACCCATGGTCACGGGGGGGGGGGGACTGAGATATTTGACGTCCCATTGTCATAGGTAGTCCGGCTACCTTCAGTTTTTTAATATTAATTTTTGGTCCGATTTACGCAAAACGAGCTTATAGTATCATGAAGTCTTGCAGTGGTATGCTTGGGTTTGAATTTAATTTTGTTAATTATAGGATCCCAAGAAGATGGCAGCACCCATCCATCTTCTCTATTGAAATTTTGATGTTTTTTAATTTCAATAGCCTCGCGTATCATCCTTGGTAGGAATCAGTGTTCTTTTGCGAGGATTTGTGGTTTATCAAATCGAATGTAATGGGAGGGACGATCTTGAACATGTTCGCAGACTGCAGACTTCCCGGAGCGTCGGTGCTTCACGTGAGCTATATGTTCCTTCACGCGGATTTTTATAGATCTTTTTGTTTGACCAATGTAAGAGAGACCACATTCACAATCTAGCTTGTACACACCTGCATCCTGTAGAGGAATATTACATTTGATGGATGGTAAAAATTGACTAATATTCTTCGGCGGCTTGTAGTATGTTTTAATGGAAGCTCGCTTCAAGATGTAGCCAATCTTGTCTGTGACTCCCCTGACATATGGTAGTACAGCAGGCGCGCGCTCGACTGTGGCTGGCTTCACTCGTTCACTGTGACGTAGGCGCGGGACCCGAAGCTAGTTGTCTTGCAATACTTGCTCGAAGGCCAGATGTTTTCTGTCACAGATCCCTCATGCTCTCTGAAACAAAGATTTACCCACGGTAGCTAACTGTGAAGGATGATGGTGAGATTCACCATTTAGATATCGGTTGGTACGGGTCTTTTTCCTATACACAGTGTGACCAATAGTGTTATCAGGATTTCGGATGACTAAAACATCTAGGAAGGCTAAAGAATAATTTGCCTCTAACTGTATTGTGAATTGTATTTTAGAGTTTATGGAGTTAAGGTGAACTAAAAATGCAGTTACTTTGTCGGATGGTAAAATTGTGAAAGTGTCGTACCGCTTGTAGAACCTTGGATTTACAAAATGGTCACAAAATGGTACGATTCCTTTGTGTGTGCTTTGGTATGTCCTCTGGTTTGGTGCATGATGGTATTAGCGAATTCACGTCGAGATTTAATTTTTCGGAGTATTTCTTTATTAAATCGCTAGTTGTTTTAAGCGTGTTAGTTGTGGGGTCTGTTTTGACCTTTTTATATGTACTTTCGTCCGATAAAAGTTGTTGTATTTTAAATCTATATTCCGACGTGTCCATTATCACCGTAGCATTTCCTTTATCCGCGCGGAGAATCGTGAGCTCTGGTCTGTTCCGTAAGTTATTCAGCGCTGTAAATTCGTCTTTAGGAAGGTTTGGTTTCGGCACCGAACTACGACGTAACAAGGACGAAATATATTGACGTATGGCCTCCAAGTCTTCCTTACCGAAGTTCATTCCCTTCGCTAATACTTTCATTGTCGGCTCGTCCAGTGTATGTTTTGACAAATTATAGACCGTGCGTTGTTTACAGTTTGTGTCTATGGTCCACGGTTGTGCATCGTTCTGGCGTTGACTTGGATGTTCGGCATTTGATTTGATCGTTAATTTTTGGTATTTTTCTATTTGTTTATTTTTGCATTCATTTTATTTCGATGTTTCCCGTTTGTCAAATCAAATGTCGTTAAAATTGTCCTTAGTTTTCTGGACAAATTGTCTATGGTGTTATTTATGAAATGTAAATCGAACCATTTCTGCTGAATCACCGTTCGTAACAACTTTTTACTTGCCTGATTTAAGATCTTAGCCCACCATTACATTCGATTTGATAAACCACAAATCCACGCAAAAGAACACCGATTCCTACCAAGGATGATACGCGAGGCTATTGAAATTAAAAAACATCCAAATTTCAATAGAGAAGATGGATAGGTGCTGCCAGCTGCTTGGGATCCTATAATTAACAAAATTAAACCCAAACCCAAGCATACCACTGCAATACTTCATGATACTATAAGCTCGTTTTGCGTAAATTGGGCCAAAGATTAATATTCAAAAACTGAAGGTATCCGGACTAACTGTGACATTGGGATGTCAAACATCTCAGTCCCCCCTCCCGTCACCATGAGTGATGTAAAGCACCCGAAACGTCGGGATAGTAAAAATAAATTAAAATAATTAAACGCGATAAAACCAGTAACTAATAGTTTTATTTAATGTGTAGTGTTCGCGTAAATTTAAGAAATCGTTAAAAATGGACTTTATAAGAATTTTAATTTATTATACTTTGGCCATGTAAAAATATCCCTCTATCACTCAAGAACGTGGATTTTTCAAATTTTTTGGATCTGGATTTTTAACGACAAAAAAAATACACGTGTTTCAGTATTTTTCATTTATTATAATAGTTTAGAAGTTATTTAAAAAAGGGGAGTGTTGCTTTAAAGCAACACTGAACCATAAGACTAAAAATGTACGTTCGTCGACTATGAATTACTTTAGAAACCTTTTTCAGAAAAAATTATGATAGGTGAAAATTTCTGAAACAATTCTTAGTTTTGGTATAACACAGTGCTACCCCACATTTCTCATTCATATTATACGTAAATCCAACTCACTTTGGAAGCTTGCATCTCATTTTTTTTTCAGACCATTGCGGCCAGTGGCTTATCTGGTCTTGGCGTACTGCCATTGGCGGTACGTATTGTGCAGGTCCTTTGCGCTTTTTGGCTTGAATCTCAGTCTCCAGCGAACGCCGGCCAGACATACCAGACTTTGTACCCATTTTACATAGGTTCACTGCAACCTCTTGACGAAAATCTGCTGATGATAAAATGCTTGATGCTGAAAGATTTTTGTATTTTGAGACTCTTTTATAAAGTAACCATGCATTAGCCATCGTGAGGTCTAGATAATGGTAGAACAAGCGCACCTGCCATCGTTTACTACCTAGCCGTATCTTATAGATGCCCATGATGCTGTCAATGAGGTCGACTCCACCCATGCCACATGGGTGGAGTCGACCTCATTGACAGCATCTTGTCTCATTGTACTCTCCAACTACATAGGGTCGCTTTATAGTCACATACTTTGACTTTTGCTTGTCCCATCTACGAACATTAGCTTCTGGTTTTTGACCAGCAAAAGTTGAAGCAAGGACGACTATTTTGTTGTCCTTCCAAGCAACAGTCGACACATCAATTCCGTTCACGTCAGCTACGTATTCTTCAGAATAACCACGTGTTTTCTGTCAATTTCATGATTTCCTTTTCTTGTTGCAATTTACAATCTGGTTTTCTATTTCTTCTTACTGTACCAAGACTGTGGATACCTTCTTTAGCCAAATACTCCAACAAACGAAGAGAGGTAAAATAATTATCAAAATAGAGCTGGAAATTCTGGTGTCTTGGAACAATGCGCGCTAGTCTTGTGACGACGTTGGATGATGCACCTAAATCAGGCTCTTCTTGTAGGACAACATTCTCCTTACCAGTTTCAATTTCAGTTTTACAGGCGAATCCAGAAATGCCACTCAACACGAAGATTTTGTAACCCCATTTGTGTGGTTTGTAGGGATTGTATCTCTTCAACGTATTTCGTGCTTTAGTGGAGCACATTTGTTCGTCAACGCAAAGGTGCTCTTCCAATGGAACTTTGCTGTAGACCTCATTCAAAGAGTCCACCACCGGTCTTATTTTGAAAATTCGGTCATGTTCAGGGTTGTTTCTGGGAAGGTCCTTGCTGTTGTCATTGAAATGTAAAGTCTGACGAATTTTCTCAAATTTATTAAATGGCATAGTTTCTTAAATTAGTGTTGTACCTAGTATTGAGCTTCAATGATTGGTAAATCTAGGTAACTGGATAAGAGACATTACATATACCACACCTATGAATTGCCTGACATCCATTTCTGTCATACGTGAAGTGCTCTTGGGATCGTTTTGAACTCGGTAAAGGTTTGTCTCTTCTGCAATCTTTTGTATGAGTTCTTGAGGAAACAGGTATAAAAAGAACTGTATAGGAGTATCAAGTTCTAGAAGATCAGGACCCAAGGTCTTGTTTCCCTTGAACATGAGCTGCTCGGCATTCAACTCAAGATTTTTCTTCTTCCAGCGTAATATCAACTTGGCGGGCTTTTTCTTACCTTGGGATTGTTCGTTGCTCATTTGTTGGTTGTCTTGAGCTGGAGAAAGCTGAGGAACACTTACGTTTGATGGAGAAATTTCTGCGCTAGTCGATGGGTTTTCGTGGTCATCTTATAAAGTTTCGATAAGAGAATCCATGTCAATGTCCAACGCCACATTGTCATCTTCGAATGTTTCCAGTTCGGGTACAAAATCAGGGTCCGCAAGGCTGTCATCGTCAAAATCTAGCCCATCCTCACTATCCGCACCATCTTCCAGCGCTGCAGCAATGTACTCGTCCGCAAGGGATTGCTTCCGAGCCCTCCTAGAACATAAAAAACTCCTATAAACACTTTAGCTCTCATACAGAACTACTTATAATAAATTCTCCTTTTCGATCAATGTTGCCTACGAGCAACAAACAAGAATTTAAAAAAATAAACTAAACAACTTTTACGGATTTTATCGCGTTTATTTTTACTTTTTATTTTTAATTCCCGACGTTTCGGGCGCTTTCCAGCACCCATGGTCACGGGGGACTGAGATGACTGACGTTCCGATGCCATTGTTAAACCCGGAGTAACTTCAAAAAGGTAAAGGTAAAAAAAGGTAAAGGTAAAGGAAGGTACTCCGGGTTTAACAATGACATCGGGACGTCAGTCATCTCAGTCCCCCGTGACCATGGGTGCTGGAAAACGCCCGAAACGTCGGGAATTAAAAATAAAAAGTAAAAATAAACGCGATAACATCCGTAAAAGTAGTTTTAATCATGTGCAATGTTCGCGTAAATATAAGAAATCATTATAAACAAAACAAGACAACATTTTCGTAAAGATAACTTTAGATATTAAAATTCAGACACTTACCTATCCATGTTTCTAAAATAACACCAAAACACTTCCAAAAACGAATTATTTACTATTTTTCAAATCGAAGCACGCACGCACTTGTTCAAATTATCAACAATTGACAAATGAAGTTTGATTTGCGACACTTTACTTCGGTTCCTAGACCACGGACTACAGTGCAATAGGACGACAAAAAATGAACCATTTTAATTTTATGGGTGGTCAAACGGTATGTTGCTTACAGTCCACAACATGCTACAGAGGGATATAGAGAATAGAATTTATAAACAAGATTTTTAATTAATATACACCAAAACATTACAAATATTGAAGATTCAACATCAATATGAAATCATCAAATAACAAAAATGTAACAAATTTACTGGATTTTGATATAGAGCTAAAGAAAAGTCTCTTTTAAAAGTGCAAAAATGGACTTACGAAATAAGAATTTCAATTTATTATATGTTGGCCATTATAAATTTAAATTCTCCTTTTTAATTCTAAGTCCATTTTTGAATTTTCTAAAACATTCTTTTTTAATTCTAAGTCCGTTTTTGAATTTTCTAAAAAATTCCGCTTTAACTCAATATCAAGATCCAGTAAAATTTTGTTTTTTTCTAATTTTATATGTTCATTTTGAAATTGAACCTCCAATATTTCTATTTCGTTATGATGGTATCTTCATTCATTTGATTCTGCTTTTTTCTTTTTATTATTGAAGCACTGATGCTATTAATATTTTTCTTTTTTGTTTCAGTTAAACAAATCATTTTTTGGTGTGATGTCAGATACCAGAAGAAGTGAAATCCTTTTTTTGGAACCTTCAACTTGTTGAAGTTGATGCACAGAATTTTCTTTTGCACCCAATACTTCTTGAGAAGAATCTTGCGTATCGTTTAACTGTTGTGTTTCAACAATATCTGTAATGAATAAATTGTCACTATTGTATTATGTGTAATTATATTATTTAAAAGAAATTGTCCCGCTGGGTTTCTAGCCGATTCTTCCCAGGACAGAGGTGTTTTTTGCGAACCAGTGGTAAATGAAAAAAGTGACTTTTAATAAGTATTGTTTACAATCTGTATTGAATAAAAATGTTTCTATTTCTATTTCTGTAGCTGATGATTGTGCAGATACATCTATATTCAGAAATTGGTGCATAGGTACTTAAACCACAATAAATAAATGATTATTTAATTATATTTTGTTTCATTATCTTTATTCTATTTTACATGAAATTATTAGTAAGTTTGATTAGATTTAAACTAATTTTTTCCTGTAAATTTACGCTTTTCCTGTAAATTATCGCTCAGGTTATGTATAGCCCTAAGCTGAAATAGTGGATATAAGAAGAATTTAACCAAAACATCAGGTAAAAGCATGCTCAAAAAATGCTAAATTCTGATGTTATATGATGTTAGAAAAACACTGAACTTACATACCTATGGTGTAATATGGTTCTGATGAGTCAAAATCATTAGATAATGGTTTAAATTGTGGAGGTAATAAGGCCACAACCTTTTCATCGACTGCAGTTGTCTTAGGGCAAAATGTTCCACCTCCTGTCTTGTACAGCTCGTACTGAAATTAAAATTTAACGTTCTACATTACATACTTGTCGGATACCATTGCGTAACTTTATATGAGAACAAAATTTTTATTGTAAATACTCCAAGGCAATAACTGTACCGATGAAATAGGTCGTAGAATATAATGATGTACCAGGCGGTCCCATAATGAACTGGCCTGATATAGTTCAACGTGACATGTCGCTACATGTTGTGTTGCGTTAAATAGTACGTTTATCGTGCACTTAATATTAGAAACATGCATCGACATGAAATGCTTACTCTTAGTTTAACAGGCATTTGAATAACGAGAGTCGCGTATTTTTTCAAAATGTCGACAACTGAGTATCGAAGTGTCATAAAGTTTCTGTTTAAAGAAGATTTATCCCCTGCCCAAATAAAAGAACGATTGGATGGCGTGTATAAGGAGTCTGCCCCCTCCTATAGCACAGTGAAAAATTGGGTGAAAGAGTTTCGCCTCGGGAGAGAAACCGTCGAAGACTTTGGCCACGACGGTCGACCTGTGGAAGTGCTCACTCCCGAAACGATTGCTCTTATCGAAGAGGAGGTTCTGAGTGATCGCCGTTTGAAGATTAGAGAAATTGCAGCAAGGCTTGGGCTCTCTAAGAGTACCGTTCATCGCGCGATCCATGAACATCTTCACATGAAAAAAGTGCGTGCAAGATGGGTACCGAAACTTCTTTCAGCGGTACAGAGACAGGAAAGAGTGCGCTGCGCTTCGAAGTTTTTGGATCTTTGTGGCGAAAATCCAAAGACTGTGATCGAGCGGCTAGTGACTGGTGATGAAACTATGATCTTGTATTATGATCCACAAAGCAAGCGCGAGTCAATGGAATGGCGTTATAAGGGTGAAAAGCCCCCTAGAAAGGCAAAGGTGCAACAATCGACTAAAAAACTGATGTGCACATTATTTTGGGATTTTCAAGGCATTTTGATGGTGGATTTTAAAGAACGTAATACAGTCGTGAACGGCGAATATTATGCTTCTTTAATATATAAATTACGAGACAAGATAAAGGAAAAACGAAGAGGCAAGCTGTCTAAAGGTGTCCTGTTGCTCCATGACAACGCCCTTGTTCATACCGCTGGTGTTTCGAAGGATGCAGTTCGTCAATGCGGGTTCACAGAAGTTCAACATCCACCTTACAGTCCAGACATGGCACCGACTCGGTCTGACTATTATTAATTTCCAAATTTAAAGTGGGACTTAAGAGGAAAAAAATTTTCAAGCGATGAAGAGTTGCAGGCGGCCGTCTTCAGTCATTTTGAGAATAAAAAATGTGATTATTTTTATAAAGGTATAGAGATGTTGATTCACAGATGTCAGAAGTGTGTTAGTATTCATGGTGATTATATTGAAAAATAAAATTGGTTTCGTTTCATTTCCTTCCTTGGTTCATAGTTAGGTTCATTTCCTTCATTATGGGACCACCTACGTATATTATTAGTACACTACAAAGTAATACTAAAGCTTGTACAGTAAAGTTCCTTCGCACTTTGTATAATAAAAAAGTTTATCAGTTCAAACAAAAATAAGCAGGATATGACCTACCTTATCATCGCTTATATTTTTTCTAGCTTTTTTTAAATTGTCATATAACGCATGCAATTGTTTTTCAGTTCTGATTCCCGTTTCAGAAAGAGCATTATATTTATTGGTCAACGCCATCCAAGCTTGCTTCTTGGCCTCAACAGTAGTCCCGTCCGTCTTTTTGTTGTCAATTGTAGCCACAAATTCTTTGGCTACTTCAATTAGAAGCATCTTCTCTCTTTCCGTAAAATTTCTACTACGTATGCCAGATTCCATAATATTTGTTTTAAAAAGATAAAACCACTAAACTTAAAATCGTAAAGAGAAAAAACAAACCACGCGCAAAATAAAAGCAATGAGTATGATGTTTTCTTTTTATACAATATGACATTACAATGATATCGTCCATAGAGTCTCTGATAAATATTGAATTATCTTAATCTATTGCTAAAACAGTGCATATTCACTTATTTGGCCTCAAAAAAGAATATTTTATGAATAATACTAGTATAAATGAAGAATTGGAATAAAAAACCAATTTTAGACTCGATGTTTTCGATGGGTCGAAACAGACCCATCTAGTGGCAAATTATGGAACTTGTTATTGGTTTCATAGTTGTTGAACGGTTGGTTTGGTATTCAGAAACGCAATGACAGTTAACAAGATATCTTAGAGATAACTTTATTGAATCAATAGCTAATGGTAATATAACTGGGAACTTCAGAAACCGGGCATTAGTCGATAGTTCGACATTGTTGTCCTGTGTTTGTTTTCTATATACGACATCCTGGAGAAAGAACGCTCCGCTTCACAGCTAGTGATCGGCATCGTTAAAAAATCTTTGACATGGTATAGCAGTTTGAGAAAACGTCAACAAGTTTCTTTTCATAAACTAGCCAAAAAATTTCACTGCAAGAGGTGTAACACCCTGTCTTAGACCGCAGTAAGTAAGATTTTAACTGAATGCACCCATTCACTAAATGTTCGTCTACATCATTTGGATAATAATCAATAATATTACGTACACTTTCCAGATCTATGTCTTCTGTATTTTTGTCTTGTACTCGTAAATCCATTAAAAATTTAAATTTTTTGCTATAGGTCTCATAGGCTTGGCTTCTATTATTTAAATCCATAATCATCTTATCCAACGCAACGTTAGGTGTGTCTCTTTTAAAATTTTCTGCGCCATTTACTGAGACTTTATCTGTAGATTTATCTGAAAAATTTGAAATAATGCGTCTCTTATTTATGTCACTGTAGTCTGTTCCCACACTAGTACTTGATTTTTTGGCTTTCTATTCGTATTCCTTTAGCTTCTAATCTGATTGCTGCCTTACGATTTTTAGGAACTCTTTTAATGACACAATTAACTTATTGCCTTCACCAATGTCTAAACCTTGGCTCTGTACTTTTTTTATTAACTACATTGAATCTCCAAAATTTCTTCCCAAAAAACAATCAAAATTGCAGTTTGTAGTTTCGCCAGTTTATTAAATAAATTTCGTGCCTCTTTTCGGAAATCAACTTTTTCATCATCATTTTCGCCGAAACTATTGAGAATTTTCATAATGCCATCATAATTACTTTTCAAAGCTCTGACAGCATCAAAGTGACAAGACCATCTGAGCTTAAACTTTTTAACGTAAATTTTAGTTTTGTTTCACAATTTAACAGTTCCCACCTATGGGTAATGGTATGGGTAAAAATTTACAATTTCGAGTGCAACCTTCACGGATTCCTGCCTAACTAGGTTAAGGGAATGCGCTGCACATGGCACGTAATCTGCGGATTTATATTTTTCTTTTAGTAGTGCTTGTACATCATTGTAGATTCCGGCCATATTAGCAGCGTTGTCATATGACTGTCCCCTGCAATTATCCAGTAGTAGTCCATTTGTTTCCAAAAGGCTTGTAGAATATTAATTAAATATAAGCCAGTATGACTACTAATTTTAATGAAAGATCGTCACACGACACATCTTTTATACACTTTTCCCCGAAAACAGTATCGTAATACAATAGCAAGTTGGTCATCGTGAGACAGATCTGGGTTTGAATTTTTTTATTTTATTTATTTATTTATTTATTGATCTCTTCACAACTTCTTACTGGCTAGTTAACAATAACAATGTAGTAAGGACCTAACGTTGTGAGAGACTGGTGCCTATGATAGGTTTTATAATAAAACCTGAGTTACAGGTCACCAGGCCCCCCTCGCGGATAGGTTACATACACTACAAATTACAATACACAAAGGAAATACATCATATAAGAGTTATAAAAAGTTACATAATAGACGAATTGTAAAATTCATATACTGGATGTGTGTGTGTGTGTGTGTGTGTGTGTGTGTGTGTGTGTGTGTGTGTGTGTGTGAGTGTGTGTGTGAGTGTGTACTAATGAAGCAATCCCGATGCTGGAGTATCGTTATTAGCGGGTTTAGAAATTGTTATATGAGTAATTTACTCGTGTGAGAAAATTTAAATTATTAATGTTGGGTTAAAAGAAGATTCTCAGTATCTTGGTAATTAAGGGTTTTTAAGAATTTTGTCAATGTTATTTTACAACTAGAGTTGGTTTTGGGATATATGTTTAAAATTTTATTTAGTTTGTTATAAAGAAAGGGTCCCATGAAGCAGAAAAACTTACGTGAAAGAGCTGAGTTGAAAGTTTGAGTTTTGCAAATTATATCTTAAGAAAATCCGGGTTATAATGTAGATGAGAATGTTGTCTAAGTACGATATGCAGGATGAAGGTTTGTCTAACCGTTAGTACATCCCATTTTTTGTACAGCTCGTCTGTAGGAAAATGGAAAGGGAGACCAGCACCTGCTTTGAGAATTGCACGCTGTGCTCTCTCTACTTCTATAAGTTATGTTTTGGCACCTCCTCCCCATGATGTTATACAATATTCAATCAGAGATTGACATAAAGCGAAGTAAACTATCATTATAACACGGCGTTCTGCTATATGTTTTAAGGTTCTGAATATAAATATGAGTTTTCGCAGACGGGATACTAAAGCTTCAAAGTGGGGTTTGAACGTTAAAGTCTGATCAATCAAAATACCAAGATATTTGATTTTATCGGTTCTTTCAACTAAGGGACAGTGACATCCGGGAAGACTAAGACCACAGGTGTGGGCTGTGATTGTCAAAGATAGAGGTGGAAGAAGGTTAGCTCTATGACCAAATGCAATGTACTTTGTTTTATCAACATTCAGTGTTAAGACATTGTAACTAAGCCATTCACAGACCTTATTTAATCCCATCTGAGCGTTCTCAAAAACATTATGCCAGGAATTATCGGCAAAGAAAAGGGCAGTATCATCGGCATAGGTGATTATTTTTCCTTTAGAGAGCTGAAGTTGGCATAGGTCATTGATATATACCAAAAAAAGTGTCGGACCGAGAATACTGCCTTGTGGCACACCAAATTTGATAGGTAACTCATCACTTAATGTATAATGATCTAAACGGACCCGCTGTCTTCTATCGGTCAAATAATCGTCTATCAGTTTTAATGGAATACCCCTTACACCAGCCCTTTCAAGTTTTTTTGCGAGGTGAGGGATAGAGACTGTGTCAAAAGCTTTAGACAAGTCAAGGAACACTGTTAAACACTTTTTTTCTATCTAAATTAAGTATAGTCGTGATAATAAGATCATGAACAGCATCATTAGTAGTCTTACCGCGTCGGAAACCAAATTGACTGGGTGAAATAAAGTTATTTGACTCCAGAAAGCTAACCAACCTTTGATTGACTAGTCGCTCCAAAATTTTTGATAAGGTTGGTAAAATAGAGATCGGCCGATAATTAACGACCGAGTTCCTATCACCTCCCTTGAAGATGGGTGTGATAAGGGCTATCTTAAATGCACTAGGAAATACACCGGTTTCTAAGGCCAGGTTGCATATTCGTAAAATTGGGGGTATTAATATTTTTATATACCTCTTTATAATTTTTCCGGAAATCAGATCACTTCCCGCAACGCAGTTGTCTTTTAACCCCTTAATGAGTTGGGAGATTTCTGCTTCGTCGGCAGGCAGCGTAACAAGTGAGTTAAGAGGGGTTTGAGTAAAGAGAGGAGAAAAATTACCATCAGGTGCAGCTAATTGTCGGTTTGTATAATTTATTTGCTCGGCCAACCTTGATCCCACATTGGCAAAATAAGTGTTAATATTATTTACACTCTCCTTTCTCTCTTCCGAATTGAAAGAAGATATCTGATAAGAGGATTGATCAGGTGTCTTACACCGGCTAATTTTCTTTATGACTTCCCATAGTCTCTTATTGTTGCCTTTAGTATTTTTTATTTCCTGTTTTTCGTAGCTTAGTTTCCCTTTTTTTAATAACGTGTTACAAAAATTCCTATCACGTTTGTAAATCCTGATATTTTCGTCAGTGGGATTTTTTTCAATTTTTTATGGAGGTTGTCTCTATTCCTCATACACCGAAGCGGACCTTTAGTTATCCACGGTTTACTAATACGTTGTCTAATAGGAGTTTTAATCAACCTACTGTTGTTTTCAATGGCACTATATAAGTACGATATGAGCATATTTGTCGCTACGTTGGCATCAGTACTTTCAATAATTGGCCGGAAGTTTATATTAGATATCGATTTATCTAATCCCTCAAAATCGATTATAATTTTTTTGTTAAATTGCGCAGAGTAAGTGATTTGATTGAGACTGACAGCTACGGTCTCATGGTCAGTAATTGATGATTCAAAAACGAAACAGGTTGCTTCCAGGTTGGTTTTTATCATTACGTGATCTAAGCATGTCCGTCCATGGGCAGGTATAGTATGGCCGGGTAGAATATAATGACTTGCTAGTACGTTTAAATAATCATGCGAGCGCTTATCGGATGTATTAGAGATTATATCAATATTAATATCACCACAAATAATGATATTTTTGTAGCTACTTAGTTTTAAAAGAAGTAAGTCCAAGGAGTTAATAAAATCGTATATGTTAGTTTTACTCGGCGGGCGGTATATACCAATAATGCAAGTATATGAGTTTTTAGAATTTTAGTAGGAGGCAATTTGCATCACTTATGTGAGGTTCCTCATATGTGACGTTAATATTTTTATTGTAATATATTACAACTCCCTCATTTTGAGTGTTATGAACAGTAGTTGCAATGATATGATAATTCTCAAGATCGGGTATTTGCCTCGTTGGAGAAAGTCAACATTCTGTTAGGACTATAATATCCCAGGATAATTCGGATCTATTTAGAAGCGTGATTAAATTCGGCATATTACAGTTAATGCTGCGTATATTTTGACACAAAATATTTAGTTTACAATTGTTGTTTAAAATGTGGTTTTTTACATCATCGACGTCACAGGTAATCGCCTTAGCCACTTGAAAAGTGTCCAGATCAAGATTTAAAGTTTCAATATTTTGCATTCGTATCTACGAAATACAATAATATCTAATAAAATATATACTATCACGGCACGGCCGTGATTTGAAAGTCTTAATTTGTTGAAAAAAATTAAACCTTAATCCGGAACAAAAGTATCTGTGGCGCCTGATCTGACCTGAATCCATCATAATTGGATAATACTTTGTGTCGTCGTTATTTATTGCAGTTATAATTTGTTTATTTATCTGTTTACCCATAATCTCAATTATTTCCACATATACTGTTTTTGATAAATATATTACAGGGTTTGGTCGCAGCTCTCGTTGTTCAACATGTTCACGTATGGATGGGTCGAATTCTGCCAATAGCTCTAGAGCACCCATAAAATAACCATTATGTGGAGAACCAAATACTTCCTCGGAACCTCTAAGTGCTAAGCCTCTTATACTCAAAAATTCTAACACTGCAATAACCCGTTTTAGCACATTGTGATAATATTCTGTTTCTTTATTTAATTGCTCCTGAAGCTGCTTGTCTAAAACAGACTTATTTCCTTTTCGTGTCAACTACACTAACATTGAATTCTTATGTTCATTAGAATTTTCGTCATTTTCTAAACAAAATCCTATGTGTTTCCAATCAGAAAATCCGGTTATGTATTGAGGAGTTTTAGAAAAAAGTTTGCAAGTCAAACAAAAAACAGTACCAACCCTTTTTGAATAACATAACCAAGATCTTTCCAGTAATTGGCCATTTTTCATTTTTCTAGTGAAATACCTATTTGAAAAGGATCTGTTTTATTCTTTATATTTCTTCATTAAAGCTCAATATATATTCTTCGGATCTTTATTTTGAAAGTCAGTCATTTCATGTGAGAGGACGAAATTAATAAAATCATTATTTAGCAAATCTGGCCACAATCCCACGTCAACATATTTCTCAAACTCAAACTTAATATTTTCTAAATTTCTTTCCACCTCGGTATCGGTATTACCTTCTCTTTGCTAAACACCTATTTCGTTTTCAGAGGAACCAGAGGGTTGCAGGAAGTCAAGATATTGCACATTTTCATCGTTGGTATTTTTTTCTGGTTTTGCGTTTTTTTGGTTACTTCGGTTAGATTCTCTTTGCATAAAATACTTTCCTTTACGTTTTTTAATGGATTTATAGTTATTTCATTCGCGTTTATATGTTCTGATTTAAAAAAAGTTTCAATTTTTGCGCATTTATTTCTTTTTTTTCTCAAACAAACTGTAATTTCTTTTTTCAGCTCTACTTTTATATTTTCTAGCAGACATATTGTAAAATAAGATATTTTTCTGAAAATAAACAAAGAACTGGATAGAACTTTTAATTTTAATACCCACTTTGTAATGAGTGTGGCAATTCACAAATTATCACATATTTGCGGGTAGGAGTGTGCTCACTATACGTAAAAATAACAAGCTGCGTAATTTAATTAAAAATATATATATTTATCAAGTGTTTGGTGTGACTGATGTGCTAAATTAGCCTTTAACCTACCAGCTTATTTCCATACAACTATTTACAAACCTGCAACTGAATTTTGCCACTAAATTATTCTCATAGTGTGTTCATAACCTGTCACTAAAATGGAGTCACTACAGAAGTCCCTTGAAGACATGTCAACCTTATTCAACACTCGAATGGATGAATTTCATAAAAGTATACAAGCAAATAGCTCTTTACCAACAACAGGTAATACATCCTCACTCTTGACAGATTTTGAAGTTTTTCGATCTTTTGTGCTCACATCTTTAAAAAATCTGAATGAGCAAATGCAACTGTTATTCAAATTATATGACCAATCTGAAATGAGATCTAGACGTAAGATGATCCTTTTACGTGGTATCAGAGAGGAGAAGAAAGAAGACCTTCCTTCTACAGTATGTAAATTGTTCGCAGACAAATTAAAATTGACAGATATACACACTGATGTAATTACCAGATGTCATCGCCTAGGTGTTTCTAAAGATGGTAAACCGCGCCCCATTCTGGTCAAGTTCAATAACATTGAAAATAAAAATCTAATATGGTATTCTAAAACTGCATTCAAAAACACTGGTGTAACTGCATCGGAATTTCTGACCAAGAGTCGACATGACCTTTTCTTAGCTGCTCGTAATCAGTTTGGCATTAATAAATGTTGGACAAAAGATGGTCATATAATCATAATTGGTTCCAATGGTCGGCGATATACCGCCACCTCATTAGCTGATCTGAAATCTATTCCTTGTTCTACTGGTGATTTGGAAGGGTTGTCACTATCAGGGAAGAGCGTTAGCGAAGATAGTGCTAAAGGAAATAAGGTTATTTCTACAGCTAGGTCTAAGAGAGTTATCAAGGCAAAGTAACTTTGTATTAAACTTCTTCAAACGCTGTATGTAATGCATTTTATTGAACAGCCATTTAATAAAACCGAAGTATAATAAAAACTAAGTATACTTCGCTTATTTTTATTCTATTTGTTACTAAACTTAGTTACTTTAGTTTGCTATCCAAAGTGATTATTTCTCTTTTTGTACTGCAAAACAACAAAATTTTAACATTTTTATTATATTTTGAGTAGAACAAACAACACATAATATGAAATGAAATTGTATTATTTCCTTAGTTTTAGTTTTATAAAAATATGTTTATGTGCTTGTATTACAGATTGTATATTTTAGTAAATACAAATTGATGTAAATAACTCGCAGAATACTGAATATATCTGAGAATGACTGAATATATCTGTGACAAATCCCAACAAAACATATACCTAAAATGAAATACAAAAACTGATTCATTAAGATACACAATAGATATTATCTTTTTAGCATGAATATGAAATTTAGTATAAAACTAGGCCTTCTATTCAATATTTATTTAAGAAGGCATAGGTAACGGTTATGTTAACAAACCGTTCCCTTACCCCAGATTGCTTTATAGGGCCAACATCTGCCATAGTTTCCACTCAAGTAATCTATTCATTAATATAGGTACTTCAAGTTATGTTATTACTTCAGCATACAACTATTCAATAACATGGGTAATGGTTATAACTGCATTTACTTTGTTGTACCAATACACTGCAAAATGATTACCCTTGTTCACTTGATTATTTTTGTTATTTAAGCTAAGTACTCTAGTATATTTAAACTAGTTTACTATATTTACTACTAATGCTAGGTACTTTGGATAGATAAATATTTCTCTGTAATCGTTTATTAAAGTGTTTGGTTCATTAGCATAGGTACTTTAAGTCGGATCATTACTTCAGTATATGCATTTGTTTACTGCGTTCTACCGATACTACAAAGTTATTGCAAATTGTAGTTTTAGGTTAAAATGATTTCAATTGTTTGATAAAAATGTAATTAAAAAGGATAAAATTATTAATTTCCACATTGACGTAAGTCTGTCAAAGTAAATCTTGTTGATATCAATATAGGCAAAGATCGAATGACCATACAGCCAACTCATACTCAAAGTTTTACATTAACTTATTGGCTTACAAAAATTTTTCAATAAAATTAATTTGTTTACTTTTAAGACCTACTGTTAATTTTTCTATTTGTTTGTAATATCGATTAGTGCCACTGTTTGTAATATTATTAGCCTATACTACTTTTTGCAGTAACTTGTGCACGTATGAAGTGTAACTATGTACTACTGATAGTTTAGTTGCGTTTTTGATCGATCGATCTTCTGGTAACGCTGGTTGGCTAAGAAGAACTAGTTCGCTTTTGCTTATTTTTATTATTTATCTACGAGTATATATTTATATATTATTTTTATTATTTTATATCGCTATATATATACGCATTACCATATCATATATTGTTCATAAAAAGAAAGGCTTATTATGAGTTTTGAGTCGTTCAATTATATTGATTCAAGTAATGATTCCTTTGTGACATCTTACTCAGAAAGCGGCAGTAGTGACGATAGTTTTCACAGTACAGATCTCACTCCTCTAAACGAAGTCATATCTTCTCAATTCTCAGATGTTCTGAAAAATTTCAATGTTATTCATATTAATGCCCAAAGTATTCCGGCACATTTTCCAGACATGCTTGCATCATTTAACACTAGCTTCCTCAGCGCTATTCTTGTATCCGAAACGTAGCTCAAACCATGTTTACCATCTACCTGCTATTCACTAGCAGGATTCAATCTTATTCGAAATGACCGAGTAGGCCAGAGTGGTGGTGGGGTAGCGATTTACCTTAGATATGATATTCCTTTTAAGATTATTAAATTATTTACTCATGCACCCTTGCCTAATGAAGTTGAACATCTCTTGTTGGAAATTATATTATCTAACACCAAAATCTTACTAGGCGTCTTTTATAGCCCATCCCTCCATGTAAATTATTTCCCTTCATTTGAGAAAACACTTGAAGATCTGACTCCTCTATACAATCATATTATTTTTATGGGCGATTTTAACACTTGTATGTTAAAGAATAATCACCGCACTAAAAAGCTGCGCTCTATTACTGATTCGTGTAATTTACATATTCTGCCACTTAATGCTACACACACCTTGCCTAACTGTATTTCATCCCTGTTAGATCTTATCATAGTTTCATCTCCTGATCACGTGTCAAAGCATGGTCAATGTGCAGCTGTGGCATTCTCTCATCATGACCTCATCTTTCTTTCATATAAAATACGTACTCCTAAACTTCGAGGCAAGGTACTGATGCCACGGAATTTTAGTGGGATGAATATAGAACGTTTACAAGACGATTCCCGGAATGCTAACTGGTCTGCTGTATACTCTGCAGATTCTATAGACTTAACAGTGGAAACATTTAATTACATTTTGATTGACCTTTATGACACCCATGCACCAATCAGACCAGTTAAAGTTAAACACTCCCCTGCACCTTGGCTAACAGACGATATTAAATCACTGTTAAATAAGAAAAATAAAGCTAGGCTTATTTATAACAGTGATAAATCGGACCACAATAGAGACAAGTATAGGAGTATACGGAATCGCTGCAATACAATTTGTAGAGACGCACAACAACGCCATGTTCAGAGATCAGTCGAGAACGGAGACCCTGCAAAAATTTGGAAGTTTCTCAGATCTATAGGAGTCGGAAAATCCAAAGAATCTACTATTTCGAATGAAGACGTTGACATTGAATCATTAAATCAACATTTCTCATCTACCTCTTCGTTTTCAAACGATAATATAAAATCATATACTTTAAACAATCTGTCCAAAGCATCAACTTCTCGCCGTTCACCTTCAATCAATTTTCCGACTGTGATGTTAAAAAGAGCGTTTTGTCCATATCGTCAAGTGCCATCGGATGTGATGAAATTAGCCGTAAAATGATCGTCCCCCTGATTGACATTATTCTCCCTATCTTAACTCATATTTTCAATTACTCCATATTCTCTGAATCCTTTCCTCGAATTTGGAAGGAAGCAAATATCATTCCTTTTCCTAAAAAGAAGAACCCCTGTTCTCCCTCAGATTATCGACCTATATCTATCCTTCCATTCCTTTCAAAAGTCCTTGAACGTTTAGTCTTTCCACAACTTAACCTCTTCCTAAATAAAAACTCCCTTCTTGACTCCTTTCAATCGGGGTTCAGACTTGGTCATAGTACGGTTACAGCGTTACTTAAAATCACAGATGATATTCGTTGGGGTATGGACCAAAAGCAGCTCACATTACTTACGCTACTGGATTTCATTAATGCTTTTAACACCGTCGATTTTGATGTATTGCTGAGTCTGCTACGCTCTATTAACATATCTCTAGCGGCAATTGAATGGTTTCAAAGCTATTTGCGTGGCCGCCGGCAGCGGGTTATGGTAGGGGGTGCCACATCTTCGTGGTGTGAACTAACTGCTGGTGTACCACAAGGTGGCGTGTTGTCTCCTCTCCTTTTTTCTGTGTTTATTAATTCTGTTACTTCACGAATTTCTTCTCTCTACCATTTGTATGCAGATGATCTTCAAGTTTACTCCCATACATCACTCCAGAACCTTCCCAATGCCATCAATGACACTAATATGAATCTTGCTGTAATACATGATTGGAGCAGGTCGTTCGGGCTCAATTTAAATCCCAATAAGACCCAAGCCATTATTGTTGGAAATAGTACTGTAATTTCCAGAATTTGTTGGGATAACCTACCACCTATTGTTATTGATGGTGTTGTGATATCTTTTAGCAAATCTGTAAAAGACCTAGGATTACACATTGATCAAAATCTTTCTTGGTCCGTACATATTAAAGAGTCCAGTAGAAAGATGTTCGCGGCATCATCTTCCTTACGACGTTTGCGTAACTCATTACCGATTCCTACTAGAATTTTACTGGCACAGTCCTTGTTACTCCCTATCCTTGATTATGCTGATGTATGCTATTCTAATCTTACTGAGGATCAATTAAATAAACTTGAGCGTCTTCAGAATTTCGCTATTAGGTTCATATTTGGCCTCCGCAAATATGATCATGTTTCTGAGTTTCGTAGTAAGCTCAAGTGGCTTCCTATCAGACTTCGTCGGAATACTCACATTCTATCTCAACTGTACTGTGTACTATTTGATCCTAAAACACCGAAGTATTTAAAGGAAAAATTTGAGTTTGCGGGTGCAGATAAAGATCATTCCAGATTATCTGATAAACTTATTTTGCGAATGCCTGCTCACAATTCAAAATTTTTTAATTCTTCCTTTTGTGTCAAAGCAATTAAATTATGGAACTCGCTGTCTTTAACAATTAAGAAAGCCCAAAACATTGAGTCTTTCAAAAAAATGGTTAAAAATTATTATTTAAATATGTGTTCTACTTAATATATTTCATTATCATATCTACTATACTTGATAAGGTTTGTGTATATATGGTATGTATATAATGTGTAGCTATAATGTGTTATAAAAATATTTATAAATATGTATATGTATAAATATGTATGTGTATAAATATGTATATATGTGTATGATTATGTATGTATATATGTATATGTATGTATGTATATATATATGTATATGTGTGTATGTATGTATATATATGTGTGTTATGCACGATTTTTTATCTACTATTTATGCACACTTCTATATTTTTGTATGTAAAAAATCTCCTTCACCAAGGTTTGCCTGGAAGAGATCGCTGTTTAGCGATAAGGCCACCTAATTGTACATAAATTTATCTATAGTTTGTTGTTCTTTGTATTATTGTGTGTGCAATAAAGAGTATTTATTATTATTATTATTATCATTAGATATCAAACGAGTTCTATTCATTTAGTTTTGAAAACTGAAATAAAAATAAAAAAGTCATGTTTTATAATTCTTATTACTTACCTACTGCCTATTAAAAGCAGGAAGTCTAGTTATGCTAAATACTTTCAATTTGAGTAAATTAAAAGAAAGGTCCGGTCCTTATAACTTTTAAGTTATCTATCACTTAGTAAACTTAACACACGCACTAAACACATTTCCAACAATAACAAAGTCAATTCGTTAATGTAGTCAACGACTCGACGATAGCAGAAGTGCGGAAAAATAACAAAACTGCGTCGGGCGATAAGCGGAGGGAAGTCCCCAGTAATAGACAATACACGAAATACACCGACCGAAAACAAGCGACAGAGAATTCCTCGTTCCGTTTGATAGATGCGCACACGGGTTGATTGATCGTAGTGTTCGTGTTGAGTTAGCCAACCTTATGATGGGATTTTTTTAAATTCTAGATAATTTATATTATTGACAATATCGTCTATTGGTTTCAGTTCGGTTGGGTGCTCTTTGTATTCACGGGGCCCTGGGCTGCAGCCCAAAAAGCGTTTAAGTAGATCCGCCCCTGCTTGTATTTAACATTTTTGTTCGCGACTGTGGTAAGTATAATTTATTTTCGTTACTTGTGTTTATGTTACGTGTATCTTTAATCTTCTTGAAAATAATAGGTCCTTACATATGAAATTGGTGTTTTGTACGGGAGGATTATGAATTCAATAAAAAAATATATATGGTAAATAATAAAAAGCATTGTTTTACTTAAAAATGTCCGGCTAAGGTCGCTAGCCTGGCCGGCTTTTCGGTTTTAAGACCTGGAAACTCTACCCGTAACTATTTATAGCTGTAAAGCATTCGAAACTTTGGGAACCAAAATTCAAAATAAATCAGCGAGATAACCCGAAAACATAGTTTTATTTAATATGTCGAATGCGTAAATCTAAGAAAGTATAATGCTTTCAAATATGAATACCTATCTCATAAGTAAATATGACAAGATGAACTCTAACTGATTATGGTTAAAATAAAAATAGGTTACATCATTTTGTCAACAACAAATAAAACAGAATATGAATCTTACCTATCTACTTCCATAGTACCAACCCTGAAATCGTGAAAAAATATTTACTGTTTCATTCATACGTTTGTCCGAGTTAAAAAGACATAAATGTATGGAACAGCTGTGTTTCTTTCGCGTATTCGATGTGGGAAAAAACATTTATTTATTTTATTATTTATTTTTTTAACAGATACACCATTGGCTTATCACTAGACATTGTTAAATATAACACAATTGGTTTAGTTCAAAATGATTCGCCTTTAAAAGTATATACAACATTCACAAAAATAGTACAGCTATAATAAGACAGTTGTTAACTTACTTAACTAGAACAATATCATTAATAAATTTGCAAGTAATTTGCTTACAATAAAACTAATGCTAAACTTGAAGAAGAGAGAAAGAGTTATAAATACTTATTACATAATCTAGCAAAGGGGGATGCCCATATTAGGCCATGGAACGCCCAAAAATGTGCATTTGTTAAAAAAAATATATCTTTATTTATGGTTATAAATCGCGGTATTCATTTATCCTAAAACAATGGGAATATTTTTGCACAAATTAAAAGTACCGAAAAGATAAAAATAAAATTAGGTAAATACGTAATTCATTAGTCTGTGAATAAAATAAAAAATGTTGCCAATCACAAAAATCACTAAAAAAATCGATTCCCCTATTCGATCGATTACTTATGGTGTCATTATTACAATGCTTATATAATTTTTCGATAATTATTACGATGTTATGATATAGGTTTAAAATAACCGTTGACAATGGATATTTATCCAAAGCAGTCGATACGCAACCGTTATTAACCAATTGTTTATCCGACTACAGACGAAAAAGGATGGTTATGTTTTTACTGTGTGTGCGGGTTAGGCTATGTTGAATCGTTTTTTGCTATGGCGCTTAAAACGTAGGATGCATTTTATTATTGAGAGCGCTACTATCAAAGAATATTTTATTCGCTAAACTCGTAAAGTACTTGACCAACTTTGAGAATTCTTTCACCACTAGATTGTTATGTATAATTTTAGATATCTAATATAGGGTTAATTTTATTATAGAGGGCGCTACTTTCAATGAATACGTTTTTTGGCTAATCTCAAAAATTACTAGACCGATTTTGAAAATTCTTTCACCATTACATTGCTAATGAGGGCGTTAGCTGTGTGATAAATTTATATTATTACAATAAATGATTGTGAGATTAATATTTTCTAAATAAATAAAACTAAATACCTACCTAAGATGTTCAAATTCAATTATTATTTTTACAATTTAAGAATCGTATTTTCACACTTTACTTACTCAGATTGATTATTATAGATAAAGAGGTAATAAATCTAAAGTAAAAGAGCTCCGCTTAAACGAAAACACTATTTATTAGAATAAAACTAAATGTTGAAAAAAAGTGGTTCAGTGCGAGTCGGACTCGCAGGCCCATGAAGAGTTCAGTAGTAACAAGCATATATTTTAAATCGAGTCAAAATGCCACTATCATTATCGCCAGCAACAAATTATTTTGTTTTTCATAGTGTTTGTATAAATAACAAAGTTGTTTTTGCGGTTCTTTAAAATGTGCTACTTGTATCTAAAAAAAAGGACTATAATACATTATGGGGGGTTTCTGTGGTTTATTCATTACCAAAGAGAAAAAACTTATTGCGCAAAATAGCTTTTTATCCATTTCAAGTCATCAAAAGCGGCAGTCAACCGTTAAAAACTAAAACAACCGTTGTTATAGGCTCGGTTGAATTCTTTTTTTTTTTTTTTTTGCGCCCGAAGCAATTAAAGGGCTACCTTGTACGTAGGGAGGCGGGAAATGCATTACGCATACCACGATAGCCGGTCTATCGTGGTTATGAGGGACTCACTGTCCTACCGGAGACCCTAAGTGATACCCTCTAAAAACCGCCTTTGGGGACAGGCAGCCGGCTGATTAAGCTCTATTGTGCCTTATCATGAGCGACCCTCTTTTGGGAAAAGAGGGCGCAGGCGGCTAAGAGCCGCTGAGGGAGTGCCTACGAAGGCAAATTAATGTTGGTTAATATAATAATTTAAACTAATTAGAGTTGGCCTGAGCCGCCAGGAGGCAGTTCATTGTTTGGGTGCGACTCTGAGGCTTTAAGAAGTTCTCAGAGAGTTTTTTAAGGAATTGTTGAATTGTTGGGAGCTCTAAGTCCCGATGAAGGTCGGCATTACGGACTTACCAAGGTGCGTTCACAGCTCGACGACAGAAGAGGTTCTGAACTATTTGGAGTTCATTTAAAATATTAGGGTTTGCGTGGGCAAAGACGGGGCCCGCGTAGGACATGACGGGTCGTATACAGACCTTATAAAGGGTTCGCTTGTTTCGAAGGGACATTTTACTGTGTCTGCCCAACATACTGTTGAGCCTACTCAGGTAAAACCGTGCGTGACGGGTGACTCGTTTGACGTGGGGCCTGTGTCTAGAGTGACACCTAAATATTTGGCGGTCGTATGCCAGGGGACAGGGGTCCCTAGCATACGTATTGGAGGGGTGTTTTTAAGACGGCGTTGTTTATAATCGAAGTGAACGGCGGAGCTCTTCTCCGGGTTCACATCGATGCGCCATTTTTTGAACCAATCTCCTAGGTCATCAACTGACTTTTGGATCTTGTTCCGTATGAAGGATAGTGAGACACCTTTGCAGTAGATGGCAGTGTCGTCTGCGAAGAGGGAGAGTTGAACAGCTTTCGACTGGATGGGAATGTCGTTGGTGAACAGGATGTACAGCAGAGGAGCAAGTACTGAGCCCTGACGGACACCAGCCTTAAGAGTTCGCTGTGAAGATAGCGTGCCTTCGTGTCTAAAACGAAAGGTACGATGTTTCAAATAGGAGGCCACGAGATTAACTAGACGATCGGGGAGACCCATTTTGTAGAGCTTGTAGATGAGGCCTGTGTGCCAGACTCTATCGAAAGCTTTGGCTATATCGAAGAAGACCGCGATGGTTTTATGACGTCGAGGATAGAAACCGCTGAGGATATATTCCACAATGCGGTGAACTTGTTGGAGACATGAGTGTTTGGCTCGGAAACCGAATTGGTGGGGAATGATGAGAGGGTCACCGTTTGTGGGAAACAGATAGCGCCTCATCCGTGTTTGGATGACTCTTTCGAAGAGCTTGCCCATTGCCTTGAGGAGGCTAATGGGGCGATGGCTGGAGGGGAGGTTGAGAGGCTTGCCTGGCTTGGGAATTCCAATCACAGTTGCCTCTTTCCACGTAGTGGGAAAATAACTAAGGTTGAAGCAGGCGTTGAAGATAATAGATAAAAAGGTTAACACCTGCTCGGGAAAGTGTTTAAGGGCTTGGTTGGAGATGCCATCCGCGCCCGGAACCTTTTTAGGCTTAAGTCCTTTGATGAGGGATGAAATCTCACCATTGGACACAGAGATAAGTTCGGAGGCCGTAGGGGGTGAGTTCCGGCGGCGGACCTCATCCTCCACTGCCTGGACGTGTGAGGGGTCGACAGGTTGAGAACTAGATGAGCATTGAGCGGCAATGCTATCCGCAAAGCACTCAGCCTTTTCCTCGTCCTCGAAGGCAACCGTGCCGTCGGGACGCGAGAGAGGGGGAGTGTGGGTGATAGCGTCTATGCGGAGGGCTCTAGCCATCTGATAGTACGCTGTGTGAGATGGAGAGATATTCTCCATGAGCTTACTCTTTTCGAGATCTTGAAATTCAGAGAGGCGGAAGCGGAGTTTTCGTTGAAGACGATTGGCCGCGCGCCTATATTCGGGGGTGGGATATTTTGCTGCTCTCCGAAAAGCAGCTTTTTTGGCTTTTAATAGGTTGCTAATATGTAGGGGAAGCCCACTATTGTTAGCAACCGGGACGACCCTTTCGTTCTCCTTAAGGGAGGATTTAATAAGGGTGGAGAGTGAATCGACCGCGGTGTCGATTTTTTCGGGACTGTCTAAGTCCGACGGTATGGAGATGGTAGGATCCTGTGAGTCCAGAGCTTTAGCTAGGGACTCCTTGAATCCCTTCCAGTTAGTGAAGGTTTTCGTGTGTGTTGGGGGAGGTGGCTGATGGCCAAGAATGAGGGAGACCGGTCGGTGATCTGATCCTAGATCGTCTAGTGTCTCGATTGCTCTGAGGTTGAGAGAAACTCCTTGGAGTAACGCAAAATCTAACACATCGGGTGCGTGATCGGTGTTATCGGGAAAGTGAGTAACACCGAGAGGACTATGGACGGTGATATCAAGAGACTGCGTGATATCGAGCAGTATCTTGCCACTAGGGGACGTAGTGCGGCATGTCCATTCAGTATGCTTGGAGTTAAAATCTCCAAACATAATGATTGAATTGCCCAAGGATAAAATGGCCTCAAAATCTTTTTTGAGGGGATAGGTTCCTGAAGGGATGTAACAGGAGGCTATGAGGATGGACTGATGTCCAGTCATAGCTAGCCTGCATACCGTGACTTCCATGTTGGTAAGCTGCGGAGTAGAAATGGGCGAGCAATGAAGTGTCTTCTTGTAATAGATGGCCGTTCCGCCGCCTCGGCGGTCGGGTCTGTCATTACGAAGAAGAGAGAAGTTTTTAATAGAAAGGCCGATAGTGTCCTTAGCTTTGAGATTAGTTTCCTGTAGGAGGAGTAAATCGACTTCACGATTTCGAAGAAAGAGCTTAAGCTCTGGGAGGTTATTTCGCAAGCCGCGAATATTAAATGATACAAGCGATAAACCCTTAGGTTTGATACGACCGTGGGATCTTGGTAGGTTAATTTGCTCAGACATTGGAGTTAAGTTAATTAAGTTAACTTAACTTACAACGCTAGCAGAAGATCGTTATGTTCAGCAAGAGCGAGGAGACGCTCTTGAGGGGACTTCGCCGCGCGCAGTTTGCGTGCTATAACTGTGATCTCCCTAACATCGATATTCCTAATCGCGGAATATAGCGTGTTGTAGTCGTTGGTTGTGGGCTCTGCCTCGTGTGCGTACGAGGTTGTCCGCGGTGGGTCTGCCTTTTTGGGCCCCCAGGGAAAGACTGGAGGCTGCATTGGCTTTGAGAAGCCCGGAGGGGGCCGGATTATGCCCTGAGGGGGCCTAGGGGGAACCTGAGGGGGCCTAGGGGGACCCTGAGGGGGCCTAGGGGGACCCTGAGAGGGTCGAGGGAAGCCCTGGATAGGCTGAGAAGGGCCCTGACGGGGCCGTTGTTGGAGGGCCGGGAATGAGCGGTCATTCACCGGCGGTGGAGCTTGCCTACTGGGGCGAGGTTGAGGTGCGCGTGGGCAACCCTTGTAGTTGGCCGGGTGTCCTGTCTGGTTGCACAGGACACAGGCGGGCGGGGATTCGGCGTCTTTGGGCCGGGGACACTCTTTAGTATTATGAGGTTCCAGGCACTTCACGCACCTGGGTGGGGCGGAGCAGTTGGCCGCCGCGTGACCATAAAGTTGGCAGCGGTGGCACTGCGCCGGGAAACCAGGCCTATGTGGGGGCTCTACCTTCACCCTTGACAGGCCGCACACTGTGCGCACCTGCCGGAAGATGGCTTTAGCCTCCGGCACGTTGGACAGGATTACTAGGGCAAGGTTGTATCTCTTGCCCGTTCGGTTGTGCATTTTGTGCACTGCTTCTACGGGGAAACCTTGGGACTTAAGGTCCTCAAGGATTTCCTCGTTGGAGAACTCAAAGGGGACGCCTCGGATGACGGCCCTGACTTTACGCTCTTCAGGGAGAGCGTAGGTGTGGTATGAGATACGTTCGGCTGTGAATAGCCGTGTGATTGCGCGGAAGTCCTCGATCGAGCTTGGGATTATTTTGATTGCCTCCCCGAGGTTGACTGCATGATCGTATTTAATACCTGCGTCGTAGCAGGTCTTAGACAATTGGGTGAACTTTGCCTTGTCTCTTAGGAAGACAGGGGGCGGGACTTGCTTCTTCGCTAGTACTGGAGCACAACGAGAGGCTGGTTTGGATGGTGTGGGGATGTCTAGTGACATCAGTGGGACGGGGGCAGCGTCAAGGGCTGCGGAGGTTGAAGGAGCGGCAGGGGCCGCTGAAGTAGGGGGGGTGCGTTTTATCGCGGCGCGCTTTCCGTTGCGCTTGGAGGTGACGGTGGTGAAGTTGGACTACCCGGTTCCGTCGGAGTCAGAGGACTCCGATGAACCGGAGCCTGAGGTAGTGGCGGGCCTCTTCCGGGAGGTAGACGCCGAGGATTCGGAGCATGCGTACTCCATTTCTAAGGGGGCTGATTGTAGCGGGGCCAATGAGTTCCTCGTTTCGAGGTATGACTATACTACTAGCGGCGGAAGTTGTGCCTGAGGGGCAGGGAGGGGAGCCTGGGCGGCGATGGTGGCGATGGCGGCGAGGACCGTCTCATTGCCGTTTAACCCGTATTGGGTAATGAGGGCGGCTAGGGACTCAGTGAAAGTGGAATTGGCCATTTTGGTTGAGTGAGCTAAGCTAAGTAGAGATGAGGACGGGTCCCTGCTCTCGGTAGAACAGGGACTAGAACGCGAGACGTACTACAACACACTATGCACGCAATAGTAATGCAAAAACACAGAAAATAAAATAGACAGTACAAAAAAAAATTGAAAATGATAAGTGAAAAATGATAATGAAAAATTTGTGAAAAATTATAATGAAAATGATAATGAAATGAAGAAAAAAAATGAAAATGAAAGCGGAGGTCTGTCAGACCTCCCTGCCCGAAGACAGGGGGGTAAGAGCTGTAGCGAGAAGTGACTCACCGGAAGGAATAAAGTTAAGCCCTAGCTGATCTTTACTTAGGGCTAGAATTGCAAGTCATCACTATTAGTCGTAAAGTGTATTTTATTATATAAATTCTATATAATATCTAATATATAAATTCTTTTTTCAATAGAGAAGGAGGCTTGGTACAACCACCTGCTTAGGACCCTGTAATTAATGAAATTAAAATTAAACCCAAGCATACCACTGCAAGACTTCAAGACACAGTAAGTTCATTCTGTAGATCGGACCATAAATAAAAATTAAAAATCTGAAGGTACTCCGGGTTAACACTGACATTGGGACGTCGGTCATCTCAGTCTGCCGTAACCATGGGTGCTGGAAAGCACCTGAAACGTCTGGAATTAAAAATCAAAGAAATAAAACGCGATAAAATCGACAAAAATAGTTGTTAAAAAAACTGCATTTGTGAAAATAAAAACTTCAAATATTTTCAAAACCCCGACTTTTTTAAAGCAATTCCTTTACCATTTCATTGTTTTAATTACATATTATCATATCTATATGCTTTTATATGTGGGCACTCATGGCCGAAGTGTCTATGAAGAGTGGGCATTCCCCTTTTGATACGTTATCCGTATGGAAAATGTCGACGTCTCCGTTGGTGGTTATGTCGTTATACGTTTGCATTAACCTATTAATTGGGGCTCGTTTACCTAAATTTGTTCTCTGGTTGGGTAAACAGAAGATTTTGGTAATCGGATGTTTTGGAATGGATCTTGGAACTCTGACACTTATTTGATTCAACAGTGCCGGTGATAGTAGGAGGCCGTGAATTAGCTTATAAAGTGTTTTAAGAACGCTAAGTCGACGTCTTTTTTCGAGAGACTCTAATTTGAAGTGGGATAACCTAGTATTATAGTCAGCACAGTAAGGAAAAGTTTGATCTTTAAAGGCTAAGTAGCGGGTAAAATTGCGCTGGATACGCTCTATTCGATCAATGTGAATTTGGTATGATGGGTTCCAAACAGGTGATGCATATTCTATTATACTACAAATAAGAGCTTTGTATATAGTGAGAATAGATATAGGGTTCCGCAAATCCTTACATATTCGCTTTACGAATCCTGCCATCTTCTATGCTTTGGATGCAATATTATCAATATGGATGTTGAAATTTAATTTCTTTTTCTATCATTACGTCAAAGTGACGGACTACTTCGGATTCTGTTAATTTTTCTCCGTCTACAAAATAACTGGAGCGAATAGTGTTTCTCCTTCTCGTAATTTTTATAGACAGATATTTCTTAGGATTTAGTAGCATTTTGTTACTTTTGCACCAATCTGAGATAGAGGTGAGATCTGTCTGTAATCTAACTACAGCATCTGGAGACTCTGTAACCTTATACAATTTTGAGTCATCTGCAAATATTGAGTAATTACTAAAGACAATGTGAGCAGAAATGTCATTTAAAATACCAAAAAGAGAACAGGGCCGATATGCGACCCCTGTGGAACGCCTGAAGTTGGAAAAACGAAAAAAAACTTGAAACCCTGTATTGTTACTCTTTGAATTCGATTAAATAAGTAGGATTTTATCTAATTCAACAGGTTTCCGTGAATACCATAATAATTTAATTTGGACAAAAGGATGGCGTGGTTAACTTTATCGAACGCGCTACTAAAATCGGTGTATATAGCATCAACCTCTTTATTGTTATCAACGTATCTCGCCAAGTTCGAGGTGTATTCTAGTAGGTAACTAACTGTAGACTTATTTGCGCAAAAACCGTGCTGACAATTAGAAATTACCTTTGGTAAATGAGAAGACAAAATGGGGCAGAGTATTTTTTCTAAAAGTTTAGCAAACAAGCTTAATAAAGAAACAGGACGGTAGTTTTCAATATTGCTTTTGTCACCTTTTTTGTAGATGGGTATCACATTGGAAACTTTCCACTCGTCAGGAAATTTTGCAGTTTTAATTAATTTATCTAAAACCAATTTAAGTGGGAGAGTTAAATATTTATAAGTTTTTTTATTAAGTAGTGTGGGATGCCGTCCGGTCTAGCACCTTTATTAGAGTCAATTGACTTTAATGCTTTCTCGACGTCTCGCTCTGTAATTTCAACATTGCTTGGAATCAATTGTGGATTGCGTTGAATTGTCAGGGGGAGAATAAATCGAAGAAAAACTTGTTGCAAAAAGATTACAAATTTCCTCACTACCACGCGCAACCTTGTCCAAATACATCTCAGACAGTAAGTTGGAAAGACCTCCACGTAAGGATTTGACATATGACCACAATTTTTTTGGGTTTTTAATGAGAGCATATTCAGTTTTTTTTTAATATGTATTGTAGCAAGATGACATTAAAGACTCTACACGTTTATTAGATAAGATAAGTTCAATCTTATCTCTAGGATTCCGGTAAATCTTGTATCTTGAACGAATTCTATTTCTTTTGGCTATTAATTTTATAAGGTTTCTTGTGAACCAATGTGGATAATTTGAACTACGACGTTTAGTTAGAGTATAGTTGATTGAATAACATCATATATAAGTTGATAAAATTTTGAAACAGCGATGTCAACGTCATCCAGATCCGACAGTTCTTTGACCCAATCGATATGACTTAATTTACTTTTTACAATTTCATAATCAGCTTTTTTGTAATTATACGTTGCAAATTGCTTGTTACGTAAAGAGTGATACTTGTATAAACTGAACCCAATCGACAGAGCTGGATGGTGTGAATCTAATTTGCAGAGCGGATTAAAACAATTATTAACTATTATACTGTCTAAGTTACTTAGGACGAGATCTAAGATACGATTGTTATGGTTTGTAACATGATTAACCCGGCGTGAGTGAGGTCTAGTATGTGATACCCGAGAAGTTTTTAAACGCAGATTATTTAATGTTACTGTTGCCATGCGAGTCCTGTCGTTTCAGTAGCTGGAGGTAAGGATGCGAGGGGCGGGGTACAGTATCGAGTTTAGTGTTGCGCCGGCGGCGACGGTAGATACACATGTGTACACGTGGCTGGGGTACGTCACACCCGACCTCGTTGTCGGTGTATCATTTTTGTGTTGCTAGTAAGTTTTTGATTTATTGTTATTTATAGTATTTTATGATTTATTTTTAGTTTTTTTATGATGTCTTATGAAGGAAATGAACGTCGACTACAAGAACTATTAGAAAACTGCTCAAGTGCTAGTTCCTGTGACTCCGAGAACGAAGAAGAAATTGATAATGTTTCTCAGAGAAGTGAAGAAAGTGATTTCGAACAAGAGCGTATTTTGGATAATTTGGAAGAGTCGGAATCTGTGCCGGGGTCTAATAGTCAGTCGGCTGAAGTACGTGGAACTTCTTATACATCCAAAGATGGCACAAAATGGTCAAAAGATTGTCCTAGACAAAGCGTTCGAGTTCGATCTGAGAATATAATTACTAATGCTACAGGCGTAAAAGGTACTGCAAAACTTGCTAAAACTGAGATTGAAACTTGGAGTCTCTTGATAACAGGCAGTATGTTGAATACCGTACTAACATGCACAAATATTCAAATAAAGTATAAAAAGGAAAAACATCCAAAAAATAATGAGCAGTATCACATGAAAGATGTAACTTTGGAGGATTTGAAGGCATTTATAGGACTTTTGTATATAGCTGGCCTAAATCGCTCAAATAGACAAAACCTGAACGATTTGTGGCGTACAGATGGTACAGGAGTTGAAATCTTTCGGACTACAATGTCACTGCAGAGGTTTTACTTCCTTCAAAATTGTTTGAGATTCGATGATAAATCACTCGGGACCAAAGAAAAAAGAGTGACAATCTAGCTGCAATAAGGGACATTTTTGAAAATTTTGTTGTAAATATTCAAAAACATTATGTGCCTTCCGAGAATCTTACTATTGATGAGATGTTGTTATCCTTCCGAGGGCGATGTCCTTTCCGCGTAAACATTCCCAACAAACCAGCCAAATATGGGATAAAAATTCAAGCTCTTGTAGATGCGGAGAAGTTTTACATTCTCAAACTGGAAATATACGCACGAAAACAACCACCAGGACCTTACCAACTGAATAACAAAGCGTTTGACATTGTAAGCCGTTTAGTGGAGCCAAAAACAAAAACGAACAGGAACTTGACATTCGATAACTGATTTACTAGTTATCCACTTATGATTCATCTCTTGAAAGACCATTCATTAACTTCTGTCGGCACAGTCCGTAAAAAACAAGACAAGTGTACCTGAGATCTTCAAAAAGGGAACAGAAGTCAATAGCTCTCGATTCGGGTTCCAAAACGATATTACTTTGGTGTCCTATTTACCTAAAAAAAATAAAGTTGTGCTGGTTATGTCAACTTTACACCATGACAAAAATATGGACGAATCGACAGCGGATAAAAGAAAACCGGAAGCAATTACTTATTATAATAAAACTAAAGCCGGAGTCGATGTCGCAGATGAACTGAGTGCCACTTATGATGTTTAACGCAATAGCAAACGTTGGCCCATGACGATTTTTTATGGTATACTCAATATGGCTGCCATAAATGGTATCGTAATCTACAGAGAAAATAACACGACTGACAAAACACGCATGAAGCGCCGAGACTACATTCGTAATTTAGGTTTGAATCTAATAAATGATTTCTAATAATGAGTCTTTGGAACAGGCAACAGAACGTACATCTTCCAAGGGAAACACGAAAGAGGATTGCCGATCATTTAGGGGAACCCTCACCACCATTTCCAAAACAAATGGCTGGTAAATATGTAAGATGTGGTAATTGTACTCAGAAAAAAGACATAAAAACAAAACATTGCTGTACAAAATTTGAGAAGCCAATATGTATGGAACACGCGATTTTTATGTGCGGAAATTGTGCTGATTTGTAGGTGTAACTTTGGTGCTCTGTTACATGATCTCACAAGACTTTTCAGTGCATTTTTTATTTATAATAACTAGACGACTCTATTGTTATGTTGATTGACTAAAGAAGTGGGATTTTTTTCAGATTTTTATGCAAAAAGAAGTTAACTACCTTAACTTGTAATTTTTTAAAGAAAATTTAGATACTTTGTAATTTCAATAAAAAATAACGCTTTTTGTACTTAATGGTTGTACTTTATTTACTAATCTTGCTGAATGAGTAATATTATTAATATATCTTAAGCATAAATGCTAATTACATAATTATAATATAAAAAATTGAACATCAAAATTTTGGGTATCTCATACCCGCCTCATAGCTGGTGTAATAATTTCTCACCTCATTCACGCCGGGATAAACTGAGACAAATTATTAAACGACAAAGTCAATCAATAAGTACCCTAAGCTACACCGATAGTTTAATGGAGTCAAGTTGCAACAACCACTTAAATCTTTATACCAGTCTATAAATCCGAGGTTTAAATCACCTAAGACAATCACATCACCGGAATGAGATAAAATCACATCACTGCAGTTGTCGATAATAGGTTCGAGTGACGACGCGGTTATTGGCGGTGGTATGTAAATGGCACCAATTAAAATCGTGTACATGGTGGCCAATACTGGACTGCTGTGCAGTTTTGGCCTCTGGAAAAACATAAAAATATTCAGATGAATTTTTTTTATGTTTCTCCAAACTAATAATGATGGATGAGGCCTAGGAGACAATGACTCATAGAATTTAAGCCATCTAGCCTTTTTTCCCCAGATAGTAATTTTAATGTTTCAGCAGCAACTTTTTTATAAAAAATATACTTTTCAAAGTTCATAGAGTGGAAATATCTTGATTCAGCCTCCTTTCCCTTCTTACATGCTACAGAATAATTTTGATCTCACCAAGGTGGTGAAGGAGCAATATTTTATAACATTTTTTATGGGAATGATGATGGGGATTTTATGTGCTGTTCACAAAAACGGGAGCCCCATGAAGTATGGTGCATATTTGTTCGATCTCCTACAATATATGACGCAAACTTGTAATTTATAATCAGTCGCAATTAAAAAATCGAAGAGTAAATACACTGTGGATTTCATTTACACGTGATACAAACAAAAGTGCACCTTATCATCCATATATATCCATGTCCACCAACATATGGTCACAATCGAGCTGAACCCATCAGCGAAAAAGGATTAAGTGCAGGTGCAGGTAAAAAAATTCCGGCCGACCGCGTGAACAATAGATCTCGGGCGCTTCAACTCGTAAACAAGTGACATAACGCTAACGCAATTAGCACAACATATTTCTGGACTTTAATAATATCTGGATAAAAAATATGAGTTCTTCGGCGGAATTACTTAGTACTTTAGAAGATATTGCTGCTTTACTTAAGAAAACACAAACTAACTTGAGGAAATGTTCAAAGACACAAAGGGATATATTGAAACAAGGTTAAAAACAATAGACGATTATTGGAATTCATTTAAGCAGGCGCATCAAGAGTTATTAATTAAGGATTACGCCGAAGGAAAAGAGGGGAGTTTTACCTTACTTCCTCAATGAAGAGTTCTACATATATGAAGATTTATACAACGTTTTACAACCCGATCTACATATGTTAACTTCTGTAAATTCGTCAGTAACATCAGCTAATACCTCTGCATTCGAGCATAATATGGAACAAATAAGAAGCGAAAACTCCCTCGTTAAGCTGCCGAGAATTCAATTACCAAAATTTTGTGGCAATTACGAGGAATGGCCGACCTATGAAGATTTGTTTACCTCACTTATACATAACAACAAGACGATCGAAGACGTACAAAAATTACATTATTTAAAATCAAGTGTAAGTGGTGAAGCGGCTTCATTAACATGACATATACAAGTTACTCACAAAAATTATTCGCAGGCTTGGGAAGTGTTAAAAACAAGATGCGGTGCTAAACGTTTGTCAACTCAGTGCTAAGAAGATTGTTTCTTCAAAGGAAAATTAGCTTTCAGTCATTTAATCAATTAAAGTGTTTATTAGACACAACGACTGAGTGTTAATAATTTGAAGAACTTGTCTTTTAGTGTTGATTCTTGGGATCCTATTATAATTTTTCTCGTTGTGCAAAAAATGGACCAAGAGTCTCATAAAGAGTGGGAAGAATATGCTTATAAAAATGAGTCTGAAGATTTACCGACGTGGAGCGACTTAACGAACATTAGAATTTATTTCATCAGGCCCACGAGAGAAGACTATTAAAGAGCGATCTTTCCACGTTAGCATCGCTTCATCAGAAAAATCCAGTGAATCGTCAACGTCATCCCCGCCGCGGTCGTCGGAGAAGAAATGTATTATACATACATACATAAACACTCACGCCTGTCACCCAAAGGGGTAGGTAGAGATTACAGACTTCCATTTAGCACGATCCTGACATACCTCTCTCGCCTCTTCCACATCCATATACCTACGCATACATGCTCGTCTGTTAAGGGTACTCTTAATTTGGCCCATTTTTAGTATATCGCCAATTTGGTCGACAAACTTCCGCCTAGGACGTCCCTTTTCGACTCTTCCATTCACTTCTGCAACATATATTTGCTTTGTCAGTCTTTCCGCATTCATTCTTTCTACATGACCATGATAATGTATTATGTGCAAGGATAACCACACGTTATGTCATTGCAAAGAATTTACCAACCTCCAACCTTCACAAAGAGCGGATACTGTGAAAACACACAAATTGTGTTTCAACTGTTTAGTCCCGGGACATGCGGCTCATAAATGTCGACTCCGTATGTTCTGTCGTATATGCAATAGACGTCATCATTCTCTTCCACACCAAGCTGAAAGGAAAGAAATCAATAGCAAAGAAACATCACACCAATCAGCGTCACATTGCAACCTAGAATAGAGGGAAGGCATTCAAGTCAATTCAATGATAGCGTCACATCATACCACCAAACAAGGCATTGCATTATTAGAAACCGCTATGGTGAGCGTTCGAAGTAAGCAAAATTACACCATGATATTAAGGGCGCTCATAGACCAAGGATCGCAGGCTTCATTTGTAAGTGAAAAGGCAGTTCAAAGATTAAGGCTCAACAAACAACCTGCAAGAGGAACTGTCATAGGAGTGAGGTCTACTAGGACAAATTTAAATCACGTGGTACAGTTTCAAGTAAGTTCCCGCGATGCTAAAGATTTCAACTTACCTCTTAAGGCATATGTAATGTAGAAGCAACTTACCACGAAGATACCTGCTAGGACAATTGCTTCAAATCACTGGTCACATCTAGAAGGTCTGAACATCGCTGATCCAAGCTACTATGCACCAGGCTCCATTGATTTACTTCTTGGAGTGAAAGAATATGCACAGATACTACAACCAGATTTAATCAAGGGTCCACCGGGTACACCATGCGCTCTGAAAACCAACCTTGGCTAGATCTTATTTGGAGAGGTCGATGAAAATATACAACAGGACACGTTTCTGGTCATGCACCAGCAAATAGAAATAGATGAAGTTTTAAAATCAATATGGAAAGTAGATACAGATACAAAAAGAACATTAACTAGAGAAGAACAGTTATGTGAAAAAATATACGAGAAAACACACAAAAGGACCGAAGAACGGCAACTTATCCATGTATCTCCCACATGGATAAGTTGCCGTTTAACACTGAAACACCGAGGTGTACAGAAGGAAATACAAGGGATATAGCAGAGAAAAGATTGCTACAACTAGAGATACGATTCAAGAAAATGCCTGAAATAAAAGAAGACTACACAAAGTAAAGTAATTACCTGAGTCTACAACATATGGAAGAAGCACCTAAGGAAGGAAAAGGAAAAGAAAAATGTGTATACTTATACCATCACGCAGTTCTTCCCGAAGATAAAGAATCCACGAAAACAAGATTGGTGTTTGATGCTTCCTGCAAGGGGTCGAATAATGTCTCGTTGAACGACGAACTCCACTACAAGACCTTCGTAACCTAATAATGAGATGGAGAATGAAACGCATATGTTACATGAGGGATATACAGAAGATGTACCGTCATATATTGGTGTTCCCCGAAGATGCTGATACTTACCAACGAATCCTTTGGCGCTCAGACGCATCCGAAGATATCAAAGAGTACAGAATTCTTCGCGTGACTTTCGGCACCGCATCTGCTCCCTACCTTGCGGTTTGAACTCTTCATCAAATTGCTAATGATGAAGGCAAGAATCATCACAAAACAGCTCAAATAATAAAAGAAGAGTTCTATATGGACGATTTGATGAGCGGAGCCAATACTGTGGAAGAAGCTGTTACTGAAGTCATTGAAATTGATGAAATTGTAAAGAAGGGAGGTTTCACTCTGACTAAATGGGCTTCAAATAATGGGGATTTCATGCAATCTATGAAACCAGAAGATCGATCCAGCAGTGCACATTTTAACCTCAACATTGATGGAACCGTAAAGGCCCTAGGTATTAAATGGAATATGGGTTTAAATATGAAGCTCTCTTACCACCCATTCAAGCAACTGTCAAAAAGAGAAGTGTTTTGTCCGACATGCAGAAGCTTTTTGATCCACTTGGTTGGATAGCACCAAGCACGGTCATGACGAAAATTTTTATCCAAAAGTTGTGGCTAGAAAAGTTGAACTAGGACGACAAGATTAGTTCACATTTGCTGAACGAATGGATTTCTATCCGATCAGACTTCCAACAAGTCAACGAGATTAAAGTCGATAGATGGATAGGCACAACGAATAAAATAAGCAACAACTTACAAATTCATGGTTTTTGCGATGCGTCAATGCAAGCATACGCGGCGCTTATATATGTTAAGATCAAAGCCGAAGACGAACAATCAAAACAAAATTGATCGCTGCCAGAACCAGAGTTGCGCCGTTACGAACGAACTCGCTACCTAGATTGGAATTATGTGGTGCTTTGCTACTATCTCGTCTACTCAAGCAAGTTGCACAGGAAATGAGAATACCACTATCACAAATATTTGCGTGAACAGACTCAATTCTTCTTGCTTGGCTCGCAGGAGATCTGAGGATCTGATCGGAGGGCAAATGTGCTCATATGTGGAGCGACCAAGGTCGTAATTTCATCGGTTCAGCTACAAGCAGCCTGGCGAGAAGCTGATTTGGCCTTTGGAGGGAACATAGCTGAGACCTTGGCGTTAGACGGCACGCAGTGGCATTTTATCCCGCCTTACAGCCCAAATTTCCATTTAGTACCATTTAAAGCGTGTCCTATCTGCAAACCTTACCTTTGAGGAAATGTCCGCCGTTTTGTGCCAAATCGAAGCTTGCCTGAATTCCCGACCGTTAGTTCCAATAGACACGGATGATCCTGAAGTTATAGGGTCATTAACACCTGGGCATTTTTTAATTGGTCAAGCTCCGATTATAGTCCCTTCAGTCGACCTGAAAGACACTCGAATTTCAAACTTAACACGATGGCAGCACCTTCAATAACTTCTGGGAAATTTCTGGAGACATTGGCAGACGGGACACCTGACAAGACTACAACGCCCGAAGTGGCAGAGACAGCAGCGCGAGTTTGAATTGGGATATATAGTTTTAGTTAAGAGTTCAGGTCTGCCACCTGGTAAATGATGTCTGGGACGTATCGTGGATAACCATCCGGGAAGTGACAGTCACACCAGAGTGTATAGTGTTAAAAGTGGTTGTAATATTGTGAAACGTAGTGTTACAAAATCGTGTGCTTTGCAAATAGACACTAAATCTTAATATTAAACTAAATTTTAAAGCATTCTCGTAAGCATAACAGTTTGTTAATTTTAATTCCGTTTGTTATAATATTTTGACTATACGTAAATTGTTGCTTTTCGATTATAATGTTGTTAAGCTTGTATCACTTAGTTAATTTGAATTATTTAGAAAGAACTAAATGTTCTTTGGTGGGCGGCATGTTCGTTCTCCTACAATATATGTACGCAAACTTGTAATTTATAATCAGTCGCTATTAAAGAATCGAAGAGTTAAGACACTGTAGTTTTCATTTACACGTGATACAATCAAAAGTGCACCTTAACTACATCAACAATATTAAATTCACCAAGAATGACCACTGCCGGGCCAGCATGAGCCGGAGAGAATATATCCCCGGAGAGAGGATATAATTTTTATCCCTTGCTTAGTTATATCCACCCTGCGAGCATGGGCAAGAGACAAAAATTATATCCCCCGATTATATCCACTGATAAGAGATAAAATTATCCTATCTCTATAGTATATCCCCGTTTGACATAACGAGTGGACATATATCTCCCCGTCCGTAGCATGGGGCCAAGGGAAAGAGAAAAAATTATCCCTTTTTGACATTTGAAAGGGACAATTTTATCCTCTTTCGCGGACGTGGGTTTAAGTTTACCTTAATAATAATAATAATAATAATAATATTCCACAACCATCACACAACGCCATCTAGTCCCAAGCTAAGCAGAGCTTGTGTTATGGGTACTAGACAACTGATAAACATACTTATATATTTCTAAATACATAAATATTATAGATAAATTACACCCAGACACAGAACAAATGTTCGTGCTCATCACACAAACATTTGTCCTGGGTGGGAATCGAACCCACGACCTCCGGCATAGCAGTCAGGGTCACTAACCACTAGACCAACAGGCCTGGCAAACCATTTTAATACAAAAAAGATGTCTCGAGCATTTGCAACTACATTTTCGTGTCAAAAAAAAAAAAGAAAGAAAAACAAGAAAGAGAATTACATCAGCGATCGATACGTGATCAGAATACTTAATCTATTGGAATTCTCCGACAACGAATTTCTACGCCGGTTTCGGATGCTCAAAGATTGTTTTGTATTTGTGTAAAGAACTCTATGAGGCTTTAAAGCCTATTAATTCTGTGGATGGACTACCAGTGCATATTGAAGTAAGCATCTATTACAACCACATTGTCCAAAAAAGTCTCAATAGCTCAATGCCATGATTTAATTACATAGGTTGTGTCAACAATACCCAAGGCGAGTCCATGGTCAAGTCAAATTTAATGATAATAGAATCGGTCTATACTATATTTTAGGTAAGTATTATAACGTTTTAAAATAAAGTTATCAAACTTAGTAAAGTTACAATTCAAAGGTTTAAATTAAGAAATATGTTAATTCTTTAGCAAAGCTTGCTAAATATACTATACTCATGATTATAAAATTATTTATTCCTTGTTTTGTTTGAAATCATTACATTTTTATTCTTAATGCTTCATCACTTTCAATTAAAATTAAATCTTTGTGACTTAGAGTAGACATCAATTTTGATGTATTTTGTAATTTTCTTATAATGGCAGTAATTGCGGGGATATATTTTTTTTAAATTTCTTCAAGAGGTCACGCCACCTCCAAAGGGTCTGTATTGTCCAGTTTCACAATTGGCTTAATTCTAAACACATATTTTTTAATGATTTCTTATATTTACGCGAACACTGTACATTGATTACAACTACTTTTACGGATTTTTTCGCGTTTTATTTATTTTATTTTTAATACCCGACGTTTCGGGTGCTATCCAGCACCCATGGTCACGGGGGACTGAGGTGACTGACGTCCCGATGTCAAAGTTAACCCGGAGTACCTTCAGCTTTTTTAATTATTGTCTTTAGTCCGATCTGCGCAGAATGAACTAACTGTGGTTTGAAGTCTTGCAGTGGTATGCTTGGGTTTAGTTTTAATTTTATTAATTATAGGATCCCAAGCAGGTGGTAATACCCAGCCTCCTTCTCTATTGAAATTAGGATGTTTTTTAATTTCAATAGCCTCACGTATCATCCTTGGTGGGAATCGGTGTTCTTTCGCGAGGATTTGTGGTCTATCAAATCTGATGTAATGGTTGGGGCCATCTAGGGTATGATCGCAAACTGCAGACTTCCCGGAACGTTGATGCTTCACGTCAGATATGTGTTCTTTTACGCGGGTTCTAATTGATCTCTTTGTTTGCCCTATATATGAGAGACCACAATCACAATCAAGCTTGTACACTCCTGCATCTTGTAGAGGAATATGACACTTGACGGATGGTAAGAACTGACTAATCTTCTTCGGCGGCTTGTAGAATGTTTTAATAGAAGCTCGCTTCAAGATGTAGCCAATCTTGTCTGTGACACCTCTGACATATGGTAATACAGCAGGCACACGCTCGACTGTGGCCGGCTTCACTCGGTCACTGTGACTGAGGCGCGGGACCCGAAGCTTGTTGTCGTGCAGAACCTGCTTGACGTGCTGAAGCTCGGCGGCCAGGTGTTTGCTGTCACAGATCCCTCGTGCTCTCTGTAACAAAGATTTGCCCACGGTAGCTAACTGTGAAGGATGATGGTGAGATTCACCATTTAAGTATCGGTTTGTATGGGTCTTTTTTCTATACACAGTATGACCTATGGTGTTTTTAGGAATTCGGATGACTAACACATCTAGGAAAGCTAAGGAATTATTTGCCTCTAACTCCATAGTAAATTGAATTTTAGAGTTTATGGATTTAAGATGGTCTAAAAATGCAGTTACTTTGTCTGATGGTAAAATTGTGAAAGTATCGTCTACGTACCGGTTGTAGAACCTTGGGGTGACAGGTGCAGTAAGGAGGGCTTTCTCCTCAAAGTCTTCCATGAATATATCAGCGACAGTGGGAGATACAGGTGAGCCCATCGCAACACCATCTACTTGCTTGTAGAACTCTTCCTTCCACAATAGATAGCCAGATGTAAGGCAATGTCTTAGTAGTTCTGCATATTCTGGTGGCATGTTATTTTCATCTTGTTTCCTAGTTATAATTGAGATGCAGTCTTCAACAGGTAGGCATGTAAATAGAGACTGAACATCAAAACTGACCATGGTTTCATTGTCAGCAAGACGTAGGTCTTTTATCTCACTGACAAAGTGGTATGAATCCTTAGTATATGCTCTTGTGTGTCCTCTGAGTGGTGATAATATTTTGGCTAATAATAATAATAATAATAAATTCTTTATTTCAGATAATTAAAATCCATATGTGGGTTAGTAACACAATAATAATAATAACAAGGGTTAGTTACAGTGGTAGTACAATGGTTTTCTTAAAATCTAGGGAAATAAAATAAATACATTGTGCCGAGACAGATCATCATGGGGGTGGATAGGGCCCAGTTATCAGTCTCTGCACAAGACATTTCCACAGCGGCGATGTATATCTGTCCGCTATGGTCCTCAGAATGCTGTTGTGACTGGCTCGTACCCTGCTAATAAGGGATGCGGTTTTTTTGCGTATGATGGCATTAAAACCGTCTGTTTGGTATGCCGCAAACATCCCTGATGCACTACAAAAACGAGACAGTCCCAACAGCATCCTGAATATATTATTATATTGGATGCGCAAGGCTTCAAGCGATCTTTTGGTGTATTTGACCCATAGACTCCCCGTGTATACGCTCTGACAGTATGCTTTAAAAAGCGTAATCTTAACTTCTTTTGTACAACGGAAAAACCTGCGAGCCAACATATTACCTCTAACCGCTAGAGCCCTGCGCTCCCTTTCAATGTCAGCATCATCCTTGAGGTCACCAGTAATAATATGTCCCAGATATTTAAATTTAGTGACTCGTTTCACGTTCATGCCATTTAGGGTAACATTAACTGCAATATTGTGAGATTTACCAGCGGCCTCAAAGACCATGTACTCTGTTTTTTTGACATTGTATGTGAGCCCATGCTCAGTAGCATACATCTCACATACCTTTAACATCTCACTTAAGCCTCCCACCGTTGGGCTGAGCAGCACCATATCATCAGCGTAACTTATATTATTAATGTTAACGCCATCTATACGACATCCGACGCGCATGCCGCTCAACTCCACGATAAGGTCATTTACATACATGTTGAAGAGCTTGGGAGATGTCGACCCCCCCCCTGTCTTACCCCGCACTCCAACACGTATCCTTCCGACAGAGAATCAGCCCACTTTACAAAGTTAGTTTGGTTGGAATACCAAAACCCAAACACTTCCAGCAACTCGGCCGGCACGCCCACCTCCGCCAACTTTCTCCAAAGTATCTCATAGGACACAAGGTCAAAGGCCTTGGAGAGGTCAAGGAAACAGGCGTATACCGGCGTCTTGCGATCTGTGTAGTATCGGACAGTGTGCTTTAAGCTAAGGATTGCGCTTTCAGTAGAAAGTCCAGGTCGGAACCCGAACTGCGCGTCATGTATGTTTGCATACTTATCTAATTCCGAGTCAAACACACTGTCCAATACCTTAGCAATTGCTGTTGCAAGTGATATAGGGCGGTAGTTCCCCCTGCTCGAGATGTCTCCGGTCCTGTCCTTAACAATGGGCACTACGATGGTCTTTATGAGGTCACGTGGTAAATAAGAGTGATTTATGCACATTGAGAAGAACAGGGCCAGCACCCTCGGCAGATGAGGCCCGGCATGCCTCAGATGTTCCACACTAATACCGTCATGACCGGGGGATTTGCCACCGGTCATTCTTTTTAGCGCCTCTCTAACCTGCTTTGCAGTAACGCGCATCATTGGCACGTCCCCCTGACATCCGGCCTTAGCACTATTCACAGATACAGAGATAGAGGGCCCGAGTGGGGAACGCATTTTGAAATGTTGAGCAAAAATATTCGCAATATGTACCGACTCGCTATTCCCATCCACACTCACCGGGAGGCCAGGCCTAACATCATATTTTTTGGTAGCCTTCCAAAACTGTTTAAAGTTTTTGTCCACTCTATGCTGTGCTAGGATGTCCATTTTTAATTGTTCCTGGTTTCGTTGACACCATTTTAACCGACTTTTGAACATTTTGCGGGACTCGTTCATTTGATCATAGATCCTTCCAGATGATGGCCTATTATACGACAACCATATCCTGAAGTTAAGCCTGGCCATCCGATGCGCCTCTTGAACATGTGTCCAGCCACAGAGGTGTCTGTTTTTACTTGGCTTGTTGCAAGGTTTTTTCTTAGTTTTGCTAGCCGCATCACTCAAGGCGCGTACAATGCTGTCATACATCCGATCTAACACCCGCTTGTGTTCATCCAAACTGCATAGCCCGCGACTGCACTCTGTAAACTCCGAGGGGAAATCAATCTCGCGTAGTCTATTGTGACAGAGTTCTTGATAATTACATATTTGTTTCTGATCTCTTTCCCCCCATATTACTGAGCTAGGATGCAAGTCGCGTGCTATCCATTTAGGCCTACTTACTTACTTACTTACTTACTTATCGTCACGCACAATCCCTAACGGGGTAGCCAGAGAGAACAGATCGCCAAGTGTCACGATCCTTACATACCTCTTTCGCTTCTTTCAGGTTCATTAACTTCTTCATACATGCACGTCTAGGTATCCGAGTACTCTTGACCCTCCCCTCTTCGAGCAATTTGCTCACATGGTCTTCGAAAGTTAGTCTCGGTCTACCTCGACACCTTTTAATATTTACTTTCGCTCTATATATTTTCTTCACCATTCGGTCTTCACTCATTCGTTCAACGTGCCCAAACCATTGGAGTACGCCCCTATCAATTTTTGTGATAAGGTCATCTTTCAATCCTGCCATATTGCGAATCTCTTCGTTTCGCTTTCGGTCGGCTATGGTAACGCCACACATTTTACGAAGAGATCGCATCTCCACTGCATTCAACTTGCTTTTATGCTTCTTCTGGCATACCCAGGTTTCGCTGCCATATAACAAAGTCGGTACCAACACTGCGTTATGTATTGCAAGGCGTGCACTCTTCACCACGCCTTGCCTTTTTACTAATACATTCAGGGCACCATTGACTTTGTTTCCGGCAGCGACACGCCTATCCACATCTAATACAAATCACATCTTCCATCCCGGCTGAAAGTACTCCCCAAGTATACAATTTCATTTACCTGTTCTAGACATTCCTGATTTACCCATATTTCACATTTCGTTCTTTCTTCGTCCTTTTCAAATACCAGAACCTTAGTTTTATTAGCATTCAAACGGAGACCTTTAATTTCACATTCCTCTTTCATACACGTGACTAATGCCTGCAGTTCTGCTTCTGATGGTGCAATAAGCACTGCATCATCAGCATACAGCAGACAATTAACTTTTATGTTACCCAATTTCACACCCAAACAGCTATCTTTCAGCTTCTGTAAACAGCTGTCGAGAAGCTGTCATTTAGGCCTAACAATCCTTAAGTCGCATTTAACTATTAAGGGTAAATTATCAGACACAAAGACGTCTTCTATAACCTCCACTTCGACAACGGTTTGCCAGGCCGAGTTTGAGACAACACAGTGATCCAGCCATCGCCTGCACCCGTGGGCCGCGCTAACATAGGTGTACACGTTAGACTGTAAGCCAAGTTTTTCTATGTCAGCGCACATCCAACTCTGATCAGAACAAAAACCAATTAATTAATTATAAAACATTTCATGTGGGTGCGCATTAAAATCACCCAGTATAAATATGCTCTCAATATTTTCGCTTTCAACAATAGCGCTTAATTCACCTAACACCTCTGTAAAGATAGGTAGGTTGTCTAAAGAGTCAGTAGGCATATACACTGAGAAAAAGACAACAGTGCGCTCCCCTATAGTAGCTCTTATACCTATCAAGCGGGCACTACTGCAATCTAACACAGTAACGCTGTCAAAAATGCCCTTCCGCCAGAGAATGGCAACTCCCCCGTATGGTCTTCCCTTTAATAAGCCAACAGACGTATCCACAGCCGACTTACCTATGTATTCAAAGTCACTGGAGATATCACCTAATAGTGGAACGTCATGGGGGAGCAGACATGTCTCCTGAAGCGCGACTACATCTGACATTCCACAAATGTTCCGTATGTCATCAATTGACCGCGTGACAAAAAAGCAATTAAAACTAGCCAAGGTTAATTGTTCAGACATACTTATACTCATTATGAAATTCGTTGACTAGCTTTAACTACCGACTCTGTCTTATGCACAAAGTTCACAAAACGCCTAAATGTAATTCCACTTGGCCAAAAATTATCCTTTAAAAATAAATCTAATTTACACTTTGAAACATACAACTTATAGGAATTGTATGGTTTTGTTTTTTGCATATTAATTTTTTTCAAGAATACATTTTCATCTGTTCTTTCTTTTATATAACTAATAATGTCACTTACACTAGTTTCTTTACTCACATTTGAAATTAAAAGCGGCACTTGCAAATCAGCCGCTTTAAATTTACTGTCAGGGGCAGTGAGGGCAATGCCTCTCTGTCCAATTAGCTTGTAACGTCTTACAGATTTCTTACGCACGATTTGCCACTCTGCGTCCCTTACCACTCGATCACATTTCACACTAGAATCCCGCGCAGAGATGTCGCCTGGCGCGTCAATAAGAGCTACACTCGAGTGAGGCGGGCGCTTGGCGATCTCAGTCAATCGACTTCCAGTAGTAAGGTTGTGCCCATCGGGAGCGTTCGCGCCGTTCTCCGAAGTAGTTGGTTTTGTCGAAGCCAACGCAGACGCCGGGGCCTCCACGCGCACATCTTGATGTTTTGTCTCGCTTACACTCGTATGGTCACTGCATACTGGTAATGTCTGGCGATCGCTGTTATTTATCATTGGCGAAAACACAGTATGTGCCTGGGCCTCACTTTGCTCGGTATCTTTCATCGCTTTGTTTTGCGCGTAAGTAAAAGAAACAGAATCGTCCGCATGCAACTCTTTTGAAGATGAATGTCTCATTAACGTCGTTCGGTCGATTACCCCTGCAACAGCTGATGTATGCGATGACTTTATAGGCAAATACTCAGGCACATAGGGAAGTCCTATAGGTCCGCTATTCATTACAAAACTATTATGTAAACATGTCCCTCTTCTTTTGTTTACATTATCTTGGGACGAAAAATCATCAATTAATGATGCTTGTTTCATATGCTCGACCTCTTGTTTGAGAAGATTAAACCGATCCGATGTTATTACCTTCTCCTCTAAAGCAAATAGTTGACTTTTCAGCCACAAAATATCTTTTAGCAACCGGGTTACATCCACATGATCAAAGGTCACTGGAGGAACTAAATGTAAATCTTTAGCCACAAATATAGGGAAGATTTGAGGATCGGCACTTTTCATTAAATTTATGATGTCATCTAGATCTCTCGACATTCTCTTCTTGTCCTTTTTTCGGCGTAATGGCATTTTCTTTGCATTAGGCATCGATTCAAAAAGTAACGATTTCGCTTTCGCAATATCGTCAATTGAAAAGGAAGTGGAGCACAGCTGGTGTATACTTTCCTCGTCCATGTAATCCATGACATTGCGCACAAAAGTCAGTAATTCGTTAATTACGACGTTACAGTTTAAACATTTCACAGTATTCGAAGTCATTGTCCTTCGCAATGAGTCACCACTGTACGGCGCACGCACAGAACGATATCGAAACGACCGCGTTTCGTCGCGATGCGCACCTGTTGTGTGTTGCGCACGGCTAAGTGTTGCGCCAATCTGTAAGTTGGCGAATCGATTTGACTCACTATTGGACGTAATGGAGCGTTAGGTTTGTGTATTTTGGTAACCCATGACAACCAACTTGGGAAGTTTTGCACACGAAGGTATCATCGAATTGACGTCTAGATTCAATTTCTCGGAGTATTTCATAATTAGATCGCTAGTTGTTTTAAGCGTATTAGTTGTAGGGTCTGTTTTGACCTTACGGTATGTACTTTCATCCGACAAAAGTTGTTGTATTTTAAAATTGTAATCCGACGTATCCATTACAACCGTAGCATTTCCTTTATTTGCGTGAAGAATCGTAAGGTCTGGTCTGTTGCGTAAGGTTTTTAACGCGTTGAATTATTTTTGGGAAGATTTAATTTCGGCGCTGTACTTCGACGTAACATAGACGAAATGTCTTGGCATATGGCCTCTAAATCTTCTTTACCAATATTATTTTTATACAGACAATCCTTAACACTACAGATAACGTCTTCATACGGGATTCTTCGCGGTGTAATTGCATAATTAAAACCTCTTCCTAAAACTTTTATTGTAGCGTCGTCCAGAGTTTGTTTTGACAGGTTATAGACCACGCCTTGTTTACTATTCGTGTCTGTGGTCGTTTCGTTCTTACATATTTTTTTAATAAATGCTATCACAAGCGAAGTAATACCTGCGATTTGATACAAGCAATGTATATTTAACTTAAATATTATACAAAAGAAAATAAAGAAAGAATTAGAATAATAGAAAAAATAAAAACAAGGCAGAAATATGCTTAAAATAAATATAACAAATATTATAAATGACATATTGTTTAACAAAAATTATGAACAGTTTAGCAATATAATAAACAAAAGGTAAAAGAAAATATAAGTTAATGTAAATCTACTTAATCTTAAAACTAGTTTATAGCTAGTAAAGATAATAAAGATATCTTTACGTACGTGGTAGAGCTATGCTGCAGTTATATTAGTAGTATAGTTGTAGCATGAATGGGTCGGCTCGACCGGGGAAGGACCACGCTCTCACAGAATGCCAGCGTGAAATAGTAGCTTAATGCTGCTGTATTTCGTATGGTGAGTGTAGAGAACCGGAGACCCTTTTTACTGGAATCGAGGCATTCCATCTTAGTCCTCACGGGTGACAACGCATCTGCATTTTGATTCGTAATCGAGGATAGATGTAGATGTCTATGGGCCACAGCAACCACTTACCATCAGGTGGACTGTGTGCTCGTTTGTCACCCTATTCTATAAAAAAAATAGTATAGTTTATAGCTTTATACTATGGTATATTATCTATGCGCGGGGATAAGTTTATCTACTGTCGATATTATATCCACCATAGCCCCATGCTAGCAGGGTGGATAAAGCTTTGACATAGGGATAAGACAATTTTATCCCTTGTCAGTGGATATAATCGGTGGATAAAATTTTTATCCCCTGCTCATGCTAGCCCAGCAGGAGTAGAGATGGTGGATATAATCCTTCTGAGTGAGAGTGAGAAGAAAGAAATGTTATGAGCTCTAACTACCACAGCATTAATTTAAGAACGATGAGAAGGAATCAAAATTGATGTATAAGTAACTGATCTTGCGATAAGAATGAGAGAGCCAGCATGACCATCATTCCTATCAACCCTGAAGCATGAATAACCTGAGACCCTAAAATGGGACCCAGGCTTTAGCCATGTCTCCTGGATGGCTGGGATGAGGGGATGGTATATGTTAATTAGATAGGTTAATTCGTTTTTCTTATTTTTAATGCTACGGCAGTTTCACTGAAGTATTGGAGGGAAGGTTATTTGTTAATGAAATGAGATCAGTAAGTTTTTGGCGGAGGGCAAGTGGGAGATTGATATCACTGAAACGGGAAAGCATACTTATAAGTATGGATATCAATAATTCACCGAGATTGTCATTAGGAGAAATACTACGCCCTATTAAAAACACAACTGTTAGTGGTTGAAGAAGAAGAGGTATCTACGATTTCCTCATGTGCAGATTTATATAAAGTCTCTTATATAGCGTCTTGGAGTGAATGTAGTCTTCATGTAAGAATGAGATTGCAAAGGAGCAACTGAAGGTAAAGAGGAATTTGAAATAGGATAGAGACCCTGATGACTATCTGAAGGATCTAGGATCTAGCAGTATCTGCATAAGTTTTCCGAACTTGGGGGAAGCGGACAGAAGCTTCTAGATAGGAAATATTCCCCTGGGACATTGCAAGTTTGATGCATTTCTGTCTAGAATGTTCAGGAAGAATCTTTAGCTGTGCGAGATCCTGAACAAAAAAGGCAAGTAGGAGACTGTCTTGTGCATGATATTCTTTCATGATTTTGAGCACACACAAAACAACGGGAAGATGGCCTACACTGTGAAGTAACACTGTCCAAAACGGCAACATTTGTGGTATTGTATAAGTGGTAAAATGTAGGGCTCAACAGGCATTGAAGTGAAAAAGCTATAAATGTTAGAAAGAAGTTTCTGGCCAGAAAAAGTTAAAACAACTGTTTGAGAGGGAATCTACACAGTGCTATGGTTTTCGTTAGTTAATTTTCTATTAAATCGGCGAGCTTTAATTATTGAGCCAAAACCAGCTGGGACCTTGATTGACGAAATTAATTCCACTTATGTCCACTCCACAGAGACCTGACTCACTATTACCATGCGACTGTCATTATAGGGTGGAATTACAGTATCATATTTAGCACCTGCAGGAACAGGGCTTTCAATAAAACTATTTGCGTCAGCTGCGCTTTTAAATTCCGCTGAGACTCTACTGCGCCCTATTCACTTAACACCGTCACTAACAACATTTTTAATATTATTATGTTAGAGAAAATGACCAAACTCTTTCGGTTTTAAAACTACTCCGGATGATAAATCATCTACTATCTTACTAATATGTACAAAAAAGGCGCATTGTCATCATTACAGTATTTATGCTTTTTTTTTTGAAGTTAGGATGAATAAAAGAGGACTGAATAGATGGTATAGGTGGAGATGGATCTGTAATTAATCTTTTCTGAGGATGTTCTGAAACATTGGATACCTGTGGTCTTTTGCGATTCGATAGTTTGGTTTCAATCGGTATATTTTTTTGGGAGTAGTATGAGAGGCACATGGAACTCCGTCGGGATCGAGAGGATCTTCCTCCATTTTACTGTAACTAATTACATATAAAACAACACAATTACTAAATACTTACGGATTTATAATTACTAAAACCAACACCAATACAAAGAATAAACAAAAAAAAGTTAATCAACAGATCTTAGAACACGAAATAGCCAAAAACAGAAAGACGCTTGTATACCACACACCTCCGAAACCCACTACCCCTTTTATCACTGTCTGCGTATTTTTTCTTTTCTTAAAAATCGGGGTGGGTGTAAATATTTTGATATGACGCTGATGGCATATCTTCATGACCGTTTTTTATATGAATGCTTGGAGTTAAATCAATACATTTTCGTTTAGACCAAAACCAAACGGATTATCTTTATCCGTTGGTTCTGAAACTACCACATCGACGTCCATCGCGTTAGAAATACATAAATTAATTAACTACCGCTACTTACCAACTAATAAGCAATGAACAACACAACACATATAATGACAAACACTTACAACAAGTTAGATTTATGCGTACGGCTTGTATAGAATTGAGACAGAGTGGTGTGATTGTTTGTCCCTGTCTCCGTGAAGGTTTTTTTTATTTAGCAAACTACACTTTGCTACACAACTTTGACAGTCCGTAGTGATCTAAGAAGTTTACAAGTTGGTTTAAGTGAGAAAAAAAGTGCTTTGTGAGCTTAAGATTGGTGAATCTTGTTCAGTTCAGTTCTTAGAACAATTAAAATTTTTATCTAAATATGTTTCAAAGTCATAAAGATTATTGTATAACCTAAAACTAAGTTATCGTCCTTTCTCACTCGAGGCCACGCTAATCATTAGTCTATAGGTTTCTCTGTCTACGGTTCTAAGGTTTATTTATATTTAGTTACATTATGGTATCTAGTACACGTGAGCGCGAGTAAGAGATAAGCGTTCGTGCTGCAGACAACTATAGCCACAGTTTGGTTTTAGTTTTCGCATAGTTGACTCTATACGAATTCATGACGCAATTGCTTATTATTCGTGCTCGGGGTACAGGAGTCAATGCTGACGAATACCTAATTATTCAAGAAACAATTCAGATTCTGGAACCTTTCGATCTAGCTACGACAAAAATTTCCTGAGAAAGCTATATAACATTATTACTGATAATAACTAATAATTTTAGAAATAAAAAATTAATTATTAGACGTTGAATCTCAAATTGTTACTGAAAGGTATAAGAAAATATTACTCTGCGTGAAGGGATCTGTTGACAAAAGACTAAGTCACTATGAAAACAGGATACCTGTTGTACTTACTACAATATTGGTTCCCGATTTAAGAAGAAGGGGTTCAAAACAAGTGACGACGAGAAGCGAGCTGGTCAGTGACTGGAAAATGCTTAAGCTAGCTATTTAACTAAAGAACGCTTGGCTGTAGAAGAAACGCAACCAACACCATCCTCGTCTTTAGGAGTATCTAATGACCTGTTAGGATTCTCAGACGTTCTGGATGTATCGGCCCCTTTGAGTAACTCATTGGTAGATGTCAGACAATATCTCGAGAAGCCAGTAATTGACAGAAAAGAGTGTTCTATAACATACTGGAAATACCATCATCATCATTACAGCCCTTCACGTCCAACTGCTGAACATATGCCTCCCCCAAGTAATGCCACAAAGCACGGTCTTGAGCCACCTGCATCCATCGACTTCCTGCATGTCTTACCAGGTCGTTATTGGGATTTTAGTTATTTATAAATAATAAAACTGCAGATCGGGTGCAAAATGCGTGTACTCCGTGTAATAATTCTCTTGTCCAGTAATGACATTAGTGACATTGACAGATAAAATTAGACAATTAATATTTTTGGAAAAGCTTATATGGGCTTTTGTCCCATACAGATAAAAACTTAATGTTGTGTTGCCAACATATTGGCGGGGCAACTGGAAGATTAAAATGATAAGCACTTATTATTAAAGTATACAAACGTTGAAACAACCTATTAATTCACATAGACAATATAGGTAATAAAGATATTAGTATTAACAAAAGACAAGAAACAAGAATTGTTATCTTATTGACATTAACTAAGTTAACAAACTAATTGAAGTAACTAAGTACTAAACAATGTAATGGATAGGTACAACATTTGTTTTGTTTATAAGACAAAAACGTTATCATTATTATTATTAAACTAAATGAACTTAAACTAATTATATTAATTACATAATAAACAATGTAGTGTAAAGGTACAACTTTTTTTTTGTTTATAAGACAATCATTATTAACCAGCACCACTACATTCCAGCGGTAGAACACAAACTTTCATTACAGCTATTTTATGTGTGTGGCCGTTAGCAGTTTTGACTTCAACTACTCTCACTTTTCCATCTTTACCAGGGTAAGTATTTATGACTCTGGCTAGGGGCCAGTATAGTGGTGACAAAATGTCACCAATGCTCCTACCCTTACATTAGGTTGAATGTCTTGCCACTTAGGGCGAGCTTGTAACAAATTTAAATAATGCTTACTCCAAACCTTCCAAAACAACATTTTTATTTCATTACAAGTTTTCCAAAATTGAGATTGTTTTATTATGTTTACATTAGGCTCAGGATAAGTATTTAAAGCGGTTCCTATTAAGAAATGACCTGGAGTGATACAAGTGTAATCATTTGGATCATTGAATAATGGCATGAGAGGTCTGCTGTTTAAACTAGACTCAATTTGGCATATGACTGTATACAGTTCTTCATAAGTAAGAATGGACTTTAGTAACACTCTCTTTAAGTGGTACTTTACACTTTTGACGCTAGCTTCTGCCAATCCAGCGAAGACTGGTGAATAGCAAGGTAAAAAATGAAAATTAATCCTCTTTTGAGCTGAATATTGACACATCTGTCTTTGGTGAACTGGCGAGTTGTGAAAGATATGTAGTTCGTTTAATTGGTTCTTTGCGCACTTGAAGGTTGAAGCGTTGTCGCTATATATGTCTGTGGGCAATCCACGTCGCGATATAAATCTATTTAGGCAGGCTATAAAGGTTTCTGTTTTTAAATCAGTGGCTAGCTCCAAGTGAATAGCTTTTGTTACAAAGCACACAGACAGGCAAATATAACCTTTGGAGATTATAGGTTTTCTGATCCTGGCTATTTTCAGTGGGATCGGACCAGCGTAATCTAAACCTACCTTCTGGAAGGGGCGACATACATTGACCCTATCTGGCGGCAAAGAACCCATTAACTTTTTTGCTGATTCAGCTTTTAATCTAAAACAAACAGTACACGTATGTAACACTTTTTTAACTTGTCTGAGACCGTTCACAATCCAGAATCTTTGGTTTATTGATGACAGAACAAGCTTTGAACCCGCATGGAGGTTTTTTAAATGTTCACTTACAATAATTAAATAAGTGATGCGGGAATCCTAAGGTAAAACAATGGGATGTTTCTGTGTATAAGGAATGGAGGCATTTTGTAATCGGCCGCCCACGCGAACCAACCCCCTGTCATCGATGAACGGACATAATGGCTTTAAATTTCCTTTAACAATTGTTTTCTTACATTGTAAGGCATGAATATCTTCTGACAAATATTTTTCTTGTTCATATTTTAGAATCATTGACAATGACAGATCAAGTTCCTGAGTTGTAATATAATTAAGTTTATTTTTTGAGACTAATTTTGACTTTGCATTCTGAACGAAACGTAAGATGTAAGCTAAAACTCTCGTCATTTTATTGATATCAGAAAATTTTTCAAGAAAATCGAGACATAACGATTGCTCACCAGAAGTAGTACAAAGCATTGCACTTAAGCATGCAGAGTCGACGCTAACCTCTGGTAAATCCTGTGGCAAAATTAAATTTAATTGTGGCTTGTACTCACGTGAATGCAGAAACGCAGGCCCTTTCCACCACAGGTCATGATCGGCTAGCTCGTTTGGCATGACTCCTCGGCTAAGACAATCGGCAGGGTTCTCGTTCGAGCTAATGTATGACCATGTGTATTCAAATTCAAATTCAAATTCATTTATTTGCCAGAATGTATGTGTACAATAAAGTATGATCTTAAATTATGAATAATGGCCCATTTACATTCTACCATTTTATATGGTGTGCAAATATTTAATTAGTATACATGCAAAAAAAAAATTACAAGTGGGAATTCAATTAAAATGTCACTTTGTTTAATGGTAGTTCTTAAGTGTTAATGTCCATACTTTCATTTTGTTTGTAATTAATTAATTATTAGATATATATCAATATTACTGCCCTCGGATTTATTTTCTACTAAAAGACAAATTCGTTTAGATCGTAAAAAAATTTTTCTTTTAACCATTGTATTAACTTTTTTTTAAACGTGGTTAAAGGTAAGTAAGTATAAGTAGTAAGGTCTTTAAAGTCGTTGGGTATTTTGTTATACACCTTTATAGCATTTACGTAAGAGTTCCTTTCATACAATTTGAGCCTGCATTGAGGTAAGTATAATTTATGTTTATTTCTAGGAGCTACATTTCGTTCAGTTACATCTATTTGCCTTTCAAAGTGTTCAGGATGCTGTTTTACAAATATGCATATTTCTTTAATGTACAAGCATGTTAATGTTAAGATATTGTACTTTTTAAACAAGGGCTTACAGCTATCCGTATACCCTGCTCCATAGATTGCACGCACACATTTTTTTTGTACTCTAAATACTTTTATTATATCTACTGAATTGCCCCACAATAAAAGACCATATGATAGTACTGACGAAACATATCCGTGATATGCACATAGAGCAGCATCAGTTGATACCGTGACTCGTAATCTCTTTATTGCGTAGACAAATCTGTCCAGTTTGTCACAAATGTAATCGACATGTGTTTTCCAGTCGCAATTTTGATCCAACATTATACCCAGAAATTTAGTACTTGCTACTTGTTCGATGATTTTATCATTATATTTAACATTAATATTCAATAGTTTTCTCTGGTATGTCTGAAATTGGATCATTTTAGTTTTTTCCATATTAATCTGTAAATTATTACAATAAAGCCAGTTTATTATGTTTTTGATTGATTTATTTATCTCTGTTTCATATGTATCTGCATTTTCGCATTTCACGATAAGGGTTGTGTCATCAGCAAACAAGATTGTGTTATGGCGAGTGATATTAAGGAGATCATTAATATACATGAGGAATAGGAATGGTCCCAATACACTGCCTTGTGGCACGCCAAAGTCATTTATCTGATTTTCGCTTCTGTAAAACACTTTTTTGTCTTTATTGACTTTAGATATTTCCACACATTGTTGTCTCTCACATAAATAGTTTCTCAACCAGTCGTTAGCTCTTATCCCATATTTTTCTAATTTGTGTAAGAGCAATTTATGGTCCACGAAATCGAACGCCTTGCTCATGTCCAGGAAGATTGCCGCAACTGGAAGGCCATCACTTATGGCCTCGGTGACAATTTTAATTAAATTAAAACATGCTAACGAGGTTGTACTATTCTGTTTAAATCCAAATTGCTCCTCTTTAAGTAAACGATGACTTGTCGTGAATTCTTGAAGCCTTCTCAGCATAATCTTCTCGAATATTTTTGACAATATGGGTATCCGCGTGACTGGCCTATAATTATTCATTTCGTATTTTTCACCTTTCTTAAAAAGTG